>OU696696.1:250721537-251321537 GCA_916050605.2 Platycheirus albimanus
TAATAATAATAATAATAATAATAATAATAATAATATAATAATAATAATAATAATAATAATAATAATATAATATAATAATAATAATAATAATAATAATAATATAATAATAATATAATAATAATAATAATAATAATAATATAATAATAATAATAATATAATAATAATAATAATAATAATAATAATAATAATAATAATAATAATAATAATAATAATAATAATAATAATAATAATAATAATAATAATAATAATAATAATAATAATAAGACATACGTCGTTGGAAAGGTCTTTGCAAATGGAAGGTTTTTTAATATGGGCACCAAGCTCTAAACAATGGGAGAGCTGAGATAACGGACATTGAAAATTACCCTTTTTCTACTGCACCGTTGCATTTTCTTATTCTACCATCAACAACCAAAAGAAAAATAGCATTGGAAAGATCTGTTCAAGTCCAATATTTGTTGATATAGGGATCAAGTTGTAATCCATATCAGACCAGAGATAAAAAATATTATTAATCAGTCTTTTTTGGGTGCATCCTGGTACTGACCTTCCTCCATACCAACAGAAATGAGATGCATATCGTTAGAAAGGTCTTCTCGAGTACATCAAACTTTGGTATGGGCACCAAGCTCTAAACAATGGGAGAGCTGAGATAATGGACATTGAAATTAGCCTTTTTCTACTGCAACCTGCATTTTCTTATTCTACCACCAACAACCAAAACAAAAAAATCATTGGAAAGATCTGTTCAAGTCCAATATTTTTCAATGTAGGCATCAAGTTGTAATCCATATCAGACCAGAGATAAAAAATATTGTTAATTAGTCTTTTTTGGGTGCATCCTGGTACTGACCTTCCTCCATACCAACAGAAATGAGATGCATAATGTCCATTATCTCAGCTCTCCCATTGTTTAGAGCTTGGTGCCCATACCAAAGTTTGATGTACTCGAGAAGACCTTTCTAACGATATGCATCTCATTTCTGTTGGTGTGGAGGAAGGTAAGTACCAGGATTCACCCAAAAAACAGTGATTAACAATATTTTGTATCTCTGGTCTGATATGGATTACAACTTGATGCCCATATCGAAAAATATTGGACTTGAACAGATTTCCCAATGATATTTTTTTTTTGATTGTTGGTGGTAGAATAAGGAAATGCAGTTGCAGTAGAAAAGGGGTAACTTTCAATGTCGATTATCTCAGCTCTCCCACTGTTTAGAGCTACCAGGATGCACCCAAAAAAGAGTGATTAACAATATTTTGTATCTCTGGTCTGATATGGATTACAACTTGATGCCAATATCGAAAAATATTGGACTTGAACAGATCTTTCCAATGTCATTTTTCTTTTGGTTGTTGATGGTAGAATAAGAAAATGCAACGGTGCAGTAGAAAAAGGTCAATTTTCAATGTCGATTATCTCAGCTCTCCCATTGTTTAGAGCTTGGTGCACATACTAAAGTTTGATGTACCCAAAAACACCTTTCCAACGACGTATATTTTATATCTGTTGGTTAACATTACCAAAACAATGTTAAGTTACTCAGAAGATAGAAATGAATTAAGTGCATTATGTCAGATGCCTTTTGACATAGAGCTGAGTGCCCATAGCAAAAAATCGTCGCCTTGTGCACACCTTTTCAACTACATACATATTGTTGCTTTAAGTTATCGATACCAAACCATAGCTAACTTTGAAAAATGCATCATAGTTTGACCATTATCTCAGCTCTCCCATTGTTTAGAGCTGGATGCCCATACTAAAGATTGATGTACTCGACAAGACCTTTCCAACGACGTATATCTTGTTTCTGTTGGTGGGTTCGTCACTTTGACAAACTACACTTTTTTTTGTAAGCGAGTCCGGAGTAGCGATACGAAGTTATACGCCTCTTCCAGGACAATTTAATTTTTTTTTTAATGTACAACTGAAACGGTAATTGTATCTTGTTCCTTCCAAAGAAACTTAAAATCATCATTGAAGAGAAGAACATCTCATTGTGAGCAGATTATTAGTTTCATTTAAGATTCTAGTTTTGAAATAAATTTAAAGTTGATAAAATTTAGCAATATTAAAGAAGCATTCAGCTTAGAGTAAAGAAATACAATTGTTAGTACTTACCGTTGATAAAATATAAGGTAATCACTTTTCACTTGTAAGATTAAGCATATAGATACTTAGATATTTAGGAGATTTAAACTTCGAATACATATTATTTACTATTGATTAGATTTAAGCAAAATTTAGTAAATAAGACAATTATAAAGTTTGAAGAAGAAATTTAGAATTGTATTTCCATGCTGTCTGGTGACAGTGGTTTCTCTTTCGAAATTGGACAATTTAGAATTTGCTGATGTTAAAGTAAGTACATTGGGAGGAGTGGACAGCTCCAGTATAGGATGGATTGGATAACAACATGGTGAGGTAGTGTGTGAGGAATGAAGAGTTAGTATTTCTTATTCCTGTATTGAAGGTTGTGTAGATATCTTATAAGAAGATATGATTAGTGTGTTGTTATTTAAGATGTGAGTAGGCTTGTAGGTCTACTTCTTTTAGGTTCAGGGGTCCTACAAAAGATATTTCGGGGTTTCACTCCGTAGGCAGTTTAGGACAATAGGTGAAAGTCTTCTGGGACGAACAGATACTTTCTCTTGGGTGGGTAAAAAGATGCCAGAGGGATCAGCCACACCTATGATCACCTCCCCTTTATAAGTGGTGTTTGTAATGTCACAAGCCACTTGTCTTCCAACTGTAGTAGTTTTTGCGCATTACGAGAGGACCGAGCATCTGAAGCGCATATGTTCATGTTCACCTATGAATATGATTTTTCAGGCTCACATGTCGTGCACGTGCACCCTCTCTATCAGCAGCACTTATCAGTTACTTTTAGTAACAAGCAATTTTTAATCTTTTCTCTCTTTCAAGAACGTAGTTGATCAGGCCCCTTGCAAATAATATTAGATTTTTTCTTTTGGAGTTTTCGTCACCCAAACTCCACAGGTTCTCAGTAGTAAATAATGTGACAACGCCAGTAGATCCCAGAGCAAGGACTTGCGACCCAACTGAGCTAGTTTGTGGCTTAGGCCTGCGAACCGTCTGCGATGGTCGATCTCAGCCCTCCCTTTTTTCTCTCCCTGGGCCTTCTCATCTAGCCGAGGTCATAGAGAAGGTTCTCTATGGTTGAGGTTATGAGGGCCTGAGAAAGGGATTATTCCTTCCGCTTTGGACTCCCTGGGAAGATGTTAGGTCATGTGTCCATAGCGACCGATCTAATGTCGACGTAGAGGAGTTTGGTATTTGTGGTTATGGTGTTGTTTAGGGTTTAGTTGTTTACACTGGGTAGTGGTGTAGCAAGCAGTAAGAGCGAGGCTTGTTGGTTAGTCGATATTGTGGGTGCTTGACGGTGTAGCCATTGTAGTGGTGGAGTCTGGCCTATTCAAAGTATTGAGGGGCAGAGTTCCACAAAGAGGTAAGCGTTAGGTATGCCGGACAGAGTACCTAAGATGTCGGAGGATGAGAAGTTCTGTATAGAAGTGGAAGGAAGGTAAATAGTGATAATGTTGCTTATCGGTGTGTTTTCTTCATAAATGACATTAGAGTTTGAGAGTTGAGTCATTCTCTAAAGGGGTAAGTTGAAGTAGTAGGACACGTCGGAGGTGTTATCATAAAAATGGAGGATTTCTTTCGATACCGAAGGTATCTAACGTGAGGTTGTGCATCAGCTCACTTGAAGTTGCCTGACGTTCCATTGAATTGCCATTCCAAATAAAATATTTACTCTCTAACTAGGGACATATTTATTTATTTCGTTACAGATGGCGCCCAACGTAGGGCTGTAAACATAAATTTATTTCGTTACAACTCTTAAGTTTGAAGTTATTGTGAAGTTGTTATCACAATTATCTAAAAAGTCGGTTTTTCGCACTTTGAGGGCGTCTGGCTGGCAGAAGGCGCCCTGTGCAAAACATTTTGCACCTCCACATTTGCAATCAGTGCGCTTAGCTCTACATTACCATTTTTTTGAAGTAATGGTAAACTAGTTACATATCACAATTATCTAGATTTTGGAAAAAACTGTATATTTGATACACTATTACTCCCACTAGAGCATGCAAGACGTCCACATTTGTAAATAAATACTAAAGCACTATCTAATGCGGGCCTTACACCACGCAATATTATAACTCAAGATATTGGCCGTGAAAATGCGTTGTCCTTACACGATGCAATATAATTGCAAAATATTATTGCCTTCCTTCACACAAGCTGTGTGAAAATTATTTTTTTGTTTACATAGGAATCGAATTTTTAGCTACCTACTACCTGAATGCACTTCAATTTTCATCTTTTTTATTTTTGCGTTGGCGATGTTTGTATTAAATCAAAAAAAAAAACAATTCAAGTATGTATGTGAAGCAAATATTGAGATTTGCCTTTAATTTGCCTTACACGACGCAGTATGCTGCGCAATATATTGCAGAAGTTCCAAAAAATATTAAATTTTTCTAACATTCCACAATATATTGGGCAAACCGAAATTACTGCGCAATAAAGACCTTACACGGTCAATATAACTGTGCAATACCGAGTACTGCGCAATAATATTGCGTGGTGTAAGGCCCGCATAATGATGCTTAATATTTTTGGTTACCAATCACAGCTAAAAATTGGTGTGAAGCTTTTAAGCTAAGTGTACACGATTGCCAGGTCCGCAAATATTGCCGGATCTGTCAGTGACAAATTTGTCACACAATCGTGTACACACCAAATTAATTTGCAGAAAAATTGTTTGGCTCCTTATTTGTAGACAAATATCTTCCAATTAATTTGTAGATATCTGGCAATAGTGTACACGCAAGCTGACAACCGTGTACACACCAAATTCATTTGCAGAAAAATTCGTTTATCAATCATTTTGAATACAAATTAGTTTGCAGATGTGGCAATCGCGTGTACACAAAATTCATTGGGAGATCACCAAATTTTTTTCATTTTCTGACGTTTCTGCAAATGTCTGGAAATGAATAAATTTGCAGAAGCAGTTTAAGGAACATATGCAAATTTATTCATTGGCAGACATTTGCAGAAAATGAATTTGCAGATCCAAAATTTAATTTGGCGTTTACACGGTTGGCAGAAAATCTACAAATGTTTGCAAATCTATTTCCAGCTATTTGGCCAAACTAAATTGTCGACATTGTCAGCCAAATATTTGGCAGATTTGCAGACATTTGTAGATCTCTGCAAACCGTGTACATACAAATTTAATTTTCAGCTCATTGTCAGGTCATTTTCACACATTGTCAGACTTTTGCAGATCTGACAATGATTTTCAGACCTACCAATCGTGTACACTTAGCTTTAGTCTATTTCACATCAATGTCGTCCGCGAACCCGCGAACCCAAGTAATTTGTCTTTTTATTAAAGATGGTGCCCGAAGTGCTGGCATGGGTGTTCCGTATGACATTTTCAAGCACAATATTAAAGCTGCATGACAGTGCGTCACCTTGTCTTAGACCTCTGGTGGTTTTGAAGGTTTCAGTAGAGTCTCTATTTAATGTGGCAGTTTTGCTTATTGACGTAGCCATTCAACCAAAAATTAGCTTCATCGCTGAACAAAATATTCTTGTAAAAATCGGGATCGACATTAATCTCGTTTCGAGCCCATTCACCGAGCAATCGCCGTGCCCGGCGGTCGGCGTCTTTAATTCTTGCACGAGCTGTTTGCTTACAAAAGCCAGCAAACCAAGGTATTTCTGAAAAAATTTCAAGTGTCCACACAGCAGCAATATCTCTATAGCGAACGCGCATTTTACGACGTCTCATCAGATGAGTATTGGGTCCTATCATGGTAACCGATCGGAAAAAATTGTCTCTAATTCGGGCGAAATGTACGAATTTTGTATCATGGTACCTCCCCGATTGATAAATCGAACACACATCCGAAAAATAATAAAGCATGCGTTGAAAATGTCAAAATGACAATGACGCACAGCGAATTCATGCGATGCATGGCTTTTTTTTATATTTGTATTTCTCTCGATTGTCTCCGGCAGCAAATTACTTGCAGACCTTTGTCGGATGGTAATAAAAAAAAAACTATTTAATTTCTTGTGTATTTGTTTTTTTTTTTATTCTTTTTCCTTTGTTTGAGGCTTTCTGCTTGTGTTATGTATTTCATCCCCTAAAAATACAGCTGCGCTGTGCAGTTTTATTCGACTACAAAGGAGTTTATACTATATTTTTTTGTTTTCCTAATGCCATTTTATGCGCGTCGGTACACATTTGTATTTCTCTTCCGATTCGGTTACCATGAACACAATAAATACTCCGATCGGAATATTTCCCCGGTCGGAGGATTTTCCGATCGGTTACCATGATAGGGCCCATTATCATTTAGAGTAAACGTGGTGCGAAAACGTTCCATCGTTAATCTAATTAATTGCTCTCGTTGATGATTGTGTCGACCAAAAATTTTAAGTATGCAGTGCGTTTCACGAACAGAACTACTAGACCAAGAGCCGACAGCAAATTTTGGGAGTGGAGGTATAAACAAAATTGGTATACGTGTATGTGTAGATATACGCGACAATATATCAAATCGAAAAGTCTGGCAGGGTTATTTTTCAGCCGGGGCAGTAGACGGCCGTTCGAAAACGGTAATTTTTCCGATTTTTGCGTGGAAAGTATAACCACTTCAAATCATACAGAAACGATAGAGAATTGCTCACTGATCTTAAAAATCTCGGTGCCAGACGTTTTACTTTTGGCTTTCCCCTTGCCAGACGCCCACCAAAAGGAGCGAAAAATCAGTTTTTGGTGTCAGATAACCAAATGAGTGATACGTCAAAAAATCAGAAAAATTCTCCTGATTACAGATATGTGTGTCATAGACGTTTTACTTTCAGCTAACCCCCCGCCAGACGCCCCTAAAGTATGCCCAAAAATCAACTTTTTTTTTTTAAGGTATAACCAAATGAATGATACACCAAAAAATCAGAAAAATTCTCCTGATTACAGGTATGTGTGTCCCAGACGTTTTACTTTCAGCCTTCACCCCGCCAGACGTCATTAATGTTACTGTTTTGCATTTTCTTATGAAAATTCAATTAAAACTTTTTTTTTTAAACCTGTAACCATATGAAGATCATACCAAAATACTCTCCTCTTATTCCTGATTATGAATATGTGGGTCCCAGACGTTTTATTTACAGCCTTCACCCCGCCAGACGTCCTTAAAGTATCCTGTTTTGCAGTTTCTTATGAAAATTCAATTAAAACTTTTTTTTTTAAACCTGTAACCATATGGAGATCATACCAAAATACTCTCCTCTTATTCCTGATTACGAATATGTGGGTCCAAGACGTTTTATTTACAGCCTTCACCCCGCCAGACGTCCTTAAAGTATCCTGTTTTGCATTTTCTTATAAAAATTCAATTAAAACTTTTTTTTAAAGCTATAACCATATGAAGATCATACCAAAATACTCCTCTTATTCCTGATTACGAATATGTGGGTCTCAGACGTTTTATTTACAGCCTTCACCCCGCCAGACGTCCTTAAAGTATCCTGTTTTGCATTTTATTATGAAAATTCAATTAATACTTTTTTTTAAAGCTATAACCATATGAAGATTGTAACGTAAAAATAATTTGGATATGAATGAAATTAAAAGAAGATGGTTTCTACCTATTACTCAACGCACAAAACGGGGCCCGTGAGACTTAAAAACTTAGCTCTACGTTGGGCGCCATCTGTAACGTAAAAATTCATATGAAATAAAAAAAAATAAGTAGAAATATAAGAAGAAATCTGAATTTAAGAATCGCCAACAGCCACTGGACCTCTTCACCTAAATACCCTATGGATATCCAAGTTCCAAACCAACACCTGTCAACAACACCAACCGAAGAGGAAGCCAGAAGAGACAAAAACCCCCAAAATGTCCTCGACTCCTATACCAAGGAACAACATCTTCATCGTCGACCTTCCATGTACAGGTGTACCAAGCATCCCTAAACAGATATACTTACACTTCGCTAACATGGTATCTTGCTCTTCCTGCTCCTCTTCCTGATCCTCTTCCCATCCTTCCAATCATCCTTCTAATTCCATATCCATCCCCATCACAGAAGCGCAAGCCATCTGACAGCTCACCGTAGGTGCTGACTACAAAACACCGTAGAACAGCCTAAGGTGTACCTGCCAGCATGCTCGCGCCTATCCACTACGAGTATTAGATGTTCTCCTCGTAGCCGTAGTTCGTTGTAATTCATACCTAAAACCAGGGACTCTACTATACCTGGTACTCACGACTAGGATTGTAATGCTGTCTATTGAATGTGTAGGTTCTTTTCCAGAGGTCTCACCCCAGATTGCATCTATCACCCTAGCTATGACTACCTACTTCTATCTCTGAAGGGATGGTATCGATCCTATGCCGGCAACGCCCCCTTTCTTGGTGATTATTCGTTAAAAACAATCACTCAGAACGGCATGCGACAACGTAGAACCGTGGTTGAGATCGACCGTCGCGGTGGCCGGCAGTACCTTAGCCATGACTAGCTCAGCCAGGCCGTGGGCACTTGCTCCGGGATTTACTTAACCGTTGTTACCTCTTTTTTTCTCTGCCGACCATTGAGCTCAAGATGGGTGAGCTCGAATAAAAATATTAGAATGCTTAAGGGCCCTCATAATCTCCAAAGAAAAGACTTGCTAGAAATGACCGGAACGAAGATTGATTCAATGTTGCACCTCATGAAGAATATTGAGAGTGAACGTAGAATGGAAGCAAGAAATCAAGATTGAATTGTTATCTCAATCTGCAGAACGAGACACGTAAGTATTTATGAAAACTGGAAAATCATAGATGTTCATGATTGCAATGGCTTTTAGTACCTTCCTTCCACTCTGCCACCACGATGCTTTGCAGAAAATGGAGGATGAGGTGTCTAACTCAGAGGGGAGGGAGGATCGTAGGTGTTAATGTGATCCCCCTGGTCTCTCAACCCGCCCAAAACGATAGCAGAAATAAACTCTCCTACTAACGACCTGTGGCTGTCCGTGGACCTATGAGTCCCCACGACTCATTAAAATTCTAGGCAGCCCCTTAACAAGAAAGCAAGCAAAAGAAAATTGCGTGCTGACTATAACTATCTAATTAAACCATGGTACCTATAGAAAATACTGTACCAAAACAAAATAAATTCCACCGTTGCATAATGAAAACCTCAACGGTACTTCATCCCTATCTCCACCTTGTTCCGTCCAAACATAATGAGGGCTACCACCCTCCCTATAAATAACCTAAACCATCATCATGGAAATCTGTAAAAAGTCTTCAAGGAATTTCTGAGTTCAAGAAATAATTTCACAAGAAAAAATTTTCTTAAAACGTTATAAAAACGGTTGAATAGTTTATTCAAAGTAATTCTTATTGTCTAACAGTATATTATTCTTATAAAAAATATCTTAATTCTTCTCCTAAAACTAACCTTATCAAGTAATCGTATGTATCAATATCGTTAATCTATATACTTGGAATAAATTCTTTAGCTATTCCAAGAGATAGCGTAATATTACATTAATTAATAATGACTCTTTCGAAAATAAAAAAAATACTTTAAGTTAATCATTGATTTATGAAACAATGTCCATTAAAATATGTATCTTATTGTACTTTATACTTTAAAATCCAAATAAATAATTATCAAAATTAGCTGTATTGCTGATTGGTAGCTAACTATACGATCGCGTATCAAAATCTAAGGCCTACCAAAGTTATGTAAGAAAGTTAACGAAACTTTATTGACGCGACGGTAGGATCTGAACGTCCTCTTAATTATGGGCGTGATCAAAAAAAATTTTATTGATGTCGCTGAATAATAAATTCTCAAAGTAGCTAAATCTAAACACGAAGACAAAACGATATTCTCTCAGATTATTTTACCGAATACTCATAAAAAGAAGCAAAACGAGCAGGCATCAGGGATCTGTATGAGGAGATGGTTCCACAATACAACAAAAAGGTAGTCAAATTCAATAAGTATCATATATGGAGGATCACAGTTCGTGTCCAACATATATTCGATAATAAAAATTTATATCAATATGTTTTAAATATGTAAAAGCAAATATAACAAATTTAAATATAGTTGATAGATACCAAGAGATGCTTAATCTCAGTATCTTTCGCACAGTAGAGATCCTGTAAAAAATGTTTATGGATTAAGGTGATATATATCAAGCTACTCAAGATGCTTTGATTTACTTTACTTTATTATTAGCGTAATTCTTTTCTGAGTATGGGATTCTGAGGCACAAATAGGTACAACAAAAAAGAAAAAAGGAAACTAAATCGCGTTTCCTTCAAGACGGTATTTTGCCACCGGTATCACCGACTCACTATGTGGTAGTATTTGAGTATAGCTCATACAAAACAAAGATTTACATATCAGCACGATATTATACAGAATCTAGCTCGCGGTTCTAGATACACTTGCTTAACGACCGGATAAAACCGAAGCGAAAGAGATACCAGAAAGTGATTCTCCAATCGCAAAAGCGCAGGGGGCAATCCAAAAAAAAATTGCTGCCGCGGCGTTAATACGCGAAGTTGTGTGGTCGCTACCGACACGGTACGTGGTTGTCTATAAGACCAAGTGTTAAAATAATAAAGAAAAAAAGGAAAGATGACTTATCAGAAGAAGTCCGTGAAGGAAAAGTAGTAACAAAAATTGATAAGTGAGTAAGTACATTAACACTAATAGAAGCGCGACGATTTGGTAATAATATTGAAGTCAATATTGTTCATGCCAACGGATTTGGTTTCGAATCACAAGTTAGTAAGTTTCCTATCATTTTACGGAACTCGATCATCATGCGATTATAATTCACGACCGGAAAAAAATTCTTTACATGAGTTACAACCAATAAATTTACTCTGCGGCTAGCGATCGCTATTTTGCATTATTCGTGAGCACTATAAAAAGATAAATCACACACTGCACTTTTTCATAAATATATACTTAAATACCTAAGAAACTAAATATAAATGTATAAGGAGTTTCTCTTATAGGGACGGAGGAGGAGGCGTTAGGTCCTGCCTTCCGCATGTAAGTAAAGCAAAATTGTCTGCACCACCGTCCGTGGTTGACGACGCTGTTCATCAGCGTATACTGCTCACAGCAGCACCAAAATTGGGCGTATACTGGTATTTTGGGGTATGTGGTAAGAGCCGTAATGCTCCCACAGAGTTCACAATACACACAAAAAAGCAATATAATTGTTACCTGGTATTTCTGATGTTATTGTGGTTCCCTTTTTGGGTAATATATTTTATAAGTTTACATATATATAAATGCAGGAGCTGATGTTTAAAGATGGGTATGTCACTGGATCTGATGCGTTCACAGTTGAATACTTGTCAGGAACTGTTGAATAATATTTCCGAAGATCGGATCCCGCGTTGAATATATGGTAGGTCTGTTGTTGTTGGATCGGCATCTATGCTCGAGCATACGCCAGACATCCAGATGAGATCTCGGGAAATTTTGCTTCCTGATGGGTGATGATTTCTTTTGTCTGCCTGAGACTATGTGCGTGCGAGTCTGCCTTCTGCTGTTAAAACTTCCTCTAGTGTGTAATGAATCCTGGTGAGGAAGTGCATCGATGGGATGCCACTTCAAGACAATGCTGCTGTGGCGTGGATTTGCCGCAAATGAAAATAGTGTGGTGGCGATGAGTTTGCCACGAATAAAGAAGAAACTTGGTGGCGTATGTTGGCCACGAATAAAAAGATTTTGATGGCGTATATTGCCACGAGTAAAGATGAAACGTGGTGGCGTATGTTGGCCACGAGTAAAAAGAAACGTGGTGGCGTATTTGGCCACGAGTAAATTAGGCGATAGCCGTCGACGAGCCAGTCGGATCAACGTTGAACGGTCAAATAACTTGAGGTATACCTCCGGTGCTTCTTTCTTATATCGACAGGATGTTCAACAATAAAAAGCCATGGATTATGTAAAAAAAAATAATGCGCAGCCGGCGCCAATGCCTATATTTGTAGCTCACATATATTATGGGCACATAAATGGTGTGTCCGCGTGTATAACGCGAATATACATCCAGGAACTATCAGAATTCGGTGTGGAGGAGAGCAATTCTCCCGAGAAGGTGTTACTCCGTTTCCTCCGATGGATTTGCTGCTCCTCTTTAGGGTATCCTCAGGTCAATGTTCCTAAAAGATGTGAGAAGATTATCCACATTACAATTCTGACCATGTGACGCAGTAAATTTTCTTCACATCTCGGCGTAAATTCCACTTTGCTTGCTCCGAGGCATAACAAAAATCCAAGTTCTTACCTTTTTCTATAATAATTACTGCTTCTTAGTATAATCCTCATAATTGCCTACGCAATTAGAGGATTTTGTTGAAGCGAAGTGATGAAAACAAAATGGTGCGCGGCTCGGCTGCTTAAAAAAAATTATTACGAGTTCTGCGGAGGTGATGTGGCTTCGTCTGTGATTCGCTTCAGAATGAAATCCACATCCGATATTATAGCAGACATTGCTACTTTCCATTAGCCAACGCCCCATTTCCAGTCTGGCTTCCAGTTTTACGTAGTCGTTTTACTTTCTCGCTCACATTATAGGTGGCGTGCGAAAAAGGCATTAAGGTGCCATGCTCACCGTGTCACTTTTGTCAATCCGAGATTATGACATTTCGAAAATATGAACCAGACTGAATATTTTAGCGTAATCGATAGAGTTAAGGCTCTGGTAACATTAGTTATTGAAAAATTGCCTTCGTACCACATATGTAATTGGGTGAATTCCATCATCAAGGTGGTTCGAAATAATTATATTTTGAACATTTTTGATGGGATTGCTTGTAATAAGGCTCTGATGACGTGGGCCATTACAAAATAGGGATCATACAGTATATATGGATAAAGAAATGAGATTCTGATTGCCGTGGAGGTATGAAATACTTATGTCATGATTATTTCTTTTTCTGACGGAAGATGAGGTGGAAAGTATTGACATCGGTGTGATAACATACTTAATAGAATTAAAACTTATATCTTAGTACATTTTGCTTTACGGATTTTTGAAGTAAAACAGAATTACCATCTCGCACTGATTAGTCATCTGTCAGATGTAGTTCTTGTGAAACCTAGTTGACCCATGTGATGTTTCCGGTGGATTCTTATTTTTAGGATCAGTATGACTTATCTCACACCTGTTGTTATTTTGTTCGGCGACTCGTGCGAATAAGATTTTCTCGGTAAAAATAATGGTCAGGACATTGTCCGAGCAAAACAGTAGTAATGGTGACAGTGGTGTTAATTCTGAATGTCATACTTGTCTTAACAGTGTGACGAAGTCACACTCTCTTTATATATTTTATACACAATTGTACGTCATGTATTGCTCAGCTAAAGGTATGCATTACTTGACTCAGACATACACACCTGAAAATATGCAACGGAAACTTCCCTTCAAGCACACATTGTTGGTGCATAGTAATAATTACATAAATACCGGACATTGCCGAAACCAGTTTTGCATTCGTTCTCTCAACTCACATGTTGTTCTTGTATGAAAACCATCAAGAGGAAGTCAGCGAATGCACTGAAATGGGAGAAAAATACCTTTTGCAATATAAGTAAGATTATTACTTGTGCAAATATAAGGCATTTATCTTCCCTTAGGAAAACCAGGGGTACGTAGTGTGCCGAGAGAATCCAACTTTTAAAGTCGACACTCGCAAGAGCACGGCTAAATATTTTCCGTTTTTCCGCTTCCCGTTCCGTTTCCCGATTTCCAATTACCGTTCCGTTATATTATAAGTTTATTTTAACTTTGCCTTGGTACCTTACCAGTCCCTGTTGATATTCCGGGCATTGGTTTGAGTCGTAGCCGTTTGGGCCCTCCTGTTGATATTCCAGGATTAGGTAACTTCATTTTATTGTGCCATTCCAGTCCCTGTTGATATTCCGGGCATTGGTTTGTGCTGTTTATTTGCCTGTTGATATACCGGGCCGTAGGAGATAACGTTGTTTTGGTACCTTACCAGTCCCTGTTGATATTCCGGGCATTGGTTTGAGTCGTAGCCCTTTGGGCTCTCCTGTTGATATTCCAGGAATAGGTAACTTCATTTTATTTGGGCCATTCCAGTCCCTGTTGATATTCCGGGCATTGGTTTGTGCTGTTTATTTGCCTGTTGATATACCGGGCCGTAGGAGATAACGTTGTTTTGGTACCTTACCAGTCCCTGTTGATATTCCGGGCATTGGTTTGAGTCGTAGCCGTTTGGGCTCTCCTGTTGATATTCCAGGATTAGGTAACGGCATTTTATTGTGCCATTCCAGTCCCTGTTGATATTCCGGGCATTGGTTTGGGCTGTTTGATTTGCCTGTTGATATACCAGGCTGTTAGGAGATATACGTTTTGTGCCGTACCAGTACCTGTTGATATTCCAGGCCCTGGTTTGTGCCTTAGCCGTTTGGGCTTATTTACAGTTTTATTATTAAGTCCGTAGTTTAAACATTACTTGAATTGTATAACGCATTTGAATTATATAGAATCCAAAATAAGTATAAACCTGAATTGTTTTTCAAAGGAATGATTGAAACTGGGGTGGAATCACGTAAAGTGATAGGTGACTATCACTCTGGTGATAGTCGATTTTGATTATCACCTATACTTGGTATCATGTAAGGTGATCGCCAAATTTTGGTGGGTTATTGGCAGCACTTACAATTTTGACATTTTGATTTATGTACTGTCATTGTATTACTTTTAGGTTAGTTCAGGAAAAGAAGGTCTCAGTACTTCACTTTGGCAGATACTGAAACTGAGATCTCGGAAAACAGGCCTAAACCTAAATAAAAGAGTACTAGATTAAGACAATTTGAGGTTTTTCACTGTATTGTGGTGGGTTTGACTAACTTTAGTGACATATTTGTTCAAGGGAAAGCATCCATTTTCGTTAATTTGTATGTATATACGCACTCGAATGCGTAAAGTTATTTGAATTTATGTTTTAAGTGATAATTTATGAACATTTATTTGATATGTTGGTGGGGTATGTATGTACGACTTTTCTTTGTCTTTTTTAATCAATAGCTTTTTCTAAGCCTAAAAGCTATTGAACTTAGTACTTTTCTTTCCTTTTGTAGCAATTTAATACGTCTAAAACAAAGTATTACTGACCAAGCCAACAGCATAGTTGAGAATCTCTGCTCTGAAAGTGATCAGAGGATAAAAGACGTCAGAGGCTTACATTTTCTGAACATACTTAACCTTTATATGTTGACATATGCACTTATAAGTATATGAACATACTTACGGGTGGTTCAGTCTTCATCAGTAAATTTGTTTGTTGTTTATATTTGTGTTTGTTTAATTTTCTTGTGAACAAAAACAATGTGATAGTGAATACTTTTGAAGACACAACATTTGTTTATAAAGCAACTTTTGTTTTGTTTAAAACAACATTAAAGAAAAAATTTCTTTTCTTTTCTTTCAAGCAGTGGACGGGTTTCAAAGGCAGGAATAGGCAGTTTTTTTAATTATGTTATAATGTTGATTTTTTATTATTTTTGAATTAATTTGCAAATAAATCATTTCTTATCCTGTGCATTTAAACTGTGCCTTGCTTTTTGATTATATTTTCGGTAGAAGAGAGCTCCAATGAGCAATAAGTTAACAAAGCGCTTCACTTTTCTCTCTTTATTTGAATATATTTTAATTTGAAATCATATAACACTACAGCAATATTTTCAATTTTAACTTTTGTATTCTTTGCCGTCAAATTACTTCTCAAAAATCAAAAATGTATGGGTGTGACACCTAAATAGGTGTCACTCGATTTTCATCGCAAAAAGGTGACAATCACGGTGATTATCACCTTACATGATACCAAATTCGCGATGGTGACTATCAACTATCAACTATCACCTTACGTGATTCCACCCCTGAATTGTAAATCAATATAATCCTATTTGAAATTGTAAAATCCTGAATCGTAAAATAGAAGACCGAATTATAACTTATTAGAATAAACATTTGAATTGTATTTACTTTTAACGATAAATAAAGATTTTAACCTCCATATCCGGAGTTTTATGTGTTTTCTTCGGCTGACTCTGGAAACCGCTGAACTACCTCAGCTATAAACAAAGAAACACTCTCACAACAGATTTCTTGAGATTGACAGTTACCTGAGTTCCCTTGTGGAGTGGTACAAACCAAACCTTGTTTAATAAAGTGAAAAATTGTAACGCTTAGGTCAGAATAACAAATGTAGAAAAATCACTCGGCCGCATCGAGCAATTTCCCAAAATTGTAGTCTGACGTCTGCCTGTCACTTTATTTTTGATCAAGCATTATTCTGACCACATATGTCACTACTTTTCCTTGCACTCCGGTTGATGTGAGCACCGTGCCTGTCTTGCTTGGTGTGCACGGGGTGTTATTTCGGACAGTGAATAATTGGTCTTTCGTTCCAGCACATTCTTCCATCGAACATATATGGGAACGAACACATATTGGAAATCAGATAGGGTGGGGAAATTGTGGATTCCAAAGAAAGGAACTGGGGTCCATTTTGTATGTGGATTCCAATTTTGTGTGGAACCATATTTGGGTGGATTCCATCGAGTGCGTTCAGCACATAGCGAGTAAAGTCGCAGTCTCGCTGGTAGATGGCCCCGCTGGCGTACACTGGTATGTGTACTGGCGAGAAAGTCTTCCCTACAAGATCATACCAAAATACTCCTCTTATTCCTGATTACGAATATGTGGGTCTCAGACGTTTTATTTACAGCCTTTTAAAATGCAAAACAGGATACTTTAAGGACGTCTGGCGGGGTGAAGGCTGTAAATAAAACGTCTGGGACCCACATATTCGTAATCAGGAATAAGAGGAGAGTATTTTGGTATGATCTTCATATGGTTATAGCTTTAAAAAAAAAAGTTTTAATTGAATTTTCATAAGAAAATGCAAAACAGGATACTTTAAGGACGTCTGGCGGGGTGAAGGCAGAAAGGGAGCCACTGTAGCACTACTTGCACAACATACTGTATAAGTATACATGCCGTATGCATGTACAGTTTAATCTGCAATTTGTACTTTCTTTATTTTCTGCTTTGTCAATCTCCAGTCAGTCGCTGTAGACCATCGAAACCTGAAACATATAATAAATACCGTTCTAATTAGCCGTTGTCTTTTATTTTAGATTTCTTTTGATTTGGTTTGGCATCGCAGTTTTGATGAATGTCGATAGTCCCCTCAATTGGTGAACCCGACGTAATCAACATGAACAACCAAACTATCGATTCAACCAACACGACTGAGAATCAGGCTAACGAGCCATTGCCTCCAACTTTGCCACAACTTATTACGACAACACCGATGCAGCGCTTCTCCATTCGCCCACCTGTTTTCAATGCCGAACGCCCAGCCCTATGGTTCGCTCAACTCGAAGGCCAGTTTCATCTTGCTGCTATCGTCGACGAAAAAACGAAATTTTTCTACGCTTCTTCACACTTGGATGCTGCTGCCGCCGCAGAGGTACAAGATATAATCTTACACCAACCCGCTGTCGCTCCTTATGCGAAGTTAAAGAACGCTCTCGTCGAGCGGTTAACTTCATCGCAAGAGACAAGACTCCACCAGCTGCTAGACAAAGAAATTTTGGGTGATCGCAAGCCATCGCAATTTTTGCGCCATCTGAAAGGTCTTGTGGATAACGTCCCAATCAAAATTCTTCGGACAAAATGGCTAAGCAGACTTCCAACTGCTGTTCAAACAGTTTTAGCGACACAGCAAGACTCTTCGTTGGAAAAACAAGCAACTCTCGCCGACCATATAATGGAAATTTCATCTTCCAATCAAATAGCGGCAGTAGGCGCTGCAATACCTCGCGATGAAAATGTAACACCGCTAGAGCCACGGCTGTCAAGACTTGAAGCTGTAATTAACGAGCTGGTAAGTTCATTTCGAGATTCGTTGCAAGAACGTCCACGTGCTGCCAGCCATGCACGATTCCGTTCTAGATCCCGTTCACGATCCCGTTTGCAATCATCACCATCTAACGTTAACGGATTTTGTTGGTATCATGCCACATGGAGAGAGCAAGCTAAAAACTGTCGTAACCCATGCAATTTTTCGGGAAACGGGGCAGGGAGTCGCTAACGGCGGTGCACGACCCCTCTCCTAAGTCAAACCGCCTCTTCGTTTCAGATAGTGCTTCTAAAGTCCACCTTCTCGTGGACACTGGCGCTGATCTTTGCGTCTATCCGAAAAAACTTACATCAGGTCGTCAAGAAGAAACCAACTATTGTCTGTATGCAGCGAATAGATCCCTTATTAAAACGTTTGGTTGCATTTTGCTCACTCTTGATTTCGGCCTGCGACGAGACTTCACATGGCGTTTCGTAGTGGCGGACATTGACAAGCCCATCCTTGGTGCTGACTTTCTCGCACATTTTGGCCTACTTCCAGATCTGAAAAACAACCACCTTTTGGATTCAACAACTGGACTTTCAGTGTCCTGCGTCAGACGTTTAATCACAGGTATTTCATCGATCAAGGTTATTCCAAATTCTTCCTCGTGGTTGGATATACTATCTGAGTTTCCAAACATCACCAAACCAGATGGAATGTGTAAACCCGGTAAGCATGCAACTCAGCATCACATCACGACAACAGCTGGACCTCCGATCTCTAACAAAGCCCGCCGACTGGCTCCAGATCGACTTGCTATTGCCAAGCAAGAGTTCGAGAAGATGGTTAAGCTTGGAATTGCACGTCGTTCAGCAAGCCCTTGGTCGTCACCACTTCACCTAGTGCCCAAAAAGAGTGGAGATCGGCATCCATGTGGCGATTTTCAACAACTTAACGCACGGACTGTGCCAGACCGTTATCCCGTTAGAGTTCTTGAGGATTTTACTTCGAATCTAACTGGAAAACACGTGTTCTCCACCATCGATTTAGTTCGTGCCTTCAACCAAATTCCTGTGGCACCTGACGACATTTGTAAAACGGCAATTATAACGCCTTTTGGGCTGTTTGAGTTCCCTTTTATGACCTTTGGTCTCCGAAATGCAGCACAGACCTTTCAAAGGTTCATTGATGAGGTCACAAGGGAACTTGATTTTACATTTGCTTATATCGACGATATTTTAGTGGCATCAAGAGACAAGAACGAACATCGCAACCACCTGCGCATTCTTTTCAAACGACTGTCAGAGTTTGGAATTGTTGTCAACATCGCTAAATGCTGTTTCGGTCTATCTGAGGTTAATTTCCTCGGATACCAAGTGTCACCTGAAGGGATCCGTCCTCCACAAGAAAGGATAGAAGCCATCATCAATTTTCCTCAACCAGTCACCATCAAACAATTGCGTGAGTTCCTTGGTATAATTAATTTTTATCGC
The DNA here is from genome assembly GCA_916050605.2 of Platycheirus albimanus. NCBI lineage: Eukaryota > Metazoa > Arthropoda > Insecta > Diptera > Syrphidae > Platycheirus > Platycheirus albimanus. The sequence goes on from OU696696.1 coordinate 250,740,994, forward strand.
AAATTTCAGAAAAACGCAGCTACATACCAAGCTCCTCTACACAAATGTCTTGAGGGCTCTAACATTAAAAGTTCGGACAAGGTTAACTGGACTGCAGAACGAGAAGACGCTGAACTTCGATACAAAATCTTCTTATCGCTTCACAGTGTCAGTCATCCTGGAGCTAATGCATCTGTTAAACTGGTCTCGCAGCGTTACGTTTGGCCCGGATTAAGAAAAGATTGCCGAAGCTGGTCTCGTTCTTGTTAAGCTTGCCAACGGAATAAAATTTCTCGCCACGTCGTGTCGCCAGTTAGCGACTTTCCTGCTGGACGAACTCGTAGATTTGAGCACATACACGTCGACATAATCGGACCATACGTTCCTTCAAGAGGATATCGTTTCTGTTTAACGATCATCGACCGCTTCTCTCGTTTTCCCGAAGCTTTTCCATTGGAAGATACCGGAGCGGAATGTGTTGCACTAAAATTATTCGCTGGGTGGATATGCCGTTATGGTGTGCCACTGCACGATCAAGGAGTTCAATTTGAGAGTCAGCTGTTCAACGCACTTAGTCAACTACTTGGTAGCAAACACATTCATACAACGACATTCCACCCACAATCAAATGGAATGGTGGAACGCCTGCACCGGCAATTGAAAGCTGCAATCCGCTGCCATGAAAGTTCTTCTTGGATCGACATGTTGCCGATCGTACTATTAGGAATTCGCACCGCGTGGAAGGATGACTTGGAAGCTACTCCAGCTGATATCGTTTTTGGAGAGCCGCTTAGATTACCTGGTGAGTTCCTTGTACCATCTTCTAATCTTGTTTTGCCTAAGGATATAGCTGAACATCTGAGAGTGCAGTTTGCAAACCTAACACCTGCACCTGGCACACGTCATGGTAAACGAAAAGTTTTCATCTTTAAAGACCTCGCCACCTGTTCACACGTTTTCGTTCGACTCGATGCATCACACAGTGCCTTCACTCCACCCTATGATGGCCCATATCGTGTAATTTCGCGGCATGATAAATATTTTATCATCGACATCTCTTGACGACCAACAACTGTGTCCATAGATCGATTGAAGCCCGTATTCGTCTTGAACAATACATTAGACAACAGCAATAATACCAGCGATAACACCATTGCCCAACAACCTGATAGCTCGATAAATACAGAATCATCCCAACAAGGCCCATCTGGATATTCATCATCATCATATCGTCCAAGCACCGACAGCGAATTGCCATTAACTTTAACACCAATAAGGCGCGTTCGATTTAGAATTCCCAACTAACAATGATTTTTGTTTTGCCGAAGGGGAATATTGTAGCACTACTTGCACAACATACTGTATAAGTATACATGCCGTATGCATGTACAGTTTAATCTGCAATTTGTAATTTCTTTATTTTCTGCTTTGTCAATCTCCAGTCAGTCGCTGTAGACCATCGAAACCTGAAACATATAATAAATACCGTTCTAATTAGACGTTGTCTTTTATTTTAGATTTCTTTTGATTTGGTTTGGCATCGCAGTTTTGATGAATGTCGATAGTCCCCTCACCCACATATTCGTAATCAGGAATAAGAGGAGAGTATTTTGGTATGATCTTCATATGGTTACAGGTTTAAAAAAAAAGTTTTAATTGAATTTTCATAAGAAATACACAACAGGATACTTTAAGGACGTCTGGCGGGGTGAAGGCTGAAAGTAAAACGTCTGGGACACACATACCTGTAATCAGGAGAATTTTACTGATTTTTTGGTGTATCATTCATTTGGTTATACCTTAAAGAAAAAAAGTTGATTTTTGGGCATACTTTAGGGGCGTCTAGCGGGGGGTTAACTGAAAGTAAAACGTCTGGGACACACATATCTGTAATCAGGAGAATTTTTCTGATTTTTTGACGTATCACTCATTTGGTTATACCATTGAGTTTATATACATAGAGGAACCACCTCGTTGAAAACAGAATAGTGCGTTACTTCGTCACTTAGGTGGCGTTATGATTTAGCATAAGCACGAACCATTTTTGGATTCCATGTGGAATGTGGATATATTATCGACAAGCAGATGTGGACTGCTATCCTGCATCCTCCCTTAACGATCAACATGTGTGTATCTTACCATCACAAAACAACAATAATGGGCTGGGGTTGAAATTGATAGGTACATTTGTTTTTGTGTGAATTCTTGTCTTTTTTTTTTTTTGGTTCCCTGTTATTTGTGCTGATATTTTTGTCTGGTTGCTATATCCAGAAAGCCTTTAAAGGATTGGCACAAAACTCACACACACAATTAAAAAAAATTGGTATACCTGTAACCTGTGAGCTCACAGTCACGTGAGGCGAGCCTGTCCATGTCCCTTCAGCCCGCACCATGCTTGTCCTTTACTTTGCTTCGAAATTTTTTTATACAAATATGTATGAGTCTGTGTATGCATTTACGTTTTTACTATCTCAACTAAAAGAAAATACCGTAAGGAATAGGTATGGGTATTCCATAAAAATATACAATCTCGGTCAAGAAATGGATAAACAAAAATGCAGAAAGTGAAAACTAATTTCTATTTTCAATTAGGTACATTATGTATATTGATCGTAATTAATTTTATAAAAATTGTTCAAAATAGAGGAAAACTATTTTGAGAAACTTTGCAATGAAAAAAAATATTGCTTTGAAATGAGGATTTTTGTAATAAAATATTTGAAACTTTCGTTGAAATTGGTCCAAACCGAGTGTTTAGCTTGTACCATGCAAATGAAGAGACGGGTTCTATACAGGGTGATTCACGAGCGTTGTGCCAAAAAGCTAGAGCGTGAAGGTTGGGTTGAGACAAGAAAAAAATCGTATGGGAGGGGGGGTCTATTCCCCTCCGTTTAGACGGGAGGCGCAATTTTCTAAAAACATGACTTAAATTTGAAAAAAAAATTATTAAAAAATAACGGTAGCTCTAACAATGCCATGCTATACCTTTTTGTAAAGCCAAAGACTTGTTTTTTTATTGTAATTTTAAATGAAGTTTTTTTATTGAACCGTTTTCAAAATATTAATTTTCAAACTCAAAATTTGGAAAAAAAATTAAAAAAAAATAATTTTAAAACTAATTTTTTTCAAAATTTTACGTAATTCAGTATTATTTTTGTACTCCAAATTCAATGCTCCTTTTAATTTTAAATCCAACACTGAAAACCGTATGGCTCTATGACTTTTTTTGCCAAGCTATTAAAAAGTAACCGAACCTACTTCTTCACAAAAACACGAACAAATATACCTTGTGCCATCCAGTATGGCTAGATTTTCTTGTTTTTGTGAAGAAGTAGGTTCGGTTATTTTTTAATATCTTGGCAACAAAAAGTCATAAAACCAAACGATTTTCAGTGTTAAATTTAAAATTCATTGAAGTATTGAATTCTGAGAACAAAAATAATACCTAATTACGTAAAATTTTGAAAAAAATTAGTTTTAAAATTATTTTTTTTAATTTTTTTTCCAAATTTTGAGTTTGAAAATTAGTATTTTGAAAACGGTTCAATAAAAAAACTTCATTTAAAATTACAATAAAAAAACAAGTTTTTGGCTTTACAAAAAGATATAGCATGGCATTGTAAGAGCTACCGTTATTTTTTAATAATTTTTTTTCAAATTTAAGTCATGTTTTTAGAAAATTGACCCTCCCGGCTAAACGGAGGGGAATAGACCCCCCCCCCTCCTATACGATTTTTTTCTTGTCTCAACCCAACCTACACGCTTTAACTTATTGGCACAACGCTCGTGAATCACCCTGTATATAATCAGATATAGGTACCTACTATTGTATGTACCTTATCTGTCTATATGCTTAATTCACCCGAAAATATGAATCTAGGATACCTACTTATGTTATTATACATATGTTAAAAAAAAAATTAAATCCTTCCGAATTTGTATAAAGTTCAAGTTTCAATTTCTACCCTTAAGCTTATGCTCTTATAGTGACTTAAGCACACATTGAATCGCAATCTACGCAAAATAAATAAACAACAAAAAATCATGACCTTAAACCAAATATGAACGAGTATCTAGGTACCTACATTGAGTTTATATACATAGAGTATATAAACTCAATGGTACCTACAATTTGCAAAAGTAATAAAAAACATACCAAGCCCTCGAAATCACATTCATTTTTTGTTTTGCTTTTTTCACAAGTCAATGGGTTCCACAAAAAAATATAAAAGATCTACAAAAATATAAAATCTTGATTTGGTGTACCTGGTGCCACCTAGTGACGTAGTAACGTAATGTTTCGTGATTCCTCTATGTATATAAACTCAATGGTTATACCTCTGACACCAAAAACTGATTTTTCGCTCCTTTTGGTGGGCGTCTGACAAGGGGAAAGCTGAAAGTAAAACGTCTGGCACCGAGATTTTTAAAATCAGTGAGCAATTCTCTATCGTTTCTGTATGATTTGAAGTGGTTATACTTTCCACACAAAAATCGGAAAAATTACCGTTTTCGAACGGCCGTCTACTGCCCCGACTGAAAAATAACCCTGCCAGACTTTTCGATTTGATATATTGTCGCGTATATCTACACATACACGTATACCAATTTTGGTTATACCTCCACTCCCAAAATTTGCTCTCGGCTTTTAGACTATACGTTTTTCAAAATAAATCTGCAAAATATTGCGTTGTTTAGGCGTCAATCGATTCATGATGTAATGGCAAACCAAACTACATATAAATTACATGACAGATACTGCATATTTTATACCTATAGAAAAAATAAACTATTTATAAGTATAAAGAAGAACAAATTTAAGTTGGTCTTAACTCTTCGAACATTTACTTATTTATTTGTAATTTTAATGTGTACATCAGTTCATATGTATTAGTATTTAAATGTTCATGATTTTTTTTTTTATAATGTAAAAGAAAAGAATACAAAAATTAAGAAGCTATCGTTATTCTTACAGCAAAGAATACTATGTATTTAAAAAAAATATTTTTTTTACTGAATTCCATTAAGATAATTGTCTTTTCAAACTATAGTTTAAAAAGTTTCAGTAAAGATAACAAAAACGTAAATCGAGATAAATTGCTTATAAAACTTAGCTTAAATGTACATATTAACTCTTCAAAAGTGTAGAAACTAGAAAAAGAAAAATTTCTTCTTTAGGGTCCACCCCTTTTTTGATTGACCAGTGAAAAGTTTTTAGGAAAACAATCCATCGGCGGCTTTTGTGCTCGACATGTACTGGTCAAGTTCCTTGTCCAAGTCTTCTTTTTTCACGTCAGGTTTGTCTGTATCTGGGGAAACAAAACATACATTAAAATTAAAATTATCAACTAACCTTATTTGGAAGGATAAAACTCAATGTTAATTCATATTAAGCCTGCAGCGAAGCACTCACGAATAGCCTCCTACTGACTTTGGTCCGTTTTACCTAGTTGGCGTCCACTACGGGCACTTCCTCGACCTCGGCTGCGACTGCGGCCCCGTCGTTGTGGTTGAACATTTCCATTACGCTGAGCGCCTCCGGCTGTTGCTCCTCTCCTTTGCTGGCTGCGTCCTCTACGTCCATTACCGCGAGCAGCGGCACGACGACGTTGAGCTCCGCCCCTTTGCCTATTCGCTACAGGACCGCCTCTGGCTGCTGAATTGTTTCTCTGTAAAGATCTATTGTCATTGCGACTCCTGGAACGAGCACGTCCACGTGCGACAGCATTGCCTCTCTTAGATGCTGGCCTATTCAATCTCTGATTAGCTCCAACTAGGGCTTGTCTTTGTGAAGCCAATCGTCCTTTAGGGCGGCTCAATCTGCTTTGAGCACCACCGGTAGCTAAGGAAGCACGTCCTTGAGCGACATCCTTTGCAGAGTTGCGTCTCCTTTGAATACGCCCGGAGGCGACACCCGCTCTTAATGGCCGTCTAGTGGCAGGTGGGCCCGAACGGCTGGACGACCGAGCTCTAGCTCCTGGAGCTCCTGGTCGCCTGCCTAATCGGCTGGTAATCGGTAAAGCATTTTGCCTGCGAACATCAGCCTTTCTTGATCGGGTCAGATCAATTCTTGATCGAGTCAGATCAACTCTTGATCGAGTAAGATCAACTCTTGATCGAGTAAGATCGATTCTGGGTCGAGTCAGATCGATTTCGGATTGTGAACGATTACGGATGATTTGACCCGAGCGGCTATTTGACCGACCGCGGGCCATTCGAGCCGCTATTCCTTGCTGAGATGATCGTCGGGAGTGCACAGCTCCAGGTCGTGTTCTAGAACGACTTCTGGACTGCAAGCGGTCATGATTTGAATTCACTGGATAATTCGAAGGCCACATTGGGCGAGTATGTTGACGTGTAGTTCTAGGCCCTTGGAAACGATTTCCTATGCGCTCAATTATTCTCAAAGCTGAGCTCGTTCGTCTTTGACCCCGCTGTCCCAATCCCAACAAGTCTGCTTCCATTCTATCAGAGGGGGAAATATACACATTATACGGATATGTTTTGGTTCTTAGGGAGAATTTTAGACTAAAAATTTGATTCTTCATGTGATGCTGGTTAAGTCTCTGTCATCAGAGAGAGATATGTATATACATATATAAAGATAGATAGACAGAGACCAAATGCAAAGACTCTGAGTACAACAGAGAGCGATCTTTGATTATAGTGTTCGATCTTTTTTTATTTTTTAAATGATCCCGCTCTGTATCTGTCTGGTTTTACGTTACATTTGGTTTTTTTTTTTTTTTTTTTTTTTTTTTTTTTTTTTTTTTTGCAAATTAAAAGAGTTCATCCTTACGTTGCGACATTTGATATGCTGTTAGCTTTCAGGAGCCTTCCACTAGGTCCCAGGCGTAAGGCTTTTATAGATCCACGTTTAAGTGGTTGACCATTAGAAACCCGCTTGTATGCAGCAGTCGGTGGTGGTCTCGCCTTCATGCTTCTCTGCAAGTTGGCAAAGAAAAAAATGTTGTCAGTTAGGTTATTGTCACTGTGTGTGCCTTGATATTCGTTCTTCACATTAGCTATGATCCCCTATCAGTTTAATTATTTCATATAGTTTTTCTCAAACCATATGTTTTTAAAAATAAGTTTCTGTTTTTCAATAAAAGTTTTTTGTTAGGGTAGATGCGTACTCTTTTAAGTTTTAATGCTGCTTCCATTGTGTGTTTCTGGGCTAGCTGCTTCAGGAGGCGACGATTGGCTATGGAAGCCATTCGGGTAACTGGACTCTCAACTCCTCGACGCATTGATCTTGGATTAATTTTTGGTTGCGCGGAGAACGCTTTAAAACGGTCGCTTAGCGTCATTTTTGTTGAACTGTTGTATGTGTGTATGTGAATCCTATCGATTGAGTTTGAAGATGATATATTCGACATTTTAACTGGCTTTAGTTTTAAAGAATTGATGTATTTATTTTTTTGTATTTATTATTTTATTTGCTTAATTGTGTTGATATTTGTTTAAGTTTATGTATTTAGCTTGTGTTGTTATTTTTCTTTTTATTTCTTTTTTATTTTATTATATTGACAAATATGTTTATTCTTTTTTATTTCGATTTCCACGTGTAAGTTGGAGGAAATGTGAGTTGGGAAAGGTTTCAATCCTTTTGTATGTTTAACCTAGAAGAGAAGTTTATGAACTATTAATTATTATATAGTGAAATTTAAGGTTAAACTCATTCCTTAGAAAAAACAGATTCTCGAAATATATAAAAGAAAGGTGTATATGCGTCGTTTACCAGCTATTAGATTGCTGACAGTAGAACACAGATTACTAGTTGAAAATTGGCTCTGGTCTAGAATTTCTTCTAAGTTTGAGGGTCATGAGTAATGGTTCCTTTTTGGCTACGTAAAATAAAGGGATTTGAAGACAAGCTAACATTGAAAACTGCAATTACCTCCTAAGTTAATTAAAATTTGAAGCATAAAGCAAGACAGCTTCTGTACTGATGAGAACTTATTGTAAGGAGTACATTTTGGAATGACATATAAAGTTGATATATTGTCTTAATCTTATCACGATACACATAACCCCTAAATTCGCTACTATCTGCCTGACCTTAGCACACATTCTCACAGACGAAAAGAATATCTACAACTTCAACCAGCTACTCGAGAAAACCTAACATAATTGGAGCGTTGTTTTTCTAACGATAGTCGACATTTGTTGTAATGCTAAAAAAAATTTGTTGGAGTGTCATTGTTAGGATTTGTTGGGTTTTTTACAAACCATTTAGAAAGATAAATTTGTTATGATTTGTTAAACTGTAAAACGACCACTATCAATTTATTATTCTCAAATCTCAAAATGAATAAAGAATGAATAATTTTAGGTGCGCTTTTTTCACTGGAGAAATACAAAAATGAAATTAATGAAGCAAGTTTTTGAATACTGAACCAGTTTTTAAGGCTTCTCCATCATAGTAATGAATTGATGTATATGTAGTCTGGCAACTCTGTTGCCTCGCTTAAAATATATTTATTTATATACCTAAAGTATATAATAATGAATAGCCTACATGGCTACAAAAAGAACAGAAATTGATCATTCGATTGAAGTCCAGTTGGATAACCAGTTCGATCTTCCATCTAACATATTAATTACTGTTCTGTAAAGCAAAACCTGTTAATTTAGACTATTTGAATTGAAATAAAGACTTTGTAAGAGCATTTAAAGTACAGTTCTTTTATCTTCGATTATTCGGACCTTTTCTTTCAAAAATATACAACATGAATCATGATGCATAAAGTAGCGGGGGATCCAGCAGAACTAGAAAAAACCAACATTTTTAACATCGCATGATTACATACTGAGAAAAGTGAATATTTCGTTGCCGGCCATATAATAGGTCATTTTGGTGTAGTTTTTTTTCGAAAAACTTAATAGGCATTTAATCAAAATTGTGGTGATGGAGTTAGTTAGATGAGCTCATTAGTGACTCAGCATGATCATAATCAAGATGATCTGATAAGTAACTTTCGAGATCTAGCCGTTTTAGTACCCCTGAGGCATATGGCCAACGAAACAGTTCTTGTATGGGTTCTTTTAGGGGGAAACGAGGGATGCATAAAGTAGCGGGGGATCCAGCAAAACTAGGAAACACAAAAATCTTCAACATTGCATGAATAGATGATGCAAAAAAAGGGGGATGCAGAAAGTAGCCTTTTAAACAAATCGCTTTGCCAATTCAAGGGACAAATCTTAACGTTATGATTGCTGACAATTCATTGTTCCATCACAATTGATTTGGATTTATTTTAGTCTAGAATAAAGTAATCAACTTCCCCGATAAATTTAAAGTTAATTACTTAACAGTCTTTTTTTGCCTCCAGAAATCACAAATTTTAGAAAAGTATTTCATTTGATGTCTCGGAGTGAGAGAAAATGGTCTATTGACAGATCAACAATCTCAACTCATATCATGGAGGTAAGTTGGAAATAGTAACAAATCGTAACTATTTGACACTTCAACGTGAGTTTAGGAACGCTGCTATGACGTCATAAAGTTACAAATCGTAAATAATTTGGATTAAAATCGCACCTCCGGTGTAATAACGACGTAAATGCAATTTTCTGAAGTGTTGAGGAATCATGTTTAAAGTTTGCTTGCTTATTCAAAATGCAAAAACGCCCTAAAATAGGACTACAGGATCGACTTCAAGAGTCCTAAAAATAGCTGACTATTCAGTCGATTTTACCACATATAAAACTTGACATTTGGGAAATTATGGCGTTTTTAACTCAATTTCAGAAAAAACGGCAATTGTGCCGATATTACACCGGAGGTGCGAAATGTCGACTATCGTTAAAAAAAAGAACGCACCAAATACGTTGTTAATTTCAACCTCGTTGGTTTTAACTACAAACTAGGCAAAGTGTAACATAACCGGCGCCTATGCTAGGACTAGGACTGTAGCTAAACATTTCATAATGAGAATTCAGTCCGGGTGTGACAAACCAGCTGAATAAAACCTTAGCGCGGCGATTTGATTTCTTTATAAAAGGAAAACCTCTTGTTTGCCCGGAGCGAAGGAAAAAGAAATTTAGCTAGGCGTGTGGAGTGGATGATCTGGAATAAAAAAAAATTTACGTCTAGGTGTCGTCAAGTAGAAATGAGAAAGTTTCGCTCGCTCATGAAAATAAAATACCATTTCAATCATGTACTTCCCAAAAGTAAAGGATTTCTGAGAATTTTAAATACATTTAGCCACACTAAGCTGATATGTATGTGTTTAATGGCTAACGGCGCTAGATCCCTTAACCAAATGCGTAATTCGCATCAATTTAATGGAAAAGCATCTGGTTTAAGGATTACCGAAAAAAAGGACAAAAACAATGGACACCGCCGGAACCAGCAGCAGAAGGTTTTTGCAAGACAGGAGACAAAAGAGGATGTCACTAAATTCATCAATCTGGGTAGTTATCTGCCACTCGATGGTGGAACAGAACAACTAGACGTCAACAATAGAATAAATAAGGCTCCTAGTGCATTCGGAATTCTTGTTTTTTTTTTATTTGATTAATTCAGGCCCATGAATAATAATTATAACAATAATTAGATAACTTAAACCACCTAGTGGATTTATTCTTACTTAAAACTAGAGGAATTAATAGCGTTGAAATTAAGGAGATGCTGTACACTATTGGCTCATCGTAACATTCTGGTTATTGGGTTGAAGTGGGCATAATTGGTTCAGTGAGAAGGAAGGCAAAAGCAGGGAACAGGTCTGAGGTTACGTGGAATGGTGTTAGTGAAAATTATTTCAAGAAGTTGTGGAGAATCGATGGCGCCTGTGATGATAATATACATAAAATGTCAGAAGTACATAGTGTTAATAAAACGGGAGAAATCAAGGGCAACGTAGGTGTTAATGGCGGTGTACGTGTTATGCCTGTTATATTTCATGTGTAATATTGCATGACATATTTCCTCATCAACCTACTTAACCCATTGCACAGCAATTATGCATATAATGCATAACTGCAGTGTCACACTGAATGTGGAACAATGGTATAGTGGGTCACTTCCACAATGCGATTCAGGTCAAAGCTGAGTAATGCGTTCTGGAAGTGAGTGACACCAAGAAGACCCAGCTAGGTCGCTAGAACTGAGAGTCCAAACCGAACAACCTATAGTCTAATCAAAGCGTAGTTAAAATCGGCCTCATGTAACAAAAATATACAAATGGTTTTTTTTCCTTTTGATTCCTATGTTTTTTAAGTCGCTGAATCCGAATCTGAAGAAATCCAACAAAATTTCCTGGTGCGTTTTGAGATCTCCGCGAAAAACCGCGAAATGTTCGCACTTTTTTCGGTTTTTTGCTTATATCTCAAAAACTATGCGTCCTAGCCTAAAAAATTAAAGACCATTAAATTTCCTACAAAATTCACATACACTGTTTTTTTCTCAGGTGTACCGTTAGCCCGTTAGAGCGCGTTGAAATCTCAACATAATTTCACATTTCTGTAAGAAAATATTTTTATATTTATATTCTTTACATATGAAAAGTACCTTCCAAAACCGTTACAAAATTCATATGTAAAAAATATTCTTTTTCTTACAGAAATGGAAAATTATGTTGAAAATTCAACGCGCTCTAACGGGCTAACGGTACACCTGAGAAATAAACAATGGTCTTTAATTTTGTAGAGGGTGTAATTCAGCTAGAACGCATAGTTTTTGATATTATAAGCAAAAAACCGAAAAAAGTGCGAAATTTCGCGGTTTTTCGCGGATATCTCAAAACGCACCAGAAAATTTTGTTGGATTTCTTCAGATTCGGATTCAGCTACCCAAAAAACATAGGAATCGAAAAAAAATCCATTTGTATATTTTTTGTAACATGAAACTACCATTTGACTGGACTACTAAGCGAACGGTGGTTTACTTTAACATTTTGGCGCAGCCGGTTATTTACTGTTTACGCGATTCGAATAAACCAAACCGAAGAAAAAAAAATATAAAAAAGGTGTTTTAAATTGTTCGAAAAAATAGATAATTAATTGTATTATTCTGTCACTCTGGATAACGTCGTGATCCCGTTATTGTTTTGTGTAATTTGATAGCTAATTTTTCAAGAAGACAAATTGTGTACCTCTAACTTAACATTGTGCTTTGTGAAACCGATATAATTTGATAAATAGCCTGTGTATGTTCGCCGTAAGCTGATGAAATAGTTGCGGGTAATTATAAATCTCTTTTTTTTCTATTTATTTATATTTTTAACAGCTACCTTCGTAATTTTATTTTAAAAAAAAATTAATTTTATTTTTCTTCTTCCGTTTTATCTGTGACCTTGTTGGTTTGAATTTAAAACCATTGTTGCGATAGATTAGTTCTGCCGCACAATTTCATTTTGATTTTGTTTTACTGGGTGATTTTGGGTTACGACTTTGCGGTTCGTGTAGGTAAAAGTTTTACGGTTTTGGGCTACAAAAAAAAAATTGTTTGTTATATTTTTGTTGTTATAAACACAAAAATAAACACGAATAGTTTTATGGAAGCAACAGATAGGTCTAACTGCCAATTGATAGATGAAATCCATCAATTGAGAAAACGGCTAAAAGACCAAGGTGAGGAAATAGAAAATTTCAACCACCACCTGTTGCGTGAACTTAAGGCTATCACAACCAGGGAAGTATACTCCCTGCTCTACTCTCAATTAAGTTTGCGGTGGGGAAAATTTACGAGGCTTGAGACTACAGACTCAATACTCATTGAATATTCAGAAGCAGTACAAAAGCTCCAGGAGAAAAACCAAACAGAAATCCAGGAGCTAAGAGCTGAACTAAAAAATATTCAAAGAATTAGATTGAGTCTAAATCGTAGTCAGCTTGAAGCTGAGAGTTGTAAAGACCAAGACTAAACTTTGAAAACGATATACTTCGGTCTAACCTCGCAAAAGCAAACAGTGGGCTAGACCGCTAGAGGCTTCCCTAAAAACTCAAGTCGAAAACGAGAAAAAATTAGAGAAGTTACGAGGTTTGGAAGTAGAGTATACTTCAAAAATTGAGAGTTTGAAAAGCAAGCTCTTAAGTCAAAAGGAAAAGATTGCATCGTTGCAACTTATTAATATATTAAAAACAAACAAAGAAGAACATAAAGCGATCATGTCGTACGACAAAATTGAGAAAATTGTTGCATAACTTGTCCCACAGTTCTCTGGAGCAAGAACTCTCAACTTGTCAGGGCAAGTTTACGAGTTCTTAAATGCTTGTTCTATGGGACTTAAGTGTATTGACACTACAGAGGAACCACTTTACGTGTCAATACTGTCAACAAAATTAGTGGGAGATGCTTTTGAGTTGATAAGTTCGAACAATCCAAGTTCCTTAAAGGAATTGAAAAAGCCTTATAAAAGGTACATATCTGACCGTCAGAACGTTAGATAGTGTGACTATCGAAATACGACAGTCACACCAACTGATGACAGAAGATACACACGCTTTTGCCAGGCGTCTCACAAGTCTTCAAACAAAGGCGATAGACATAATTGACGCAAGCTATAAGACAACAGAGTCGGTAGCTCTTAAACAGGTAGTGTAACAGCGTTGGAGGTAATAAAGTGTGGATTTTGTAAAAAGGCAAACCACACTTATGCACCAGGAGCGCACCAACTATCCAACGCGAATCTTAAGAAGGCCAAGGTAAAATCAAAGGAATTTCACGACAAAGGTTCGAAAGTCGTGTTGTTTAAGGTGGGCCAAAAGGTTCGGTTAAAGATCCCGGTAAGAAAAAATAAGTTTTCTGCTTTCTGGTTGGGACCTTACGAAGTTGTGTCATCGGGAAATGGCCCCAATACGAGAATTCAGATGGGCAACAATATAAAAAGGGTTCACAACAACCAGCTTAAGCTTTATTTCATTTAATTTCACCACCTTAAATAATTTTAATTTAAAAAAAGAATTTATTTAAATAACACTCTTTTTTCTTTTTGCAGCACCCAAACAAAGTGTTTAAATAAAAATTTAGATTTAAATTAAATTAAAAAAAATACAGATAATAAAAAAAAAATATAATATAATAAAAATAAAAAACAAAACATGCACTGCAAAATTGTGTTTGAGAATATAAAATATAAAGTAAAATATTTAATTTTTTTTCCTCAATATGTTTATGTTAAAATTATTATGTATTATAATTAAAGTGATCTTAAGCTTACACGCCGGGCACACACAAACAGACATACCGTACGAGCTCCAACAACTACAGAAGAACTCACCAGTGGTATTCGAAGCAGTAGGAGCAGCAAGGTTCTACAGTGATAAATGGACTATCTTCACTAAATTCGTACCCATGGACTACGGAGTGGTAATCCAGACAATACAGGAAGGTGTAACAGCTCTGGAAACAATTTGCAATAATGTTTGAGATGACGATTTCCACCGGCATTGCTATTTGACCAGTCGAGAAACCATGAATATATTGAATCTTGAGAAGACCTTAAACCAAATGCAAGGTTTGACTCGCTCAAAAAGGCCAAAGCGCGCCTTAGAAATCATCGGATGTATCTCGAAATGGGCCCTTGGAACAATGGACAGCGAAGACGCAAGAAAAGTTTACCATCAGCTGGAATTTCTCCACAAGCGGGATATGGAATCCCTACAGCTAATGCATAAACAACTATCCGTTATGAGCTCAAATTATAACACATTGAGCAAGCCTATAACTGAGCTGACGGGAGAAATCGAAGCAGTCGCCGCTGGGGCAAAGAATTTGAGCAAAGCATTTCTTTCATATGCCAAAAACACAAACAACGAAATAGCTGTTCTTAAAATGAGGAGCAACTTCGATACGATAATATCAGGCATGACAGCAAAAATAATGGAAGTTCAACATCAACAAGCCATGGAACTTTCCATTATAGATGACCTTTACCAGGGACGACTACACCCATTCATACTTGATGAAGGGAATATTACGGGTCTTTTGAATAACATCACCACAAAAGGGAGATTTTCATTTGAGAACCCAGTTATAATACACCAAGCTGCCAAAAAATCAGTATTCTTTGTCGGAGAAAAGCTGCTGATTAAAGTAACGCTCCCCCTACCGGAATATCTTCTTTACAAAATTCCGAAGATATACCCCTTGCCAAGTCCGTTAGATGAACACTGTGACCTGGTTCTCGATACCAAACACGAGTACATCGCAGAATCTGAGGACCACGATCGCTTCGTTATCTTAAGCGAAAGAGAGTACTCAGAGTGTACTTTTGTTGCGACAGGAGGTTCCAGCACTGCTGTTAGCCGACACGAAAAACCGATTCTGACATCTGAGTCTAACGAGTGCCTAATCGAGCTCCTACATGTTGTGTCTTTAAAGGACTCGTGCAAATACGCCGTGATACCAGCAACATAGGGAATATTCCTGAAGATGACGTCCTCAAACGAATGGCTATTCAAAGTAAGAGAGACCATGTCGTTGAACCTGAAGTGTGATAGTCAAAACTATGCAGTCACGCTCAATTCATCAGGAATCCTGAAAATGCTGCAGCCGTGTGAAGCAAGTGCAAAAGGTTTTAAACTTTTTTACGAGTTCCATGCGGAAGCCTCTGCCGTATACAAACAACCTATGGTAGACCACTCGGAACTCAGAGAAATACTTTTAGCTAAATTCAAAATTACGAAACCAGAGCCTATTCCAAGACTACGCCAGATAAAAGTTAGCAACCACCAAAATCTCGCCAACATTCCTAGAATCAGAGCGCAAAGCATCCAACAAGGACTGTGAGCTGGCCATTCACCGATACTCTATGATGTCCATCATTACTTTAGGAGCGGGAGTAGTAGTGTTAGTGTTCCTAGTCCGCCATTTTCGAAAGAGATCACCAGCCATTTCGTTCAAACATGAGTTTAACTTCGATACCAACGCAATAGAGATGCCACCGTTTACACCAAAGAGACGAGCCCCGGCGACACCACCGGTTAAAACAAACAACACGAGCGAAACAGTTTTCGGAATCACCTATGCCCGGGTGTAAGCAAGAATAAAAGCAGATAAAAAAAAAAAAGAATTAAGTAAAGTAATATTTACAGAAACCTAGGTAAAAAAAAAATAAAAAAAATAAATTTTTTATCAGTGTCAATGTTTCTCGTAAGAAGATTAAAGTTTAAATTTAATAAAACAAATTAAATTTAATAATGAAAAAAAATTATTATATTACAAAATAAAATATATATAAGTACCAACATATTTATAATATTTTATGAAAAATATTTATAACAATGAAATTTATGGAATTAAATAAAATAAGACAAATCAGTTTCTGGAAACCTGGCTTGAATTTTTAAGGGGGAGAAATGTTATGTCTGTTATATTGCATGTGTAATATTGCATGGCATATTTCCTCATCAACCTACTTAACTCATTGCACAGCAATTATGCATATAATGCATAACTGCAGTGTCACACTGAATGTGGAACAATGGTATAGTGAGTCACTTCCACAATGCGATTCAGGTCAAAGCTGAGTGATGCGTTCTGGAAGTGAGTGACTCCAAGAAGTCCTAGCTAGGTCGCTAGAACTGAGAGTCCAAACCGAACACCCTAAGCGAACGGTCGTTTTACTTTAACATACGCGCAACGACATATGCAGATTCACTCAAGAGAAATGAAACCCCTATTATTGTGAAACCGAAAATTATGCAAGAAAATAATGTAACAAATAATAAAATAAAAGAGAGCATTGATCCTACGTCATTATCTGTGAAAGTAAATAGTGTGGTGAATAAAAAAGATAGAATGGTTGTCATTAACTGTGGCGATGTTGAATCCAGAGTAAATTAGGAAATGAATAGATGTTTAAGTCCCTGAATTAAAAAAACCATATAATAGTGTGTGGAATAAATAGTGAATGGGAGCATGAAAAGTTCGAAGCAGCTTTAAAAAACCAAAATAAAATCGAAGGGCCGGTTAAATGTCTAAAACTTTTTAGTGCAATGAAGAAAAATAAAAAAACCAGAATTTATATAAGGCACTAGTAGAAATTGAAAGCGCGGACTATAAAGATATAATGGCTAGAGGTAATATAAACATTGGGTGGGATAGATGTTTCGTATACGATTTCGTCCCTATCAAACGGTGTTTTAAGTGCTGGGGCTTTAATCATGAAGCCAAAAAGCAGCGTTTGTGCGAAGTGTGCTGAAGAACATGAAACAAAAAGCTGCACTACAAATATTTTCAAGTGTAATAACTGTGATGTTGCCAATAAGAATTTAGGGTTGAATTTCGATGTAAGTCATGATGTAACGATACGTTACAGATTCGTCCAATCTAAATAATGCCCGCTACCCACCAGGAAAATACTAGTAATAAACACAGTTACACACATGAAAACCTGAAACCCCTGATCGACCGCACTGAGTTTTTCATAAAAAGCAAAAACATTCATAAACACAGCAACAAGCGACATGCGGTCCTCCTAGCATCATGTCGGCAGCAGAGATTGATGCCAACTGATCTTATCATTATCATTAACTGATTAGACATTAGAGGTTGATCAGAAGAATAATTCCACCACTTATTCCAGCAGCCAATCACATCAAAGTACAACGTGGTGAAAATCAACCACGATCGTTTATTTTAAATCGAAGCCAACACAGGGTAAGGCATAGTTGGCACGATCAATGAGCTCGGTGGTGAGTTCGAGAAAATCAATTTTACATTTGCCTCCCCCCCCCCCTTTCACCACTACTCCAATCAATACGAATAGCATGCGTAATCATGGGCAGGCATGGGCAGGTTAGTTCAGTGGTAAAATGAAAACCAGAATTATATGAAACCGAAGGAAGGGCTAAATCACAAGGCCAAGCTGAAACTCAAAGCTACGAATAAGCTAGATCTGTAACTACGGAAGACCGGATATTTTTCAAACAACAAGCAAACGTAAAAATTAAATATTTTGTAAGATTATTGTATTAATAAAATATAAAATAGACCTATAACCAAAGTTTAGTGATTTATTTGGTACGACCCTGGGACTCCGGCGTGCTTACCTCAACCTTTGAAACCAAAGCACATCACAAATTGGCGCCCGAGCAGGGACTATTTGGGTCCAGAAATACAAAATAAAATACACAAATCAAGAATTTTTCAAGATATAATATGACCGAAGTATTATAACCGCAACCAGACCAGACCCGAAATACCAATATATTCAAGTCCGAATATATCCAGATCGACCGAGCCGAAATATAAAGACCGAACGAACCCGAATAGTTACCAGGATAAAACCAGACCAGATCTATTTATATAATAGAAACCAGACCGATTCCGATACAATTTTAACTAGCCCACCCTGATCAGTATTAACGTTTTACCAGACCAGACTGAAAATAAAAGGACTAACCAGAAAGAGATGGACCCAGAAGATAAAAACAGTAACGGCGCAAACCCGCCAGAACAAAATATGCAACGAAGAATTCGATGTGTTCGCAAGTACTAGGGCAATTTACCTCCTAAACCATCGAGAACTCATCGGGCGTATGGAAAAATTTGGTTTAAGCACCGACGGAAAGTTACACGAGCGCCGCTCCGATTTTAGCGCTTATATAAAGAAAGCCAGACTAAGGCAATCCACTCAGAATCTCTGCGAAGAGTTGGAAAGCCTAGTTACCGAACGGGAGTATAAAGAGAATTATCACGGGCAGTGAGACCTGGTCTCGCTTAACACCGTGTCCTACACCCGGAACCCTTTGCCGATAATCCAATTGCACGATACTCTAGGTACCTCAGCCGCTGACGAGTTCGAGAAAGTGACTCACCCACCGGTATACAAAAACATTTATTATCTCGTACCACACGCATACTCGTACTCAAAACCAGATACGCTAGGCCAGTTGCCACCTGTCCGGGCGATGCCGTCAACGATTCCTACACAACAGTACAGAACCGATGTACCACCTCCAACCGACCATACAGCCCCACGCAGAATTTCGAGCCGTCCCGACGATAGATCCCTACCAAGCCGGGAGGCAGAAGTAATGAATACGGTAAGAAAATGGGGACTGAGATTTTGTTCTTCATTCATTAAAAGTACCGAAGAGCTTATCGAATGTTATAACGTCCAAGCAAACGAAGTGCTGAGAACCTTTCCGGAGATATTCAAAGGCCCAGCCGTGGAATGGTATCGCATTAACCGCAAAAGTTTCGGAACTTGGGAGGCGTTCCACCAAGCGTTCCTAGCACATGTTTTGCCCGCTCGCTTCATAAACAGACTAAAAGACGAAATCGCCCGCAAAAGGCAAGGCCCCCGCGAAAAGGCAAATGATTTTATCAGAGCCACTCAGTATCTCATCCATCAGCACGTCGGCGACAGTATCGATCGTATCTACGATAAACTCCGACCAGAATACCATCTTTACATCCGACGTAGAGATTTCCAGACTTTGGGAGAATTGATAGAGCTGGCCGAAGAATACGAGTACATCCAAGCAGAAGGACGTCACACAGTCACGCCTGTACAAAATCGTCCGCCTACAAATAATAAACCAATCGCCAGACAGTTTCCACCACGAGAATCTGTTCCTGCTCCAGGGCCGTACGACAGACTAACTCACTGCTGGAACTGCAAACAAAGGGGTCATACTAAAGCCAACTGCCGACGACCGTTCCGCATGTTTTGCTCATTTTGCGGAGAGGACGGACGTTTAACAAGGGATTGCTCATGCCATACTCACCAAACTGCAAACAAAGGGGTCATACTAAAGCCAACTGCCGACGACCGTTCCGCATGTTTTGCTCATTTTGCGGAGAGGACGGACGTTTAACAAGGGATTGCTCATGCCATACTCACCAAGCTTCCATACTGAACAGTCGTAATATTGCAAGCCGACACTCCGCTCGGGAAACGACTCCGGTAATCGAAAGCCCAAAGGAAAACGAACTCGACTTATCGTCAGCCAACGATACTGTAAATATCAAGCCGGACAGTCCAGAAACCCCAGTGATAGAAGCTTCACGCAATCCTTTCCGCTGCGAGCCCCAGGTTGCGACGCTAAACTCTCCTAGGACAACGAACTTTGAAACATGGGCCGATCCGCGATGTTTCCTCCCCGTCAAATACCACGGCCATGTATTCAAAGCTCTCATAGACACCGGGCCACTAAATCATTTATAAATTTTGACACAAGGCAGCTCTTCCGCAAGTTAAAGGTACCAGTGCGGTATCAGCCCCACTCTATACAGCTAGCCAATGGAAGTTCGATAATAAGTAGAGAACACTACTTAGTAACATGGTACCTAGGGGAACAGCCTGTGCAGGGAGAGGTGACTTATTTAAAACAATTCACGGCTGAACTTAGTTTCGTCAAAGTTGAATTTTTTGTGTTTAGTTTTTCAAAAAGGTAAGTGATTTTGGTGTTGTATATTCAAATGTTCATGGGCTAAGAAAGAATTTCTTTTCTGTGTACGCCCATACTATGCAATACAGGCCAGCTGTTTTGGCATTGAGTGAAACCCAGGTTGGACAGAATACTGATTTATCAGAATTTTGTTTGTTTGGATATAACTTAGTGCCATTACTTTTTTCCCACCATGGTCTTGTCGTTTATGTTAGGAATGATATTGCTTGCCAGAGCCTTCCCCAATATGGGCATTGTTCTAATACGAACTTTAATTTCCTGTGGCTCGAATTCACTGTCCGCAAGCATATCATTCATTACTGTTTTCTTTACAGGAGTCCGAATCTTGACAGCATGTCTACTTGTGATAAGTTAGATGTTCTGTTAGATTCAATTTCCCGAATTGTTTCCCATTGTCCTCACACTGCGAAGTCGTGATTACGGGCGACTTCAATGTACACAATTCAAGTTGGCTCCGCTTTTCTGGCTAGACAACACTCGAAGGAAGGTATACCGAGATCTTTGCTGAGTATAACCATCTTACCCAGCTTGTCGATGAGCCTACTCGTATACCGGATGTTGATGGGCATTCCGCCCATACTCTTGACTTGTTCCTTACTTCCCATCTAATATATTAATACGGAGTTCAAAAATCCAGTTTCCACCCTTTTTTTCTGTCATAATCAAAACAAATATGCCAAACCTATATATATTCTGAAAGGGGACCATGTAAGGAAACAGCGAATGTATATATGAAGCAAAAAAAAAAAAAAAAAAAAAAAAAAAAGAGAAATGGTCGAATTTCGACCACGGGGCGAACTCTAGTCCTGATAAATATACTATTAAAGTAACTTCTCCATTTGGCACCTCCGACCATTGTGTCATTTCAGCTAGTTTCTCGATCTCCAACCATCCAGTTAAAGAAAAAATTCCCACTAGGAACGTTTGGCAATACGAGAAAGCCAACTGGGACGGTCTGAATAATTTCTTTCGCAACTTTAACTGGTCATTATGCTTCCTCGATAATGACATTGATGCCAGTGCTGAAATGATTACAGAAGTGATTTTTCTTGGAATGAGAACTTTTGTCCCTCACAGAACAAAATGTATCAAACCAAAAGAAAAGTCTTGGTTTACCGAAGAGTGTAAAGAAGCTATCAGGTTGAAAGAAGTAAGCTTCCGATCCTATAAAGCCAACCCAACTGAGGAAAATCGGAAGAAACACAAACAAGTTAGGAACTCGTGCAACTCCGTTATACACAAAACGAATTTTTTACCAGAAATAACGGCAAAAAATTCTGCAATGTCCCAAAGGCAGTAAACCAATTGTCAGCTCTTCAGAGAAAGCGAATATGCTCGCAGCTCATTTTGCTGCAAGTTCTACGTTGCCTGCAAGCAATAATGCCCCTCCTGTACTTGAGAACGCTAATTTTTCTATGGGACAGGTATTTTTCCGCACTCGTACAGTAGCAAGAGTTCTTCAAGATCTTGATTTACAAAAATCCGCTGGCCCGGATGGTGTACCCCCTATTCTTCTGAAGAGGTGTTCTTCATCGCTGGCAAAACCACTGCGTAAGCTTTTCCATCGCTCCTATCGTTCAGGAATCTTTCCTAGTAGATGGAAAATAGCATTTGTCCAGCCCGTCCCAAAAAAAGATGACTCCTTCTCCCCCTCCTCCTACCGACCAATTGCACTTACGTCCCTTCTTCACAAGGTCATGGAAACGCTAATAAATTTTCAGCTCAAGAAATATCTCGAAGATCGGGAGCTTTTAAATGACCGGCAATACGGCTTTTACAGCAATCGTTCCACTGGTGATCTGATGGCATATCTCACCGAACAGTGGAACAAATCTTTGCATCGCTTTGGCGAAGGCAAGATTATTGCGCTTGATATTTCAAAGGCATTTGATAGAGTTTCACATGAAGCTCTTTTATCGAAAATGCGTGCATTTGGTATCGATGATACTCTTATTCGTTGGATTAGAAGCTATCTTCTGGACCGTTCAATACAAGTTGTATTAGACGGTTTCAAGTCTGAACTCCACAAAATAAATGCTGGTGTGCCCCAGGGCTCCGTTCTGTCTCCGACTCTCTTTCTCATTTTTATAAATGATCTCTTGTCTGTGACTTCTAATCCATTAAATTGTTTTGCTGACGACTGAACCCTCAGCTTTTCATATACGTTTGATAATTCACGGCCTTCGCCTTTGGACGTCTTATTACAACGAAATCGTATAAGCTCATTAAACTCCGATTTAAACAGCATTGTGAATTGAACTAGAAATCGTGTGGAGTTTAATGCGTTGAAAACTCAATGCTGTCTTTTGTCGTTGAAGCTAAACATACCCCTATGCCATTATCCATGAATGGTACTTGCATCGAGGAGGCCGAAAAGCTATCAGTATTCGGTATGTGCATCAGTGGCAATCTTCGTTGGAATGATCATATACTTGAGATTGCCAAGAATGCTGCAAGATGCTTAGGCTTTCTTAATAGATGCAAGAAGTTTTTCACCCCTTCTGATCTGGCTACAATTTACAAAGCGTTTATACGCCCTAAACTCGAGTATAACTCCCATCTCTGGGCAGTTGCTTCTCAAACTTTTCTCCACCTGCTCGGCAGAGTTCAGAAAAAAGCGTTAAAATTGATAGGAGAGAAACATTATGGAAACATTTCCGTCACTCGAACATCGTCGAAATGTCTCATGTCTTTCCTTATTTTACAGGTTCTTTTACAAAAAATGCTTACTCGAGGTAGCCAGCTGCGTTCCACCCCTTAAACATTTCCGCCGTAATCGTCTTGCTAGGAACGCTCATCAGTTTTCACTTGATCCCTATTTCGGACGTACCGTGAAATATAGAGATTGTTTCTTTAGCCGTACAACACGAATGTGGAATGGATTGCCTGGAACAATTTTTCCTTGCCATTTTGATCTTCAAACATTCAAGATCAATGTTCATCGACACCTCCTTTCCCTTCCTTCCTTACTTCCTATTGCTCGCGCTGTGACTTATCATTAAAAGGGCTGTAACAAACCCCTTGAGCGCGTGCATTATAAAAAAAAAAAAAAAAAAAAAAAAAAAAAAAAAAAAAAAAATTGGCCGAAGAAGCTGTCATAGTGTCATCGGCATGGACCTACTCCGAAAACTTAATTTCACTATGTTAATAGACGGGCAAGAGCTTAAAGCCATTACAAACGAAATACTCCACGCGGTTAAGCGCGACCTACTATGCTTACTCGGCGGAAAACCATTGGCCCCCGAGCAACAAGGCCAGTTAACCGATTTTCTAGACAGTGAACTCCCAAAATTTGAAAAGCTGCCAAGCACAACTAATGCCGCCGTACACTATATACGTCTGAAGAACGATCAACCGTTTAAACAGAGGTATTATCCTCGCAACCCTGCTATGCAGAAAGTGATCGATGAAGAGGTCAACGAGTTTCTACGTGACGGAAAAATAGAGCCATCGAATAGCCCACACAGCTCACCAACTGTTAAAAAGAAAAATGGGACCTGTAGGGTTTGTGTAGATTACCGCTAACTTAACGAAGTCTCCATTATGAACGCCTATCCCTTGCCACAGATATTTGCAATCCTAGACAAGTTAAGACAAGCAAATTTTATTTCGACGATTGATTTAAAACAAAGCTACTGGCAAATACCCCTAGACCCAGCATCACGACCCGCTACCGCCTTCACCGTCCCAGGACACGGGCTCTACCAATGGAAGGTACTCCCGTGCGGTTTAAATTCATCCGCCCACATGCTTTCGCTTACCTCGACGATATAATCGTCATTAGGCGTCAGTTATAGCGACCAGTAAAAAGGCATCAGTAAACATTTTCTTTTGTAGTATTTTCTATGTTTGAATGTGTTTTGAAACAAAAGGTATATACCAATAGGTGGCGAATAACATAAATTAATTTATTTAAAAAAAATATATTGATTCGGTAATGTATTTTTTACGGAAAACCAATAATTTGATTTTACTGGCAAACTCATTTTACGTATCAGCTGATTGTCATGTCACTCAAAATGAAACAAACATTTTAGTTTCTTACTGTTTCGTTCATCCGGATATAAATTACTGATACATTTGCGGCCAGAAAGAAGAAGAAAAATACAGGATGCGTTGCTATTACCATTTTTTTACCGATAAATTTTACTGATCGCTATAAACGAATATCAGTAAAAAAAAACTTCTAATTCATTTGATTTCAATATTTACTGATGCGTTTTACTGGTCGCTATAACTGACGCCTTAGTAAGACCTTCGAAGAACACCTGACACATCTGAAGGAAGTATTCAAACGTCTACAAGCCACCCATCTACGGATCAATAAAGAAAAGTGCGAGTTCTGTAAAAGCTAATTAAAATACTTAGGTCGTGTGGTATGTGACCAAGGCATTGGTACCGATCCAGACAAAATCGCTGCAGTACAAGAATTGAATGCTCCGCGGAGTGTCAAAGAACTTCGGCGGGTATTAGGTATCGCATCCTGGTACAGACGATTTATTAAAGATTTTTCAATCATAGCAACGCCGCGCCGTTGACCAAACTTCTTAAGAAAAATCAAAAATGGGAATGGGGACAACCACAAGAAGAGGCATTCACCGAGTTGAAAAACATACTAACCGAAGCTCCAGTATTAATGTGTCCAGATTTTAGCTTACCGTTCATGCTGCAGACGGACGCTGGCAACTACGGTCTAGGCGTAGTATTGTCACAAAATACCAAAGGTCGGGAACGAGTAATAGCGTACGCTAGTCGCACGCAAACCGAGTTAGAGAAAAAGTACTCAGTGACCGAAAAGGAGTGCCAAGCAATTTGGTGGGGAATTCGAAAGATGAGACCCTATTTGGAGGGTTACCATTTTACAGTCGTAACGGATCACCATTCTCTAAAATGGTTGCATTCTCTGGAAAACCCATCCGGGAGGCTAGCCCGATGGGCTATAGAAATACAGCAATATGATTTCGATATACAATACCGGAAAGGGGCAATGAATGTGGTGGCAGATACCCTATCGAGAACCGTTGCAGATTACTAGCAGTGACTTGATGATAATTAACGAGGAGCAATACGACTGGGACTCAAAGGAAAAAAAACCAAGTTTCGAGCAACCCAGGGAAATTCCCTGAGTACCGAATAAAGGAAGGCGTCCTTTACCGAAAATTTTCCGGGCACTCATTGGCGGATCCGACTCTTGAATGGAAGTATTGTGTTCCCCTTAATGAACGTCACAAGATACTGCATGAACCATGACGCCACAACCGCGGGGCACACCGGTATAGCAAAAACTATATCAAGGATAACCCAGCTTTATTATTGGCTTGGTACTCGCGACATCGCTAAATAAAGGGTCCGCGATCTAACGTTTTTTTTCAACTAGTGCTTATTTCGTGAATGGTAACACTTAGCTCATTTCGGATTTGACAGATAATTAGTTTTATCCTTCCGCTGAACGAATATGGTTGTGTATACGCTTGAACAACGCTGGGAAATATTGCGACATTACTTTGAAAATCATGGTAATGTTGCAGAATGTGTGCGAAAATTACGTACGGATTTTGGAAGAAGAGAAGCACCGTCAGCTCCGTATGTTCGTTATCTTGTGAAAAAAGTGAAAGAAACTGGCATCCTCATCGATAAACCAAAGCGTGAAAAGCCAAAAACAGTGCGTACACCCGAGAATATTGCTGCTGTGGCAGAAAGTGTGCGTGAAGCGCCATCAACATCAATTCACCGTCGTTCTCAACAATTGAACATTTCGGAGACATCATTGAGACGAATTTTGCATAAAGACCTTGGTATGACGCCATACAAAGTCCAATTGCTTCAGGAGTTGAAGCCAACTGACTATCCAATGCGTTTTCGCTTCGCTAAGTGGGCCTGCGATCGACTTACAGAAGATGCCGATTTTGCCAAAAAAAATCATCTTTTCAGATGAAGCTCATTTTGATCTTGGCGGGTATGTAAACAAGCAAAATTGTCGCATTTGGGGCACAGAAAACCCGCACGCATACATTTAAAAGCCGATACACCCAAAACGAGTCACTGTTTGGTGCGGATTTTGGTCCAAAGGCATAATTGAGCCATTTATCTTCGAAAATGAGCAAGGAGTGGCCGTTACAGTCAATGGCGATTGTTTTCGGGCCATGTTGAACGAATTTTTGTTCACAAAAATTGAAGAGGAGGATATTGGCAACATTTGGTTTCAAGAGGACGGCGCTACGTGCCACACAGCCGAAGCTACACTCGTTGTTTGGCGACCTGTTTTTGAAGATCGCATTATCAGCCGCAGAGCTGATGTCGTTTGGCCACCTTGGAGCTGCGATTTGACACCGTTGGACTATTATTTGTGGGGTGCCGTAAAAGATAAGTGTAACGCCGACAAGCCAGAGACAATTTACGCTTTAAAGGACAATATTCGTGAAGCCATTGGTGAAATAGAGCTACACACAATCGATAATGCGCTTAAAAATTGGACCGATCGTGTATGCTACTGCATGGCCACCCGAGGCAGCCATTTGAATGAAATTATTTTCCATTATTAACCGGAAGGATTGTACTTTCAAATAAAAAAGAAATTTGAGAAAATATTCAGTAGTTTTTTTTAAAGCATTTTTATTTATGTAAACAGATGTGAAATGTGCAACCGGTATAAAGTACTACAACAGAAGCCGAATGGTTGGATGCATACGATGCATGTCCGAGTCCCGTGGGACACTGTATGCGCAGATTTCGTCGGACCACTACCGCGTTCCATAAAAGGGAATGAAGTAAAAAAAAAAAAAAAAAAAAAAAAAAAGGGGGATGATAAAATTTAAGACGAGAAGGTTCCCGTCTCCGAGGAAGGGGTGGATTGTAACGATACGTTACAGATTCGCCCTATCATCTAAATAATACCCGCTATCCAAGAGGAAAATACTAGTAATAAACAAAGTTACACACGTAAAAACCTGAAACCCCTGATCGACCGCACTGAGTTTTTCATACGAAGCAAAAACATTCATAAACACAGCAACAAGCGACATGCGGTCCTACTAGCATCATGTCGGCAGCAAAGATTGATGCCAACTGATCTTATCATTATCATTAACTGATTAGAGGATGACCAGGAAAAGAATTCCAACACTTATTCCAGCAGCCAATCACATCAAAGTACAACGTGGTGAAAATTAACCACGATCGTTTATTTCAAATCGAAGGCCACACAGGGTAAGGCACAGTTGTATACGTACTCTGTTGATAAGCCAGCGTATACGTACGACTGTTGATAAGCCAGTGTATACGTACTACTGTTGATGAGCCAGTGTATACGTACACTGTTGATAGCCAGGGTATTCGTACACTGTTGATAGCCAGAATATACGTACTCTGTTGATAAGCGAGCGTATACGTACGACTGTTGATAAGCCAGTGTATACGTACACTGTTGATAGTCAAGTAACCATTGAAGACAGCCAGTTTACAAGGACGATTGAAGGAAGGGCTAAATTACAAGGCCAAGCTGAAACTCAAACGACTTAGCTAGATCTGTAACGACGGAAGATAGATGAGTATTTATTAGCGTATTAATAAGCTTTAGATAACAATTATTTTATAATTTTTAAAATTATTCTTACATTAACATTTTTAATATTTCAGTCTTACAAATTCTATAATACTTTTTTATATATATATTTATATTAGTTTCACATTTAACATGGTTAGGCATTAGATTAAAAATCTTAAAACCTTTATATATAAGAGAGTTTTGAGCTCTGGCTGTTAAAAAATTTGGTAATCTAAAATCATTCATATTTCTAAGAGAATACGGTTGAATATCACGAACATATTGAACATATCTTGTTAAATAATTTGGCATTAATCTATTTTTAATTTTGTTAACAAACATTAGCATATTCATAACAATTCTCTGTTTAACAGACAACCATTTCAAAGCATTTAACATAAAATTTATTTATGTGTATCTACTACATTTTAAAATGGCCCGCATCGCTTTATTTTGTAATAGTTGTAATCTAGCAATTAATCCATCATTACATAAAAACAAAACTGTTGAACAATATTCAAAATGTGGTTTCACAATAACATTGTAAATATTTATTGCCGTAAGCATCGTTACATCTTTTCTTATTCTTTTTAAGAAACCTATTTTTTTGAAATCTTTTTACATGTACATATAATCTATTTGATTTTCAAACGATAGTTTATTATCAATCATAATGCCAAGGTATTTTATTTCATCAACTCTTTCTATTATACTGTTTTCAATCACTAAGTTCGAATTTAAAGTTAGACTATTTCTACTTGTTATTATCATGCACTTAGTTTTTTTAGCATTTATTTTTAGTCCGTTTTGGCATAACCAATCATATACACTATTAAGATCTTCTTGTAGTTCCTTATGGCAGTCTTCAATGTTTTCTCCGGAGGCATCATCAGCAAACAGTGCGATTTGACAATATTGTAAAACACGTTCTATGTCATTAATATAAATAATAAACAGAAGAGTCCCGAGTAGCGATCCTTGAGGAACTCCAAATGTTTGCATAATTGGGCCTCGAAATTTTTTTTATTATTATTATTATTATCATTATTATTATCATTATCATTATCATTATCATTATCATTATCATTATCATTATCATTATCATTATCATTATCATTATCATTATCATTATCATTATCATTATCATTATCATTATCATTATCATTATCATTATCATTATCATTATCATTATCATTATCATTATCATTATCATTATCATTATCATTATCATTATCATTATCATTATCATTATCATTATCATTATCATTATCATTATCATTATCATTATCATTATCATTATCATTATCATTATCATTATCATTATCATTATCATTATCATTATCATTATCATTATCATTATCATTATCATTATCATTATCATTATCATTATCATTATCATTATCATTATCATTATCATTATCATTATCATTATCATTATCATTATCATTATCATTATCATTATCATTATCATTATCATTATCATTATCATTATCATTATCATTATCATTATCATTATCATTATCATTATCATTATCATTATCATTATCATTATCATTATCATTATCATTATCATTATCATTATCATTATCATTATCATTATCATTATCATTATCATTATCATTATCATTATCATTATCATTATCATTATCATTATCATTATCATTATCATTATCATTATCATTATCATTATCATTATCATTATCATTATCATTATCATTATCATTATCATTATCATTATCATTATCATTATCATTATCATTATCATTATCATTATCATTATCATTATCATTATCATTATCATTATCATTATCATTATCATTATCATTATCATTATCATTATCATTATCATTATCATTATCATTATCATTATCATTATCATTATCATTATCATTATCATTATCATTATCATTATCATTATCATTATCATTATCATTATCATTATCATTATCATTATCATTATCATTATCATTATCATTATCATTATCATTATCATTATCATTATCATTATCATTATCATTATCATTATCATTATCATTATCATTATCATTATCATTATCATTATCATTATCATTATCATTATCATTATCATTATCATTATCATTATCATTATCATTATCATTATCATTATCATTATCATTATCATTATCATTATCATTATCATTATCATTATCATTATCATTATCATTATCATTATCATTATCATTATCATTATCATTATCATTATCATTATCATTATCATTATCATTATCATTATCATTATCATTATCATTATCATTATCATTATCATTATCATTATCATTATCATTATCATTATCATTATCATTATCATTATCATTATCATTATCATTATCATTATCATTATCATTATCATTATCATTATCATTATCATTATCATTATCATTATCATTATCATTATCATTATCATTATCATTATCATTATCATTATCATTATCATTATCATTATCATTATCATTATCATTATCATTATCATTATCATTATCATTATCATTATCATTATCATTATCATTATCATTATCATTATCATTATCATTATCATTATCATTATCATTATCATTATCATTATCATTATCATTATCATTATCATTATCATTATCATTATCATTATCATTATCATTATCATTATCATTATCATTATCATTATCATTATCATTATCATTATCATTATCATTATCATTATCATTATCATTATCATTATCATTATCATTATCATTATCATTATCATTATCATTATCATTATCATTATCATTATCATTATCATTATCATTATCATTATCATTATCATTATCATTATCATTATCATTATCATTATCATTATCATTATCATTATCATTATCATTATCATTATCATTATCATTATCATTATCATTATCATTATCATTATCATTATCATTATCATTATCATTATCATTATCATTATCATTATCATTATCATTATCATTATCATTATCATTATCATTATCATTATCATTATCATTATCATTATCATTATCATTATCATTATCATTATCATTATCATTATCATTATCATTATCATTATCATTATCATTATCATTATCATTATCATTATCATTATCATTATCATTATCATTATCATTATCATTATCATTATCATTATCATTATCATTATCATTATCATTATCATTATCATTATCATTATCATTATCATTATCATTATCATTATCATTATCATTATCATTATCATTATCATTATCATTATCATTATCATTATCATTATCATTATCATTATCATTATCATTATCATTATCATTATCATTATCATTATCATTATCATTATCATTATCATTATCATTATCATTATCATTATCATTATCATTATCATTATCATTATCATTATCATTATCATTATCATTATCATTATCATTATCATTATCATTATCATTATCATTATCATTATCATTATCATTATCATTATCATTATCATTATCATTATCATTATCATTATCATTATCATTATCATTATCATTATCATTATCATTATCATTATCATTATCATTATCATTATCATTATCATTATCATTATCATTATCATTATCATTATCATTATCATTATCATTATCATTATCATTATCATTATCATTATCATTATCATTATCATTATCATTATCATTATCATTATCATTATCATTATCATTATCATTATCATTATCATTATCATTATCATTATCATTATCATTATCATTATCATTATCATTATCATTATCATTATCATTATCATTATCATTATCATTATCATTATCATTATCATTATCATTATCATTATCATTATCATTATCATTATCATTATCATTATCATTATCATTATCATTATCATTATCATTATCATTATCATTATCATTATCATTATCATTATCATTATCATTATCATTATCATTATCATTATCATTATCATTATCATTATCATTATCATTATCATTATCATTATCATTATCATTATCATTATCATTATCATTATCATTATCATTATCATTATCATTATCATTATCATTATCATTATCATTATCATTATCATTATCATTATCATTATCATTATCATTATCATTATCATTATCATTATCATTATCATTATCATTATCATTATCATTATCATTATCATTATCATTATCATTATCATTATCATTATCATTATCATTATCATTATCATTATCATTATCATTATCATTATCATTATCATTATCATTATCATTATCATTATCATTATCATTATCATTATCATTATCATTATCATTATCATTATCATTATCATTATCATTATCATTATCATTATCATTATCATTATCATTATCATTATCATTATCATTATCATTATCATTATCATTATCATTATCATTATCATTATCATTATCATTATCATTATCATTATCATTATCATTATCATTATCATTATCATTATCATTATCATTATCATTATCATTATCATTATCATTATCATTATCATTATCATTATCATTATCATTATCATTATCATTATCATTATCATTATCATTATCATTATCATTATCATTATCATTATCATTATCATTATCATTATCATTATCATTATCATTATCATTATCATTATCATTATCATTATCATTATCATTATCATTATCATTATCATTATCATTATCATTATCATTATCATTATCATTATCATTATCATTATCATTATCATTATCATTATCATTATCATTATCATTATCATTATCATTATCATTATCATTATCATTATCATTATCATTATCATTATCATTATCATTATCATTATCATTATCATTATCATTATCATTATCATTATCATTATCATTATCATTATCATTATCATTATCATTATCATTATCATTATCATTATCATTATCATTATCATTATCATTATCATTATCATTATCATTATCATTATCATTATCATTATCATTATCATTATCATTATCATTATCATTATCATTATCATTATCATTATCATTATCATTATCATTATCATTATCATTATCATTATCATTATCATTATCATTATCATTATCATTATCATTATCATTATCATTATCATTATCATTATCATTATCATTATCATTATCATTATCATTATCATTATCATTATCATTATCATTATCATTATCATTATCATTATCATTATCATTATCATTATCATTATCATTATCATTATCATTATCATTATCATTATCATTATCATTATCATTATCATTATCATTATCATTATCATTATCATTATCATTATCATTATCATTATCATTATCATTATCATTATCATTATCATTATCATTATCATTATCATTATCATTATCATTATCATTATCATTATCATTATCATTATCATTATCATTATCATTATCATTATCATTATCATTATCATTATCATTATCATTATCATTATCATTATCATTATCATTATCATTATCATTATCATTATCATTATCATTATCATTATCATTATCATTATCATTATCATTATCATTATCATTATCATTATCATTATCATTATCATTATCATTATCATTATCATTATCATTATCATTATCATTATCATTATCATTATCATTATCATTATCATTATCATTATCATTATCATTATCATTATCATTATCATTATCATTATCATTATCATTATCATTATCATTATCATTATCATTATCATTATCATTATCATTATCATTATCATTATCATTATCATTATCATTATCATTATCATTATCATTATCATTATCATTATCATTATCATTATCATTATCATTATCATTATCATTATCATTATCATTATCATTATCATTATCATTATCATTATCATTATCATTATCATTATCATTATCATTATCATTATCATTATCATTATCATTATCATTATCATTATCATTATCATTATCATTATCATTATCATTATCATTATCATTATCATTATCATTATCATTATCATTATCATTATCATTATCATTATCATTATCATTATCATTATCATTATCATTATCATTATCATTATCATTATCATTATCATTATCATTATCATTATCATTATCATTATCATTATCATTATCATTATCATTATCATTATCATTATCATTATCATTATCATTATCATTATCATTATCATTATCATTATCATTATCATTATCATTATCATTATCATTATCATTATCATTATCATTATCATTATCATTATCATTATCATTATCATTATCATTATCATTATCATTATCATTATCATTATCATTATCATTATCATTATCATTATCATTATCATTATCATTATCATTATCATTATCATTATCATTATCATTATCATTATCATTATCATTATCATTATCATTATCATTATCATTATCATTATCATTATCATTATCATTATCATTATCATTATCATTATCATTATCATTATCATTATCATTATCATTATCATTATCATTATCATTATCATTATCATTATCATTATCATTATCATTATCATTATCATTATCATTATCATTATCATTATCATTATCATTATCATTATCATTATCATTATCATTATCATTATCATTATCATTATCATTATCATTATCATTATCATTATCATTATCATTATCATTATCATTATCATTATCATTATCATTATCATTATCATTATCATTATCATTATCATTATCATTATCATTATCATTATCATTATCATTATCATTATCATTATCATTATCATTATCATTATCATTATCATTATCATTATCATTATCATTATCATTATCATTATCATTATCATTATCATTATCATTATCATTATCATTATCATTATCATTATCATTATCATTATCATTATCATTATCATTATCATTATCATTATCATTATCATTATCATTATCATTATCATTATCATTATCATTATCATTATCATTATCATTATCATTATCATTATCATTATCATTATCATTATCATTATCATTATCATTATCATTATCATTATCATTATCATTATCATTATCATTATCATTATCATTATCATTATCATTATCATTATCATTATCATTATCATTATCATTATCATTATCATTATCATTATCATTATCATTATCATTATCATTATCATTATCATTATCATTATCATTATCATTATCATTATCATTATCATTATCATTATCATTATCATTATCATTATCATTATCATTATCATTATCATTATCATTATCATTATCATTATCATTATCATTATCATTATCATTATCATTATCATTATCATTATCATTATCATTATCATTATCATTATCATTATCATTATCATTATCATTATCATTATCATTATCATTATCATTATCATTATCATTATCATTATCATTATCATTATCATTATCATTATCATTATCATTATCATTATCATTATCATTATCATTATCATTATCATTATCATTATCATTATCATTATCATTATCATTATCATTATCATTATCATTATCATTATCATTATCATTATCATTATCATTATCATTATCATTATCATTATCATTATCATTATCATTATCATTATCATTATCATTATCATTATCATTATCATTATCATTATCATTATCATTATCATTATCATTATCATTATCATTATCATTATCATTATCATTATCATTATCATTATCATTATCATTATCATTATCATTATCATTATCATTATCATTATCATTATCATTATCATTATCATTATCATTATCATTATCATTATCATTATCATTATCATTATCATTATCATTATCATTATCATTATCATTATCATTATCATTATCATTATCATTATCATTATCATTATCATTATCATTATCATTATCATTATCATTATCATTATCATTATCATTATCATTATCATTATCATTATCATTATCATTATCATTATCATTATCATTATCATTATCATTATCATTATCATTATCATTATCATTATCATTATCATTATCATTATCATTATCATTATCATTATCATTATCATTATCATTATCATTATCATTATCATTATCATTATCATTATCATTATCATTATCATTATCATTATCATTATCATTATCATTATCATTATCATTATCATTATCATTATCATTATCATTATCATTATCATTATCATTATCATTATCATTATCATTATCATTATCATTATCATTATCATTATCATTATCATTATCATTATCATTATCATTATCATTATCATTATCATTATCATTATCATTATCATTATCATTATCATTATCATTATCATTATCATTATCATTATCATTATCATTATCATTATCATTATCATTATCATTATCATTATCATTATCATTATCATTATCATTATCATTATCATTATCATTATCATTATCATTATCATTATCATTATCATTATCATTATCATTATCATTATCATTATCATTATCATTATCATTATCATTATCATTATCATTATCATTATCATTATCATTATCATTATCATTATCATTATCATTATCATTATCATTATCATTATCATTATCATTATCATTATCATTATCATTATCATTATCATTATCATTATCATTATCATTATCATTATCATTATCATTATCATTATCATTATCATTATCATTATCATTATCATTATCATTATCATTATCATTATCATTATCATTATCATTATCATTATCATTATCATTATCATTATCATTATCATTATCATTATCATTATCATTATCATTATCATTATCATTATCATTATCATTATCATTATCATTATCATTATCATTATCATTATCATTATCATTATCATTATCATTATCATTATCATTATCATTATCATTATCATTATCATTATCATTATCATTATCATTATCATTATCATTATCATTATCATTATCATTATCATTATCATTATCATTATCATTATCATTATCATTATCATTATCATTATCATTATCATTATCATTATCATTATCATTATCATTATCATTATCATTATCATTATCATTATCATTATCATTATCATTATCATTATCATTATCATTATCATTATCATTATCATTATCATTATCATTATCATTATCATTATCATTATCATTATCATTATCATTATCATTATCATTATCATTATCATTATCATTATCATTATCATTATCATTATCATTATCATTATCATTATCATTATCATTATCATTATCATTATCATTATCATTATCATTATCATTATCATTATCATTATCATTATCATTATCATTATCATTATCATTATCATTATCATTATCATTATCATTATCATTATCATTATCATTATCATTATCATTATCATTATCATTATCATTATCATTATCATTATCATTATCATTATCATTATCATTATCATTATCATTATCATTATCATTATCATTATCATTATCATTATCATTATCATTATCATTATCATTATCATTATCATTATCATTATCATTATCATTATCATTATCATTATCATTATCATTATCATTATCATTATCATTATCATTATCATTATCATTATCATTATCATTATCATTATCATTATCATTATCATTATCATTATCATTATCATTATCATTATCATTATCATTATCATTATCATTATCATTATCATTATCATTATCATTATCATTATCATTATCATTATCATTATCATTATCATTATCATTATCATTATCATTATCATTATCATTATCATTATCATTATCATTATCATTATCATTATCATTATCATTATCATTATCATTATCATTATCATTATCATTATCATTATCATTATCATTATCATTATCATTATCATTATCATTATCATTATCATTATCATTATCATTATCATTATCATTATCATTATCATTATCATTATCATTATCATTATCATTATCATTATCATTATCATTATCATTATCATTATCATTATCATTATCATTATCATTATCATTATCATTATCATTATCATTATCATTATCATTATCATTATCATTATCATTATCATTATCATTATCATTATCATTATCATTATCATTATCATTATCATTATCATTATCATTATCATTATCATTATCATTATCATTATCATTATCATTATCATTATCATTATCATTATCATTATCATTATCATTATCATTATCATTATCATTATCATTATCATTATCATTATCATTATCATTATCATTATCATTATCATTATCATTATCATTATCATTATCATTATCATTATCATTATCATTATCATTATCATTATCATTATCATTATCATTATCATTATCATTATCATTATCATTATCATTATCATTATCATTATCATTATCATTATCATTATCATTATCATTATCATTATCATTATCATTATCATTATCATTATCATTATCATTATCATTATCATTATCATTATCATTATCATTATCATTATCATTATCATTATCATTATCATTATCATTATCATTATCATTATCATTATCATTATCATTATCATTATCATTATCATTATCATTATCATTATCATTATCATTATCATTATCATTATCATTATCATTATCATTATCATTATCATTATCATTATCATTATCATTATCATTATCATTATCATTATCATTATCATTATCATTATCATTATCATTATCATTATCATTATCATTATCATTATCATTATCATTATCATTATCATTATCATTATCATTATCATTATCATTATCATTATCATTATCATTATCATTATCATTATCATTATCATTATCATTATCATTATCATTATCATTATCATTATCATTATCATTATCATTATCATTATCATTATCATTATCATTATCATTATCATTATCATTATCATTATCATTATCATTATCATTATCATTATCATTATCATTATCATTATCATTATCATTATCATTATCATTATCATTATCATTATCATTATCATTATCATTATCATTATCATTATCATTATCATTATCATTATCATTATCATTATCATTATCATTATCATTATCATTATCATTATCATTATCATTATAATTATCATTATCATTATCATTATCATTATCATTATCATTATCATTATCATTATCATTATCATTATCATTATCATTATCATTATCATTATCATTATCATTATCATTATCATTATCATTATCATTATCATTATCATTATCATTATCATTATCATTATCATTATCATTATCATTATCATTATCATTATCATTATCATTATCATTATCATTATCATTATCATTATCATTATCATTATCATTATCATTATCATTATCATTATCATTATCATTATCATTATCATTATCATTATCATTATCATTATCATTATCATTATCATTATCATTATCATTATCATTATCATTATCATTATCATTATCATTATCATTATCATTATCATTATCATTATCATTATCATTATCATTATCATTATCATTATCATTATCATTATCATTATCATTATCATTATCATTATCATTATCATTATCATTATCATTATCATTATCATTATCATTATCATTATCATTATCATTATCATTATCATTATCATTATCATTATCATTATCATTATCATTATCATTATCATTATCATTATCATTATCATTATCATTATCATTATCATTATCATTATCATTATCATTATCATTATCATTATCATTATCATTATCATTATCATTATCATTATCATTATCATTATCATTATCATTATCATTATCATTATCATTATCATTATCATTATCATTATCATTATCATTATCATTATCATTATCATTATCATTATCATTATCATTATCATTATCATTATCATTATCATTATCATTATCATTATCATTATCATTATCATTATCATTATCATTATCATTATCATTATCATTATCATTATCATTATCATTATCATTATCATTATCATTATCATTATCATTATCATTATCATTATCATTATCATTATCATTATCATTATCATTATCATTATCATTATCATTATCATTATCATTATCATTATCATTATCATTATCATTATCATTATCATTATCATTATCATTATCATTATCATTATCATTATCATTATCATTATCATTATCATTATCATTATCATTATCATTATCATTATCATTATCATTATCATTATCATTATCATTATCATTATCATTATCATTATCATTATCATTATCATTATCATTATCATTATCATTATCATTATCATTATCATTATCATTATCATTATCATTATCATTATCATTATCATTATCATTATCATTATCATTATCATTATCATTATCATTATCATTATCATTATCATTATCATTATCATTATCATTATCATTATCATTATCATTATCATTATCATTATCATTATCATTATCATTATCATTATCATTATCATTATCATTATCATTATCATTATCATTATCATTATCATTATCATTATCATTATCATTATCATTATCATTATCATTATCATTATCATTATCATTATCATTATCATTATCATTATCATTATCATTATCATTATCATTATCATTATCATTATCATTATCATTATCATTATCATTATCATTATCATTATCATTATCATTATCATTATCATTATCATTATCATTATCATTATCATTATCATTATCATTATCATTATCATTATCATTATCATTATCATTATCATTATCATTATCATTATCATTATCATTATCATTATCATTATCATTATCATTATCATTATCATTATCATTATCATTATCATTATCATTATCATTATCATTATCATTATCATTATCATTATCATTATCATTATCATTATCATTATCATTATCATTATCATTATCATTATCATTATCATTATCATTATCATTATCATTATCATTATCATTATCATTATCATTATCATTATCATTATCATTATCATTATCATTATCATTATCATTATCATTATCATTATCATTATCATTATCATTATCATTATCATTATCATTATCATTATCATTATCATTATCATTATCATTATCATTATCATTATCATTATCATTATCATTATCATTATCATTATCATTATCATTATCATTATCATTATCATTATCATTATCATTATCATTATCATTATCATTATCATTATCATTATCATTATCATTATCATTATCATTATCATTATCATTATCATTATCATTATCATTATCATTATCATTATCATTATCATTATCATTATCATTATCATTATCATTATCATTATCATTATCATTATCATTATCATTATCATTATCATTATCATTACCTTGTGAGGCAGACGACGAAGAAGATGCGATTAGCTCACTTCGTAACAAGGTTTTGTGTTTGTTAGGAGATCTCACTGGTGATAGTGAGAATAGTGATAGGGAAGAAGAAGTTGAGAAGGAAAAGACTCCGGTTAAAAGGCAAACCCAACTTCAGGTACAAGTTGGTCAGACCCCAAGTGGTGTGCGGTCTGCGTTAGGATTGATTGGTGGGTCATTGCCTGAACCAATGCGTGTTGGCAGTAGTCCATCAGTCAATGATATTAGTGTTAGGGTCCCATTAGGACATAGGGTTGATAGGGGTGACACTTTTGCTGAACAGATGGTCGTTCAACAGAAGTGCACTGAACGTGTAGGGAAGTGGGGGGTGAAATTTACTGGTGACTCTAATGGAGCATCAGTGAATTCATTCCTGGAAAGAGTGGAGGAACTTCGTCTGGCTAACGATGTTCCGGACTCCCACCTTTTCAAATCCGCTTCGGAGCTTTTGTCGGGTAGGGCCCTTATGTGGTATAGGACGGTTAGGGAAGATTTGGAGGATTGGCAGGAACTCGTCAAGGAACTCAAAGCGGAGTTCCTTCCTGCGAATTACGATGATCTTCTTTTGGAAGAAATTAATCGGCGTTCGCAGGGAAAGGATGAAACTTTCGGCGCGTACCTTGCCACTATGAGGACATTGTTCCGAAGATTGTCGGAACCTTTGTCAGAGGGAAGAATGATTTCGATATTGAGGAAAAACGTAGACCCCTTTTATCAGGTTCAGATAGCGAGTGCCAAACCAAAGACGGTTAAGGAACTTGCTATCTTAGGTAGGGAACTAGATACCCTTAAGGTAAATGTAGATAGCTTTACTCCACCAAGTAGAGGTAGGCATTTGTTGGAACCAGAATGTGGTTACCAACCGAGTTCCTCTGGGCAACACCGAGTTGCGGCTGTTGCTCCAGTTCCAGAGAACCCTTTTAGACAGGTAGTTAGGTGTTACAATTGTAACAGAGATGGGCATTTGGCACAAAACTGTTCAGTGCAAAGAAAGTGTTTTGGTTGTGGGGCTGTAGGTGTTTATCGTAGGAATTGTAGGCGGTGTTCGGGAAACGGGCTCTTGTGTCAGCAGGACAGGAGACCCGTCGGCGTTAGTAAGGTCGTCTGCTGGCGACCAACTGGTACCACAAGTTCATCTGAGTTTCACGTTAGCGGAAAGCGGTAGGGACACTAGACCATATTTAGGAGTTAGGGTTTATGGAGTCAAATTTTTGGGACTTCTTGATTCAGGAGCCTCTCGTACCATTGTGGGTGGTGACGGGTGGAAAATTTTGAAAGACTTAGGGCTTAGATTAGAAAAGAGTAGTGTTGGGTCAGTAGCGTTAGCAGATGGGGCAGGTGTAGGAGTAGCTGGGTCTATTTCTCTACCAGTGGAGGTTGAGAATAGATCCATTTTAATAGAATGTCTGGTAATACCTAATCTCCCACACCAATTGATCTTAGGTGCCGACTTTTGGGCACTATCGGGCATAGTCCCGGATTTGAGATCTGGTATGTGGAGTTTTTCGAGCCAGGAAATGGTGGCTTCGGTAACAGACACGGTAGCGATTAGGGAAAAATCGGATTTGGACGATTTCGAAAATAACAAGTTAGAACACTTGTTAGGAGAACTTTTTGAATCAATGACCGAGGGATTAGGGTGCACCAACTTAGTTGAGCACAAGATTAGGACGTCCGCAGAACCAATAAAACAACGATATTACCCTGTTTCGCCCGCGATTCAGAAACATATCGATCAGGAACTCCAAGAGATGTTGGAAGCTGGAGTGATCGAGAAGTCGAAGAGTCCTTGGGCATCGCCGATTCTTCTCGTTAAGAAGAAAGACGGCAGTTATCGGTTCTGCGTTGACTACAGGAAATTAAATGAGGTTACTGATAGGAATGCTTATCCACTTCCATTTATTTCGGCAATTTTGGACAAGCTTCGAAACGCGAAGTATTTGTCCTCATTAGACATTAAATCTGCTTATTGGCAGATTCCAATGGAGGAAGAATCGCGAAAGTACACAGCCTTTACCGTGCCAGGGAGGGGTCTCTTTCAATTTTGTAGGATGCCATTCGGGCTCCATAATTCACCAGCGACATGGCAGAGGTTTATTGACGACGTTCTAGGTCCCGATTTAGAACCGTTCGTCTTTGTGTACTTAGATGACATTATCATTGTCACCGATTCTTTTGAGAAACACCTAGAAATTCTCAAAGAAGTTTTTAAAAGGTTAGGAGAGGCGGGTTTAAAAGTAGGTAGGGAAAAGTGTAATTTCTGTAGGCCTTCTTTGAAATTTCTAGGTTATGTAGTTGATAGGAACGGGCTTCATGTAGACCCGGAAAAAGTGGAGAGCATGATGAGGATTCCTCCACCGAAAAACGTGAAGGAAATTAGGAGTTTTGTAGAGACTATTTCTTGGTATCGAAGATTCGTGCCAAATTTTGCAATTTTAGTTAGGCCTTTTACCGATCTCTTAAAGAAAGGTAAGAAATTTGAGTGGACACAAGAGTGTGAGGAGTGTTTTAGGAAAGCCAAAGAGTGTTTGGTTACGGCACCGATCTTGACATGTCCGGATTTTTCCCGGCCGTTTGTTGTTCAGACAGATGCGTCAGATTTTGGTATCGGGGCCGTACTTTCTCAGAATTTTGAAGAGGGGGAAAAGGCAATTTGTTATTTGAGTCGGTCATTGAATAGGAATGAAAGGAACTACTCTACGACCGAAAAAGAGTGCTTAGCGGTTCTTTGGGCGATCGAAAAGTTACGGCCGTATCTCGAAGGTGTTCGATTTACGGTTGTGACGGATGATCACTCACTGATCTGGCTTAGCAATCTTAAGGATCCGCAGGGTAGGTTAGCTCGTTGGGCC
Organism: Platycheirus albimanus; assembly: GCA_916050605.2. Taxonomy (NCBI): domain Eukaryota; kingdom Metazoa; phylum Arthropoda; class Insecta; order Diptera; family Syrphidae; genus Platycheirus; species Platycheirus albimanus. The sequence goes on from OU696696.1 coordinate 250,784,982, forward strand.
ATTCGGCTCCAACAATTTGATTTCAAGATCATCCATCGAAAGGGCAAAGAACATGTCGTTCCTGATATGTTGTCGCGAGGAGTCCCCGAAGTAGCCGGTGTCTCTGAAGCGGATTCGGACCCTTGGGTGATCAAAATGAAATCACAGGTAGAAAAGAGCCCGTTAGAATACCCATCCTGGCGAGTTGAGGATGGGCGGCTCTATAAACATGTTAGGGTGAACCATATTGTTGTTCACAACGAGAATGAGGAGTGGAAATTAGTTGTAGGGAAAGGTGATAGGGCAAAGATTTTAAACGATTGCCATGATGCTCCGCTTTCAGGACACATGGGCGTTAAAAAGACTTTTGCTAGGGTAGCAGAAAAGTATTACTGGCCCAAAATGAGGAGTGACATAACGAAATATGTTAGGTGTTGTAGGACTTGCCAAAAAGTGAAACCGGTGAATGAGAGGCCAGCTGGTCTTGTGACTGAGAGGGTGGGAAATTCCCAACCGTGGGATATGATTTGTGTGGACTTAGTTGGTCCACTTCCGAAGTCGTCGCGCGGTTTTATATATATTTTAACGGTCGTCGATTATTTTAGTAAGTTTCCCCTGTTGTTCGCGTTACGGTCCGCAACGGCAAAAGCGGTTTGTCGAGAATTGGAAGAAAACGTTTTTCTTCTCTTCGGTGTTCCAAAGTGGATCGTCTGTGACAACGGTCCCCAGTTCCGTAGCAAAGAACTGAAGACGCTTAGTGAAGCGTACGGGTCACAACTTCGGTATACGGCGCATTACCATCCGCAAGCGAATCCTGCGGAGCGCATAAACCAAATAATTAAGACTACGCTCCGAGCGTATGTCTCGGAAAACCAGCGGAGTTGGGATATGCAATTGGCAAAAGTGGACTGTGCTATCCGAACTTCGCAACATGAGGTGTTAGGTGTTTCGCCTTATTTTGTGAATTTTGGTAGGAACATGGTAACTAGTTGCCATGATGTAGGGCTTAGAGATAGTGATAGGGACCAAGATAGAGGGGATACCGTTAGGCAGTTTCAGAAACTGAGACAGGAGATAGCTAGGAAGTTGGAAGCGGCGGGAAATAAGACCGCTAAAACTTATAATTTGAGGAGAAGAGACATACAGTTTCAACCTGGTGATCTCGTTTGGCGTAGGAATTATGCTCTTTCCGATGCGGCAAATTATTTTGCTTCTAAGTTAGCGACCAAATTTGTTGGTCCATTTAGGGTCAGTAGGAGGAAGTCACCTTGGACATACCTCCTGATAGACGATAAAGGGAAGGATCGAGGGACGTGGCACGTAAAGGATTTAAAGCCATTTATTGACACTTAGTCAAAAGTCCCTTAATCTTTCTTTTAAATCGTATTTTTTTTTGTACTTTGGTCGTTTTTTTTTTTGGTAAATTGTCCAATTATATATTTTCAATTCGTGCCACTAATTATGTTTTTTTTCTTTTTTTTCTTTTTCTTATATGATGGTAACCCTGTGTTGTGTTGTACACCCTGTTCTTTTACCCTCCAATCCTGGCCGAGCCTGAAGAAATGGTTTATTTTTCCTGAAAAGTAAACACATTTCTTGGGAGGTAAGGGTGGAATTTGTTACGGTAAATTTTACCGCAACAAAAACTTTCCTTCGGTCGTTCTTTTTCCCTTTTCTTTTTCTCGTTGTGGCTGCAAAATATTGGCGAAGTTGAGGGCAACCATGGTCTCATCAACCAGTGGTGTACCTAGCCTTATTTTGCAAAAGCAACAAAAGCAGGTGTTCGAGTACGACGTTCTAAAACGAGAAGAGAGCCGGCGGATGAGCCGAAGAAGTAACGAGTCAGGTGGACTCTTACTTACCTACATAAAATGAGCAACAATAACTATACACCTTTTTATAATTATCTTTTAATTTTAATATCTTTTCATTTTAACGTAAAGTAATTTTAAAATTAACTTAAAATAACGTAAATTTGTTTAATGTACAAAATGGGTTTTTAACGCGATTAGATTAGTATTGTAGAATTTCGAAAATGACTTTAAAGTAACGCTCCTCTCTGTATCTTCGAAAATAGTTTGTTAAATAATTCACGCTTCGAATCCCGCGCGATAGTTGTAGAGTATAGGTAATAGGAAAAAGCCTAGTGCAGACTTCTCCTCAATTTTATTTCTTTTCAATTTTTCTCGAAAAGAGTTTTAGTTGTAAAATAGTCTGAACTCGTCCATAATGTTTCGACAAGTTTTGGAAACACATCCAACAACTTGTCGAAACGTTGTTTGTGTGCGTGAGAGTAAGTTTTGGCAAGTTTTGGAAACATATCCAACAACTTGTTAAAACCGTGTTTGTGTGTGTGTGAGTATGTTTCGTTAGATCCCACCACGGTTGTTTTCTAGGAGAGCGTCATGCTTCCAGAAAGCCGTGACCGATGATCTCGAAACGAATGGTTGTGTTGTATCGTTGTATGTATGAGTGAATGACTGGAATGGACGAGGGAAGAAAGTTGTTGTTAAAAATTAGCTTGGAAGGCACTCTGGTGAGAGACTTACAAGCGCGATATACAAAAGTTTAGAAAGAAAGATTTTTTCGAGGAATTTTGGAAAAGGAAAAAAAAATCGAGGAGGAGATTTTTTTTTTTTGAGACTGATCGAGGATTTTTGGAAAAGGAAAAAAAGGAATCGAGATTCGAGTCGTGAAAAGTTTTGAAGGAGATAGGAGAGAGGAGACAGACAGTAAACAAAGATAAGTAGTTTGTGTTTTATTAGGAATATAAATATATATTTGAAATTCTAAAATATATACTTATATTCAACGTGTGTACGAGTTTTCCACCTTACTTTCGGGACGCGCCTTAGTTTTTCTTAAAAACCCATTTTTCTGTTGATTTTATTTGCTTTTATTTTATTTAGCTTCAATAACTCGTTAAATTTTCCTTGAGCCAAACGGCCATATTAAAATTGTTCAAACCTTTTATTTGAAAAGACTTTTGGGTTTTAGTCCAGGGATCTTCTGTCCCATGGTTTCCCAAAACAATAAAATAATTATCTTCATTTAACTTACTTCTTTTTATTTAAAATATCGGTCCTTAAAATCCTAAAATTAGTTTTGGAATTTTCTAATTCGGTTTTAGGAAAAAAATTCCTGGCGCCTAACTTTTTTTTGCACCCTACTGTGCATACCTACATGTTCTTTTGATAAACTATTTTGATTCGATAAATCAATAAAGTTTATCAAAGGAAGCCCTAAAATTCTTCCACCGAACCCACCCCAGCTGAGCAGCCGTGGTGACAGCTATTTTGATCTAGCTGTTATTACACTTTTTTATTTCGCATTCTCTTTCGTGTCCTTCGTTCGTGGTAGTTTGAGTAAACAAATAATTAATTCGTGTCGTGCGTCGCCGCCGTCGGTATCGGTGTACAAGTACTTCTTTTTTTTTGTTTTATGAAATTAAGTTGATCGCGTTTTCAAAGATCGAGTAGAATAATAATTTTAATTAAATAAATTCCCCTCCCCCTATCGTGTTCGTGCCGCGAAGAAAAAGTGTAATAAAATAAATAGTGAGATTCCGTTTCTGACATACAATAATTCAATACCGTATTCGGGTTACACTTTCAAATTCAATTGTGTATCTTTAAATGATATATACTCTGTGCTTTTACGGATTAAAAACAAAAAAGATAGTACTTTTCTGACCCCGAAAATATATTTAGAAAACTTTGAATATTTAGGACCGGCACTACAGTCCATCATTAATAAATCTTTTCAAGAGGGTATTTTCCCAGACTCTTGGAAAGAATCAACGGTTAGCCCTATTGAAAAAGTTAAAAATACCAAAAAGTGTGAAGAATTTCGACCAATCAACAGTATGCCCCTGTACGAAAAAATCATAGAAAAGATCGCGTTTAAGCAAATTGAAGACTACTTCGAAAACAATGCCTTGATAATTGAATCACAATCCGGTTTCCGAAAAGCTCACTCATGTGAGAGTGCCTTAAACTTTATTTTAACTAGTTGGAAAGAGAGTATATCAAAAAAAGAATATATATATGGTGTTTTTCTTGATTTAAAACGTGCCTTTGAAACTACTGATCGATCGATCCTCTTAAAAAAACTAGAAAAATATGGTATTAAAAACTGTGAACTTGCTTGGTTTAGAACTTACCTCGAAAATAGAACTCAAAAAGTTAAAATAAACGGAAATTTTTCGAGGCCCAATTATGTAAACTTGGGAGTTCCTCAAGGATCGGTACTCGGGACTCTTCTGTTTATTATTTATATTAATGACATAGAACCTGTTTTACAATATTGTCAAATCGCACTGTTTGCTGATGATGCCCTGCTCTACATCTCCGGAGAAAACATTGAAGACTGCCATAAGAAACTACAAGAAGATATTAATAGTGTATATGATTGGTTATGCCAAAACAGACTAAAAATAAATGCTAAAAAAACTAAGTGCATGATAATAACAAGTAGAAATAGTCTAACTTTAAATTCGAACTTAGTGATTGAAAACAATATAATAGAAAGAGTTGATGAAATAAAATACCTTGGCCTATGATTGATAATAAACTATCGTTTGAAAATCAAATAGATTATATAATGTAAAAAGATTTCAAAAAAATAGGTTTCTTCAAAAGAATAAGAAAAGATGTAACGATGCGTACGGCAGTTAATATTTACAATGTTATTGTGAAACCACATTTTGAATATTGTTCAACAGTTTTGTTTTTATGTGATGATGGATTAATTGCTAGATTACAACTATTACAAAATAAAGCGATGCGGGCCATTTTAAAATGTAGTAGATACACATCAATAAATTTTATGTTAAATGCTTTGAAATGGTTGTCTGTTAAACAGAGAATTGTTATGAATATGCTAATGTTTGTTTACAAAATTAAAAATAGATTAATGCCAAATTATTTAACAAGATATGTTCAATATGTTCGTGATATTCAACCGTATTCTCTTAGAAATATGAATGATTTTAGATTACCAAATTTTTTAACAGCCAGAGCTCAAAACTCTCTTATATATAAAGGTTTTAAGATTTTTAATCTAATGCCTAACCATGTTAAATGTGAAACTAATGTAAATATATATAAAAAAAGTATTATAGAATTTGTAAGACTGAAATATTAAAAATGTTAATGTAAGAATAATTTTAAAAATTATAAAATAATTGTTATCTAAAGCTTATTAATACGCTAATAAATACTCATCTATTTATCTATCTATCTATTTAGATGATAGAGAAGCCCAAAAAAGTGGTTTTCGCCATATACCGTCCGTGGGTCTGTCTGTGTCTGTGTGCGCTTTTGCACGTCCAGCTACAGCCTAAACGGCTTGGCGGACTTTCTTCAAACTTGATATATGTATATAGCAGATTGAAGAAAAATGATTGTCGAGGTTTTTTTATTTCGTTTTAGACCGGCACAAACTGGTACTTTTCAAGTAACGGTTTATTTCATTTTGGATTTTCTCGAAAACAACTCGAACGATTTTGATTAAACTCAAAATTTAGATAACTGCAATTTTAACAAAACTGCGTTTTTTTGTTTCTGGCTCAAATGATCGTAACGAAAATCAGGTTTAAATGGCTTTTTTCAAATGGCCATAAGTTCGCATCGGCTTGATTGAATTGACTCAAACTTCGTTGGGCATAGTTCTTTACAGTTTTCTACAAGAAGGCTTTGTTAATATTTCAGTGTAGCCTTTCTAAACGATGTCTTCCATACAATGAGCCGTTCAGTGTTAGCCAACATTTTTTGGTTTTTTCTAATTTACTCAAAAATGGCTCTAACGGTTTTGATTAAACTTTGTGTACCTATTATATTCTTTTAGCGTTTTTTTAGTTTTTGGCAAAAAATGCTAAGATCTGGTCTTTTTTCAAATGGCCAAATGGCCATAAGTTGTCAACGGTTGTATTGAATTCACTCAAATTTTTTTTGCATAGTTCCTTACAGCTTCCTATCAGATGGCATTGCATTTTTTCAGTTTCTCTTTTCCAAATGGTGGCTCCCATACAAATAGCCACTAGGTTTTGGCCAATTGTTTCTTTTTTTTCTAATTTACTCAAAAAACTCTCCCCCAATTTTTATGAAAACTGCATTTTTAGTTTTTGGCTACATATCATAAAAGCGGGAATTGTTAATATCAGTTTTAATAATTTGGCCATAAGTGGACATTTCTATAATTTAAAGCACCCAAAAGCTGACATCTAAGTTTCAAATATCAAAGGTTTCTTAACGTTCGCTCCCGTATATCAGTTTTTCCAGTTTTAACCAAAATATTGTAGTTTTACCAAATTTTTCAAAAACTCTAATGTGCTAAAATGGTCTTGGGGCTTGAGATTTAAAAAAAAAAACATTGAAAAATTTTGAAAAACTTTTCGACTTCTCTATCATAGTAATGTCATGTTTGATTATTAGAAATTTTTTTTAAGAATGCATAACTTGCCTTATAGTAACAATGTGAAAAGTAAGTGTGTTTCTTTGTAAGGCTTTCGCTTCTAAGCTACTTAACCGTTTTTAAAATTCCTTAACTAAAAGAAAGCTACACATTATCTGCGAGTTACATAGGCTATACACTTCTTTAGTCTAAACTCTCAACTAGAGATTCTATGAAAATTAAAATAATGAAACCCAAGGTATCAAAAATATTCTTTTAAAAGTCAATAATTGAAACGCGCTGGAATTCTTACATGCGAATACACATAAACTGCAAGTTATGCATTCGTCGGAAAAAAAAGTTTGAACGATGATAGCGAGGACCAAAAAAGTTGGTCAAAAAAATCTGTCCGTCTGTCTGTCTTATTTGTTTGCCTTTCCGTCTGACTATTATGTATGTATCTACAGACACCTACAAAAGCCCAAACGGGTGTGTCTAATTCTTTCAAACTAGGTATATCGACTTTTTTAGGTATTGTACAGAAGGAAAATTGAATTCTTTTGCAGCTCAAAAACTAACGGTACCTGCAATAATATTATAGTTATGTTGAAGCTCATTTTTCTCGAAAATGACTCAAACGGTTTTGATTAGTTTAGCTCTTTAGGTATGACCGTATGACCTATCAAATGGCTGAAAACAAAGTTACCAACAATTGCTTAGAACGGTACCTTCCATAGGACGGTTTTTTTTTTTGCTTTCGGCTTTTTCGGAGACAGTTTAACCGATTCTGTCGAAAATGTACATACATACATATGTATAGGTTAAAGTAGCTCAATTAATACCTACTACATTCCTATATTTTCAATAAATATTTTGTTGTTTTTTCAAAAACATTTTACTTAATAATTTAATATTTTGAAAACAGATCATTAACTTTTTCAAAAATGATTAGTAGTTATATGATAAATGCAGAATGGGTCTGGTTCAAAATCCCGAAAGTTCAAAATTCCGAAAAATCAAAATTAAGAAAAATCAAAATCCCGAAAAATCAAAATCCAGAAAAATCAAAATCCCGAAAAATGAAAATCCCGAATAGCAATCAATACTGAAAAATTGGATTAGTGATGTAGGTAGGCGCCTGTGCCAAAAGTTTTCATAATCAGCAGTACTTGGGTGGACCGCTTCGCGGGTTGTTCGCATTTTAACTCCCTTTTTCAGGGACACACCCGCTCACGCATCTTCGTTGCTGCTCTAAGGGTATGTCCAGTTGTCTGGCAGGCGCCTGCGTCAACAGTTTTCTTAATCAACAGTACTTGGCTTTTTTTATCATTCGGGATCTTGACCATTCGGGATTTTAATTTTTCAGGATTTTGAACTTTCGGGAATTTGGTTTTTGGGATTTTGAACGGATACCTAGCTATGTATTGGGGGAATTTAATTTATTTTTGAAAAATGTTCTCCAAAAAATATTTTTATTCTAAGAAACCAATCCACAAATTTTGATAATTTTACTACCATACATTGAAATTCATCCAAAGAATAAGAGTTTCGAAAAATAATTTTTTTTTCAAAATCTCAATCCACGACCAATGTCTTATTAAAGCAAGTTGGTGCGATCCAGTAGTGGACTTTATTTTTAAAAATTAAGATTACTATGGCGAAGGCGAACCCTTAGGGCTAACCATAATTGAAGAATGTAACGTACGTTGCCTTACGAAACAGTAGAAATACATGTGATTTGTATACCCAACCCAAAATGACTTTTTGTTAAGTTTCGGCAAGTTTCGTTCACTTGCGTTTTCGTACGTAATGTACGCTTTGAGTCGTACATTACGTACGAAAATCTGACATTCCTTTTCTCCTAAAGAGTATTCTTCTTCTTTCTTTCTTCTTATTTCTAAAGGCTATTATGGGATGGGCAACTGATATAATTAACAAATCGGAATGAACTTTTCGTTCGGTTTTGACACTTGCTTACTTTTTCTTTCGCGTATTATGGTTGGGTGGGCCTTAAGACCAGAGAGGATATATGATATTAGGTCCTCTGTGCTTTAGACACTGTATTTGACGCGAACGAAGCCGCGGGTAAAAGCTAGTCTACCTATAAAAAGAGAACTAGGCATACGAAGCGTGTTCCTGTAATATGCTGAATAAAATTCATCTCTAGTGATAGGAATCAAAATTTAACACAATGTACCTGCGTAGCTACTCCTGTTGCAAATATTTTTTATGTTAAATAATATTTTACAACACCAAAACCTCACGAGACAAAAAAGAAACTCGTCTAAAAATAGATTATCTAGTCCATCAGTGCCTCCGTGGGCGTCATATTAACGTAAAATAAAATATGTAATACCACAAACGCAACTGCTTAGATAGAAACAATATTGTTGTTTTAAAATATCAAATCATCAATCATATAAAATAATATAAATATATTACCTTTAGTTATTTTTTCAAATAACTATTTCTTTTTCTATTAAACTTCCTTCGAGTGCAAGCCGTCCTTGATGGATTTTCTTTTAAATGCTTTCCTAGAAAACTGAAACTTCTTAAGTTTCGTCTTTGAATACTTTTTTATCACTTTGGATGTTTTTTATCCACATTTTTTTCAAATTTTTTTTCGAGAAAAAATAATATCTCTAAAACGACTAATTTTTAACTACAATTACATATTAGATAGTACAATGAATGAATGAGATAGAGAACGAGGAAATAAAAATGGCGGATAATACACGATGAACGATGAACAAAATGGTAACGAATTCTTTAACGTAATTTGATTTTTTCTTTCAACTTGTAGCCTTGCCAGGTAAGAGGACTTCTGGTACAGTAAGGGACATAATTAAAGTCGTGCAAGTGGTTCTTCAATTTCTTATACTATGTTCCCACCGAATTGATTTAATGATTTATATTTACATGATTTATTTATTCCGAAAATTTCCAAATTTGACTCCACTTCCCATACAAAATAACATTTTTTTTTATTTGGACGAAATCAAAGTTGCAAATTATGTGAAAAGAATTCCAACGCAACTAAATTGAAAACAATTGAATAGATATATTTTCTAAGATGTCAATTTGAAACAAAATCCAAGGCAACGACAAAAGTAAAGAAACCAACATGCAAAGCAACGGCAGGGTAACGACAGTAGTAAGCAAAACAAAACAAGAAGAATGAATGAAAAGGTTGTAAAAGAGAAAAGGATAGAAGATAGCCTGTGGCCCTGTTCTGTAACTCTCGCGTTGTCGAGAAACGTTGAAAACTGGAACAAAACACATTTTATCGCGTTCATCGGGTTCTTTAACTTTGACAGGCGATAATTTTAATGCATGGAACACATCGAAATGAAACAACTGGAAAACTGCGATAAAATGGTGTTCTCTATGACCGAAAAGTCATATTTTTTTAATTTTAAACGTCAAATTTACTCGCCTTGTATTGAGCACGCGATAGGCAATAAATAAACCATTAAAAATGTTTAAAGCCGTTTAAATCTATTTCTAGACGTACACTACATTCATGACAGACTACATGCTCTATTTGCGCAAATATGTTTGTGAACTTCGCCAGAAGAAAAGTGCCTCTCATAAATATTCTGTCGAAGAAGACGACTAACATTTTTTATATATGTACATATGTATATTTATAATTTTTTTTGGAAATTAAAAAAAAAAACCGAGTGTTCGTTTTTATGTGTATATTTATACTATAATATTTAACCAATTTTGGCGCTGTTAATATTTTGTTTTTAAATTATTTACCCATTTATCATATAAATGTGAAGAAAAATGTGCTCGCAGTAACCAAGTAGTAGGTATAGGATACAAATATAAAATGCCAATCGAATTGGGGGGCAAAATTATATTATTAACTCACATAAATAACAAAAACAAGTATACATCAACATTCAGAATAAGTATTCCTTTTATACTTTAAAATTTCTTTTGAATAACATAATATAATATAATAACATTTTTTTTAAGGAAATAAGTCTTTATTTATTAAAAAACAACTTAAATTTCAATTTCACAATCTTTCAAATCTTGAATTATTTTTGTTTTGATTTGACAGATTGACACTTCAATTTATGGCCTTCCAATGGAAGTTCCAGTCAAAATAATATCGAAATCCTTGCATATCGCTTCAACTTATAGAAACCCTACTTTTTCCAGACGCCATAAAAGCGGAATGAGTTGTTTCATTTTATAACGATACAAACAAATTTCGCCAAAGTTACAGAACAGGGCCACTGTTGTCAAACCAAATGTGCAAACCTAGATGAAAACACTTATTTAGCAAATTTTCAAATATCCTAATTTCAGCCCTAATGCAAACGTAGTATTAGCATGTTTTATTTAAAATAAAGTATCTGTCATCGCAAATGTACACAAAATAGAATTTAAATTCTAAAATTAAATTAAATTAAATACAATTAAATGGGGCATATTCATAAATGATGTTTAAATTGTTGCTAAGCTAAACTGGAGTTTAGCTTATGGAAACTTCATCAGGTAAACTCCAGTTTTTCTTAGCAACAGCTCAAACATCATCTATGAATATGCCCCAATATGTACATATCTGGTTTTCAATTCATCACTTCATACCGATTTTTTTTTATTCTATAATTTGGGAATGATTTAGGAAAATTTAGTAAACCATTTTTAGAATTTAGGAACAATTAGTTTAAAAGTTATTAACAATTTAAAATAATCGTTAACCTAGCAGCATATAGTCACAAAAGTGTTTTTTTTTTTTTTTTTGGTATCAACCGATTGGGGATAACTGGAGTAAAGTTAGGAACGAGTTTTAGAATTTAAGGGTAGTACGCAGCTCGAGCTAAATTTTAGTTCACGTTTTTCTCTCTAAACGTTAGCTAAAATCCTAGCTAAATTTTGATAAAGGAGAGAGTTGTGGAGAATATGTCATTGAAATGAGGACTTTGTGTAGAAAATGTCAAAAAAAATATTTTGTTTCAAAAATTTCGAGTGCCGTAATGAAGCAAAAAATGTTCTTTTATTTATTTTTTTTTAATTTTTGGAAAAAACTTCCCAGGATGTTTTAAGGTAAATTTCTAAAAAAAAAATGCTAAGGCCGAACTATAATTATAATAGTCCGAACGGCGCGTGAAGTAAACTGCGCTCGCTATCGCACTTTACGGACGTACATTTGTACCTTACTGTGAATGGATATGAGCATGAGTGTGAGAGTTAATGTTAGACTGAGAGGTGCTGACTTTGTGTGTGACTTCAAAGCAGAGAGGATATATGCATTTTTTGTATGTATGTCCTCTTGTTCAGAGGAAAACACATGTTTTCCTTCGGCGGCAATCCGTTCCATTGTGGTAAGCGTGTTCATTTCACAGGTTGGACGGCAACGTTTTGTTCGGTCTGACACTAGCTTCCGTTCGTTTCCGACTATTATAGTTCAGCCTTTATCAAGGTGTGTTATTAAATCTCGGTTGTTTCTGTATTTTTCGTAGTTGAACCGCTTCCTTCTTCGTCGTACCCTCGTACCAACAAGAAGTTCTACAGAATTGTTCTCAAACGTTTGTTTCCGAGCAAAATCAATCGGCCACCAATGTCTCTGCAGCGTATCAGCCATTTGTTCAAGAAGGCCAACCAACCCGACTATCCAAGATGACCATTTGTGCTCTGCACATCACCGAGAAGGGTCGTGAGCGCATCTAAAAGGCTGGTGGTGAAGTTGGCCTTGATAGTCAATAACAAGCAAGAAGTGCCTATTGTGGCAATAAGGTATGCGTACCGATCGTAAAGCCACCAAGCACCTTAGAAAGGCATCTGGTGTAGCCCACTCACACACTCGCGATCAAAGGGACGTAAGTTCGAGCGCGCTCGTGGTCGCAGGAACAGCTGTGGTTACAAAAGAAGTAAAAAGCGTATTATTTTAAGCCAATTCAATGGTTTTATACGATACAAGACTGTGTGCAGTGTTGTGGATGCCTGTTATAAAAACAAATATTTATTTATATTTATTAGGTGATTGAATAAATACTGCAAAACAAAAAAATAAACAACTTACCTCACCAGCATAGGCTGCCGCTGCTGTCATCGAATGAGAAACAGAAAGAAAAAGAAAAGAATAACCCTAGAGAATAAATAAGAAGCAGAAACCATGATACAACTGCTTCCAATTTTCGTTTTTGATTTGTTCTGCGCCACTACGTCATAAGAACACACGGAGTTTGACAATGGTTTGACGTCTTGTATAGCATCCATCAATGCCATTTTCTTATTATGGTTGTTTCATGAGCAGAAACCCAGAACCACGGACCAAGAAGATACAGACCGCCAACTCACCATATGGTCTCTCTTTTTGCCTACAAGCTAAAAATCAGCTGATATGCCATTTATTTTGAGAGTGTGACGCCAAAGAGGATATATATAAAGAGTCCCATCTTGTGCCTTGTTTTGATTTTGCCTACAAGCTACATCTGTCAAATGATACTTCTTGTAAAACATGTGTGCGTAAGAAACGCATACATAAACAAAAACCCATATCACACCTCCTACCACACCAATTTCCCCGCCGAGATTGTACACACTGGAATTATTAAGTTGAGATAACACTTCGAAGTATTGCATTACATTATTTCGAGATAAGAATTTTTTTGTTTTTTTTTAATCACGTTTTATATTTTTGGTCACACACTATATTAACAAGAGAAATCAAAACATTGTTTTTGAGACTACTGAACATTTATCAGAAAAACCTAACAACGGACTGTAGACAAACAAAAATATGACTGTGAAAAATAAAAGAGATTATGTTAATTAAAACTTAAATCAATTTAAGATTTATTTATTATAAAACTTATATCACAATTTATATTATATTTTACGTGCTACGCGTTTCGGAAATTGAATTCCCATCTTCTGGCAAAAATTAACTAAAATTAATCAAGAATCTATTAAACTTTCGCGCTATTATGTTGTAGGTTTTTTCTTATCGATAGATTCTTGATAGATTTTAGGTAGCTAGTAGTGCCAGAAGATGAACATTTAATTTCCGAAAAGGCACGTAAAATATTATATGAGTTGTGATATAAGTTTTATAATAAATACAAAATAAATTGATTTCAGTTTTAATTAACATAACCTCTTTTTTTTCTCACATTAACCACGCAACTTGGAGACTCCCGCCACAAAATGAAAATAAAACTACCTTACTACTTATAAACTAAAACCTGTTGCCGGTTTACTTGTAAGCGTAAACTCACTCTTTAAGTAGTATACACGAATGTAGCACTGAACTCAAGCAAAATGGTTTATGCCCTTTCGTTTGTTGTTGTTTTGCAGAGCAGCACGTTCATGAATCGGTCGAGTTGTACTTCAGCTACTTTCTGCGCTGCAGCTGCAACTTCAAATTGTAAGTGCAACGTAATACTGCTGCAGCTACACCATTGTGATAAGGCAGTTAGTTAGAAAACTTCATGAAAGTTAAACAAAAGAAATTTAAACCTGTCATATGGTCATTATATTTAAGTTACTGACCAGCTAGTAAATTCGTATATTATGTTAGTGCATCAAATTCTCTTTTGTATTTGCAGTTACGTGCCTTACACCCGGGTTAGGTGTTGGTGTATACAGTAATTTGTATCTGAAAGCATTTTTATTTAAAAAATCTATGTGCTTTTTTGATCAAAATCTTCAAATCACACACATTTAAGATTAGCAAAAAAGAAGTCAATCGAAATTGCTTTGGAATGCACATTCTATTATGTATGTATGTAAGTAAAACATACACTTTTTTGTCATGAGCCACTAGGGCATTTGAATGAAAATAAAGAAACTATCGTGTGGCTTGCAACTTTGTACCTGTAACGAAAATTGGTAGAAACTATCATATTATCCATTCGCGTATTGGGATCCGTGTGTAAACCTTTAAAATATCGAAATTTCAAATTTGTGTAAGTCAGCCATTATTAAATTTCGAGAATAAAAGTTTATATTGTAATTAATTTTAAAAATTCAACATAATTGTCAAACAGATGAGCTGTGAAATAGCAACCAAAAAAATAAACATCGATCAGTTTTCCATTGATATTAATCGCCCTCTAGTGCAGCCCTTCCTTAAGAAATGTTAAGTGTGTCTTCTCCATAAATTTCCCCTTCGAACAAGTTTTGGTTGTTTTGTGGTGGAGGTGAATTTCGAAAACGTCAAACAAATATATGAAATGTTTACATTTTCATTTTAGCGCAAGTTGAAATAAGAAGTGTTCAGAAATAAAAAGTGTTAATAAAAAAAATGAAAGCTGTATTAGAAGACGCAAATTCGAAAAAGAATTCATAAATTTTTATTTTCTAACTTCTAAGAACTCTAGTCTATTTAAGTTGTGACTTTGTTTAGTATTTTTGTGTGATTTTTCTTTTTCAAAGTTTACAGAACAAAATTAATAAAAAATCATGATGTTTGTTTAATTTTGTTTCGCATTTTACTTTAGAAGAGTTGTGAGATAAACACAACCGTGAATAAGAGTGAACATTTGTTTCGAAAATCCATTGTAAATATTATTTCAAATTAAAGCTTGACATTTTTGTTTCCAATCATTTAATTCAATGTTGTCTTCATCTTGTGCTTACCGAAAGTAGCTAAGCTTTAATCTCTTCCCTAGCTATCTACCCGAAAAACAATATCTTAGCTGTGACCAAGACTCAAAATTCCATTGGTCCAATTTCCTGTAACCTTGAGGATGCCATTCAAAGCACTGGTTCACTATGGTGTCATCAGATTTCCTCAGTGTATGGCCAATACGTTACCACTTTTTTTTTTTTTTTTATATCCATTCAATTTTGTTTGTCCAATCCTAAACTACAGTTCGCTTTTGGTTTGTGGCCACCGAATATTTAAGCTTGTAATTCGCTCGAAGTGTAGTACGAAGTACAGATTATTCACTGGAGAAAGGATTCCGTATGTACTACGAACGTTCCATCATCAAGCGATATTTTACTGAGTGACCTCTTCTAGTTCTTGGTTTTACCCGTTAATACTTGAAGAGGCCACTTCCCCCTTTTGTTGAACAAGTGACAAATTTGTTTGGTTAGGGTCTCCGTTTGCAATTAAACAGGTGTGACCCAGAGTAGCGATCATAACATCATTAATCGCAACTAGGAGCAATATTGATGACATGGCATCAACCCTGTCGCACCGTCCAAAACTAAACACTGCGTTGTTGTACGATTCTGTAATAACAATTTTATCAGGGATGACTCTAGTACCAAGCGATCTTCACATAACATTACGATGAACGCAGTTAGAGGCTTTTTCAAATCGATTAACATGAAGAAACGTGGCGATTAATACTAAGATCAAGGATTATGCACAAGGTGTTGATATGATCGACGACTGCGAAATCCCGATTGGGCCTCTTCAGAGTAGAATCGATCTTAGACCTTATGCTCTAGGCAATGATAGTTGACATTAACTTTGTAAATGTGCACAAAATGGATAAATGTCGTTGATTCATTCAAAGCTTCCTTGAAACTCAAAAGTCTTTGAGGCATTTTTGGAAACATTACTTTATGTTGTGATCGTTCCATGTAAGAAGGTTGTTGATATTCCAAGGATTGCTTGCAACACAGTATTCCTGGACAGTCTAAGTGGTTACTTATTTTCGCATTGGTCAATGCTTTCAAGATCCAAATTGTATAAGTTTTCACACATATACATTGAAGTTCCACATCCGCAGAAGGGGGATGCGAATTCGAATGTGCCCCCATCCATCTGTCGCGATTCGCTGAACTGGACTTAGCTTTGGCCACGACTGAATACCTTGAGAACGAGCTTCCTTTAATACAGATTACCTACAAATTTTGTTTGGTCTTGAAACGCGTCTATTACCCTGAGGATTTCATTCGAAGGATTGTTTCGTTATATTTTCATTAAGTTTTCTTAGAGTATAGCCTATCCAATGCCACTTCCGTTGCCTGATGTCGGCATCCAATTTTTTTCTGTCTGGTCCCATTCCACAGTTCAACGTTCGTTATGGTTTGCGGCCACCGGATCTTCAGAATGTACCACAGACAACGGTTCAGGAAGGCTTGCAGCTTGCTCGAGATATTTGCATGTCTCTGAAGTCTTTGAAAAGCTGGTTTGGTTGGTAATTTTGAAAAAGATTCGCCTCTTTTAGGGTCGGGCTGGACAAAATGCTCTTATTCATTTACTCACGAAGAGACCTGTGATAAGGACAGACGTTTATTTGTACGCTCTTGTTTTGACAACGTTAAACGCGGGCACCTAATTAATTTATATCAAGATCGTTAAGAACTCTTGCAGCACTACGAATTTGAAAGAAGATTGGATCCCGGAAGATAACCATGACACTCATTTAAAGATATAAAAGAGCCTTTATATTATTAATTTTTAATTATGACTTGATTTATATTTCATTTTAAGATAAAATAAAGCAACACATAAGGAAAGAAAGTTGAATAATACATTATTAACAAAATATAACAGTTTTTTTTTTATACAAAATGCCAAATATCACACTTTATCTTTAACCAGTACTGCAGCACCGCGACCCCGATACTACAAGTGCTGCAATGTACTTCCTATAACCGACTACTGTATTCCACATCCGCAACGATTCTGTGGGATCAATATTGCACGAGTTCCACCTTTTGCAAACCTGATCTGCGCGATAATCGTCGAATCCATGCAAAAAGGTTTGAGCATAGTAGTCAATTTCCGCCACCCTTTGGGCACTTAGTAGGTTATCCAACTTTGTTTTTGCACAATATGACCCGGTGATGCTCCATTCCCTTAAGAATTTCTTCAAATAATTCTCATAAAGCACCCGGCATTGACGGAAATCCTTGTTGGCTATTGAAAGCATCATAAGTTCTTCATTAGGATAATGAATCATAGGAGGAGGCACTGAAGATGGCAGCGGCTCATTGATTACTGGAGCAGGAATTTTCGGGGGGTTGAACGTCGATAACTCCTGTCTCGAGATCTACTGCTTCTTCTGAGTTTATGTTGAATTCCTGATGCTCACGACCGACGCGACGCACGCTAGGACCGCCACGACCACAACGACGACGTGCGAGTGGATAACACATTATATTGTCGATTGTTGTCTCTAGTGAGCGTTGATCTTATGGTCACAAATCGTTCGTTGGAGAATACAATATATTCCGGTGATGACCGGGATCTTAATAGCCAGCATGGCAATTCTTTTAAAAATGAAAAATCGAAAATAAATTATTTAGCACTTTCACTAGAAAATTTAAAAAGAAAAACTGACAGCTGCCAACAAGAAACAAAATGAAATGTCAAAAACACAAAACTCACCTCATCGTTTTTTGTTGTTGTTTCACACGGACAATGAATACAATAGGAAAGAGACCACGAAAATTTTAGCAGAGGCGGATGGAACGTAGGAAAGATTGGACTCTATATATATATCCTCTTTGGTGACGCTCTCTCTTGCTTTTAAAACCCATTTAGCAAACACACCTAAAAAATAAATGGCATACGCAGGTATAGTTGCCATTACAAAATGCACAGAGAGAGATGTACACGTATTCACAGACCGGAAAAAATATTTCGAGGGTGTTTCAGGCAAGGGGAGTACGAGTTGCCGGTCTGTGTATGGTCTGTGCCCAGAACCTACATTAATGGTTTAGCGAAGTTTGTTTAGTATATTGACGATGAGTGACAACATTGTATATACCTATAGAGGTTGACGGTGTTGCCCTCTAGTGTCTTTATTCTTCGTTGGTTCTTATTATATAAATGAAAAGTAGAGGCTACAATAATTATTTCATTTTTGTTAAGGTGAACCTAGCCTTAAGAAAATGTTGGGTTTACAGCTGCCCTCTTTGGGACAATAGGGAAACTAATTATTGAAACAATCTGACGGATTGGGAAAGGTGTGATAAAATACCGGGAAATGAAAGAGGGAAACATTTAAAAGAAAAGAAGATAAGAATGTCACCAATACACCCTTAAAACCTAGTATATAGAGAAAACCCTAGAAGAAGTTGCGTAGTATATGTGGATATGCAGAATTTAAAATAACGGATAGGTTGAGATCGGATGATCCAAACAATGTAGGAAGCAGGAAGAAGAAAAATCAGACGATTTGAATTTCGTGTAGATTCCTTTATCTCCTTACAATCAGCTTTTAGTCTGTCTTCAACCGTGTCCGTGGTCAATACCAACAAACTTTTTAGAGTGCAGTACAGTTTGTTTTGTGTTCTTAAATTCCCAACATAAAGGTAAAGTGTTTTCTGCATAGTTCCAAAAATACACTAGATTATTCTATAATCCCGAATAAAGTAGGGAAATCAAACCTAAAGATAGCTACTGGTGTTAGAAAGCGGTTGAAAGAAAAACAAAGATAAATTACCAAAATAAAAGTGGTCCATAATAATAATAAAAGAAAAAAAAACTTTATTTATTGGAATATTGAGGTGAGTGATACAAAGAGAATTTTGTGTGTGTAAAAGTATTAAAATAATCCTTTGACCAGGCGTTCAATTTCGGCAAACTTTTCTGGCGGTCATAGATTGCCACTTTGAAGGTCGTGGCCGCCAGCAGATTTTTTGATGTGAGCAGCTGCTTTGGTGAACTCAGAAGTGAAGTCGCCTTCCTATATTAAAGAAAGGAAAGAACATATATATCGTCAAATTAATTTTGTTTCTGGAGCGTGATACAATAAGTGTTACCTCTTTGGGTGTCAGTCTCCAGGCTTTCGAAGCTCTAAAGCAGCATTATCCAGTGGCTACTCAGGAACAGTTGCAATACCAAGACTCGGACCATCTGTAAAAGAAAACACGGATATTAGCAAAATTAGGATCCTTGAACCAATGAGTGTTGAGACCTCGTGTTACGAGGCCACGTGAGTGAAAGATATTTGAAATCACTTCAATTGCATGTATTGAAGAATTTTTTTTTATAAAGTATTAATATCGATATAATTCTTTTTTAAACTTAAAATAAGTGAAACTGTGGGTGTTATTCCACATTTTTTTATATTTTTCTAAATACTTAATTGAATCGGTGATCGTCGATATAGACCTTAAATTTTGAAGAAAAGGAGTAACTTTAAATATTGTAAGTGACCAAGTTTTGTTTCTCTGGTGTTTTGTTTGAGTTAACTACTCTAGTCGGCCATATTTCTTATTACCTACCCCTATATAGAGCTCTGAATAGGCAGGAAAATAAGGATTAGTCCCTGTTTAAGGATACCATTGTAACGGTACCGACTTTTTTTTGGTTATGTATTGATCTAGCCGAAACAAATCTACGTTACCTGTTTTTGAATTTGTTGATGTTTATTACTTTCAGTGTTTAATAAAACTTTAATTTGCAATGAAAAATTTAGAATTGTCATTCTCACGAATCTGATGGGATTAGATATGGGACATTGAGACTTTACTTTTCAGGGGTGCCGAAGGTGAGCTAAATGGATTGGTGATGATGATGGTGTGACCAAGTGAAATGAATTGACCAGAATTTGGGAAAATTCAAATTAATTGGCCGATGAATTTTCATGGTGGGGTGGGATATGGCCGTGCTGCCGCAACACCGGCAGTACCCTCGTGTGGTGAACGTCCGTCCGATATTTTCCTTGGTGTATCCAGGCCTGATATATGTTTTGTTTGCAGGTGAGGTCTAGTTTCAGGGGACAAGATCCCCCCCTATTCCGGCGAGCTTAGCCGCGCTTCGCTAGCAGGCCGCGTCCTCTGTGCTAGACATTCCGTCTCCTTCCCATCTCTTCCAGTCCCTACCTCTCCCTCCATCCTACCTTCTACACTTCCTAACCTATTTTCCTCTCCCCTCCTCTTGCCTCGCAACAAATGGCGCCCAACGTCGTTGGTACGTTCAGTCCAACGTTATTTAGTCCTCGTTTTAGTCACTAAATGTTGTAATAGTTTTCAACCAAACTCGCTATAGACTTTCATGGGACGTAAGTCTGCTTCAGGAAAGTCCCAGACATACTTAGGAGTATTGCGACGGCTTCTTGGAAGTTCATAGCGACCACAGTTAATGAGTGTTTGTAGCTAAGCTGAGGTCGCTGCAACACATTCGCATTCGTAAGTCTGCACCAGGAAAGTCTCTGACACACTTGGTGTATCGCGACGAATGCAAGAGCTCGCAGCGGCGCCAGATAGCTTCCCGTGTTGTTTTTCCTTATCCTTCATCCTTTAACTTCCTTTTGCTTTTCTATTAAATTTTCCTTTAATATCCAGTTGTCCAGTTTGAAATAAATTATTATTGGAGCCATGTCCGTGTTTGGCAGCGAGTCGAACATTGATGCGTGGTATGCCATTTTAGGTTTAGCTTTTTGGTTCAGCCAGCTTTTTGTGAGTTGTCTCGTTCAAACCAAGTCTTCAAAGAAAGTCCTTGAGACAGACTTGAATTGCGGGTTTGGAAAAGACAACAATGTTTCGTAATTTTGTCCAATGTTCTTATTTCCCCTCCGATTTCACCACATTGAGGGATCCATTCTGAATTCCGTCTGCGGTCTAAGTTTTTCAAAAAAAAAAAAAAAAAAATATTTATGGTCACTGGTCACCCCAAATAGCAAACAAATTTCTTGAATCACCAAACAGCTTCCTGAAGCACCCCGTATTTAGATGCAAAACCTTAAAACACACCAAGTACTTAATAATATATAATTCTAACCAAAAAAAAAAAAAACTTATAAATATAAAAATCAGACTTTTGTGAAAATTCCTCGATTTACTGGAAAAACCACACAGATTATATTCGTATAGCCACTGGTACAATTTAATAATAAATATCCAACGCTACACTGAAAAAAAAAATCTTTTTAATTGTCATATCATAAATATTTAGGGATTGAAGTTTATTTAATCTATTTTCTGGTCGGCAAAACTAATGAGAATTTAGGTGAACATTTATGGTAATTTTGTTTTTCGATTTTCTTGTTAATTTTTGTGCTTTATATCCAAATATAATTGCACATAAATAATCTTTTCCTGCGTTCTTCTGAGAACAAAATTCAAGGAGATTTTGAACTGAAAGTACATATAGTTATAATATCTAAGGAGATAGTTTTTTTTATGAGAAATCGCCAACATAAAGTAAACTGTATTGATACCCACTAGTACGTTTTATTGGTCATATCCAGTGTTGTGTTTGCATATTTCAATTGAAAGATCAAATCCAGAAAGAGATTTTTTTTTGTTGAAAATAGACAAATTACTTTTGTTACATATAATTTGTTGTTGTTTGTTCATTATAACAAAATTTAAATCGTGTTTTCATTTAGTTACTTTTTGTTTTTGAGTTTCTCTGAAATCTATTTGTTTGGAGTTGCTAAACTTAAAGTTTTTCAGTTACCTTTTCCTAAAGCTACTTAGTTCAAGTTTTTTTTGCTTACTTAAATTTCTTAAGTTTTGCAAAAATATTATTTTGTGTTTTCTTAATTATTTATTTTACGGTTTTCTTAATATAATCAGTTTAAATAAGATTAATATCGTGAAATCCATAATAATAGTCTTAGAAAAAAACAGTAGGTTCTTAGCTAAATCATACTTTTCACTAAGCATAATTCTAGTTTTCGCCCTACAACTGCCTCGAGCAGCAAGCAAGTAGTTTCTTCGTGTTTTTCGTTAGTGTTAGTAGAAGTTCAACCGAATTTTTTTTTGAAAAATAAACGATATTTTATCTGCCTTTTCCAACGGAGATTTTTGTTTCTTGGTTCCGCAAGCCCACCTCAGATATAGATTAGGTTTTCTTTATTCTTCCTTAGTTTTTCTAAGTTTCTAATTCATTTTTCGACTACTACTACGTTAACTGGTCTCGATAATTTTGCTAGTAAAAGACACCCCATATATCGCAATAACATTATGTCATCCAACCAACAAAAAGAGGATGATAATATCAACCGCTTCAGGAATGCTCAGATCGACGGAGAAGCCCGATTGACCAGATCAGTAAGTCAGAGTTTAGACAACATCGAAAGGCAGCGAGTAATGTACTCTCCCCTCGAATCAGATAGGCAACTTCGAGCCGCTTCCAACATACCTGGCAGATCAGGTATTCCTTTCAATGAAAACGATGCCCACAGCAACATCGAATCGGTCTCTACTCCGTCCTTCAGCAACTTAAGTGGAGTGGGAGCAATGCAGCTTCCGGGAACCTCCAGTTCCTTTAATGATACTGTTAGGCCAGCAACAAGCAGAGGATTACCCGAAACTAGTTTAGCTTCGACCAACGCGGTCAATGGCAGTCGTGTTAGGGATATCTTAGAAGCCCTCACCCAAAGACCACCAGCTATACCAGTTAAAGAGAGAAGAATAATACCTGAAGACTTAAAGGCCTATATTAACCTGGCTATAGTAGAAGGTTTTTCAACTACAAAACAAGCGTTACAAAGAGAAGTCTCACATACCTTAAAGGAGGAGATACAAACTCAACTTGAAGGGTTCTTAAGAAATTTACACATAGAAGGTCCAAGACAGCCCGCTCCAGAGCAGATGCCCAGATCAACTGCACATTTAGGTGACCCAGCATCAGCAGTATAACCTCCAATGCAACAACATCCTTCAGCTGATTCAGAGAGAAGTGCTTTTGAGCCCCCTAGACATCAAAATAGAAGACAACCTGATCCGGTAAGAAATCAGGGTAGAATGTACCAACCTAACGGTTTTCACGCCACTCCAAATAGTCATGGTTGTAACTTCACCCCTATTCATAATTTAAATCCTTATGGATACCCACCAGCCTATCCCGTTCCATTTCGGCCACCGGGATTGAACTCGCCAATCAAGGTTGACAAGTGGGGTCTAAGATTTGATGGGCAACCAACAACGATAACGGTCGAAGATTTTGTATTTCGTCTAGAGACTCTACAAAGTCAATACGCCTGCCCATGGACCGAAATATTGAGGGACTTCCATCTACTTCTCTCAGGAACTGCCCACGAATGGTACTGGCAATTTCAACGGAACAGATGCAGATCCGACTGGCCAACTCTAAAGGATGCCTTAATGCGCCAGTTTAAGAATAGTCGCACGGATTTCGAGATAATTCGAGAAATCATGGACCGTAGGCAGAACTCCTGGGAGAGTAGCGAAGATTTCTTTGCCTCCATTAATAGATTGAAATTTCAATTAAGAGTCCCGATGCAGGAGGTGGAAATGGTACGGATACTAAAACAAAATTTGAATGATAGAATAGGGAAATTAGTTTACCCACAAGCTATCTTCTCCCTGGATCAGCTGAGGACAGCCTGTAAGGACGCGGAAGCAGCATTTCCGAGGAGAGAAAGAGAACAACCCAAAACTTTCATGAAAGCTCCATTCAAACCTGTGGCAAACGAGCTGGAGTATGAAGAGGTGTACCAACCCACAGATGAACAAATCGCTGCTTACCAGTTCAATGGGGCTCGTTCAAAGATTCCTCCTAGGAAATATGCGGATCCGACAAGCTTAATATGCTGGAACTGCAAGGTGCAAGGCCATACCTTTAATGACTGCGAGGCTGACGTGGATAACGTGTTTTGTTACAAATGTGGCCTGGAAGGTGTAAAAAAGCGACATTGCCCACGATGTAACCAGGGAAACCGGATGCGGGACGCGAAGGCTACAGGGGATTCGCGTACCAATCAGGCACAAAACCCCCAATAGTATCCTTAAAAGAATCTGAAGAATAGTTAATTTTAACAAAGAAAAAGGAAACAATGAAATACAAATTTTAAAACGAGTAATAAAAAGAGAAACAAACAATATCAATCCAAATTTTTCGATTATAAAGCCTTTACATCAAAGAATTTTTGAATATAATCAAGCCAGAGACCGAATTTTTAATAATACTACTCCCATCAATATTTTGAAAACAAGAGAGAGATACCGCGCTAGAAAAAAACAACGAATAAATATATCTTCCACCATTGTAGATGTAGCTTCCGACAATAGACCTTATGCCAAAATTTCAATAGAAAACCAAGAGCTGTTAGGTTTATTAGATAGCGGGGCAAGTATAAGTATCCTTGGCAAAAATTGCCTACAGTTAGTTAAATCACTAAATCTACCGATCATTCCCGTCACCTCTAATGTAAAAACAGCCGATGGCAGAAATCAAAACATTGTTGGCAAAATAATAGTCCCAATAAGCTTCAAAGACAAAGTAGAGAAGATTACATTGTTTTTAGTTCCAAGCTTAGATCAGGAGTTGTACCTGGGAGTTGACTTCTGGCGAATTTTTCAGCTAGCTCCTAACATTATTAGTTCACTTTCCATGACAGAAGAAGCAGATCTTTCAAATGCCCACCAGTTGTCTTCTGAACAGCAGGCCAGATTGGATGCAGTCAGGCGGAAATTCCTTTGTTTCGACCGTGATGGTCTCGGTAAAACGTCGCTTATGCAACACGTCATAGATACCGGAGATGCGGCCCCTGTGAAACAGCGTCACTACCCTGTCTCGCCAGCGGTACAATCCATTTTATACGAAGAGTTAGACCGGATGTTGAGTCTCGGAGTTATTGAGGAGAGCGAGAGCCCGTGGTGTTCGCCAGTGGTTCTCTTGCGAAAACCCGGCAAGAATAGACTTTGTCTGGATTCTCGCAAGGTGAATGCACTGACGAAGAAAAATGCAAATCCTCTTCCTCATATCGAGGGGCTCATCAGCCGCCTACCAGATACGTTCTATATTAGTAGTATAGACCTCAAAGAAGCTTTCTGGCAAATACCGTTGGAGAGACAGAGTAGGGAAAAGACTGCCTTTGCGGTACCGGGAAGAATTTGTACCATTTTACTGTCATGCCCTTTGGATTGTGTAATGCAGCCCAAAGGCTATGCCAGTTGATGGACAAGGTGATTCCTGCACAACTTAGGGACCGAGTCTTCGTGTATCTGGACGACTTGCTTATCATGGCGCCAGATTTTGAAACCCATATTGCCCTGTTGGATGAAGTAGCCGGTTGTTTAAGGAAAGCGAATCTCACCATTAATATGAAAAAGTCAAAATTCTGCTTTAAAGAACTAAAGTATTTAGGGTTCATCGTTGGTGGTGGGAAACTAAAACCTGATCCGGAAAAGGTGGAAGCTGTAGTGGATTTCCCTATTCCCAAAACCCCTCGTCAAGTTAGACGGCTGCTTGGTCTAGCAGGGTGGTATCGGAAGTTTATACGAGATTTTTCCAGTTTGACTGCACCCCTGACGGACTTGTTAAAGAAGAAGAACGAGAAATTCAAAATGACAGATGAAGCCAGTGAAGCATTTGAAAACCTAAAAAAGTCCCTCACGACCGCACCTGTGTTGTCGCATCCGGATTTCAATAGAAAATTTTACATCCAGTGTGATGCTTCCGACGCCGGCATAGGAGCGGTACTGTTTCAAAAGAATGATCAAGACGCCGAAATCCCAATTGCGTACTTTTCACAAAAGTTCAACAAATGTCAGAGGAACTACAGCGTGACCGAGAAGGAGTGTATGGCGGCGGTGATGGCCGTGAAGAAGTTTAGGCCATATGTCGAGGGTATGGACTTCACGGTAATCACTGATCATGCCAGTCTTCGATGGCTAATGAGTATGAAAGACCTGAGCGGTAAACTCGCCAGGTGGAGTTTGTTGTTGCAGTCTTATACCTTCGACATACAACACCGTAAGGGTAGCCTTAATGTGGTACCGGACACTCTTTCTCGAGTACATGTAGATTCGCTGGACATAGGAGACGTCGCTCCATTAATTGACTTAGAGTCACCAGAATTCCTAACTGCTGAATATTTGGACATCATAGGAACGGTTATCGAACATAAAGAAGAACTTCCCGACCTCAAAGTAGTAGATAGATTCGTGTACAAGAAAGCTTTTAAAAAATTAAGTGAAGAACCAATGATTGAACATTCTTGGCTTCTGTGGGTTCCTTCAGGACTTACAGAAGAAATCATAAGTAAGGCTCATGACCCCCCTAAAGCCGCACACGGAGGTATTGCAAAAACTCTAAACCGAATAAGACAGTATTTTTACTGGCCCAATATGACTACTCAAATCCGTCTCTATGTGGATAATTGTTCGATGTGTAAACAGAGTAAGTCGTCCAACCAAGTTACCCGTCCACCTATTGTTACCTCTTATTGTTCAAATCGCCATTTTGAAAAATTATATGTTGACTTCTTAGGTCCTTATCCAAGATCCAAAACCGGAAATGCTTATGTTTTTGTCGTTCTAGACCACCTGTCCAAATTTGTTTTTCTGAAAGCTTTGAGAAAAGCTAATTCGTCAAGCGTTATTAAATTTTTACGAGACGAAGTATTCAATACGTTCGGGGTACCTAACATCATCCACTCAGACAATGGGAAACAATTTGTGGCAAAGGAATTCCAAAATTTCTTGTTAAAGTATGGGATAAGGCATTTCAAAACCGCAAGTTATTCACCGCAATCGAATGCATCTGAGAGGGTTAACCGCTCGTTGTTATCAGCGATCCGTTCATATCTCAAAACAGATCAACGCGAATGGGACCTACACCTCTCCGAGATCGCATGTGCATTAAGAAGTTCTGTTCATAGCTCTATTGGTGTGTCACCGTATTACGCTTTGTTCGGAACAAATATGATGATGCACGGTAGTAGCTATGAACTGGCGCGAAAACTAAACGCATTAGACGACAACGAGTTGCTAACCATCCCATGTCAAAGCCGACTGCAATGCGTAAGAAATCAGATCCGCGAAAATATCTTAAAAGCCAACGAAAGATCCTCAAAAACGTATAACGCTCGAACGCGAAATGTAAAATATATGCCCGGCCAAGAAGTCTACCGACGAAATTTTATCTTGAGTGATTCTTCTAAGTACCTATCCGCCAAATTATCCCCAAAATACCTTAAATGTAGAATTTCAAAACCAGTAGGCAACCAGATGTATGAACTGGTGACCTTATCTGGAAAAAAGATAGGGAACTATCACGCAAAGGACCTCAAACAATGACAAAAACCGGCCAGAATGTCATATAGACTCACTCGCGCTTGACTAGCGTCCCCATACTACCATTGAAAAAAAAATATCAGAACAAATCGGGGACAGAGATTTAAAGGCGTTGTCTCTGGTAGATGTATCATGGGATGTAATTATGTGAATTTATTCGACTATACTTCAGTTATCCAAACTTTTCTTATGCGCCCTAGTTTCCAATTTTTAATTAATAAACTTCTCTTTTTTTGCAACCCTCTGTAAGAACCGTCCCCATATTGAAAAAAAAAAAATACGTAAATTGTTAGTAAAGTTGTATTAGTTTTTATTAAGCATAAAAAAAAAAAAAAAAAGTAACATATATTTCGCCTGATGACAACCCCATAGCAGCCAAAATAACCACACGGTAAACTTAATCCTAGTCACATACTCACTGGAATACAACGATGCGAACGTGATTCTCCTGGAGTGTTCCTTGAGATAGAAACCTCGAACTCGTTCTCTTAGTCATCCCAATAATTCTCCGTGTATCTTGTCCACAAAATTTCAGATCGGGTGACCCTAGGTCGAATTGTTTTCTTCGTCTGAGCATTACTGTGAAGAAAAAAAAAATATTTTTGACACGGATTATTGAGATGGCTTCATTAGAGAATTACCTCGAGACATTCGGATGAAGGTGATTTAGGGCTCTAATAGAATGTGTGTAACACGACTCGACTGCCTTTGGGCCCCGGATAATAGAACACAATTATTGTTTCGTCGCTACTAGGATTATCATCATCCCCGATCGCAACGTAAAAAGAACTCTGATACGATTAGCGGCAAGTTGAGAAAAAAAATCCAAGGAAGCAAACATATGCTATCTCGCATAAATGGCAATGATTCGTCTGCCGCGGTTGTGCCATCGGTAATAGGTTTCATTTGTCAATATATTATTATCGTTATTGCTGTTATTATTATGGCGGACGATACAGTGAACAATGGTTACCACAGCAATTTTTGAATCTCTGTTAATATTAGCCTGGTTGAAGTATTGTTGTTAGCTGGTCCGGTAGTTGCCTTATTCAAGTCAAGTTGTCAGATATTTATCTAATCTCGTCAGAGGAACCTTCAAACTTGTTCAACGGTAACTTGAACAGTCGGATGCTTAATCCGTGCCTTTCAAAAAACGCCCTCAGCCAAGCCGTGCGCTGCAGTTATGATCAAATCTGCCGGCACGTCCAAGTAAAAGTTCCGGTAACCTGAATCCCCGTTGGAGAAAAATCAACATACAACAGTGGCCCAACTAAATGGACTCACAATTACAACCATGCTATCAATTAAATCTATATTGATCTCGCAAACAGCCGCAGCAATGTTGACAAATACCATGTGCAAATCGACCTCCCTGAAAAGAGAAATACGTAGAGCAGTTGACAACGATGGGAGCTTGCTTACCTTTTATATAAATATCTCTTGTGCGTACAAAACTATGTGGGGATAAACTGACCCATATCTCAGTCAAGTACGTCCAGTGGTGATCAACGGAAATTATTTCCTTTATATGGCTGAACAGCTGTCTCTCCAGCATGCCTAATTGGTTTCAGGACAACCTATACGTATACCAAAAAGAAATTCCTTTTGATCAAAGGTTGTCAATTGTCATCATTCTGGTGAGAGTCGAGAGAACTATTCAGCTGCTCTGGCTGATGCCTTACTCCCAACTTCTGTGCTATAGTACATGGCTAATGTTGTGCGTGCCTGAAAAAAAATTTAGTTATTAGCTAGTTGCAGATAAAGTACAAATTTGGACGTTCAACCTACCAGCTTATAAGCGAATGTAGTCTCGGAATAAAAAGTTTTTACATGGTGTAGGGTCGCCGGACAAAATATTTCGAATTCTGATCTTTTTAGTGAACAAAAAAAAATGCAGCGTGATTGTTTGAGGATTCTACTCACAATTGGAGACTTCGGTGACGCCAAAACCAGTTCCCAAGCATCCAAGATACATTAGGTATGATTTTAAGGTTAGGCCCGGCTATATAGCGTGGGTAGCTTCCCACTCGACAATCGGCATTCCATTTGTTTTCCGGCCTCGTCGTTGGAATGAAACCTCCCAGGACGGAATTTTGTTGTGGATGCCTGTTATA
This sequence comes from Platycheirus albimanus, assembly GCA_916050605.2. Lineage (NCBI taxonomy): Eukaryota > Metazoa > Arthropoda > Insecta > Diptera > Syrphidae > Platycheirus > Platycheirus albimanus. Next base: position 250,814,396 of record OU696696.1, read on the forward strand.
AAAACAAATATTTATTTATATTTATTAGGTGATTGAATAAATATTGCAAAACAAAAAAATAAACAACTTACCTCACCTGCATAGGCTGCCGCTGCTGTCATCGAATGAGAAACAGAAAGAAAAAGAAAAGAATAACCCTAGAGAATAAATAAGGAGCAGAAACCATGATACAACTGCTTCCAATTTTCGTTTTTGATTTGTTCTGCGCCACTACGTCATAAGAACACACGGAGTTTGACAATGGTTTGACGTCTTGTATAGCATCCATCAATGCCATTTTCTTATTATGGTTGTTTCATGAGCAGAAACCCAGAACCTACATTAATGGTTTAGCGAAGTTTGTTTAGTATATTGACGATGAGTGACAACATTGTATATACCTATAGAGGTTGACGGTGTTGCCCTCTAGTGTCTTTATTCTTCGTTGGTTCTTATTATATAAATGAAAAGTAGAGGCTACAATAATTATTTCATTTTTGTTAAGGTCAACCTAGCCTTAAGAAAATGTTGGGTTTACAGCTGCCCTCTTTGGGACAATAGGGAAACTAATTATTGAAACAATCTGACGGATTGGGAAAGGTGTGATAAAATACCGGGAAATGAAAGAGGGAAACATTTAAAAGAAAAGAAGATAAGAATGTCACCAATACACCCTTAAAACCTAGTATATAGAGAAAACCCTAGAAGAAGTTGCGTAGTATATGTGGATATGCAGAATTTAAAATAACGGATAGGTTGAGATCGGATGATCCAAACAATGTAGGAAGCAGGAAGAAGAAAAATCAGACGATTTGAATTTCGTGTAGATTCCTTTATCTCCTTACAATCAGCTTTTAGTCTGTCTTCAACCGTGTCCGTGGTCAATACCAACAAACTTTTTAGAGTGCAGTACAGTTTGTTTTGTGTTCTTAAATTCCCAACATAAAGGTAAAGTGTTTTCTGCATAGTTCCAAAAATACACTAGATTATTCTATAATCCCGAATAAAGTAGGGAAATCAAACCTAAAGATAGCTACTGGTGTTAGAAAGCGGTTGAAGGAAAAACAAAGATAAATTACCAAAATAAAAGTGGTCCATAATAATAATAAAAGAAAAAAAAACTTTATTTATTGGAATATTGAGGTGAGTGATACAAAGAGAATTTTGTGTGTGTAAAAGTATTAAAATAATCCTTTGACCAGGCGTTCAATTTCGGCAAACTTTTCTGGCGGTCATAGATTGCCACTTTGAAGGTCGTGGCCGCCAGCAGATTTTTTGATGTGAGCAGCTGCTTTGGTGGACTCAGAAGTGAAGTCGCCTTCCTATATTAAAGAAAGGAAAGAACATATATATCGTCAAATTAATTTTGTTTCTGGAGCGTGATACAATAAGTGTTGCCTCTTTGGGTGTCAGTCTCCAGGCTTTCGAAGCTCTAAAGCAGCATTATCCAGTGGCTACTCAGGAACAGTTGCAATCCCAAGACTCGGACCATCTGTAAAAGAAAACACGGATATTAGCAAAATAAGGATCCTTGAACCAATGAGTGTTGAGACCTCGTGTTACGAGGCCACGTGAGTGAAAGATATTTGAAATCACTTCAATTGCATGTATTGAAGAATTTTTTTTTATAAAGTATTAATATCGATATAATTCTTTTTAAACTTAAAATAAGTGAAACTGTGGGTGTTATTCCACATTTTTTTATATTTTTCTAAATACTTAATTGAATCGGTGATCGTCGATATAGACCTTAAATTTTGAAGAAAAGGAGTAACTTTAAATATTGTAAGTGACCAAGTTTTGTTTCTCTGGTGTTTTGTTTGAGTTAACTACTCTAGTCGGCCATATTTCTTATTACCTATCCCTATATAGAGCTCTGAATAGGCAGGAAAATAAGGATTAGTCCCTGTTTAAGGATACCATTGTAACGGTACCGACTTTTTTTTGGTTATGTATTGATCTAGCCGAAACAAATCTTTGTTACCTGTTTTTGAATTTGTTGATGTTTATTACTTTCAGTGTTTAATAAAACTTTAATTTGCAATGAAAAATTTAGAATTGTCATTCTCACGAATCTGATGGGATTAGATATGGGACATTGAGACTTTACTTTTCAGGGGTGCCGAAGGTGAGCTAAATGGATTGGTGATGATGATGGTGTGACCAAGTGAAATGAATTGACCAGAATTTGGGAAAATTCAAATAAATTGGCCGATGAATTTTCATGGTGGGGTGGGATATGGCCGTGCTGCCGCAACACCTGCAGTACCCTCGTGTGGTGAACGTCCATCCGATATTTTCCTTGGTGTATCCAGGCCTGATATATGTTTTGTTTGCAGGTGAGGTCTAGTTTCAGGGGACAAGATCCCCCCCTATTCCGGCGAGCTTAGCCGCGCTTCGCTAGCAGGCCGCGTCCTCTGTGCTAGACATTCCGTCTCCTTCCCATCTCTTCCAGTCCCTACCTCTCCCTCCATCCTACCTTCTACACTTCCTAACCTATTTTCCTCTCCCCTCCTCTTGCCTCGCAACAGCAGTAAAGTAGTAAGAATAGTCAACAAAATAAAACCAAATTTTTGATTGAAAAAAAAAATATTGTTTTTATTGCTATAGTTTCTTCGGGGCTTGTGTTTCAAACAAAAAAAGGTTAGTTTCAATTCCCTCGCAAGTGAGGACCATAATAGCTGCGACTAGTTGCTGATCCTCTGACTGCACTACATAAGGACTTTCTTAAGCTTCGCGATTCCACTGGAAGACTTGGCCCGGTTTAAGCATATCACTTTTCTGAAACATGAAATTACGTTTTATTTACCTTGACGTTAACTTTTAAACTTAGAAAGTCGCGTTCAATCCGAATCTGTAACGTAAAAATTAGAAATAAAAAGAACATTTCCACATACACCACCCGCATTGCTGATGGGCACCATCTTCCCTACCCAAATACCCAATGAGCATCTAAGTTTCGAACCTATACCCACCAGCAACACGAGCCAAAGAGGAAGCAAGAAGGAACAAGCACCCCTATCCATCCTTGACTCCAATACCAAGGGACAGCAACCACGTCATCTACCAACCATGTATCGGTGTATTCAGCATCCCTGTAAAAGACATACTTACACTTCGCAAACACCTTGTCCCTCCTGCTCCTCTTCCCATTCTTTTATATTCCTACTCCATCCCATCACAGAAGCACGAGCCATCCAGTAGCGCACCATAGGTCCTGACTACAAAGCACCGTAGAACAGCCTAGAGGGTACCTACCAGCATGCCCGCGCCTATCCGCTACAAGTCATAGATGTTCCGCTCGCAGCTGTATAGTATCGTGGTTTACACCAAAACCATGGATTCTACTTATATCCCCAGGCTCACAACTAGATTTAAAATGCTGTAATAAGTAACGATACCCTTCCCCAGAGCCTTTACTCCAGATCGCATTCACTTATCTAACTGTGACTACCTATTCTTATTGCTGAAGGGATGGAAGCGATCCTATGCCGGCAACGCCCCCTTTCTCACCAATAGTTCGTAGAGGACCACTGATAAGAACGGCATGCGACAACGTAGAACCGTGGTCGAGATCGACCGTCGCGGTGGCCGGCAGTACCATAGCCATGACTAGCTCAGCCAGGCCGTGGGCACTTGCTCCGGGATCTACTTGACCGGTGTTACCTCTATTTTTCACTGCCGACCGTTGAGCTCGAGATGGGTGAGCTCGAATAAGAATGCTAAAATGCTTAAGGGCCCTCATAATCTCCAAAGATAAGACTGACAAGAACTGAACCGAAAGAAAGACTGATCTCCATTTGCACCTCTTAGGAATAAATGAGAGTGAACGTGAGCGAAAAGAAAGAAATCATGTTCGTACTGCCTTATTAACCAAAAGAACAAGACACGTAATCATGTTGGTGACTAGCAAACCACCGGTAGTCGTGGCTGCAATGGCTTATGTCACCTTCCTTTAACTCTGTTACCACGATGCTGTGCAGATAGTGGAGGATGAGGTGTCTAACTGCGAGGGGAGGGAGGATTAAAGATGTTAAGCAATCCCCCAGGTCTCTCAACCCACCCAATTCGTAAGCAGAAATCATCTCTCCTACTCTACAACCTTGGCTACTGTGGACCTATGAGTCTCCACGACTCATTACAATTTTAGGTAGGCCCTTAAGGAAAAAGCAAGCAAATAATATGCTCGCTCACTATACCTCCTAATCTAAAAATACTACATTACTCAAAAATACTGCAACACTGCAAAAAGAAACTAAACCGTTGCATAAGAATACATTCAACAGTATCCCGTTCTTCCACACCACCTTGTCCTATCCGAAGGCATTCTGAGGGTCACCACCCTCCCTATGAATATCTTACGCTTCCATAGTGAATATCTGAAAACTCAATAAGAAATCTATATGTCCAAAAGTAATAAACTAAACTGCCAGAATTTCGTTAATCTATATATATAAAAAGTAAACTATATTTTGTTGGTCGCCGATTCACGCCTTAACCCGTTTACCAATTTCAACCAAACTTTCACACATCTTTGGTATTGGTCTATATATGAATTCGGTGAAGTTTCGTTGAAATCGGTATGTGTGTTTTGTGCGTGCGTGAAAAATAAACTTAAAGCTCACTTAGCAAAACTCAAAAATCATTTATTTGAAATATAATTCAGTCATAGTCGGAATTTTATAACATTGGATTTTTGTTTTTAGTTTTGAAGTCAAAAACATAAACATTTGTTGTTGCTTTTGCTATTTTTTGTATTTTTGTATGGTTTCACGCGGTGTATACAAATACACAAAAACATTATTGTGAAGTATTCAAGAAAGGAGAATGGGCAATTTTGTATGGATCGTGGGCGTAGGCGGCCAAGAACGATATTGTTATTTAATGATTTGAATTAGTTATACTTTCTAAAAGTTTTATAACTGCCAGGTGCCAGTAAACTTCTAATACTTTTAAAATGCATTATTGTTTTTGAATGCTTCATAAAATTTTAATTAGTATTCTGTCCATAGAAAAAATCATTACAGAATATAAAAACTTGAATTTGAGACTTATTTTGTAAATGGCCGCGAGCGCCAAAAACTGCCAATACTCCTTTGATTTTCGAAAAAAATGTAATCGTGACCTTATGTATGTACATATGTATATGTATGTAAAACACTTATGGGTCATGGTGAAGCCTGGTCGCTATATTTTGAGTAATGGTTTATGGGAAACTAAAAGAGTTTTTTTTGGTTGCCCAATAAATGTTGCATGATTGGATTTGTGTTCAAGCGATGATGTTGTTTCGATGTGGTAAGGAGTCTTTTGGTTACCTGCACAATTAATAATAAAGCAATAATGTTTCAATGGTTGTTTTTCTATTTTTTTCATGGAATGGCAATTGTATGCGCGTTTACAGTTAGGGGGTCATTAGAGTTTCTAAAAAACATCAAAATCATGATTTTTGGGTGTATGGCGTATGAGCACTTTTTTATGTTGGTTTTAAAATAAACATACATATACATAAATAAATGGTATTTCTTTAAGTTTTAAAAGTAAACAAAATGTCATCAGGATATTGAAGTAGATAATAGATGGGTAGTCCCATATTCGCCATTGCTATCAAAAGCGTACAAAGCTCATATAAATGTAGAGTATTGTAATTCGGTCAAGTCAATTAAATACATTTGTAAGTATGTAAATAAAGGGAGTGACATGGCTGTTTTTGGAGTATCGAAGAAGAAAAATGACGAAATTGCACAATATCAAATGGGTAGGTACATTAGTAGTAACGAAGCACTTTGGCGAATTTTGTCTTTCCCAATTCATGACCGCAGTCCAGTTGTTATTCATCTAGCAGTGCATTTGGAAAATGGACAGCGTGTGTATTTTACTGTTGATAATGCACAGCAGATTGCAGATCAACCGCCATCAACCACATTAATTTCTTTTTTTAAATTATATGAAAGAGATCAATTTGCTAAAACGCTGCTTTATTCCCAAGTACCAACATATTACACGTGGAATGCAAGTTCAAAGACATGGGAAAACCGAAAAAGAGGAACACCTGTTGAAGGTAATCCTGATGTTTTTGCAAGTGATGCAATAGGACGACTTTATACAGTGCATCCCAGCCAACATGAATGTTTTTATTTGCGTCTTTTATTGGTTAATGTTCCTGGACCTACAGCTTTTTTGGCATCCCAGCCAACATGAATGTTTTTATTTGCGTCTTTTATTGGTTAATGTTCCTGGACCTACAGCTTTTTTGAGTTTGAAAAGAGTGAATGGGCGTCTTTGCCACACTTATCGTCAAGCATGTGAAGAACTGCATTTATTAGAAAATGATAATCATTGGGATGCCACACTTATGGATGCATCATCCACAGGTTTACCGCATCAAATAAGAACATTATTTTCAATAATTATCGCAACATGTTTTCCATCAAATCCAGTAGAATTGTGGCATAGTTATCGTGACTATATGACTGAAGATATCTTGAATAGAATGCGTCGTATTTCTAGAAATCAGGAATTAGTCAGTACGCTGGAGATGTATAATGAGGCATTAGTTATAATTGAAGATATGTGCTTAGCAATCGCAAATAAAACATTGTCACAATTAGGCTTGCCTGCTCCTAATCGACAAATACATGACGCAATCAATCAAGAAATGCAACGTGAACAACAATATGATATAAATGAAATGAACACATTTATAAATTTGAATCTGCCTAGATTGAATCGAGAACAAAAAATTGCATATGATACAATAATTCAAGCTCTACAAAACGAAAGCGGAGGAATGTTTTTTTTAGATGCGCCAGGCGGTACCGGAAAAACATTTTTGATTTCCTTGCTATTAGCGACTGTGAGATCACAGAACAATATAGCCTTAGCACTTGCATCATCTGGAATAGCTGCCACATTATTGGATGGTGGCCGTACAGCGCACTCTACACTTAAATTACCATTGAATATGCAAATTAATGAAAATCCAACGTGTAACATATCTAAAAATTCAGGAATGGGAAGAGTTTTGCAACAATGTCAATTAATAGTGTGGGATGAATGTACAATGGCACATAAGAGATCGGTGGAAGCTTTAGATAGGACCTTGAAAGATTTACGTACTAATCAAGAAATATTCGGTGGCGCTCTGATATTGTTGGCTGGTGATTTCCGTCAAACGCTGCCAGTGATTCCCCGTTCAACTCCAGCAGATGAATTAAAGGCATGCTTGAAGTCATCCAGTTTATGGAGATATGTAGAAACACTCACTTTAACAACAAATGTAAGAGTACAATTATTAAATGACCCATCGGCTGACGAATTTTCTAGACAACTACTGTCGATAGGAAATGGACAAATTCCAATTGATGCTACTACTGGATTAATCACTTTGCCAGATAATTTTTGTAATTTCGTACAAACCAAACAACAATTGGTTTCAAGTGTTTTTCCAAACATTGCGCAAAACTATCGAAATCATAATTTTTTAGGTGAAAGAGCAATACTGGCAGCCAAAAATCAGGACGTCGGTCAATTGAATGCAGATATTTTAAGTGATATACCTGGTGAGATTGTGACGTATCAATCAGTAGATACGGTCACAAATCAAGATGATGCTGTCAATTATCCAACGGAATTTCTGAATTCCTTGGATTTGCCTGGACTGCCGCCTCATCGTTTAAATTTGAAAGTTGGTGCACCAATTATTCTTCTTCGGAATATAAATCCACCTCGATTGTGCAACGGAACAAGATTAGCAGTCAAAAATGTCATGAATAATCTTATTGAAGCAAAGGAAAATTTAAAGGTGAAGATGTATTGATTCCGCGTATTCCAATGATTCCGCCAGATTTACCTTTTAACTTTAAACGATTGCAATTTCCAATACGTCTTGCTTTCGCCATGACAATAAATAAGTCACAAGGACAATCTTTGGAATTGTGCGGAATCGACCTTGAATATCCATGCTTCTCCCACGGACAATTGTATGTATCATGTTCACGCGTAGGAAAGCCATCAGTTCTGTGTATTTATAGCACAACTTCGAGCAAAACAAAAAATATAGTTTACGAAAAGGCTCTGCGATAGTAAAATAAAAAGAAGAAGAAATAAAATAAATTTAAAAAAAAACATCCATTTTCTCATATTTTAGACAAACTAATTTGACGTTATAAATATATGTAATTAAGAAGTCAAACTTATCGCATAATATTTAATATTCAAAATGTTTATATCTATCATCGCTATCTGCTAGGAAGGGCAGAACAACGTCTGCCGGGACAGCTAGTACGTTATAAAAATCATGGGTTTCTTTATTATGAATATTTCTTAATATCTAACAAGAGTGTATTTAAATTTATACCTAGTATAATCTTATCCTAAAAGTAATTGCATAATAACGTTAATGATTCTCAAATTCAAAGTAAAATATACACAAGTAATTAAGGATTTATCAAATACATTTATATGTATTCCAAGAGTGAGAATTTTGTTCTATCACTTGATAGAGAGAAAAGTCGTTTTAACTTTATTTATTAACAAAAAAAAAAAAATAACTTTGGGAACTTTGCCCTATTTGTTTGAGTTAAATCAAATGTCTGTATCCTCAAAATATATTCATGATCGCAGATCATTTATAAGAAGAATAAATGTTAACAAGACTAAAAGTTAAAAATATAATCTAATCGTAAATTAAGTTTATAGAAAGAGGATAAAGAAAAGAAAAAGTCGCGGACCGACGATAGCATTAATATGATTGTTGTTTAACGTTAATTAGTTAATCGCGTTGTCACGGCGGTGAATCTTGTCGTTGACTATCAGCAATGATGCCAACTTCGAAATTTAAAGTAACTAAATGCTATGGGAATGAAAATTTGAATTCACCGAAAGTTAAAACTAAACAGAAAGTCAAAAGTTACAGCTAAATCGAACACATAAAACAGGAATACGACCTGACCAAATTTCAAATGATTCAAAGTAGGATCAACAGTAACAGGCATCAGGGATTTGCTCAAGATGTTGCCATCTGAAGCAGCAAAAAGGAAGTCAATATGTTTCAATAAAATAAAATATTTAAATTTTGTTTACCATATATAATTATACACAATTCGTGTACAACCATATACTCGATTAAGGTAGTTCCACACTATCCCACAGTGTAGAACGACATGTCACAAAAAAGTGTGAAGGAATGTGTGATGGTTTTACATTCAATCCTAAACAAAATATTTCAGATCTAAACACATGTCAAATCGTATGAGGTCTGCGCTGTCATATTCTGTTTCCACACTATTATACATCTGTTACATCACAAATTTTTGACATGTCGTATTACACTGTTGGATAGTGTGGAACTACCTTTATCAACATGCAAAATATATATGAAAGTTCAAAATATTAAAAGTATTCAAATCAAATATAATAGTAGTATGAAAGATGTATTGTACTGAGGAGCTGTTAATCTCAGTAACTTTTCTTTCATGGAAATACGGAAGTGCACTCCTGGATTCCCCTGAAATAGAATGTTATTAAGTTAAAGGTAAGTATGTAAATATTGACTAGCACTAATTGTGCGTTAATTTGTGCTGTACTTTTCCAGAGAACGATGATTATAAGTGGGAGTTCATGAGAGTAATCTCTTATTCACTTCGTTGAATCTACTTCCTGAGATCGTATGGACACAAGTGTTGTACTCAGTAGTACAAAGTGTGGCGTATGCGTTGGTATATACTTAACGCCTAAGGTTCGCACTTTATGTTGCTGTACACACACTCTAACAGACGAAGACACATTTAATTTTGAAGAAATAGCAGGGATTTCATTGATTTTTGTAACGCAAGTATCGAATTCACGTATCTAATGAAGGGGTCAGATATGTATCTGAACAAGGATTTGAACCTAAGTTCGAATTGGTCGCTACCGACGCACGAGTAGGTGTCTTTAAGGACAAGTGTAAAACAAAAATAAAAAAAATATTCACGTGAAGTGGTAAAAGTGTGTAAAAGAAAAGACTCTACCAAAGAAATCGGTGTCTCGAAATTAACTAGGGATATATTCAAAAATTGTTAACGAATTAACATTGATGAGGAATCTTCCTCTATGGGCGCGAAGAAAATGACGATTTGGTAAGTGGACTCTTAACTGTGCCCCTAGGTTTGGTTCCGCCTAACACCGTGAAGAACTATGAGATAAATTCTCAGACAAGTTAGTCTAGTATTATCACCGAAAATCAATGTCAAATATATTACACACGAAAGTAGTCGAACTAGAAGAACTCGAAGCTGCTCTTCTGCAACTTGGAACACAAATTCAGAATATCTATAGTAGCTGTTCGAGCATACAACAAGTCAAGGATACGGACTTTGCTTTTCGCGGACTGATTATAACACGGCAACTGATAAAAAAAAATTCCCGACGCAGAAAGGACGGTAAGAATTTGTAGGATTATCGTTAAAGGAAAAGTTAATTTGAGGATAATTATCACTATTAGCACAGCACTATAAGAAGGATATAAATACTTAAATAAAGAATATAAATATCGATATAGTTGAGTAAGTGGGAGTGGATATGTACCACCCACTGTTTATGATTCTTCTATCAAATGCGTTGACACCACCGTCCGTGGCAGACAACGTTATCGCCAGCGTCGAACGCTTAGTGTTGGAGGCGAAACGGGCCTCTATTGCTTTACCGTATAAGCGGTGAGTGAAGAGGAGGCTTCTTAGCTCCTCACCAGAATCATACAACACAATAAATTTCACAAAAAGGTATTACCTGATATCGTTTTACGTAAGAAATTATTTCATATTCCTCACACAAAAACACAAATAATACTGATTGCTGGATCTGCTGCTTCGATTAAAGATGCTTTACAGATGAGAGTAGGAATCCCACGTGGCTTAATTTGCACCATGAACACTGAATTGTTGATGGACCGGCATCGGCATGTGCTGCAAGCCAGACGTCCAGATGCTATCTCGCAGTGGTTTCCTGTTGCAGTTGCTGATGTATTCCACGGGCTTTGGTATCGGATGCAGCATGAATGGCTGCTGCTGTTGTGCCTAGATATAGGCGGTGTAACTCCGTAGACAAGTAAATAGTAATTCAAATTGGGCGTGACCGTCGGTGAGCCAAATGGATCAACACCAGACGGTACTCACGCGTTTTGCCTTTCCTCAATTATTACAAAGGAGGACCTCTAGAGGTGCTCCTAGGCGTCACGCGTGTGTGACCAAGAATAATGCGTATCGATGCACACACGACGTTGGAGAAATTTACTACGTCCCCGAAATCATTGCGTGGCTACAAAAAGAGAAAAAAAAATCACAAAAAGTGGGTTGGAACACGGTAGGTGTCTAAACGATTGCCTTTTAATCTTCGTCCACTGATATATATAAGCAAAATGATCATGCCCACGTGTATGGGGCTAATAATTCAGTGGCCGTGCCTTAAGATAAAGGAAAATTCCGAGTGGCCACTAGCCAAAGTTCGTCCGGAACTGTCGACACACCTCCTTTATCCTTGGGTGCTGGTGATGAAATGCATCCGATGGATTGATGCGCCTCGAATATAGATGAATTTCCAACCGTTGTCCTTCCTTAATTCGTAGTAAAATACTTTGCTATTGCACGGCAAGTATAAAAAAGATTGGTCGCAACACAAATTTTTCACAATGAAAAAGTTTATGTTCTGCGAGTGAGCTGTTCGTTGGTCGGTGTCTTTCTTCAAAATGACTTCTGCTCTGATATTCTTAGAGCATATTTTTCCTTTTTCCACCAGCCAACGCCCTAACTTCCAGTCTCATGGCTGCTTTCCAGTGTTTGAACTGGTTGTTAGTTGGCACTATAGGTGGCGTGTCAAAAACATACCTTAAGGGTATCTACTCACTGAGCACCTTTTCGTTCGGCATAATTGTTTGACAACTAGAGCATGACAGCTCGAATAGTTTGTACGGAAATGACAGGAGTAAGGGTCAGATTACACTAGAAGTTAATGGTAAGTATTAACCCGATTATAAGGTCGGAGGATTTCGACCTCAGTAACTTGTCAGAATAGTTTTATATTTCAGTCATATCCGTCAGAATGACGACAAAAGAAAATAGGTTGGAATTTAGGTGAAGACACTATGTTGTCCTATGCTTTAACTCAGAAGGTTTAATTTTTCGGACAACCTTACGAAACAAGTTCATCGCACTATTTGTTCGTTGACATATGTCAAATGTAGATTTCAGAACGCTACTAATAATAAGTGTGTGTTCATGTTACTTTTCGATTTCTTATACTGCTGTTTGACATTCATAGGCAAGAATGGGAGAAAATTCATTTAAAAAAAAAAAGGTGAGTACAGTTTCACATTATATTCGGTGTGATGAAAAGTGTTATACAATTCGAATTACGTTTCTTCTCTACACAATAAAGTTCCCAGCCTACTGAAATTTCAGGTTTACACTTTGTTTGTTGGGTCGCTTGGATCTGACATTAATGAATTTACACGGTGTGCTGAGAAAAGCACATAAGACAGGTTTAGTAAAGGAAAACAATTAAATCGGCCGCATCGACTAATGCTTCTGTCTTGCTGCCTAACATTTGGTTCTGTCATCAATTATGATTTTGGCATTCTCTACGTCACGTGCACAACTCAAGATTTGTGTTTGCCTAGTGCGAACTGACTAGCTTTAATTTTTAGTGTGAACCAAAAATGGAACGAGCGAGTGTGTGTCGGATTTATTATTTTCAAAGGGAGGTACCCTTTCAGAGTGCTCAATGGAATGTGGGCAATCTGATCGTCGCTCTGTTTGGGAAAATGATCCGGATTTTGATCTGAGATCGGAATCTGATCTCTGACAACGGAATCTGATCTCGCACAAGATGGATTCCTTTTTTTTTGCGGAAACTCTTTGGCAGATGAAACTGGATGGGTGTGTTCGTTGAGTAGCTATTGAAATTATGATTCTGTTGATAGATGGCGGTAATAGAATTTATTCATTGCCAGTGACTGGCGAGAAAGTTTTCCCTACAAAGCTTGGAATTTTGACTAAATTCACTTAGTCTAACTTCCAAGAAAAAGGATAACTTCTCGCCAAAAAAAAATAAAAATTTGCATATGGGGATCTCCCATTCGTCGTATCGTGAAGACACTGCGACTCTTTTACGTCTAGTCGGTCGAAGACAAAAAAAAAAACAAATAAAAAGAATACATGGCTTACTGCCTGAAGACGTGTGAATTCTCTGCTTGGGTATTTGAAAATACAGAAAAAAAAATGAAATGACCCAAGAGTCTCATGCACAGCTGAGAGCCGGGCATATGTTTTGGTTACTAGCAGGGTATCAAGTACTATTAGTACTTATGTGTAAAGTCTGGTAGGAATGTTTAAAATTTCAAAAGATCGAAATAGTAAAATAAATGTTTAAGTCTGGGTTGTAGTTGTATTTCAAGTGTGCTACCGTTTTAAATCTTTTGTATGGCACGTAGACTTGTGACCTCGCCGGTCTTCAACTTCGTAATGATTATTTCCGATTACTTGAGTTACACGAACTTTGATAAATTTGGGACATAGTTTTGCACTTAAGTGTTTTGTCGCATCGCTTTGAACTTGGTTTCTTTTATAAATCTCATCATCAACTTTGTACATGACTTTCCTACTTCGAAGATTATAATTCTTCTCGTAGGCTTCATGAGTTCGGATCAAGGATTGCTTCAGGTACGAGTGAACGATGTTCATCTTGGCCACCTTAGGAAGCCAATCTATCTCCGAACAGTTCAGTCCACCCAACTCTCTCAACAAACGATAATCTGCCCCGTGCTCTATCATTCGTTGGCCAAATAAGTGTAACGTATAATTGATTACAGGGGATCAAAACGAAACTTCAAGCAACCTTCCGTGAGACCAAACACTGCGCCATTCTGTAACGTAAATAAAGTTAAGACGGACCATTATTCACGTTACCAAAAGTGATCTCCTATAAGATCCCCACACAGTGATCTCACATAAGACGCCATTAAGTAACGTCAGTGATGACCTTAACCTGGAATGAAAGAGATATACAAATGAGAAATGAAATATACTTTACCAATCTAACCTGTTGATGAGAGACCACGGCCTCTATCAGCGAACTTCAGCAAAACTCGCAAGCAGACAGATTTCAGAGGAATAAACCGCTGTCTCCTATAGACAGTGTCCTCTTGTGCTGGTCGAAACTTACCACAGTAACTACTAAAGACCTCCCCGGCTTCAACCAGAGACCTGTGACACACTTATTCGTACCAACAACTGATCTATTACCTGTTAAGCATTGGCTCATTTCCTCCGTATATCTTCATCCCCCTTTCCACTCACAGAAACTTACTCTTTTCAGTCTAGCTTTATAACTCTTCGCATCGACTGTCAAGTAAAACCTACTACACAAGCTATAGATGTTCCAGCTTGCCATCCTACTACTACACTCACAACAAAACCCAAAGACAAAACCCTATAACTCACTACATTACCAAATTCTTCAAAGAATGTTCACTGGTTCGGTCGCCTTGGACACTAGTCCCAATGAGACTCCTTGAAGGATTCATAAGTGGAAAGGTGGTTACTAAGTTCAGGCTACAAGACTGTTCCTAGAGAACTCTCTCTAAGACGACAGATCCACTTAGCTGAGACAAAGTAACGCTTGGGTTGTGATCGACCTTCGCATCCGGTTCGCACGCACGCCCTCAACTAGCTCACAAGGGTCGTGCATTCTTGCTCAGGGATCGACAACGTTGTTACCTCTTTTTAACCAGTGCGAACCTACTGAAGTTTTAGATGTTAGAAAACTCAGAAAAACAAATTGAAATATTCTTTGCTGGGGCCTGATCAACAAACGCTGAGACATAAATAAGTTCGAAAGTATAATTGAGTTGGAAGGCCTACTCAACCTTAGAAAATGTATGTAAAAGACACAAGAGAGAACAGCACTAATAGCGAGCCGCTATACAAAAAGTAGTATCCTTAGATGTTCTAGGATAAAGCGCTATGGCTCAGTCAGCTTGTCATGCGCAAAAGACTAACAAACTCGCTGACTAGTGGGCGTAGGTCAGCACCTACACACACTCTTATAAATGGGGAAGGAGGAGAAGATGTTATAAATTCCTCCTTCTGGCTCTATACCCACCCATGAGGAAATGTTCCATCAACTCGGAAACTTTTTCCACCATTGATCCATGGTGCCAAGTATACACTATGAAAGTGTTACCATAAAATGTTTAGGATCCCCATACATGATAAATGATAAGCGAAAGATTTGCTTATATCATCACACTACAACTCAATAATGACCTATTCATTATCCAAAACCTTAAACCAAAATATGCTACACTACACCTTCACTACACTTCACACACATCCTGATATGTTGATCTTCTTATCCATCCGCAACGAAAAGTATGTCCACCCCTCCCAACGTACTCACACCAATACTACCATATCTGAAATAAAGCTTAAGCTGCTAGATATCCAAAGAAACAGAACCACTGTCTACACGACAGCATTAATAACGCTAACAGATTTCTTTCTTCAAACGTTATAAATCAGTTATTTTTATTTATGAAATTCTTAAATCTTACAAATTATTTATCTAAACCTATACCAATAATGATTAACTTTATCAAAATGACTTAACCTTAATTATTGTAAATATCGTTACTGGAAATGTCAAAAAGGATCTTCCTCAATATTGAAATCGAAAAATATAAACTAACTTTCTTGTATGTGAAGCAACTTATCAGCTTCATACAAGTTATTTTCTTATTGTTTCTACGTATTCAAAAAAAAAAGTTCGCTTACGAAGAATGTACCATAGGTAACATCAATCTCAGCTCGATTCTTCACTCTCCTTGGAGTGGAATAAAAAAAAGGTAAGTAATTGTCTTATTATTTAAATTTCGTTTACCGAGTTTCGTTTAACTCTTTAAAAAGAAACTAACAAATGTAACTCAATTAGTCACTCATAAAAAAAAATTGACGTTGGTTTTACCAAAATCGAAACGGACACAAGGAACAAACTTCACAACTGGATAATACTGAATATGAATTCTAACGAATCTCAAAAGAAAACAAGAAATATGCTTCTGATACAACTAAATGGGACGTTAGCCCATGGGTTTATGTGTTGAAGGAGACAGGGAGATAGTCAGAGAAAAAGAAAGAGTAAAATATGATAAGATAAATAATAAATATGGTCATTCAATATAAATCAAATATAGTTAAAGATGTTATTAAAAATATAGTCGATGGATCAGGAGAGCTCTCTGGAACCAGACGCTGTAAAGTTTAAAAATTATTAAAGGTAATAAGTAACTTTATATAAGAGACCACAAATAGTATCATACATCTATAATACTACTCTGTATTGATTCTTCTATCTTTCTCCAAAACAGTAAAAATATTCTTTTACTCGTTCTGAGATATTGGCTCAAAAAGATGACGTATCTTGAGATTGAGTGTTATAATACCACTCGATTATAATTGTATTTGATATTCTTTAGTGTTATCCACAAACAAAAAAATTGAAACAGGAACACGTACACAAATGTACACACGATTGTATTCAGTAGGTCTACTATATAGACTTCGTGTCTCCACCAAGAGAAAAAGATTCTTCTTGAGGAATAATGGCAGTCAGCTTCAAAGGACTTCCAAATGATATTGATCAAGTTATCAATTGAGTATATTAATAGTGAGTGTGAACGTTAAGTTCAAAAATGTAAACTGAAAAGTATCTAGGATTCTCAAATGATCATCAGCTAGATTAGTAAAAACTAAAAAAAAAGGAAACTAAGTAAAGTGGTACCGTGTAGATACGAGTACAGGATAGTACAGACGAAAAGAATTAAGCTTTAAGAAGAGTGAGGGTCCTTATGGACAGTGACTTGAAGTAATTTTTGTACAGGAGTACAGGCGAGATACGTAAGGTATCAACTATATGAATCCTTGGAACGATTCTGGATTCAACGAAGGAAAGTGATTATCCAATAAGTAGAATGTTCTGTGAACTTTCAATAACCTTGAGTAAAGATACTCAACAAAAAGTATATTGGATAACTCCAAGTAGATTAACGTCGTTAAGACAGTGAAAAGCCAAGTAAAACTGGCGAATGGGAGCTCCAAAATATAGCTCAAAACTGGTAAGTATAATATCAATCGTAAGACAAACACAAAATTAACACATATAAGTAAGATTATTATTCATTTCACTTTCAAAAAGATAAAAATTTAAAAAAAAAGAAATCTCAAAAACTATTCACTACTGTATGAAAATACTATGCAGATACATATATATATATAGATATAGCTACTAAAATAAATATACTATAAGGTGCTCTTCTGGCAGTATATAATGCCAGGAAATCTTTTTAGATTCGATGATGCGTCGCTCCACCGTCCGTGGAGTATGATATTGTGTGCAAATTGGCAACAAAAATGTTACGTAGGATATGAGTAGGTAGCTGGGAAGCGCTACTGGTGAATTCCATTCACGTAGACTATGATAGGCGTCTTTTAAAGCGTGATATCCGTCAAGGATACTGACGTGCACAATAATTTAATAAAGGCAAATAATGAGTTACCTGGAGGCCGATAAATGTAGGCAAATTAAAGTGGCATTTTCTTTTTTTCTTTTTCTTTTATTTAGGGATTTATAGGTACTGAAACGAAGGATGTACCATGGTTGTGAAATGACGATAAAGAACCATGTGGTTCGGCTCCGTCGAACGTAGAAACCATGTGGTTTTCACAAAAAGAAAAAAAAAAGAAAAGCTGGTGCTCCCACGTTGGTAGCCAATGCTTCGGAGGTACTATTTATGCTTAGTACTCCTACTTCACTAGAGCTACTTGTAGATTAAAATAATTAAAGATGTTTCCGGGGTAAAATTCCGAGGTTGTGGCAACCACATTGATGCACTCTTCACGTGCTGCTATGGCTCTGAGTGCCATAGACAAAAATTATTATTTGTCTTCTGAGGACTGAATCCTTGTCCCAGACTAAAAACCCTAGTAAATAAATAAGAAAATTCTTATTAATACTAGTTTCAGTAAAATTAGCATGTTCCAGAACAACTAGGAATCATGCTTAATGCAATAAAATGCATGTGTCGCGCCCATGAATCATGGCCGACACGAAAAAAAAGAATTTCTAAAAATTATTTTTACCTACCTCTTTGAGGGTGATTTCTCCGATAATTCTTTGTAGATTTCGTTGCTTTTAGCAATAAATATTAGTGGATTTTATATCCCTGTATAATAAAAGCACACGCGAGCAAAAAGTTAATTATTTTTAATTCAGCTGCATGTAAAAATTACTTTGCAAATTTCTTAGAAGTTTCCGAGATGATTTCTTGAAGAGGGTTGAAATGTTAATGAAAGAGCCATAGACAAATCCTATAGGCCCCGCCTATGTCTGGCTTTTCATTGGAAATCATAATGACTGAACATGGTTTTTACCGCGTTCTTTTTGTCAACGATAGATTTGCGTTCTAAAAAGTTAACGATACCAAGTGCGTTTTGTGTTACGTAGCAACGTAAGGCTACTTCGCACTGACAATTGTGTGAGTATGAAAGTTGACTTAAATGTCATTTATATTCATTTCTGTCACTTTATTTTGATGATTTAATGTTCGTAGAGGTTGACAGAACAATTTTGTGTCAAGTTTTCTCAAGTATGTGCGAATTTTTGTACATGTCAATTTTTGACATCTAGCGTATTTTCGATGGAAATTGATCACAATTTGACACATCTGCTTCTCAATCACCAATACTGTCATGCATATGACGTTAAACACATTTTAAACGGACAAATAACTAATTTTAGTTATGTCTATCTGTCAATCATGCCGCAATGAAGCAACTGACTAAAAATACCACAGTGGACTAAAAGTTTCTTTGTTAGATGACAGTATAGTACACATAGATCATGTTTCCTATGGAATACATAAAATATATGGACAATACCTCAACTAACTGTCACGATCTGTCAAAAATGAAATAAACTCGTTTTCATCAAACAGACCCTAATTGTGTGTTTGGTCGGAACGGGCTCTATTTTAGCATTGGACATGCGTTTTAAAGTTCATTCCAATAAGACTTCCAAGAGAAAACAGAAAGATAGTAGAAAAGAGATGAGACGAAGCGTCTATTTGTGCGAACAATAACCATAAAGCAAAGACGAAAATGCCGGAAGTGTTCGTCAGCCATAATCCTTCTGCACACATGCATGTAGCAATCGAATGTGCTAGAGAGAGTGCGTCTGAGCTTGATAGAAATATTCTCGCTTAGAATTTTTCCATTTCAGGATGAGTTCAGTGGAAGATAAGGTAAAAGTGGTTCTGTTTTCGGATAACTTCTTATCGAATTCCGCCTCCTAGTGAGAAAATTGAGCAACTGATAGGTTTCTGAAAATTTTTGAAATTCTCTGACATTTCGAAGGGAAATGTCTGTATGTTGATAGACAACTATAATTTCCTAAAATTGCCGCAAGGTGTCACTAGTGTTGCGGTGACAAAGTTTTCCCTACAAATCTCAAGGATCGAGACAAGTACCACTTGACTAGATGCTTGTGAAATAGGACAACTTGTATCTACCTATACCTTTATTACTCTGATCAAACTTCTTCCTGACAAAAGAAAAGAAAAATATTCGCGATTCATAAATCCTAGTCTCAACTATCAATTCTCCTAACTTCTTCTTCTATCATCTTACCATTGCTCTACATTACCTCTTCATAAAAGTGAAATAACATGGAACAAATATACATAAAATACACAAGAGTCTCATGCACAGCTGAGTAGCCGGGCGTGAGAAAAATAAAACTATTCTTATCACAGTATGATTTATTTCTTTAAAACCTTAGTATGAGAAGTGGTCACATAACCTTTCTCATCTTCTACATCGTATAAGTTGTTACCTATAACTTAAACAACTGTTACTTTAATAAACTTTGGCGATAGCTTAGCGCTAAAATGTTTATTCGCATCACTCAAAACTATATTCCGTTTATAAATGATATCCCCCACCTTGAAATCAACCGCACGACTTCTGAGATTATAAACTTTCTCATAAGCATCGTGTGTCTTTTCTAATGCTGTTTTTAAGTAAGTATGGAGTATATTCATCTTTGCCACTTTAGGCAACCAATCGATTTCGGAGTTATTAAGTCCTCCTAACTCGCGCAATAACTTGTAATCCGCTCCATGTTCAATCATCCTTTGACCGAATAAAGCCTCATATGGCGACATTGTCAAAGCTGAATGGACTGTCGTGCGTAAAGCACTACTAATGGATGACAAATGTACATCCCAATTAGTTTGCTTCGGATCTACATAAGATCTTATCGCTGCTAGTATGGACCTATTAACCCTCTCACTGGCATTAGCTTGAGGTGCATAAATCGCCGTCTTGTAATGTTTGACACCAAACATTTTCAACATTTCTTTAAAATCCTTAGAAATAAATTGCGATCCGTTATCGGATAGGATACTCTCAGGTACACCATATAAAAGAAAAATATCTTCACGTAAGAACTTGATAACTTCTGCAGCTGTGGCTCGCTTAAGGGGTTTCACAAACACAAACTTAGTGAGTTGGTCTAAGGCAAAAACAATGAAAGCATTCCCATTCCTGGATCTTGGATAAGGACCAAGGAAATCCACATATAAATGTTGGAAGGGCCTTTCAACCTTAAAACTTTCTCCCATTTCAGCTCGTAAAGTCTGGTTGGAAGCTTTGGTTGTCTTGCATGTTCCGCAACGATCAACAAATTGTTTCACCTGTGAAAACATACCAGGCCAATACAATCTTTTCCTTAACCTATACAATGTCTTGACGACACCACCGTGAGAAGCTCTGGGTGGATTATGCGCCATGGAAACTACGGATTCTGTCATACTTGACGGTAACCATAACTTCCATGCCAGATCATCCAATAGAGGATTCCCAACTGCATGTTTGGTTCTCTTATAAATGTATCCCTCAGATACCTTCAAGTCTGGTAAACGATCCTGCTCCTTGCTGATGTGACTAATGAGTTGTGAATACTCATCGGACTTGAATCCCGGATCGTCGAGGTCAATGTGGAGCACCTCCTCGCTTTCGACTTGTGCAACACTGGATATGTAGCTCTCTGCCGTTAAAGCATCGGCTTCGTACACTCTAGAAAGAGCGTCAGGTACCACGTTAAGTGTTCCTTTCCTGTGTTCAACCACGAAGTCGAACCCTTGAAGTCTCATACTCCACCTGGCCAGACGTCCGGTTGGATCCTTCATATTCACTAGCCACTTCAGGCTAGAATGATCCGTAATTACTCTAAACTTGTATCCTTCTATATAAGATCTGAATTTCTGCATTCCTAGAAAAGCAGCGAGGCACTCACGTTCGGTAACGGAATAGTTCCTCTGCGCAGCGTTCAACTTCTGAGAAAAATAATAAATGGGGCGTTCAGCTCCGTTCTCATCTCGCTGGCAGAGTACACATCCGATACCGGACGCAGATGCATCACATAAAATAATGAACTCCTTGTCGAAATTAGGGTTAATCAAAACAGGAGTTGTTGTAAGCGCTTTCTTAATGTTATCAAAAGCTATCTGAGCGTCTTGATTGAAACTGAAAGCCTTACCTTTCTTAAGGGTGTCAGTGAGTGGGGCAGCCAAGGTTGAGAAATTCTCTACGAACCTCCGGTACCAACCAGCCATACCTAAAAAGCGCCTGACTTGGCGAGTAGTTGTCGGCATAGGGAAGTTGACTATGGCAGCGACTTTATCTGGGTCTGCCTTCAGACAACCTTGTCCCACTTTATACCCTAAGTATTGTAATTCTTCATAACAAAACTTAGACTTCTCTACGTTAATAGTGAGTCCTGCTCGACTCAACTCTTCACTAATGATACTTAATACTTTAAGGTGTTCCTCGAATGTTTTCGTCACGACTAATAAGTCGTCTAGGTAGACAAATACCTTGTCTTGCAATTCGCGTGGAACAACTAGGTTCATTAAATAAGTTACACTTTGAGCGGCGTTGCAAAGACCGAAGGGCATTACATTAAATTGATATAACGGCCTCCCTGGTACCGTAAAGGCTGTCTTCTCCTTCGCGCTCTCTTCTAACGGTATTTGCCAATACGCGTCTTTCAAATCCACGCTCGATATGAATCGCGTCTCTGAAAGCCGTGAAAGCAAACCCTCAATGTGCGCTATTGGTCGCGCATCCTTCTTTGTGACCATGTTTACTTTCCTGAAGTCTAAACATAATCGATCCTTCCCAGGCTTGCGTACAAGAACTACAGGTGAGGACCATGGACTAGTACTTTCTTCTATAACCCCCAGGGAAAGCATGCGGTCTACTTCTGCGTACATTAAAGACTGCACTACTGGGGAGACAGGATAATACCTCTGTTTGATAGGGAGCGCATCCCCCGTATCAATACAGTGTTTTACCCAATCTGTCTTTCCTAAACCCTTAATTGCGAATGACGGAAAACTTTGTATCACTCGGTCGAGTTTAGAACTCTCTATATCTGTTAACTTACATTTATTGATTAATTTTTCATTTACTTCTGTTTTTGGTTGAAAGGACAAACTGGAAATTACATTCGGAGCAATTTGAAATTTCGACCAAAAATCAACCCCTAAGTATAAGCGTTGTGCTAATGTCGGAACGACATAAAAATTCATACTATGCGTAGCACTTTTATACTTAACATCGGCCGTGATCATTCCACAAATCTTTTGTTTCTGCCCGTCAGCGGTTGAAACACTTGAATTAACCTTCTTAATGGAAATATTCTTCTTGGACAAGTAAGTCAATGCGTCAGCACCAAGGCAACTAATACTTGCGCCTGAATCTAATAAACCTAACATTTTGTCTCCGAAGATTTCAACGTTGACATAGGGGCGAGGATCTCCTGATTCTTTTTCCAATGTCGTTGAAGCAATGTTACGATAAATCAATCTTTTCTCATTAAACCTATTTCGAATACGCCTAATGCGATTAGATACTTCTGGGTAATTCATTATTTGCTTACGGACTTCGTAATAATTCTTGAGTCTTTCATGGAACGGTTTTCTTAACAATTCATTTTTCTTAAATTCTATATTAACTTTAGATTTTGGTGTTGTTACATTAACAACAAGTTTATTAACTGGTTTTAAAACAGTAACAGGAGTTTTGAGAGTAGAAGATTCTTCAGCACTTAAAACTCCGGGCTCATTTGTTCGGAGCGAACCCCCCCGGATATTGGGTTGTTCCTCCTTAAGTTTCCCTGACATTTTGGACACGTAGGAAAAATAACGTTCTCCAAACCACAACGGAAACAAAACTTTCTATCTACAGGTTTACTACATTCCCTGAACCCATGCCCTACACTTAAACAATTCCAACACTTCCAAGTGTTCTTATCTCTATGTACACTATGTACTGCTTCTACACTTGAAGTTAAAGCTACAGCTAAATCATTTGATTCTTCCACAACTTCGTTTACGAAACGTCTTGTCGGAATTCGGTGCGTGTTCGGCACAAAAGAGGGTCGCGTGCTCTCCTGTCGATCGAGAAACTTTTCAATTGTTCGGCATACATATGCCATCTGTCTAAGACTGTGAGTACTGAAAGTGATGAGTAACTCACCCATACGTCTTTTTACATTCGTCTTAATAATCTCTATAAGTTCTCTCTCAGACTTCGGAACACGCATCCTCGAATTAATCGACATCAGTGAGTCGTAAAAATCATTAAACGATTCACCTGATTGCTGCTTTCGGTCTGAAAGCTTTCGAGACAACTCGGAGTCTGTTTCGAGACTTCGAAATTGTTCGATCAAACCGGACTGAAGCGAACTCCAAGAAGTGTGTGGATTACTCTTCAAGTACATCCAGTACCATGACTCCGCTTGTCCTGACACAAAATGGTGAAAATTCACCGTCAACTCATCCCATGGAACACCATAACTGTACCTAACGCGTTCTAAACGAAATAGAAAATCGTCAACAGAAATGTTACGACCGTCAAATCTAATTCCCCACTTGTGGTATTGTGGAAATTTACTGTATGACGTGGCGTTAGATGGTACTTGTCTCCTGGGTGATGAAGCTTCCGGAGAATTATCTAAATTAATCGCATTCATGCGCGTAAGAAATTCGTCAATGTTAGAACCGTTAGCCATATCTACTGGATGTCCTGAAGGAGCATTCCGAGTAAGACCTGGTTCATTATTTGGGGTTGGATAGTTTTCCCAATTCCTAGTAAAATTACTATTTTGATTAGTAGGATTGCCGGTATTTGTTCCATTTGGAGCGTCAACTATTCTGACTCTATTTGTCGCTTGACTAACTGCTTGTCTAGGTGCAAGATTTTGAGAAGTAGAGGGTTGGTTGCTTGAAGAAGGAGGTATGGTTTGAAATAAGTTTGTCAATTGCTCAAGAAGTTGAGCTTGACTTTGTCGTATTTCCTCTTTCATGACTCGCCTATCCTCTTCCCTGTGTAAGTCAACTGTCGCTGTAATCATCTCTTGAAGAGTAAGAGAATCTTCGGTTACATTGCGTCTATTGTCAAAACTATCGTTGACGACACAACCATTGACATTACCAAGAGGCATAGTTCCATCATTAATTCCTAAAGGACTAGATTCGTCTTCAATTCGCATATCACCTCTTCTCTGATCTTCACTGTTACCTGCAGCTTGTGGGTCAGCCATAATTATAACGTCTAAAAACCTTGAATTATAAGTGCTCGGACGGATTAATCTCCTATTTCCACTACTCATTCAACTGTGCTGGTAAAACTCTTGTATAAACACAAAACTAATGAAACACAATCGAAGCGACAAAAAAAAATTAAACAGTGCTTAAAATTAAAAGTATTTGTAGTGAAGCGATTCACTTAGTAATTCAATCAAAAGATATAGTCCTACAAAGAGAAGGCTCCTTGTAGACTAGAAAAAGATCCTACAAAAAAAAAAGTTTGACTTTCAAAGAAAATTCTTCAAGATTTCTTCAAAGTCAAAAATGTACTTAACGGTATACTAAACTATTCTTATTTTGTTTTTGAATCGTAATTTAAAATTCAAAAATTACTGATTCAAAACAATCTAAATGTATGTACTACTAACTAAACTAACTTCTCAGAAACTATCCTGAAAGTTATTGAACTTAAAAATAAGGTAAATATTATTTTGGGTGGCGACACCGCCAAAAAAGGTATCTATAAACTCTATCAAAAATATCTCAAAAACTGGGCAACACTGCCACTAAAATTCTCAAAAACCGCGACACCGCAAAAATACCAGAATCTATCTTAGTTAACGTCTCTAAGACAAACTCCAAACTCACAAAAAAAAAAAACTCAGAACTTCCTTTTAGTTAACGTCTCTAAAAGAAAAATCCCTACCAAAAACCAGAATTCCTTTTTCAGTTACGTCCCTGAAAAATAATTCCAAAACTATACTCAAAAAAAAAATCTGAAAACTACAAAACTTTTCTATAAACCTTGTAATAACTTCTTACAAAATTTATTTTATACTCAAAATTAAATTTTTAAACCTCACAATAATTCATTCACGTTTGGGAGTGGACATCCCCCCGTGCGTAATGGATTAACAACATATCAAAAAAAAAAGACGTTAGCTTGATTGTACCATAACAATCAACTAACAAAAAAAAACTTAGTGTGTGTGTCTTTAAACTATTCGTGCTCAACACAAAAACTAAATCTGCTAAATTCAATAGACAGTGACTCTTCATTTCATTATGCTACTGCAGACGTGCGTAGGGACTATTGATCACCCACCACCGGTTAGCACTTCATAAAATGAATTATCAACCATTCATTAAACCTAACCGTCAAAAATCTTCATAATAATTCTCTAAAAAGAAAAGTGAAAAAGGAAGTGTTGTTTGAGTAGAAAACTTGGATTATTCAGTGACGATAAAGTAGCTTTTGCAGCTGACGTGCGTAGAGACTAAAATCATCCACCACCGGTCAAAAGACTCAATCACCTATCACTTCCTAACCCTTTCTAAGCTATCGCTTTAAGTAAAGTGATCATTAGCAACAGTCAACCAAGAATACAACTCTTCGGTCCGGACAAATGACTCAAATATACCTATCACGAGAGGTAGAGGAATAATAGTGAAGCTAACGCAACAGACAGAAGTCAGGAATCTATCGACCAACTTCCCGGACATATAGTCTTCATTACTAAACTCCGATGACGTTCCTCTAGCAAAAGAAAAGTACTACTTCAAAAAAAAACTTCCTCAAAACAAATTCTCAATGATGAAAAATTTCCAAAAGAAAAATTAATTTCCCCAAAAACTTTTCGAATCAACTTAATACAAAACAAATCTAAACTTTCGAAACTTATCTCAAGACGTTCTTCAGGCCCCACGTTGGGCGCCATTCTGTAACGTATAAAATTGAAATAAGCATGACCATTATGTAACGTCAGTGATGACCTTAACCTGGAATGAAAGAGATATACAAATGAGAAATGAAATATACTTTACCAATCTAACCTGTTGATGAGAGACCACGGCCTCTATCAGCGAACTTCAGCAACACTCGCAAGCAGACAGATTTCAGAGGAATAAACCGCTGTCTCCTATAGACAGTGTCCTCTTGTGCTGGTCGAAACTTACCACAGTAACTACTAAAGACCTCCCCGGCTTCAACCAGAGACCTGTGACACACTTATTCGTACCAACAACTGATCTATTACCTGTTAAGCATTGGCTCATTTCCTCCGTATATCTTCATCCCCCTTTCCACTCACAGAAACTTACTCTTTTCAGTCTAGCTTTATAACTCTTCGCATCGACTGTCAAGTAAAACCTACTACACAAGCTATAGATGTTCCAGCTTGCCATCCTACTACTACACTCACAACAAAACCCAAAGACAAAACCCTATAACTCACTACATTACCAAATTCTTCAAAGAATGTTCACTGGTTCGGTCGCCTTGGACACTAGTCCCAATGAGACTCCTTGAAGGATTCATAAGTGGAAAGGTGGTTACTAAGTTCAGGCTACAAGACTGTTCCTAGAGAACTCTCTCTAAGACGACAGATCCACTTAGCTGAGACAAAGTAACGCTTGGGTTGTGATCGACCTTCGCATCCGGTTCGCACGCACGCCCTCAACTAGCTCACAAGGGTCGTGCATTCTTGCTCAGGGATCGACAACGTTGTTACCTCTTTTTAACCAGTGCGAACCTACTGAAGTTTTAGATGTTAGAAAACTCAGAAAAACAAATTGAAATATTCTTTGCTGGGGCCTGATCAACAAACGCTGAGACATAAATAAGTTCGAAAGTATAATTGAGTTGGAAGGCCTACTCAACCTTAGAAAATGTATGTAAAAGACACAAGAGAGAACAGCACTAATAGCGAGCCGCTATACAAAAAGTAGTATCCTTAGATGTTCTAGGATAAAGCGCTATGGCTCAGTCAGCTTGTCATGCGCAAAAGACTAACAAACTCGCTGACTAGTGGGCGTAGGTCAGCACCTACACACACTCTTATAAATGGGGAAGGAGGAGAAGATGTTATAAATTCCTCCTTCTGGCTTCTATACCCACCCATGAGGAAATGTTCCATCAACTCGGAAACTTTTTCCACCATTGATCCATGGTGCCAAGTATACACTATGAAAGTGTTACCATAAAATGTTTAGGATCCCCATACATGATAAATGATAAGCGAAAGATTTGCTTATATCATCACACTACAACTCAATAATGACCTATTCATTATCCAAAACCTTAAACCAAAATATGCTACACTACACCTTCACTACACTTCACACACATCCTGATATGTTGATCTTCTTATCCATCCGCAACGAAAAGTATGTCCACCCCTCCCAACGTACTCACACCAATACTACCATATCTGAAATAAAGCTTAAGCTGCTAGATATCCAAAGAAACAGAACCACTGTCTACACGACAGCATTAATAACGCTAACAGATTTCTTTCTTCAAACGTTATAAATCAGTTATTTTTATTTATGAAATTCTTAAATCTAACAAATTATTTATCTAAACCTATACCAATAATGATTAACTTTATCAAAATGACTTAACCTTAATTATTGTAAATATCGTTACTGGAAATGTCAAAAAGGATCTTCCTCAATATTGAAATCGAAAAATATAAACTAACTTTCTTGTATGTGAAGCAACTTATCAGCTTCATACAAGTTATTTTCTTATTGTCTCTACGTATTCAAAAAAAAAAGTTCGCTTACGAAGAATGTACCATAGGTAACATCAATCTCAGCTCGATTCTTCACTCTCCTTGGAGTGGAATAAAAAAAAAGGTAAGTAATTGTCTTATTATTTAAATTTCGTTTACCGAGTTTCGTTTAACTCTTTAAAAAGAAACTAATAAATGTAACTCAATTAGTCACTCATAAAAAAAAATTGACGTTGGTTTTACCAAAATCGAAACGGACACAAGGAACAAACTTCACAACTGGATAATACTGAATATGAATTCTAACGAATCTCAAAAGAAAACAAGAAATATGCTTCTGATACAACTAAATGGGACGTTAGCCCATGGGTTTATGTGTTGAAGGAGACAGGGAGATAGTCAGAGAAAAAGAAAGAGTAAAATATGATAAGATAAGATAATAAATATGGTCATTCAATATAAATCAAATATAGTTAAAGATGTTATTAAAAATATAGTCGATGGATCAGGAGAGCTCTCTGGAACCAGACGCTGTAAAGTTTAAAAATTATTAAAGGTAATAAGTAACTTTATATAAGAGACCACAAATAGTATCATACATCTATAATACTACTCTGTATTGATTCTTCTATCTTTCTCCAAAACAGTAAAAATATTCTTTTACTCGTTCTGAGATATTGGCTCAAAAAGATGACGTATCTTGAGATTGAGTGTTATAATACCACTCGATTATAATTGTATTTGATATTCTTTAGTGTTATCCACAAACAAAAAAATTGAAACAGGAACACGTACACAAATGTACACACGATTGTATTCAGTAGGTCTACTATATAGACTTCGAGTCTCCACCAAGAGAAAAAGATTCTTCTTGAGGAATAATGGCAGTCAGCTTCAAAGGACTTCCAAATGATATTGATCAAGTTATCAATTGAGTATATTAATAGTGAGTGTGAACGTTAAGTTCAAAAATGTAAACTGAAAAGTATCTAGGATTCTCAAATGATCATCAGCTAGATTAGTGAAAACTAAAAAAAAAGGAAACTAAGTAAAGTGGTACCGTGTAGATACGAGTACAGGATAGTACAGACGAAAAGAATTAAGCTTTAAGAAGAGTGAGGGTCCTTATGGACAGTGACTTGAAGTAATTTTTGTACAGGAGTACAGGCGAGATACGTAAGGTATCAACTATATGAATCCTTGGAACGATTCTGGATTCAACGAAGGAAAGTGATTATCCAATAAGTAGAATGTTCTGTGAACTTTCAATAACCTTGAGTAAAGATACTCAACAAAAAGTATATTGGATAACTCCAAGTAGATTAACGTCGTTAAGACAGTGAAAAGCCAAGTAAAACTGGCGAATGGGAGCTCCAAAATATAGCTCAAAACTGGTAAGTATAATATCAATCGTAAGACAAACACAAAATTAACACATATAAGTAAGATTATTATTCATTTCACTTTCAAAAAGATAAAAATTTAAAAAAAAAAGAAATCTCAAAAACTATTCACTACTGTATGAAAATACTATGCAGATACATATATATATATATAGATATAGCTACTAAAATAAATATACTATAAGGTGCTCTTCTGGCAGTACATAATGCCAGGAAATCTTTTTAGATTCGATGATGCGTCGCTCCACCGTCCGTGGAGTATGATATTGTGTGCAAATTGGCAACAAAAATGTTACGTAGGATATGAGTAGGTAGCTGGGAAGCGCTACTGGTGAATTCCATTCACGTAGACTATGATAGGCGTCTTTTAAAGCGTGATATCCGTCAAGGATACTGACGTGCACAATAATTTAATAAAGGCAAATAATGAGTTACCTGGAGGCCGATAAATGTAGGCAAATTAAAGTGGCATTTTCTTTTTTTCTTTTTCTTTTATTTAGGGATTTATAGGTACTGAAACGAAGGATGTACCATGGTTGTGAAATGACGATAAAGAACCATGTGGTTCGGCTCCGTCGAACGTAGAAACCATGTGGTTTTCACAAAAAGAAAAAAAAAAGAAAAGCTGGTGCTCCCACGTTGGTAGCCAATGCTTCGGAGGTACTATTTATGCTTAGTACTCCTACTTCACTAGAGCTACTTGTAGATTAAAATAATTAAAGATGTTTCCGGGGTAAAATTCCGAGGTTGTGGCAACCACATTGATGCACTCTTCACGTGCTGCTATGGCTCTGAGTGCCATAGACAAAAATTATTATTTGTCTTCTGAGGACTGAATCCTTGTCCCAGACTAAAAACCCTAGTAAATAAATAAGAAAATTCTTATTAATACTAGTTTCAGTAAAATTAGCATGTTCCAGAACAACTAGGAATCATGCTTAATGCAATAAAATGCATGTGTCGCGCCCATGAATCATGGCCGACACGAAAAAAAAGAATTTCTAAAAATTATTTTTACCTACCTCTTTGAGGGTGATTTCTCCGATAATTCTTTGTAGATTTCGTTGCTTTTAGCAATAAATATTAGTGGATTTTATATCCCTGTATAATAAAAGCACACGCGAGCAAAAAGTTAATTATTTTTAATTCAGCTGCATGTAAAAATTACTTTGCAAATTTCTTAGAAGTTTCCGAGATGATTTCTTGAAGAGGGTTGAAATGTTAATGAAAGAGCCATAGACAAATCCTATAGGCCCCGCCTATGTCTGGCTTTTCATTGGAAATCATAATGACTGAACATGGTTTTTACCGCGTTCTTTTTGTCAACGATAGATTTGCGTTCTAAAAAGTTAACGATACCAAGTGCGTTTTGTGTTACGTAGCAACGTAAGGCTACTTCGCACTGACAATTGTGTGAGTATGAAAGTTGACTTAAATGTCATTTATATTCATTTCTGTCACTTTATTTTGATGATTTAATGTTCGTAGAGGTTGACAGAACAATTTTGTGTCAAGTTTTCTCAAGTATGTGCGAATTTTTGTACATGTCAATTTTTGACATCTAGCGTATTTTCGATGGAAATTGATCACAATTTGACACATCTGCTTCTCAATCACCAATACTGTCATGCATATGACGTTAAACACATTTTAAACGGACAAATAACTAATTTTAGTTATGTCTATCTGTCAATCATGCCGCAATGAAGCAACTGACTAAAAATACCACAGTGGACTAAAAGTTTCTTTGTTAGATGACAGTATAGTACACATAGATCATGTTTCCTATGGAATACATAAAATATATGGACAATACCTCAACTAACTGTCACGATCTGTCAAAAATGAAATAAACTCGTTTTCATCAAACAGACCCTAATTGTGTGTTTGGTCGGAACGGGCTCTATTTTAGCATTGGACATGCGTTTTAAAGTTCATTCCAATAAGACTTCCAAGAGAAAACAGAAAGATAGTAGAAAAGAGATGAGACGAAGCGTCTATTTGTGCGAACAATAACCATAAAGCAAAGACGAAAATGCCGGAAGTGTTCGTCAGCCATAATCCTTCTGCACACATGCATGTAGCAATCGAATGTGCTAGAGAGAGTGCGTCTGAGCTTGATAGAAATATTCTCGCTTAGAATTTTTCCATTTCAGGATGAGTTCAGTGGAAGATAAGGTAAAAGTGGTTCTGTTTTCGGATAACTTCTTATCGAATTCTGCCTCCTAGTGAGAAAATTGAGCAACTGATAGGTTTCTGAAAATTTTTGAAATTCTCTGACATTTCGAAGGGAAATGTCTGTATGTTGATAGACAACTATAATTTCCTAAAATTGCCGCAAGGTGTCACTAGTGTTGCGGTGACAAAGTTTTCCCTACATAAGGCTTCGTATGGGGACATTGAGAGTGTTGAATGCACTGTCGTGCGGAGGGCACTGCTGATCGAAGACAGATGGGCATCCCAATCCGTCTGTCGAGGATTGACATACGTCCTAATGGCCGCCAAGATTGAACGGTTCACCCGCTCACTAGCGTTAGACTGGGGAGCATACACTGCCGTTCGGTAGTGTTTGACCCCGAAAACATCCATGAGTTTTTGGAACTCCTTCCCAACAAATTGTGTACCATTATCGGAGAGAATACTCTCCGGTACTCCGTAAATCAAAAATACTTCGTCCTTTAAGAACTTGACTACGCTCGCGGCTGTTGCCTTGCGCAGTGGCTTAATGAAGACAAATTTCGTCAGTTGGTCTAACACGATTACAATGTAAACATTTCCGGATCTTGACCTGGGATACGGCCCGAGGAAGTCAACATATAAATGTTGAAACGGCCTATCTACTTCGAAACTGTTTCCCATTTCTGTTCTCAGCGTCATGTTAGCTGCTTTACTGGTCTTGCACGTTTCACACCGGTCTACGTACAGTTTGACTTGCGTGTACATACCGGGCCAGTAGAATCTGTCTTTCAATCTGTAAACCATCTTCACCACTCCACCATGCGAAGCACATGGCGGATTGTGAGCCAATGAGATCAACGACTCCGTCATCTCTGAGGGGACCCACAACTTCCAAGTTAGATCGTCGGCCAAGGGATTACCGATCGCATGTTTAGTGCGCTTGTAAATGTATCATTCCGACACTTTAAGGTCAGGTAATCGTTCCTGTTCCTTCCTGATATGACTGATGATATCCAGATAACTTTCAGACTTAAAGGACGGATCCTCAAGATCGATGTGGAGTACCTCCGAGGCATCGATCTGTGGTAGACATGAAAGGAAAGCTGACACTGTCAACTCATCATCTTCATATGCTCTTGATAAAGCATCTGGTACAACATTCAAAGTACCTTTCCTATGCTCCACCACAAAATCGAAACCTTGGAGTCGCATACTCCACCTCGCTAATCTTCCGGTTGGATCCTTCATAGTCATCAGCCATTTCAGGCTGGAATGGTCTGTAATAACACGAAAATGGTATCCCTCAACGTAAGATCTAAACTTCTGGATACCTTCAAAAGCTGTTAAGCACTCGCGCTCTGTCACCGAATAGTTTCTCTGTGCAGCGTTCAGTTTCCGAGAGAAGTAGTATATAGGCTGCTCCGCCCCGGATTCGTCCCTCTGACAGAGTACACATCCGATGCCAGTCGCGGATGCGTCGCAGAGAATGATGAATTCTTTGGAGAAGTCCGGATTGACTAGCACAGGCGCTGAAGTCAAAGCTTGTTTGATTCGCAGGAAAGCTTCAATAGCTTCTGGACTGAGCTTGAAGGCTTTTCCCTTTTTCAATGTCTCGGTCATGGGTGCGGCTAGGGTGCTGAAATCCTTTACAAATCGTCGATACCAACCTGCCATACCGAGAAATCAGCGAACTTGGCGAGTTGTGGTTGGCAAAGGAAAGCTAGTGATAGCTGCGATCTTATCTGGATCTGCTTTCAAGCAACCCTGACCGACCTTATAACCGAGATAGTGAAGCTCATCAAAACAAAACTTCGACTTCTCGACGTTAATCGTCAGTCCTGCGTTCGTCAAACACTTTCCGACTATCTCCAGAGTCTCTATGTGTTCGTCGAAATCCTTCGACACAACCAACAGATCGTCTAATAGCGAGTTTCATTCACGAAAAGAATTGCACTTTCTGTCAAAAGAATTGACCTTTTTCACTTTTGAGAGTTTCATTCATTCAAAAAGTGCAATTCTAGATGAATTCTCAACACGAAAGAATGCATCTCTGATGGGTTGGGAGAATCGATCTGAATACTTTTCTGTCAAACGTCATATGAGAAATAATTTGTTATTTTTTTTGTTTGTTGTGAAATCATGCCAGTCTGTGATAAATATAACAAAAATAAACAAATAATGAAAGAAGAACTTAATATGTACTTTAATTATCCAATTAATTATCAATTATCTAATGATTACTTTTTCTAATGACAAAAGCCAAAAATCAAATGACAAAAAGTATAATTCAAATTGACATGGATACCCAAAACAAGTTTCATTCAAAAGGGCAATTCTCGATTTTGAGAACAATTCTTCCAAATTTGAATGAAACTCGCTATAAGTAAACAAAGACTTGATCTCGTAACCCTGATGGGATTACGTGACTCATCAGGTAACTCAAACTTTGTGCCACATTACATAGACCGAAAGGCATGACCTTAAATTGGTACAGTGGTCGGCCAGGTACCGTAAAAGCGGTCTTTTCCCTCGAACTTTGCTCCAGCGGTATCTGCCAAAACGCATCCTTCAGGTCCACGCTAGAAATATAACGTGTCTCTGTCAGACGTGCCAGCAGCCCCTCTATATGCGCAATCGGACGAGCATCTTTCTTTGTTACGGAATTCACCTTCCGAAAGTCCAGACACAATCGGTTCTTACCAGGCTTGCGAACAAGCACAACTGGGGAACTCCATGCGCTAGAACTTTCCTCGATGACTCCCAACGAAAGCATACGGTCTAACTCCGCATACATAAGGGTTTGTATCACCGGAGAAACGGGATAGTATCTTTGCTTTATAGGTACGGCATCACCCGTGTCTATATAATGCTGCACTAGATTTGTTTTCCCGAGTCCGTGGACTGCGAAAGAAGGAAAACTACGTACAACAGCTTCAAGTCGCTTAGACTCTTCATCATTCAACTTAATCTGGTTAGTGGGTCTTACCTCTGGCCCACCAGTCGTAATTCCTGAAAGACTTGCAATTACATGAGGGTGCGATCTGGAATTTTTGCCAAAAGTCAACGCCTAAATATAGACGTTGGCTTAACGAAGGCACAATATACAGATCTATATCCTTTGTCACACTTTTATATTGGATTGGTGTAGTAATTACTCCTACAATGGATTGCTTGTGTCCATCGGCCGTGGACACGGTAGTCTCTACCTTCCTTACCGTAACATCTTTGCTCTTCAAATAGGGAAGTATGTCGGTGCCTAAGCAACTTATACTTGCCCCTGAATCGAGTAGACCTAAAAAGCTATCGCCGAATAAACCGACCGTCACATAAGGACGTGGGTCGTTCGATTCTCGGCCTATCGTTGCTGACGCGATGTTACGATAAGTAGTCCGCTTCCGATGGAAGCGCTCCCTTATCCGTTTTATTCGTTTGGACAATTCCGGAAAAGTGACAATTCTCCTACGCACTTCATTGTAATTGTGTAATCTTTCATGAAAAGATTTACGATATATTTACGATATAATGGTTCTGTTGCATTAATACTAAAATTCAAATTTACATTAGGTTTGGGTTCGTTATTCACATTAGGGATTGTTCTACAATCATCTTTATCATTGTTCGGTAATTAATTATTGGTTCGGTCTGGTTTCAAAATTTTAATCTTTGGAAGTTCAAGGGGCTTTGTCGGTTCGGACACTTGAACTCCGGGTAAATCTAATCGGAGCGAACCCCCCCGGTGGTTGGGTTGTTCCTCCTCTCGTTTCCCGCTAGACATTTCGGACAGGACGGACTATACGCGTCTGCTAAGCCGCAGCGGAAACAAAATACTTTATCGATTGGTTTTGCACAATCGCGGAAACTATGGCCAAGAACTTGGCAATTCCAACATTTCTGTAGCTTGCGATCTCTCTGGATCGCTTCAATGTTGCTATTAGGCAACGCTACCACTAGATCCTGACAAGGTTCTTCTGCGATTTCGTTCACGAATCGCCTTGCGGGTTGACGTTGTGCGTTTGGCACAAAATTCGGACGGACGTTCTCGTATTGAGACTGAGCCTTCTCTATGGCTCGACAGTAGTATGCTAGCTGTCGCAAGCTAGACGGACTGTAGGTTATGAGGAGTTCTCCCATTCGCCTACGGACATTGGTTTTGATGATTTCAACAAGTTCCTTCTCAGGTCTAGGAACTCTCATCCTGGAATTCAAATGTTGTATGGCGTCGAAAAAGTCGTTAAAGGACTCGCCATGTAACATCTTACGATCGGACAATTTTCTGAACAGCTCGGTATCGCTCTCTAAATTGCGGTACTGTTCTACCAAAGCAGTTTTCAACTCGTCCCATGTCGTGTGTTTATTGCCTTTCAGGTATACCCAGTACCATGATTCGACGGAACCTGATACAAAGTGGTAGAAATTCGCTGTAATTTCGTACCATGATACACCATAACTGCTACGTATACACCCCAGACGGAACAAAAAGTCGTCCACAGCCATATTCTTCCCGTCGAACTTCAATCCCCATTTGTGGAATGGATGAACACGGTTCGAAGACGTGGCGTTAGAGGGTGGTGGTCTGGGTGGCGAAACAGGTGACTCATCGTTGAAATTGAAAGCGTTTACCCGCTCCATGAATTCATCTAGATTAGTAGAGGCATCTGTGCTGGATTGATATCCGACAACGGAGGTACTCTAGTGTGCTCGTAGTGAGGCGTATAGTGATCAGCGAAATCGATATTATCGATTGGCCTATGCTCGGACTGGACATTATTGGCGTTAGTTGGACCGTTAGCTGTGTAAGTATTAGTGACACGTGGAGTATCTAAGTTGGCTAAATTGACTTGTCGTGTAGCTTTTTGTGTAGACGTGACACCAAGAGGTTCAGCTGATTTAGAAGGAGCAGATGACTTAGGAGGAGCGATGGGTTTAGAAGGAGCGGCGGGTTGAGTTGCCTTTACAGTTCGTTTCTGTAGAAGTTGCGTTACTTGGTCAAGTAAGCGCATGTGGCTTTTCTCTAATGCTTCCGCCATAAACTTCCTGTCGTCGACCCTGTGTAAGTCAATAGTAGCGGAAACTACTTTCTGAATGTACGCTGAGTGGTCAGCAGCATCCTCACGCAATTGCTCTTCTGCTCTCCTTACTTCTTCATCATCTACTTCTATGCTTCTATCACCTGCATCATCTCTAGGTAGGCTTTCAGCTAAACTCACTTTGTCATCAGAATGATTCTCTACGACGTCGTCTTGGCTACGGCCAGATCTGGGTTTTGGAGCTGTAGGAGCCATGCCTACGTAATCTTTATACTTGGAAAGGTATGTGCTTCTAATAGCTCTCCTACGGCTTCGGCCAGTCATTCAACCGTGAAGGTAAACGGACGGAATAAACTTGAGTATGTCAAAAGAAAAAGAAAAAAAGTTTCGTAGGCCGTGAGAAGTTCCTCGAACGGTTCCTACCAAGGAATATAACAATAAAAGAAAAAGAAAAAGGTAAGTCAAGGTATATATATATAAAAATATCAAATATCCCGTGAGTGAATCCTCCAACGGGTATTCGTTGATACGAATCAGTGTAAATTTGAAAATCCGGTAGATAATAAAATTCAGGTGGTCCGTGAGTAATTTCTCGGACGAGTGCTGCTTGGGTAAAGCAACAATAAATAATGGAAGTCAAAAATTTATTAGTAAAAGAAATTTTTTAAATACTCCGTGGGCAAAAAAAAAACCTCCAACGGATATTTGTCGATCAATTAATTCAAATAAGTAACTTAAATCTAGAAGTGCTTAATATTAAAGGTATGTATTTGTATGGGTAATTTGTCTATCAAAAACGGTAATTCAAAAATGTTTCTGAAACTCGAAAATTC
This sequence comes from Platycheirus albimanus, assembly GCA_916050605.2. Classification (NCBI taxonomy): domain Eukaryota; kingdom Metazoa; phylum Arthropoda; class Insecta; order Diptera; family Syrphidae; genus Platycheirus; species Platycheirus albimanus. The sequence goes on from OU696696.1 coordinate 250,852,013, forward strand.
AAACTGGATACTTAAATAAGTTTATACTTAAATAAAATAGGAAATATAATATATGTTTATTTTATATCATGAGAAAAATTCAAATACAGTAATCAATACTTAAACTGTAATCAAAAATCTAATTTTATGCTTTATAATCTAAAATTCTAAACTGTATTAAAAAAAAAATTGGCGGGCACTATCGCAAAATATATCTAAATGGCGGGCACTATCCCAAACTATATCTAAATGGCGGGCACTATCCCAAACTATAACTATATGGCGGGCACTATCCCAAAAATTCAAGAAACTAAATTGGTGGGCACTATCCCAAACTTACACATCCAATCAAGAAGTTACGTCCCAACTTGACTGACGGAATACTCAAAAACTATATACTCAAAAACTATATACTCAAAAAATGTATGTCTCAAAAAAAAATTATATGTCTCAAAAACCATATATCTCAAAAATAACTAAATACTTAAATAATTTGCCGTAAAAGGTTCAGGAGGTGGCAACCCCCACCCTTCCTTCTTAGAAACAAGGTGTGTGTGATCGGTTCTGCAACCCGTCTCAAAAAAAAATACTTTATCAAAAATTAAAAAAAGAAATTAGTGTGTGTAGACTTAGTACATTACGGCATTCTGTAGTATGAGAAAAAGACAATTTCTCCTAAACGAAAAGTTGTTCAGATATGCAAAGGCGACATTACGCTACTGCTGACGTACATCGGGTATAAAACTCCAACTACCGGTTAGCGCTTCATGTCTCGTCACATCCATCACTTCCTAACATCAATCAAAACTGACTATTACTTTCAAATACAAATTTGGTTTATAAAACAGTCAAAAGAAACAAGCTGCGTTGTGGTTGAAACAGCTTCTGCAGCTGACGTGCGTCGGGCAAAAAGCACCAACCACCGGTCAGAAGACCTGCTCATTCTACTCTCATACGGCCAGGATCTCAGACATCATCTATTGAATATGTCAACACCTCAGCTACAGACGATTAAGCAAGAACAACTGCTAAATCCGGACAGAGATCGAAGACATACCGAAATGACAGAGGTAGAGAAAAGTAGGTAGACCTAATGCAACAGACTGACTCGGGAAAAATTCACCAAACCACTGGACAAAATAGTGCCTACACCGCTAATCTCGATAGCGTTCCTCCATCCAAAAGACCTGATCAACAAGTAAAGCGTCGGCTTCACTTTCACGAACAAAACTGAAAAATTTCGAAAAACTCTCCAAAAATTTTCTAACTTTTTCACGCTACTCTGGATCGACCTAACTTTCATCAATCCTTATCTTATCTTTGTCAACTAATCGGGCCCCACGTTGGGCGCCATCCGTAACGTAAAAATTAGAAATAAAAAGAACATTTCCACATACACCACCCGCATTGCTGATGGGCACCATCTTCCCTACCCAAATACCCAATGAGCATCTAAGTTTCGAACCTATACCCACCAGCAACACGAGCCAAAGAGGAAGCAAGAAGGAACAAGCACCTCTATCCATCCTTGACTCCAATACCAAGGGACAGCAACCACGTCATCTACCAACCATGTATCGGTGTATTCAGCATCCCTGTAAAAGACATACTTACACTTCGCAAACACAGTACCTTGTCCCTCCTGCTCCTCTTCCCATTCTTTTATATTCCTACTCCATCCCATCACAGAAGCACGAGCCATCCAGTAGCGCACCATAGGTCCTGACTACAAAGCACCGTAGAACAGCCTAGAGGGTACCTACCAGCATGCCCGCGCCTATCCACTACAAGTCATAGATGTTCCGCTCGCAGCTGTATAGTATCGTGGTTTACACCAAAAACCATGGATTCTACTTATATCCCCAGGCTCACAACTAGATTTAAAATGCTGTAATAAGTAACGATACCCTTCCCCAGAGCCTTTACTCCAGATCGCATTCACTTATCTAACTGTGACTACCTATTCTTATTGCTGAAGGGATGGAAGCGATCCTATGCCGGCAACGAACCGTGGTCGAGATCGACCGTCGCGGTGGCCGGCAGTACCATAGCCATGACTAGCTCAGCCAGGCCGTGGGCACTTGCTCCGGGATCTACTTGACCGGTGTTACCTCTATTTTTCACTGCCGACCGTTGAGCTCGAGATGGGTGAGCTCGAATAAGAATGCTAAAATGGTTAAGGGCCCTCATAATCTCCAAAGATAAGAGTGACAAGAACTGAACCGAAAGAAAGACTGATCTCCGTTTGCACCTCTTAGGAATAAATGAGAGTGAACGTGAGCGAAAAGAAGGAAATCATGTTCGTACTGCCTTATTAACCAAAAGAACAAGACACGTAATCATGTTGGTGACTAGCAAACCACCACCGGTAGTCGTGGCTGCAATGGCTTATGTCACCTTCCTTCCACTCTGCTACCACGATGCTGTGCAGATAGTGGAGGATGAGGTGTCTAACTGCGAGGGGAGGGAGGATTAAAGATGTTAAGCAATCCCCCAGGTCACTCAACCCACCCAATTCGTAAGCAGAAATCATCTCTCCCAATCTACGACCTTGGCTACTGTGGACCTATGAGTCCCCACGACTCATTACAATTTTAGGTAGCCCCTTAAGGAAAAAAAAATACTACATTACTCAAAAATACTGCAACACTGCAAAAAGAAACTAAACCGTTGCATAAGAATACATTCAACAGTATCCCGTTCTTCCACACCACCTTGTCCCATCCGAAGGCATTCTAAGGGTCACCACCCTCCCTATGAATATCTTACGCTTCCATATTGAATATCTGAAAACTCAATAAGAAATCTATATGTCCGAAAGTAATAAACTAAACTGCCAGAATTTCGTTAATACGTTATAAAAATCATGGGTTTCTTTATTATGAATAATTCTTAATATCTAACAAGAGTGTATTTAAATTTATACCTAGTATAATCTTATCCTAAAAGTAATTGTATAATAACGTTAATGATTCTCAAATTCAAAGTAAAATATACATAAGTAATTAAGGATTTATCAAATACATTTATATGCATTCCAAGAGTGAGAATTTTGTTCTATCACTTGATAGAGAGAAAAGTCGTTTTAACTTTATTTATTTACAACAAAAAATAACTTTGGGAACTTTGCTCTATTTGTTTGAGTTAAATCAAATGTCTGTATCCTCAAAATATATTCATGATCGCAGATCATTTATGAGAAGAATAAATGTTAACAAGACTAAAAGTTAAAAATATGATCTAATCGTAAATTAAGTTTATAGAAAGAGGATAAAGAAAAGAAAAAGTCGCGGACCGACGATAGCATTAATATGATTGTTGTTTAACGTTAATTAGTTAATCGCGTTGTCACGGCGGTGAATCTTGTCGTTGACTATCAGCAATGATGCCAACTTCGAAATTTAAAGTAACTAAATGCTATGGGAATGAAAATTTGAATTCACCGAAAGTTAAAACTAAACAGAAAGTCAAAAGTTACAGCTAAATCGAACACATAAAACAGGAATACGACCTGACCAAATTTCAAATGATTCAAAGTAGGATCAACAGTAACAGGCATCAGGGATTTGCTCAAGATGTTGCCATCTGAAGCAGCAAAAAGGTAGTCAATATGTTTCAATAAAATAAAATATTTAAATTTTTTTTACCATATATAATTATACACAATTCGTGTACAACCAAATACTCGATTATCAACATGCAAAATATATATGAAAGTTCAAAATATTAAAAGTATTCAAATCAAATATAATAGTAGTATGAAATATGTATTGTACTGAGGAGCTGTTAATCTCAGTAACTTTTCTTTCATGGAAATACGGAAGTGCACTCCTGGATTCCCCTGAAATAGAATGTTATTTAGTTAAAGGTAAGTATGTAAATATTGACTAGCACTAATTGTGCGTTAATCTGTGCTGTACTTTTCCAGAGAACGATGATTATAAGTGGGAGTTCATGAGAGTAATCTCTTATTCACTTCGTTGAATCTACTTCCTGAGATCGTATGGACACAAGTGTTGTACTCAGTAGTACAAAGTGTGGCGTATGCGTTGGTATATACTTAACGCCTAAGGTTCGAACTTTATGTTGCTGTACACACACTCTAACAGACGAAGACACATTTAATTTTGAAGAAATAGCAGGGATTTCATTGATTTGTCTAACGCAAGTATCGAATTCACGTATCTAATGAAGGGGTCAGATATGTATCGGAACAAGGATTTGAACCTAAATTCGAATTGGTCGCTACCGACGCACGAGTAGGTGTCTTTAAAGACAAGTGTAAAACAAAAATAAAAAAAATATTCACGTGAAGTGGTAAAAGTGTGTAAAAGAAAAGACTCTACCAAAGAAATCGGTGTCTCAAAATTAACTAGGGATATATTCAAAAATTGTTAACGAATTAACATTGATGAGGAATCTTCCTCTATGGGCGCGAAGAAAATGACGATTTGGTAAGTGGACTCTTAACTGTGCCCCTAGGTTTGGTTCCGCCTAACACCGTGAAGAACTATGAGATAAATTCTCAGACAAGTCTAGTATTATCAGCGAAAATCAATGTCAAATATATTACACACGAAAGTAGTCGAACTAGAAGAACTCGAAGCTGCTCTTCTGCAACTTGGAACACAAATTCAGAATATCTTTAGTAGCTGTTCGAGCATACAACAAGTCAAGGATACGGACTTTGCTTTTCGCGGACTGATTATAACACGGCAACTGATAAAAAAAAATTCCCGACGCAGAAAGGACGGTAAGAATTTGTAGGATTATCGTTAAGGGAAAAGTTAATTTGAGGATAATTATCACTATTAGCACAGCACTATAAGAAGGATATAAATACTTAAATAAAGAATATAAATATCGATATAGTTGAGTAAGTGGGAGTGGATATGTACCACCCACTGTTTATGATTCTTCTATCAACTGCGTTGACACCACCGTCCGTGGCAGACAACGTTATCGCCAGCGTCGAACGCTTAGTGTTGGAGGCGAAACGGGCCTCTATTGCTTTACCGTATAAGCGGTGAGTGAAGAGGAGGCTTCTTAGCTCCTCACCAGAATCATACAACACAATAAATTTCACAAAATGGTATTACCTGATATCGTTTTACGTAAGAAATTATTTCATATTCCTCACACAAAAACAAAAATAATACTGATTGCTGGATCTACTGCTTCGATTAAAGATGCTTTACAGATGAGAGTAGGAATCCCACGTGGCTTAATTTGCACCATGAACACTGAATTGTTGATGGACCGGCATCGGCATGTGCTGCAAGCCAGACGTCCAGATGCTATCTCGCAGTGGTTTCCTGTTGCAGTTGCTGATGTATTCCACGGGCTTTGGTATCGAATGCAGCATGAATGGCTGCTGCTGTTGTGCCTAAATATAGGTGGTGTAACTCCGTAGATAAGTAAATAGTAATTCAAATTGGGCGTGACCGTCGGTGAGCCAAATGGATCAACACCAGACGGTACTCACGCGTTTTGCCTTTCCTCAATTATTACAAAGGAGGACCTCTAGAGGTGCTCCTAGGCGTCACGCGTGTGTGACCAAGAATAGTGCGTATCGATGCACACACGACGTTGGAGGAATTTACTACGTCCCCGAAATCATTGCGTGGCCACAAAAAGAGAAAAAAAAATCACAAAAAGTGGGTTGGAACACGGTAGGTGTCTAAACGATTGCCTTTTAATCTTCGTCCACTGATATATATAAGCAAAATGATCATGCCCACGTGTATGGGGCTAATAATTCAGTGGCCGTGCCTTAAGATATGTAACGAAGTATTATACGAAAAATATAATCGTCGAGGAGCTAATAAAATTATTTATGAACCCACTTTCCAACGCGTACTGGCAATGCCCGAAGAGTCAGAAAAACAATCTTGCCTCACATCCGAGCGCCACCTGTAACGAAGCATTCTCCGAAGTATAAGAGTGGTTTCTTCTCACAAAAGCGGGCCCGAGACCTACAAGTCTACGTCCCACCTTTAGGCGCTACCTGTAACGAAAATACTATTCGCAAAATGTATAACCGGGAAGAAGCTAATATCCTTGTAACGAAAATTAATAAAAACAAATATATAATCGTAGCTTCTTCGAGTGAACCGAAGATTGAGGAGGGATGGCAACGCGGCCCTTCCACTAGGAGGACAGCATGTTGAACATAGGAAGCAATCGCCACCTGACCAGACCCTCTTGTGCCTTCTAGAGCAAACCATCACGTCAAGTATGGGAAGACATCTCTACCTGGTCAGATCCTACTATCCTTCCTCGTCACCTTTAAACCTTTCCTCAATACTAATTCACTCTTAACCTCTTCTCCCTTCTCTCTTCTTCACAGGAATGTGATGACCGACTACCACTGAGGATCCCTTTTCTTCTCTACCATCTTAACTTTAAAGCAAGACCCCCTTCCATCTCCGTCATCACATCTTTCCTTCGATCTACTCGGGTGACCTGTAGATCCTCTCCATACACAACACACAAAACCACAAAACCTCTACTAAATCCTTAACTTTATCGATATTCCTCAAACAAAATACAACTCGACTCAAGAATGGAAGAAGAAGTTGTTCATTTCTCACTAGGGCATTCGCTCCAGATGTTTACGGCATCCAGATCGGGAAGCCTCCGTGGAGTGAACCGCGGTTGTCGAGATCAGCCGTCGCCTTTGACTTGCAGCATTTGCCCTCCTAGTAGCTCAGTCACAGGGCGTGAATTCTTGCTCCGGGATCGTCGACCGTGTTACAATTATTACCCTGCAAGTCGGTGAGTTCAGTTGACTTTGAACTCGCAATAATATAAAATGTTAATAGCCAGGGCCCGTATACAATTAATGAAGAGAGGAAACAGAAACGCACCTAACCTGAGTAGAAGAAGATATGGTTGCACCTTCTAACCATCGAACTATGAAGCTAACTGTCCCTGCGGCGTCGCCGTCCGTATGAGACTATGAAGAAAAATTGATTAAACTTACAACAACGCTCTCCCAAAACTCTTATTCAACCATCAAGCACATATAGATGATCGTATGTGCGTCGGAAACAAGAACTCCAAAAATAAAATAATACCTTAAAACTTCCGACACTTTTTCCTAAGGCTGGAGAAAGGTGTCTGACAAAAAGGCGGGTATGCTAAGGTGGAAAAACGCAACCCCCGGATCTCTCAACCCTCCCATCATGAAGTTCAAAATCATCTCTCTGATGCTTCATGCCGTGGAACTTCCGTGGACCCGAAAAAGAATATTATGGAAAGATCCCCTGAAATCAAAAACAGGTGATAAAAAAAATCACCTGAACTAAAAACTAAACTTACTATACCATCTTTATCCTACACTCATGTCATCATTTGTACTTTGCCTCTCCATTGTCCGGGATCAAGAAAGAGTGAGATGCCTCCACTCCCTATCGCAACAAATTCAGGAATTCATGATTCCTATGAATGCCGTATTGAAATATGAAAACATCGAATTTTTCATACCACGTTATAAAATTTTATTGATGTAGCTTAAAATTTAACAAAATTTCGTTTTATTTACTAAATCCTGACTCTCAAACTAACTTTAGCATTAAATTTTCTTAACCTTAAAAAAAAACTTACGATTATCGCACGTAAAAATGTCACTATTACATTAAAACTTTAAAGTGAACTTCACAATACAAAAATAAATATCCCTAACTTCTTTCCAATTTCTTTTGTTGGATTAGAAAAACCTATAATTGACAACAAGTGCGTACACATTTAACTTATCTAGCAATTTCCAAAAAAAAAGTTACTTCAGTTGAATTCAAAATTAACTTTAACGCCGTTCGATTGTTAAAAAAAGAAAGAAGACCGAATTCTCTATTCATTGACCAAAACTAATTTCTAACTTTCGATACGATACCGAAATGTTGTTCGCGAAATTCGATACGAAACTGACTAAAAATTCGGAAAGATACCCAAAAATGATAATTCGTATTACTCAAAGCTTATTTTAAGATTGCGAAAACGTTATCAACAATAAATTAAGAAAGACTATTGAGAACGAGATTGAGACCAATTTCAGGGAGGGCTGACAAACAGTTCGCTTGCCAGATTATACAGTTCAAATATATCATAAAAGCAAATATATGTTTATGTAAAAAATATATAAAAAGGAATAAATGGATTAAATGTTTACCACACCAATACGGTGCCTTAAGAATGATTCTCACGAATCACCTTTATTGACGCCGACGCAGCAGAGCTCTCCTGGACGACCTGTGAAACAAAAGTTATGTTATCCTACCCTATTTTCATAAACGTATATTTCAATATGTATCTAAGATGCATTAGCTGAAGGCTCCAAGCATTTATTGATCTTTAAGTTTCTCAAAACTTCTTTTTCTTTGCTTCTTAATTATCGAATTGACTTTCCACGTGACCGAACAAAATTATTTAAACGTAAACCCGAAGAAACTGTACCGCAGTTCATGAAACAAAATCTAAATTGCGTATATTATACCGTTTCACGAAACTGTAAAGGTTAACGGTACTCTATACCGTTCCCGAACTTCCACGAGTTGATACCTCGATGGTATGAGTTTTGGACTTGAAATGTCGATAATAATGTTATTAAAAACCGAAATACGTTTTTAATCAAATTCGCTTTGACCTGTCTCGAGTATCCGTAGTGTAATCCGTACACTATTCGTTGATCTCTGTAGAAACAAAAAAAAACTATTTCCAATCCCTTGTGCAAAAAGGTGGTGGAAATGTCTATGGTTACGCTATAAGTTGTATCTTTACTTTTCGTTTTGGTTCTTAGGACCGTATGTCGCGTTTCGGAATTTGATTCAATACTCGTCTTCTATGCAAGTGACGATAGTAAAAAGGAGGTAAAGGGAAATGAAGCTACTTTGCCGCGAGTAAAACTGAAACGCGTAAGTATGAAATCACGATAGAAAAAAAAAACTGATAGTACCAATGGAAATCAAATAATATATATAGTTATATGGATATAATGAATATATATTGATTAAATGGAATAATAATCTAAACTACTATACTTGATAATGTAATGAGGATCTATAATATAATTATAAAAAGAGGTTGTGGCAACTGTTTGGGTACGACGAGTAAAGTTGGGCTGTGCGGATGAGCGATTTCTCGACTCAACCGTAGGTAGCTCTACGTATCTTGAATGGCAGACCTTGGGTCTGGATTGCGATGAGTGTTTTGGTTTTTCTTTTTCTTTCAGTTGTGTGCTTTTTATATTTTTTTGCGGTTGAATACGTCACCACCATATGATAGCAGTAGGTATTTTATAAAAAGTTTAACTGAACTTCGTTTTTTTGGCGTGTCATCACCGCCTGTGGTGGCAGTTATATAGCGGTTCAATCTTAGAACTGTATTTCAATGCTGCTGTGGGGTTTTAGCGCTAAGTTTTTTAGAAACCAAAAAAAGCTATGATGCGCAGATTCCCCTATAGCCGAAGCAAAACGTAGTTCACAAAATGCACTTCACTTGCACTATCTTTTTATCCTTTTCTTTCAGGTGTCACAGGGACTGGCATTTACATGTGTCGTCACTGATACGTCGTCGACGCAATATTCAACTGGTCGCCGTCCGCGACAATAATGTTGAATGCGCAATTGCTTTTCAATTCTATGGAGTTACACAATTTTATTGTAACTAACACTGGCTTGTCCTGCCTATCCAAAACACTTTCTACCCTGAATATATATATATATCACAGATTTTACCTTAATAAAATGAATACTTGTTTCTCTTTTCATTTTATTTCTCCTTTTTGTATAAATTATATTTGATGAATCCTACAGAGACTGTTGCGCTTCCATGGGTGCGATACACTGGTGAATTTACTGGATCGGTGGCCACCATGTGGCGTATTCTCAGATTTTGTCCCTCATGCTATTACAGAATTCCTTTTTCTTCTAAGCGTAATTTAGATTTAAGTTGTACCTCGCTATTCTACCTATTCGCGCGATAGAGAAAAATTATTTATTAAGTAGTGTTTTATCATGTCTTCTACAAAAGAAAAAAAATCTACCGCCTACTCTGTCACATGATTTTTGCAGCAATTTTTTTGCAAGCCGCTTTCTTTAAAACAATAAATGTTGCTTACCTCGCAAATGAATGTGCAAAATTTCCTTTTCTCCTTACGTCCTGTTAATTGTTCTCTTGTTTAATTCTATCACTTTTTCAATTAACTAGTTTATTTAATGATTTAACTTCTTTTCTTTCTTAGTTTTAGGTTTTGATGTTGCTAGATGTGAAACTGAGATTGAAATGGTGGCAAAAATGTTCGTCGCCAACGCCATCCTTTCGAAGTAGCCGCGGCCATTCTTACAAGCTCTATCTTTTATTTTCAACAGTTTGAGGAACACTTTTCTGTTATTTTGTGTTCAGCTGTTAAACTATCTATGCTCTCGGATGCTTCCATAATGGTCGTATCGCACTGAATTAGTAGTACGAGTCTTTAGCTTCTACTACTCGTTGGCGGCAGACAAATTATTTTATCAAAAATGAAATGTGCCTAGGGTAATTTCAAGTTTGGTGGAATTGTATGACTTGAAGTGTCACTTTGGTGTGCATGGCTGTCATTGATGGGCCATCACATTCGCCTGGCGATTTAGGTATTGCCAGTGTTCTTCTTTTAGTGCAAATAAATTATGATTTATTTGTTCAATATTAGAATTTTCCTTACAAATCTTGAAGGAACTATTAATTCAGCTAAGTTGAGTCACCTATCACTTAACTTGTCGTGCTTAACATATAAAAATGAAAACTTTACCATATAATCAAGAGAGTCTCATGCACAGCTGAGCTAATCGGGCATAAGTACTTGAAATTTTGGTTTTTTTTTTTTTTATTTTTCATAAGAATAAACAAAACAAAAGAAAACAATAAAAACTATTTTAAACTGCCTTAGTTACATTACAAAGGTCTTTAAACAAGAACAAAAATTTCACCATGATTGAGAGATGTGGTTATCTCTTCAGGTCTTTCGTATGAGCTGTTGATAACTTACCCCTCCTATCTATTACCTCATATAAATTGTTGCCTACTACTCTATTCACTCGTACTTTGATGAATTTTGGGCACAATTTTGCACTTAGGTGCTTAGATGCGTCACTCAAAATGGTGTTGCGTTTGTAAAGTTCATCACCTGGTTTGAAATTAACTCTCCTACTCTTGAGGTTATACGTCTTCTCGTACGCCTCATGGGTTTTCTCTAACTTCGTCTTCAGATAACTATGAAGTATATTCATTTTAGCCACTTGTGGCAACCAATCAATTTCAGAACAATTGAGACCTCCTAAATCTTTCAATAATTTATAGTCTGCGCCGTGTTCCACCATTCTTTGACCGAACAATGCCTCGTAAGGTGACATGGTCAAAGTGGTATGCACTGTGGTGCGTAAGGCGCTGCTAATGGAAGACAAGTGTTCGTCCCAATTAGTTTGCCTAGGGTTTACATATGCTCTAATTGCTGCTAAAATCGATCTGTTGACCTTTTCGCTGGCATTCGCCTGCGGAGCGTATACTGCCGTCTTGTAGTGTTTGACCCCAAACACTTTCACAAGATCATTAAATTCTTTCGAGATAAATTGTGAGCCATTATCTGATAATATGCTCTCGGGAACACCGAAAATGTAAAAGATGTCGTCTCTTAAGAATTTTATGACTTCTTTGGCTGTAGCTTTTCTAAGTGGTTTTATGAAAACAAACTTAGTGAGCTGATCCAAAGCTATCACTATATAAGAATTTCCGTTTCTCGATCTTGGGTACGGACCAAGAAAGTCGATATATAAGTGCTGAAATGGTCGCTCTACTTTGAAGCTTTCACCCATCTCGGCTCTTAAAGTTATATTTGAGGCTTTTGTTGTCTTACAGGTTTCACACCTGTCGATGAATTGTTTTACCTGGGAAAACATTCCAGGCCAATAAAAACGCTGCCTTAACCTGTATAGGGTTTTTGCAACTCCTCCATGAGATGCTCTAGGAGGGTTGTGTGCTGAAATAATTAACGACTCTGTTAATTTAGAAGGTATCCACAGCTTCCACGTGAGATCATCCAATAAAGGATTACCCATTGAATGCTTAAGCTTTTTATATATAAAACCTTCAGATACTTTAAAATCCGGTAACCTATCCTGATTATTGTTTATATGGTTAATGAGTTGAGAATATTCTTCGGACTTGAATTCCGGATCGTCAAGGTCAAGATGGAGCACCTCCTCGGTTTCGACTTGTGCTACGCAGGAAACATAGTTTTCTGCCGTTAAGGCGTCTGTTTCGTAAACACGTGACAGAGCGTCAGGCACCACATTAAGTGTGCCTTTCCTGTGTTCTACCACGAAGTCGAACCCTTGGAGTCTCATACTCCACCTGGCCAGACGTCCGGTAGGATCCTTCATATTCATTAACCATTTTAAACTGGAGTGATCAGTAATCACTCTGAAACGGTAACCTTCAATGTAAGAACGGAATTTTTGAATTCCTAGGAATGCAGCGAGGCATTCGCGTTCGGTAACGGAATAGTTCCTCTGCGCAGCATTAAGTTTCTTTGAGAAATAATAAATGGGGCGTTCAGCTCCATTCTCGTCTCGCTGGCAGAGAACACATCCGATACCGGACGCGGACGCATCGCATAATATAATGAATTCTTTCTTGAAATCGGGATTGATCAAAACTGGGGCTGAAGTGAGAGCTTGTTTGATCTTATTGAATGCTGTCAACGCTTCGTCGTTGAATTGGAATACTTTGCCTTTCTTCAAAATGTCTGTTAACGGAGCTGCTAAAGTTGAGAAATTCTCAAGAAAACGTCGGTACCAGCCCGCCATACCGAGGAATCGCCTAACTTGACGGACTGTCGTTGGTACGGGAAAATCTACTATGGCTGATACTTTATTCGGGTCAGCTTTAAGACATCCCTGACCCACTTTGTATCCAAGATACTGTAACTCCGTATAACAAAATTTTGACTTTTCAACATTGATAGTGAGTCCTGCTCGACTCAACTCACGACTTATTATACTTAGCACTCTGATATGTTCTTCAAAAGTCTTCGTTGCTACTAACAAGTCATCTAAATATACAAATACCTGGTCTTGTAACTCACGAGGTACAACTAGACTCATTAGATATGAAAGGCTTTGAGCAGCGTTGCTCAATCCAAATGGCATCACATTAAACTGATAGAGAGGACGTCCCGGAACAGTAAATGCTGTCTTTTCTTTCGCGCTCTCTTCCAGTGGTATCTGCCAGTACGCATCTTTCAGATCCACGCTTGAAATAAAGCGTGTTTCCGAAAGGCGTGCTAACAATCCCTCAATATGCGCAATTGGTCTCGCATCTCTCTTTGTCACTTGGTTCACCTTTCGGAAGTCCAAGCACAGACGATCTTTTCCGGGCTTGCGAACAAGAACCACCGGAGAAGACCATGCGCTTGTACTTTCCTCTATGACTCCTAAAGAAAGCATGCGATCCACTTCCGCATACATCAGAGCTTGTACCACTGGAGAGACAGGGTAATATCTCTGCTTAATCGGCGGTGCGTCTCCCGTATCAATGATATGCTTTACTAAATGGGTTTTCCCTAAACCTTGAGTAGCAAACGAAGGGAAACTTCGTATAACTTTATCTAACTTAAACTTTTCTTCACTAGCCAATTTACATTTATTATTTAATCTCTCCTCTACTTCTTCTTGTGGCACGAATGACAAACCGGAAACAATGTTTGGAGCAATTTGGAACTTACTCCAGAAGTCTACTCCTAAGTATAATCTCTGGGCTAATGCAGGAACTACATAGAAATTCATGCTATGTGAAAGCCCTTTGTACTTCACTTCGGTTGTGATCATACCACAAATATGTTGTTTTTGTCCATCTGCCGTAGAAACACTAGATTTAATCTTTTTGGTCGGAACATTTTTACGAGATAAATAATCTAAGACATCGGCACCTAAGCAGCTGATGCTCGCGCCTGAGTCGAGTAAACCTAAAGTTTTCTCGCCAAACATCTCAACTGTGACATAGGGTCGAGGATCGCTGGATTCTCGTTCCAATGTCGTCGAAGCGATGTTACGAAAAGCGATTCTTTTCTCTGAAAATCTAGTACGTGTTTTCTTAATCCGGTCGGACAATTTTGAAGGTGTCATTATACGCCTCCTTACATCAAAATAATTTTTCAACCTCTCATGAAAAGGTTTTTTATATAGAGGGATCGAATTTGATTGCTCTAAATTCATAACAGGGCCGGTTTTATCCTCTAAAACAGGCTTTATTCTTTCATTCGAAATTGGTAGTGACTTACTATTACTCTTTTCATTATTAAATTCATCAAAATTGTTTTCTTGTACGTTAATACTTGACTTAGTTGGCTTAATAATATGAGGTGGGGTATCGGAAGGTGAATTCATATGTCGATCCTGATCCCCGGGCTTAATATTTATTCCGAAGAACTCTCCCCGGTTGGTGAGTTGTTCCTTCTCCCGTTTCCCTGTGCTATGCACCTAGGACAACTTGGGCTAAATACGTCCGGTAATCCACATCGGAAGCAAAATATTCTCCGATTGGTGCTCGGACAGTCGCGGAACCCATGACCCAAAATCTGGCAGTTCCAGCACTTCCTTGTGGCTGGATCCCTCTGGAAGGCTTCCACGTTACCTGCAATGGCTACGGTTAGGTCCGTACAAGGTTCGCTTTCAATTTCATTGACTACGCGCCTTGCCGGTGGTCTGTGTGCTAGGGGCACAAAATTTGAACGTACGGGTTCGTGTAGAGCGTGAGCTTTCTCGATAGCTTTACAAGAATAGGCTAGTTGTTGTAAACTAGAAGTGCTATAAGTTATGAGCAGTTCGCTCATACGTTTTCTCACATTTGTCTTTACTATTTCAATTAATTCCTTTTCGGTACGTGGTATTCTCATACTGGAATTAATTTTAAGGATTGCATTATAAAATTCTGTAAACGTCTCGTTGCTCTGCATCTTACGATCAGATAATTTCCTGAACAATTCAGTGTCAGTATCTAGACTCCTGTACTGTTCAACAAGGGCAGTCTTAAGTGACATCCAGGATGGATGCTTATTGCCTTTGAGATACATCCAGTACCATTGTTCCGCTGGGCCTGTTACAAAATGGTAAAAATTAATTGTAACGTCTTCCCAGGAAACATTTTTACTGAATCGTACGCAATCTAACCTAAATAAGAAATCGTCGACGGACATGTTTTCTCCGTCGAAACGAATTCCCCATTTGTGATAATGGATATTTCTGTTGAGTGAAGTGCCGACCGAAGACGTTGCTGGAGGAAGTGGTGAATTCGCAGGTGCATCGTTCAGGCTGAACGCATTCATCTGAGTCATGAATTCATCCAAGTTCGCTCCGAGTACCATGTTCGAGGGATGTACCTCTTGCAAATGGTGTTCTTGATCTGACTCTTCGTTTGGAGTAGGAAACTCCTCATTTTCTGGCATAGTCTGTGCTGGTATTGTATGATTGTCACTGACATTTGATGCTGTACCAGTCGGGATATTAATCTTAACCGAGCGTGTAGCATTGGCATTGGTTCCCGTTTTGGAACTGGCATTTTTATCGGAAGTTGGAGGAAGAAATTGCGTTGGTTTGGAAACGATATTCTGAGATGTCGAAGCTTTATTGAGGCTTGCAGCTCTGGAAGCTTTAGAAGTACTAGCTGCTTTAGAAGTGTGAGCTACATTAACGTTGGATTGTTGGATAACGGTCGGTTGGCTGTTTTGAAACAGGTAATTTACTTGGGCTATCAGAGCAGCTTGAGTGTTTGCTAGCTCCTCTTTAAGAAGACGTCGGTCCTCTTGTCTATACGACTCGACTGTGGCCGCCACTAACTCTTGCAAGTAATGGGCGTTTTCAACCGCGTCTCTTTCGCGTTGAATGGCCTGTAAACTCCCTTCCAAATTATCTACTTCTTCTTAATCCATGTGGTTGGATCCGGTGTCGGATTCTCCTTCCACATCTACGTTCCCGCTGGAACCTTCGCCGTTCCGTTGAGGTTTGGGCGACATTATGATAACTTCCGTGTGACTTGTTTTGTCTGTCTTAGGTATAATAACCTTACGGTTTCTTCTTCGCATCAGACCGTGAAGTGACCAAATACAAAAAAAAACAAAAAAAAAGTGTGTAAGCAGTGAGCAACCTCTAACTGAACTTACTGATTATAAAAATAAGCAATAATCCTAATAACAACAAGTTGAGAAACTTTGCTGTTTTTGATAATAAAAAAAAAATAATTATATAGGGCTGAAGATTTCGGATCTCCAGATCTTCAGAAAGAACTTATAAAAATGAAGGTGCTTCTTATAAGCAACTGTAGAGGCAAACAACTTAATTTGCTTGCTGCGAGGAAACTTCTCCCCTGGACAAAAAAAAAATTAACTGAATGTTAGTGTAGGCAAACTTTTGTTTTCAAAGAGTCTAAGAATTCGAAACCAAAAAAAAACTGTATAAGCTTTGCAAGCTAGACTACACTTTTAATCTTAACTTAGTTATCTTCACTGAAAGAAAGTCGGCGCAGGGACATAAGGCCCAGGGACATAAAGCCCAAATTTTTTTTTTGGGCGTTATGACCCATTTACGTGGGACATAAGACCGAAAATTAATTTGGGCTTTAAATCCCACCCAAGTGGGTCATAAGGCCGAATTTTTTTTCTGAAAAATGGGACATAAAACCCAAATTCAAAAAATTAGTTTGAATAAAAAAATAGTTCATTAGTTCATTTTCATGTTATAGGTATATATTTCAAAATCAAAAAATCCAATTCAACAAAATAAATTATATAGCTTATATAAGCATAAACATAAACAACAACAAAAAATATAATTCAACAATTATCTTGAAAACGTTAATTTTATACATAAATAATAGAAGTATTTTGAATTATCTGTCTGCAAAATGCACATAATAATTCATTTTTTCGAGCTATTGACTCTTCCTTTAGGGTTGAAAAGCAACTACTACATATTTTAAAATGATTACAAGGTAAGAGCAATAGATTTCTTGGGTTCTCGAAACATGCATATTGAATTTAAGTTTTAGAGGTTTTATAAAATTAAAGCCCAAAAAATCGCGCGATTTTTTGGGCTTTAATTTTATAAAACCTCTAAAACTTAAATTCAATATGCATGTTTCGAGAACCCAAGAAATCTATTGCTCTTACCTTGTAATCATTTTAAAATATGTAGTAGTTGCTTTTCAACCCTAAAGGAAGAGTCAATAGCAAAAATTCAAAACCACGATTTTCCATTTTTTTTTAAACTTTCAGTTCTTATAAGAACAACACTCAATCAACACTTAATGTACTTTGAAGGTTTGAATATATGCATTTTTTTTTCTCAACATTAAATGTAACAGTAGTCTTAATTTCGAAACCAATGAGCGCTTCAAATTTTGGGAGAGATTAAAAAACTGGTTTGAATGTCAACTAAACCAGGTGCGGAAGCATTAAAGTTAAGGGCTCAGGAAGAAAAAAAACTTTTCTCGCATTGAAATACATTTATTTTTATCATTTGTCAAGTCATATTATGTGGGACATAAAGCCCAACTTTTTTTTGGGGGCCTTATGACCCACTTGGGTGGGATTTAAAGCCCAAATTAATTTTCGGTCTTATGTCCCACGTAAATGGGTCATAACGCCCAAAAAAAAAATTTGGGCTTTATGTCCCTGGGCCTTATGCCCCTGCGCCAAGAAAGTCACCGTTGAGGTCTAAACTTCTTTTCCTAACAATGTATTTAAACTGACTAATCAAAAATTATTAATTGTATTCATACGTGGTGCGGGAGTGGGCATCCCCCCTTCTTTACATAAACAATGTGAGTACATTTTGATGACAACATGATGTAGTTCAACAACAAACTTCCGAATCTACATATCTTGAATCTTCAAAAAAAAAACTTCATAAACTTCAAAAAAAACTTCATAAACTCCAAAAGAAAACTTCAAAAACTTCATAATTGAGACTTAATCTCAAAACAACGATCAATATTGATTGAATAATTAAAAAAAAAACTTAGTGTGTGTAGACATTAAAAGATGATTGGGTTTTGGAACGAATGTTAGTTAGAAAACGAACAACTTGTTCCCATCACGACTTAACTATATTTACGCTACAACAGACGTACATAGGGACTGAATATCACCCATTACCGGCTAGCGCTTCATACAGCTAAACCAAAAACTTCAACTTGAATGAACTTCCTAAACTAACTTCTACTAAAGAGTGTTGTGGGATTTAGGCTTTGTCCTAACAGGACCTAAAGAAAAATCAGAACCAGAAATCAGAAATGTGAGGTGTCCAAAAAAAAATGAGTGTCTCGTCTTCGCAACTGACGTGCGTTAGGAATTGTCACCAACCACCGGTCGAAGAACAAGATCACTCGCTTTTGGAAAAACCTCTTTCCGTGAAAACGTTGCTGGATCTTCATTACTTCTGCTACTGACGATTGAGATAGCGTCTCTCAATCCGGACAAAAGTCAATAAAGAATCTAAGCAACCTAAAGAGAAATGAAGAATGTGTGAGTAGACCTAATGCAACAGACGAAGTTTAGGACAACGTCGCCAAACTTCCGGACAAATAGAATCCACTACACTGACTTCGATGTAAAATCCCTCACGAGAAAAATCTCAAAATAAACAACAGAACTGTCTTCCCAAAAAGAAAAATCAAATTACTAAAAACCGTAAAAAAAAAAAATGTTTACCCAAAATTTACTCAAACTTTTTCTTCAACTTCATACTTCTTCTCCTACAGTGTGAATCTGTCTTTCCTTCACTCGGGCCCCACGTTGGGCGCCACCTGTAACGAAGTATTATACGAAAAATATAATCGTCGAGGAGCTAATAAAATTATTTATGAACCCACTTTCCAACGCGTACTGGCAATGCCCGAAGAGTCAGAAAAACAATCTTGCCTCACATCCGAGCGCCACCTGTAACGAAGCATTCTCCGAAGTATAAGAGTAGTTTCTTCTCACAAAAGCGGGCCCGAGACCTACAAGTCTACGTCCCACCTTTAGGCGCTACCTGTAACGAAAATACTATTCGCAAAATGTATAACCGGGAAGAAGCTAATATCCTTGTAACGAAAATTAATAAAAACAAATATATAATCGTAGCTTCTTCGAGTGAACCGAAGATTGAGGAGGGATGGCAACGCGGCCCTTCCACTAGGAGGACAGCATGTTGAACATAGGAAGCAATCGCCACCTGACCAGACCCTCTTGTGCCTTCTAGAGCAAACCATCACGTCAAGTATGGGAAGACATCTCTACCTGGTCAGATCCTACTATCCTTCCTCGTCATCTTTAAACCTTTCCTCAATACTAATTCACTCTTAACCTCTTCTCCCTTCTCTCTTCTTCACAGGAATGTGATGACCGACTACCACTGAGGATCCCTTTTCTTCTCTACCATCTTAACTTTAAAGCAAGACCCCCTTCCATCTCCGTCATCACATCTTTCCTTCGATCTACTCGGGTGACCTGTAGATCCTCTCCATACACAACACACAAAACCACAACTCTACTAAATCCTTAACTTTATCGATATTCCTCAAACAAAATACAACTCGACTCAAGAATGGAAGAAGAAGTTGTTCATCTCTCACTAGGGCATTCGCTCCAGATGTTTACGGCATCCAGATCGGGAAGCCTCCGTGGAGTGAACCGCGGTTGTCGAGATCAGCCGTCGCCTTTGACTTGCAGCATTTGCCCTCCTAGTAGCTCAGTCACAGGGCGTGAATTCTTGCTCCGGGATCGTCGACCGTGTTACAATTATTACCCTGCAAGTCGGTGAGTTCAGTTGACTTTGAACTCGCAATAATATAAAATGTTAATAGCCAGGGCCCGTATACAATTAATGAAGAGAGGAAACAGAAACGCACCTAACCTGAGTAGAAGAAGATATGGTTGCACCTTCTAACCATCGAACTATGAAGCTAACTGTACCTGCGGCGTCGCCGTCCGTATGAGACTATGAAGAAAAATTGATTAAACTTACAACAACGCTCTCCCAAAACTCTTATTCAACCATCAAGCACATATAGATGATCGTATGTGCGTCGGAAACAAGAACTCCAAAAATAAAATAATACCTTAAAACTTCCGACACTTTTTCCTAAGGCTGGAGAAAGGTGTCTGACAAAAAGGCGGGGTATGCTAAGGTGGAAAAACGCAACCCCCGGATCTCTCAACCCTCCCATCATGAAATTCAAAATCATCTCTCTGATGCTTCATGCCGTGGAACTTCCGTGGACCCGAAAAAGAATATTATGGAAAGATCCCCTGAAATCAAAAACAGGTGATAAAAAAAAATCACCTGAACTAAAAACTAAACTTACTATACCATCTTTATCCTACACTCATGTCATCATTTGTACTTTGCCTCTCCATTGTCCGGGATCAAGAAAGAGTGAGATGCCTCCACTCCCTATCGCAACAAATTCAGGAATTCATGATTCCTATGAATGCCGTATTGAAATATGAAAACATCGAATTTTTCATACCACGTTATAAAATTTTATTGATGTAGCTTAAAATTTAACAAAATTTCGTTTTATTTACTAAATCCTGACTCTCAAACTAACTTTAGCATTAAATTTTCTTAACCTTAAAAAAAAACTTACGATTATCGCACGTAAAAATTTCACTATTACATTAAAACTTTAAAGTGAACTTCACAATACAAAAATAAATATCCCTAACTTCTTTCCAATTTCTTTTGTTGGATAAGAAAAACCTATAATTGACAACAAGTGCGTACACATTTAACTTATCTAGCAATTTCCAAAAAAAAAGTTACTTCAGTTGAATTCAAAATTAACTTTAACGCCGTTCGATTGTTAAAAAAAGAAAGAAGACCGAATTCTCTATTCATTGACCAAAACTAATTTCTAACTTTCGATACGATACCGAAATGTTGTTCGCGAAATTCGATACGAAACTGACTAAAAATTCGGAAAGATACCCAAAAATGATAATTCGTATTACTCAAAGCTTATTTTAAGATTGCGAAAACGTTATCAACAATAAATTAAGAAAGACTATTGAGAACGAGATTGAGACCAATTTCAGGGAGGGCTGACAAACAGTTCGCTTGCCAGATTATACAGTTCAAATATATCATAAAAGCAAATATATGTTTATGTAAAAAATATATAAAAAGGAATAAATGGATTAAATGTTTACCACACCAATACGGTGCCTTAAGAATGATTCTCACGAATCACCTTTATTGACGCCGACGCAGCAGAGCTCTCCTGGACGACCTGTGAAACAAAAGTTATGTTATCCTACCCTATTTTCATAAACGTATATTTCAATATGTATCTAAGATGCATTAGCTGAAGGCTCCAAGCATTTATTGATCTTTAAGTTTCTCAAAACTTCTTTTTCTTTGCTTCTTAATTATCGAATTGACTTTCCACGTGACCGAACAAAATTATTTAAACGTAAACCCGAAGAAACTGTACCGCAGTTCATGAAACAAAATCTAAATTGCGTATATTATACCGTTTCACGAAACTGTAAAGGTTAACGGTACTCTATACCGTTCCCGAACTTCCACGAGTTGATACCTCGATGGTATGAGTTTTGGACTTGAAATGTCGATAATAATGTTATTAAAAACCGAAATACGTTTTTAATCAAATTCGCTTTGACCTGTCTCGAGTATCCGTAGTGTAATCCGTACACTATTCGTTGATCTCTGTAGAAACAAAAAAAAACTATTTCCAATCCCTTGTGCAAAAAGGTGGTGGAAATGTCTATGGTTACGCTATAAGTTGTATCTTTACTTTTCGTTTTGGTTCTTAGGACCGTATGTCGCGTTTCGGAATTTGATTCAATACTCGTCTTCTATGCAAGTGACGATAGTAAAAAGGAGGTAAAGGGAAATGAAGCTACTTTGCCGCGAGTAAAACTGAAACGCGTAAGTATGAAATCACGATAGAAAAAAAAAACTGATAGTACCAATGGAAATCAAATAATATATATAGTTATATGGATATAATGAATATATATTGATTAAATGGAATAATAATCTAAACTACTATACTTGATAATGTAATGAGGATCTATAATATAATTATAAAAAGAGGTTGTGGCAACTGTTTGGGTACGACGAGTAAAGTTGGGCTGTGCGGATGAGCGATTTCTCGACTCAACCGTAGGTAGCTCTACGTATCTTGAATGGCAGACCTTGGGTCTGGACTGCGATGTGTGTTTTGGTTTTCTTTTTCTTTCAGTTGTGTGGTTTTTATATTTTTTTGCGGTTGAATACGTCACCACCATATGATAGCAGTAGGTATTTTATAAAAAGTTTAACTGAACTTCGTTTTTTTGGCGTGTCATCACCGCCTGTGGTGGCAGTTATATAGCGGTTCAATCTTAGAACTGTATTTCAATGCTGCTGTGGGGTTTTAGCGCTAAGTTTTTTAGAAACCAAAAAAAACTGATGCCGTCCGCGACAATAATGTTGAATGCGCAATTGCTTTTCAATTCTATGGAGTTACACAATTTTATTGTAACTAACACTGGCTTGTCCTGCCTATCCAAAACACTTTCTACCCTGAATATATATATATATCACAGATTTTACCTTAATAAAATGAATACTTGTTTCTCTTTTCATTTTATTTCTCCTTTTTGTATAAATTATATTTGATGAATCCTACAGAGACTGTTGCGCTTCCATGGGTGCGATACACTGGTGAATTTACTGGATCGGTGGCCACCATGTGGCGTATTCTCAGATTTTGTCCCTCGTGCTATTACAGAATTCCTTTTTCTTCTAAGCGTAATTTAGATTTAAGTTGTACCTCGCTATTCTACCTATTCGCGCGATAGAGAAAAATTATTTATTAAGTAGTGTTTTATCATGTCTTCTACAAAAGAAAAAAAATCTACCGCCTACTCTGTCACATGATTTTTGCAGCAATTTTTTTGCAAGCCGCTTTCTTTAAAACAATAAATGTTGCTTACCTCGCAAATGAATGTGCAAAATTTCCTTTTCTCCTTACGTCCTGTTAATTGTTCTCTTGTTTAATTCTATCACTTTTTCAATTAACTAGTTTATTTAATGATTTAACTTCTTTTCTTTCTTAGTTTTAGGTTTTGATGTTGCTAGATGTGAAACTGAGATTGAAATGGTGGCAAAAATGTTCGTCGCCAACGCCATCCTTTCGAAGTAGCCGCGGCCATTCTTAGAAGCTCTATCTTTTATTTTCAACAGTTTGAGGAACACTTTTCTGTTATTTTGTGTTCAGCTGTTAAACTATCTATGCTCTCGGATGCTTCCATAATGGTCGTATCGCACTGAATTAGTAGTATGAGTCTTTAGCTTCTACTACTCGTTGGCGGCAGACAAATTATTTTATCAAAAATGAAATGTGCCTAGGGTAATTTCAAGTTTGGTGGAATTGTATGACTTGAAGTGTCACTTTGGTGTGCATGGCTGTCATTGATGGGCCATCACATTCGCCTGGCGATTTAGGTATTGCCAGTGTTCTTCTTTTAGTGCAAATAAATTATGATTTATTTGTTCAATATTAGAATTTTCCTTACAGATAAAGGAAAATTCCGAGTGGCCACTAGCCAAAGTTCGTCCGGAACTGTCGACACACCTCCTTTATCCTTGGGTGCTGGTGATGAAATGCATCCGATGGATTGATGCGCCTCGAATATAGATGAATTTCCAACCGTTGTCCTTCCTTAATTCGTAGTAAAATACTTTGCCATTGCACGGCAAGTATAAAAAGATTGGTCGCAACACAAATTTTTCACAACGAAAAAGTTTATGTTCTGCGAGTGAGCTGTTCGTTGGTCGGTGTCTTTCTTCAAAATGACTTCTGCTCTGATATTCTTAGAGCATATTTTTCCTTTTTCCACCAGCCAACGCACTAACTTCCAGTCTCATGGCTGCTTTCCAGTGTTTGAACTGGTTGTTAGTTGGCACTATAGGTGGCGTGTCAAAAACATACCTTAAGGGTATCTACTCACTGAGCACCTTTTCGTTCGGCATAATTGTTTGACAACTAGAGCATGACAGCTCAAATAGTTTGTACGGAAATGACAGGAGTAAGGGTCAGATTACACTAGAAGTTAATGGTAAGTATTAACCCAATTATAAGGTTGGAGGATTTCGACCTCAGTAACTTGTCAGAATAGTTTTATATTTCAGTCATATCCGTCAGAATGATGACAAAAGAAAATAGGTTGGAATTTAGGTGAAGACACTATGTTGTCCTATGCTTTACCTCAGAAGGTTTAATTTTTCGGACAACCTTACGAAACAAGTTCATCGCACTATTTGTTCGTTGACATATGTCAAATGTAGATTTCAGAACGCGACTAATAATAAGTGTGTGTTCATGTTACTTTTCGATTTCTTATACTGCTGTTTGACATTGATAGGCAAGAATGGGAGAAAATTCATTTAAAAAAAAAAAACGGGTGAGTACAGTTTCACATTATATTCGGTGTGATGAAAAGTGTTATACAATTCGAATTACGTTTCTTCTCTACACAATAAAGTTCCCAGCCTACTGAAATTTCAGGTTTACACTTTGTTTGTTGGGTCGCTTGGATCTGACATTAATGAATTTACACGGTGCGCTGAGAATAGCACATAAGACAGGTTTAGTAAAGGAAAACAATTACATCGGCCGCATCGACTAATGCTTCTGTCTTGCTGCCTAACATTTGGTTCTGTCATCAATTATGATTTTGGCATTCTCTACGTCACGTGCACAACTCAAGATTTGTGTTTGCCTAGTACGAACTGACTAGCTTTAATTTTTAGTGTGAACCAAAAATGGAACGAGCGAGTGTGTGTCGGATTTATTATTTTCAAAGGGAGGTACCCTTTCAGAGTGCTCAATGGAATGTGGGCAATCTGATCGTCGCTCTGTTTGGGAAAATGATCAGGATTTTGATCTGAGATTGGAATCTGATCTCTGACAACGGAATCTGATCTCGCACAAGATGGATTCCTTTTTTTTTGCGGAAACTCTTTGGCAGATGAAACTGGATGGGTGTGTTCGTTGAGTAGCTATTGATATTATGATTCTGTTGATAGATGGTGGTAATAGAATTTATTTATTGCTAGTGACTGGCGAGAAAGTTTTCCCTACAAATCGTTAGCTTCGAATGCACAGATCAAACCATTTGATCCACTTTTCTTAGACGATTACTTACTTTTTCCATTCTTCAACCAGAACTCTCGTCTTTTTATTCAACACCAAATCTTTAAAACGCTCTTCGTCCACAGCTTTGACGAGTTTAATTAACAAATTTGGCCCTGCAATGCAAAAATTGCTCATCGAGGGAAGCTAACATTTGCTTGGCATTTCGCCTGGCCATTTCACAGGCACTCCTTCATTGTCGTTGTTCAGGAAATCAATGCGAAAAGTCGCACTACTCGCAATAGGAACTGCTACATCCGACTCAACAAAGATGATCTTGCATTCGGAATTCGTGAGAAACTCTTGGGCATTGATTTACATTAAATTATGCATTATTTGCTCTGGCAGTAGTTTTCTAAGGCACATCATAAAGTTATAAGTCTTAGCCGCTGATCCACGGACTATAATCTTTATTCTATACAGTTGGGAGAGAATAGAAGTTGGCTAATATAATACTCTTTGTCAAGTGAAATTAAAAATACAGCTGTTCTCTTTACTCTTATTCATAAACGTACCCAGAGAAAAGTTAAAGAGGGCATTAAAATATCATCGCTTTTGGACTATTTTTGTAAAAAACGATATTTAAAATATTTGTCCTTTTGTTCTAGCAGAACAACCCGAAAAGATCTGTTAAAATTTAGCTCGCAGGAAATGTGCCGAGCAATGGGTATCCGGAGAGAAATATCAAACGACATGACGTCTTGTCTGTCATTTGTGCGTGCAGGACAAACAAGAAAATTCAACTTCGGTTGCGCATATCTTAATTCTTTAAGGGGTCAGTTATAGCGATACGGAAAACCAAACCGAAAAAGGTGGAAAGGGATGAAAATAATATTTTTTTCGTTTTTATAGTTTATAGCGGTCATGAAAACGGTGCCAGAAAAATATTTCTCTCTGACATTCACAAAACAAGAGTTTATCCACACGCGCACAATGTACATACCTATTAATTTTCGGCATTGTAAAAATAAGATAAAGATACAAAAAACCACTAAACAATTATTTCAGGGAGAAACGAATGGCGAATTTTATTGGCCACGTTAGATCAATATTTTTTGGTCTAAGATCAATGTTTTTTGATCCGACAGCTAAATTTTAATTTCCTTTGGTCAACAAATCAATTTTTTTATATCTTAGATCAATATCTTAATATCATCATTGTATATGAAATCTATAGTAATATGGATAGCAGGATCGACTGTGGCGACACCGTGAGCCTGCAAACCTTTTTTTCAAATTTCTCGTTTTGGAGAGAAAATGTAGGTGGAAAGGTTTAAATATGTGATAATTATCAGCGACATCTATGTGTCTCCAAACCCCGTTATCTCTTACTCGTTCCCCAGACTACTATAGATTTCATATACAATGATATCATTTCCTTTCGAGATTTAACACATACCACAATACTTCTCGAACAGCAGAGTTTGAAGTTTTGTTTTTAGCATTGCGAGAATTCAATTCTTTTGTGACATTGTCATTTTGACACACACACAATTACAAAAAAAAATCTCGTTTTTGTTTTTCCATTGTGCAAGAAAAATCAAACATCTGACATTAAAATCTAGGATTACCAATAAAAATCACCATTATTCATTCAAAAATGTTGCCGTTGATTTTTTTTTTTTGGGAAAGTGTCAGAAGTCGCATGAGTGAGGATTATAATAACCAAATTATAGTGCGAATCGATTCTTATGTGATTTTTGTTGGTACGTCGGAGGGATTTTTGAATATTTGCTTAAGCCTGGGAGCCAGGCTTGCCAACTAGCAAAAAGTTTTCTGCCAAAATTTAAAAATATTTTATGGGTAGATTATTAATTTTTTAGTTTAATTAGGTGTGAAAAAGAGAATGAGTTGAAATAAGAAAAAAATCTTAGTAACGCGTAATGTAAAAAAGGGAATTTAACGTGAAGTGACAAACAAAAACTACCATTTTACCTTTCAAACCCAGTTCTTTCCAGTTTTTGTTTATATTTAAAACATTGATTTTGTATTTTGAAGAAATCTGTTGCAATTTTTTGTTATCAATACCTAGGTATTCTAATCGTTTTGCAGGTGTATCTTTCGAATGACATGTTTTACGCAAAAATGTCCCTTAATCTTTTTTGAAGCAAAGTAGATAAAAAAATTTTAATTTGCATCCGAGTTGTCATCTTTATAAGTTAAAGCCTAGTACTCAGATCGCGCTAAATTGTATCTCTACAATATTTATCTCTACACACCTTTGCTAAAAAGGCGCACTAAATTTTGAAGTTGGAGAGATTGAGGATACTATAATAGTCCGGGAGCCAGCGACCTTTTTTGATGACCAAAAGCACAAAAGCTCAAAATGTGTTTTAAGCTTTACTTTGCTTCCATACTATTTGGAATGGACCTCCAGCTGGCGCAGTTCCGGGGGGTGTGCTAGCGGCAGCCTCCGAAACACGTAAAATATTAATAAAAAAAACTAATACCACAAAAGCTCAAACTTTGTAAAGATGGTAATTATGGTATATTTTAACATAAAAACGTATCCAGCCGCACTTCGAGTGGGGTATTGTGCTCCAGCTTTTCACGTAAATATGTAAAAAATATGGTCTGAGTGAACTCATACCACAAAAGCTGAAATTTGGTACACTTGTACCTAATATAATATCTTAAACGAAAAAAACATCTAGCTTCACATTAGTGGGGGGGGGGGTGGAAGTGTCCAGCTGGCGCAAAGAAGGACGTTGCGCATGGGTATGCAACCGAAAAAAAACGTATTTTTGACTTTATCAGCTGGATACTTTTCCCTCACTAAATATGAAGCTGGATACTTTTTTTTGTTAACTTATTTAATTAACTATTATATTACAAAAATTTCAGCTTTTGTGGTATCAGTAATCTATACTTTTTTTATTGAACAAAGGGCGCCATCCATGCGCTCTTTTTATGATAGATACGTAAGTATAACTTCTCTTCTCTTAAGTTTTAATTTCACCAAACTGAAACCACAAAAGCTGAAATTTGGTACACTTGTACCTAATATAAAAACTTAAACGAAAAAAACATCCAGCTTCACATTAGTCGGACGGGGGGGGAGTGTCCAGCTGGCGCAAAGAAAGACGCTGCACATGGCCATGCAACCGAAAAAAGTGTATTTTTGACTTTATCAGCTGGATACTTTTCCCTCACTAAATATGAAGCTGGATACTTTTGTCTTTTAAATTATTCACTTTATCTACATACTTTTAACGTTAAATACTTTTGAATTATCATTTTTTTAAGTAAAACTAAATTTAAGAAAATGTATTACTCGTATGTTTATTTATGTTCATTGATGAAAAAGGGGGAAACATTCGTTGGTCTAAGATGATGAGATGCTTTGTTAATTAGCTCCAACAAAGGATTTACATTCTCAGCAGCCAGTCAAATGAATTTTTCCTTTGTTAATGAACTTTTAATAATGTAATTTAAATAATATAAAACAACACAATCCACTTCAAACAATTTATTTTATTTTTATTAAGATTAAAACACCACAACAAGAAATAAACACGCGGAAATATAAACACAAACTGTCAATTGTGCAGACTTAATTTGTAGTCTGCAAAGCGAAATCTCCTACTATCTCTTTCTTTTGCATTTATATTAAATATAGTTCTATTTCTTTATTAATTCATAAATACCATACATCAACAAAATATTTGTATGTAGTTGTTTTCTATGTTTTGCAAAATGCAATAGATAAATAAAATTAAATATAGTTCTGCCTTTCTTACTACCAAAAATGTATTTATGTACGTATAGAATGTTCGACCTATAAAACACGATAGATAGCTGTCAAGCAACAATTCAAGTGATCGAAGCGGCCGATTTACTTTTCTTGTTTTGACATATTGCTCCTACTATTACATAGAGTCAGTCCGTCATTCATGATTCTGACTGAAATGCTCATGTCTGTTTGCAAATACATCTCTTAAAACTGGTAGAAACCAAAAGTGGTCCACAAAAGCGAAATGAAGCTTACGTTACATCGTTACCACCAATTAAGAAAAGACGTGACAGATAGTTTTATTTGCTCATGGAAGTGTTAAGGCTCGTCCACATTATGCTGAACGATGCCGATCGGCCTATGCCGACCAGCCAAGCCGAATAAGTATGGACGTGCCGAAAGCCATCCCGAACCGAACCGAACTCAAACCGAATCAAATGGATACTCGTTCGGCTTGGCCGACCGGCATAGGCCGATCGGCATCATTCGGCATAATGTGGACTATCCCATGAATGATAATGCAATAGTTACTCAATTCAACTTGAGGAAATATAATGACATGCAGCTGTCATTCGAATGTCAATTACTTGATATTAATATTTTATACCCGACAGGAGCCAAGCGAACGTATTATTGAGTCCATTCCACCGTAAAGATTCACATAACAATTTATGCTAACCTATGTACCAAACGCGAAAACTAAGTGGTTAGAACTCTGACAAAACATATCCAGAAAGGCGCGTAATTATGGCATTTTAAGTAGTCAGAGCATTAACCCTGTCATTATTGCCCACTGATTTCCATTCGACGAACATTATGTGACGCGAAATTCATATTTGGCATAAATGATCAAGTGAGCGTAGACCTTAATGCCCTCCAGCCACACGCCACCTATGTTGTTAGCGAAGAAGTAGACCAATCTCTGGAAAGAGGAGTATATTGGAAAACATGGCGTTGGCTACCTGGAAAGTGGTAGTGTGGATGATATATTTTTCAGCAGACTTCATTTTGAAGAAGCACTTTGTCGGGAGAAGAACTCCATATCAGAACGCGAGTATTAAAAAAACCTTTTTTTTATAAAGCAGCATAGCTGCGACCATTTTTTTTGTCTAGCAAATTAGAAATTTCTATTTGCTCAGACTTTGAGGGAATTCCTCATAAAATCACCAATTATTACTACATCCAAGGTAAGTTTGTGATTTTACATCAATTATTGTGGCTTGAGATGAAAATCTGCCACGATGATTGAGGATAATTGGCGAAGCCACATGGCCAACCAAATTAATATACGTTTTCTCCGTTCTTCCTATAGGAGATTTTACATGTTTTATAAGGAAGAGGAGCCAGGAAACCACAAGGTTGGACCAGCCAAGCGGATTTGCTCCAATATTTTATGCCTGGAGAGTAAGGACGACGCATGGTGCGAAGCGGTGACGAGGATATTACTCATCCGCACGCGTATTTCGCTCCCATCCACTCAAAATTAGTGAAGTTGTATAAACTTTAACAACGAATCAATAAAACTTATGTACGCCAGTAGCGTCCGAACACTCCAGGTGGCATTTTATTGACCTTTTTCTTGGTCCCACCGAAGCATAATCGAACTCCGCACACACATGTGCCTAGACCAGGGCAGAGCCCTAAGATTTAGATTGACGGCTTTTTTATATTAACGACCAGTCGTCGGGCGTTGGTCCGCTCGTCGGCTCGCCGCGTTTGCGTTCGTTCCCAGCGACAAGTTCAGTATTTTTTTTTTGGAAATACGTCGTCACCTCGTGGCACTGGATTGCCACACACATTCTACACCTATAACGCCTATTGTGCGCGCCTTGTCGCAACATTATTTGGCGACCAAAACGTGTGCATCTTTGGAGACGTTGTCTCGTGGCATCTACGCCACACATTGCTTTTTATAACGCCTACAGGAGGCATATCTTTGACCGTTGATGTATTGGAACGGGTACCCAGTCTCGGTAAGGCTGTTGGCCCCACCGACATAGGAAGGCATTTTTGTTCACCAGTGGTTAGGACGTCTGGCGCGTGCTTTGACACGGGTGCCGGTTCTAAAAACCACCTCCATCTCTACCATTATATACTGAGGCAGCATAAAAGTTCCTGCAACTGTAGATAAATGTTCCTGCAACTATACATAAATGTTCCTGCAATTATAGCTACCGTATCCTGCATCCATATTCACCAGTTCCTGCATCTGTACCTTGCTGCAACTCTAATCTGTTCCGGAAACTTATCTTAAATTATATTGTATTTACAAATAATATCTTTCTGGATATACCAGGTAATAATTTGAGTTATATTAGTTTTGTGTGTGTTGTATTAAGAACGTGAAGTGTAATACGTTCCAACAAAACCCACAGGCGGGTTCACAATTGCCTACGAGCGTATGCGTTGCTCAGAATACAGAACTATTAACCACGGACGGTGGTAAATACATCCAAATAAGAGCCTCCGATAAATTTAATTACTTTTGTGGCGGGACCTGACGCTTCCCCCACCCACTTATCATTTTTTTATTTATGGATTAGATTATAAAATAAGATTTGATAGTGGAAACGTGATTTGGTGATATCTTCGATTAAATTCCCAATAGTTTTTTTTTGGTTCATGACAAGTGTCAGTATCTAAGAAAGTAGATACATTTTACCGGATCTTCCTCGTGCTGTAATGTTTTAGTCCCGTGACTTTTTGTGTAAATACTCACCGGGTGAGATCGATTTCTTTTAAAGGATGAGATTAACTTTTCCTAGATATATTCGGTTACGCAACGAAGCCCTTGCTTCTTAGTGCCATCCCAGAGTTTCGGATTTACATAAAGTGTGCTACCTTGAATTATATAATTCACTTCCGATACATTACTCAAGTTTCCTTTTTGATACTTACATACTTTTGAACACCAATTCCATTTGTTTGTTCTCTTTTTATTATTTTTATTTCCTCGTTACACTTTATTCCTTTTTTTTTTAGCACTTAGTCTTCACGACTCATTACTTTCGCGTTGGTAGCAACCGGCCTTGACTGCATTTTGACGTCGCGTCAAAATACAAATCCACTTATTGCCTGTCGGCAACACTTTAATCCTTCTCAACTATTGTTAAACCGTGTAGTACATTCGTGCATTGTTTGTTTTTATGTTCCATATACAACAATAGACACTAGATATATAATTACTATTTGTGTCTAATACAACAGAAGATCTATGAAGATCACTTTGAAGATACAAGCCTAAGATATTCAAGGCAACGATCTTAATCAACAGGCTTGATGAAGTTTCTTTTTTTTGAATCAGAGACCATAAGAACTGGTACACAACTAAATACTTTAAAGGATTGGAAGCAATATATTCCACTCTGCACTTTTATAAATATATACAGCTACCTAACTATTTAAATTTCAGCTTGTTCCCGGAGTGCACTTCAGCAACAGCAGCATTTAGCACACAATATTTAAAGCTACCCCATTGGTAGTTAGTAGAAATTTGATAATTTTGCATGTGTTTAAATATGGAATATATTCTTTGATTATCGTATTATAGTGATTCATATTTACAATTCTATTGATTACTCGATCGGATGCGAATTGTATCCTTTCGTGTATGGTTAATTTTTTTTGCCATTGAATTGAAACTCCCTCATTCTTTTGAATAACATCAAGTACAAAGTCCTGACAATAATCTACTAATACAGTTCACCCTTGTAATAATTCTGTTGTCGCGATAGGTTATGAAACAAATTCCTCACGTCCATTCATAACCGGAAGAAATATTAGTCCGATATAACATTTCCGTCCGTATATTCGAATTTTCGCCTTTTGATCTGTCAAAGATAGTCGGCGTTAAGAAACCGACGCCGCGGTAGAAAAATAATTTTGTTACGATTATTTTTTTTAATTTTTTTTTTAACGTGAATAATCCGATCCGCGTATCAATTGATATTTGAATTAAGACCATCGTAACCACAATCACTTCTACTATAGGAAGTTAAAGATCTTCAATAAATTTTAATACCTTTTTTTTGTATTTGAAAAGCAATTGACTTTGTGACATTGCATTTTAACTAAGACATTATAATTAGATAAGGTTTAATATAGATATAAGATCACAATTGTTAATTTTCTAAGAGCATTTATGAGATAGCCATTTCAGTCTTTTGTAACTTAGCATTAATAGATATTCAATTAAGAATTTCTAGTTCCCATTTTTCTTGTAATTTACTGATTTTATTCTTGATCATTAAGTTACTTCAGTAACTTTTAATAATCTGTTAGAGTATAAGATAAGATATTAATAAATAAGATTTTGTTTATAACGTTTTCCCAAAAATTCGTTGCATTTTTGAATTCAGTTTTTATTTAGAACTAGCTTTTGCCCGCTACTTCGTACGCGTGGATTTTAGAATAAAGTAGGTATCTCAGTATATTTTTGTTTTTGCACAACCGGTTCAAAATGGGAGGTATGCGTGGTATGAAAGCTATATACTTTACAAACTCTACAGCCGTAAGATTTTTGGCTTCTGTATAGTATTATTTCGAAGTATCATAACGGTTTAAATTGCAAAGTTAGAGGGTTAAGTACTGAAGAAATATACGAATATACCTAATTGGAATGCCCACTTTCAAAACGATGCTGCGCGCCGATACTGCTATTTATGGCAGCTCCGCTTCATCAGTTTTGGGCGTAAGTATTGCTCGTTCACCGTTCTTTATGGTAACATTATTTTTCGATTTCTGCTTTCGCTGAATAAGGCATTGTCTATATGGTGGTAAATAGCGCCATCTATGATGTTTTTGATGTAACTTCTATTCAGAACGACTAACTTATTTCTATTCATGTATACGTAGGTAAGTGTGGCACTATTGTATTATGTAATATTATGCTAACTTCCTTTAAATCTTTTAATTTTGTGTTAAGTTCATTGAATAATGTTCGATTTCAGTAATTTAAAAAAAAACAACCAGAATTATATATTTTCCTGCGATAAAATGTAGCCTATATTTTAAGTTGGCGTACTACCAATAAATCTGCGAAAACCGCATTCAATTCCATGCAGTAGTTTTTGCGTGATGCGCGTACAAACATACAGACAGACAGACAGACAGACAGACAGACAGACAGACAGACAGACAGACAGACAGACAGACAGACAGACAGACAGACAGACAAAAATTTTAAAAACGGTTGTTTTGGCTTCTGTGGGTCTAATAGAGACTCCCCATATTAGTTTTACATCTATATCTTCAATGTACAGACATCGACCCGTTACAATTTTATTATATGTATAGATATAGATTTCAGGAAAATACTAAATATTTTAGTTATGTCTGAGTAAGATATTCTGAGGGAGGGTGGTAACCCTCACCATTCTTCGAGGTAACAAGGTAACGTACATGGAGTACGTAGGGAGTATTTATTTTTGGCAGCGATAGCGTAGAGTCGATTAGAGTTATGGTTAGATAATAGTTTTGAGAAAGGATATGTAGGAGAGCCAGCATATCTGTGCTTGCTTATTAAGTCTGGGGCTGTCCATCAATAGAGTTGAGTCGTAGGGACTCACCGGTACGCGGTCAGCCATGGCCATATTCGAGAGAGTTGGTTCTCGAATATGGAATGGGTGGGTTGAGATACCAAGGGGGATCAGTCTACACCTGTGATCCTCCCTCCCTACAACGTTAGTCACCTCTTCCTCATTCTGCGATTCATCGTGGCGGCAGAATGTAGTGAAGGTGACAAGATAGCCACGCAGCCACGCCCATCTATGGTCTGCGGTCACATGCGTACATACGAGTTGCGTTCAAGGGTTTAGTTGGATAATTCAATCTCGATTCTTTACTTACGAACTATGGTCATTCATATTAAGAGGTGCAGTTGCGAATCGTTCTTTCTCTACAGTCAATTCTTCTCAGTCCTGTTAACGTCGGTTATGAGGGCCAGTAAGCATTTTAATATATTTATTCGAACTCGACCACCAGGGTTCAACGGTCGGCAGGATAATAAGAGGTAACACTGGTCAGGTAGATCCCGGAGCAAGTGCCCATGGCCTGGCTGAGCTAACTGTGGGATGGGTGCTGCCGGCCACCGCGACGGTCGATCTCGACCACAACCTTACGTTGTCGCATGCCGTCCTTACTGTCTACTCTCAATGAGTAGCCGGCGAGGAAGGGGGCGTTGCCGACATAAGGTTGCTTCCATCCCAATTCACGTCAAATCCAGCCGATGATGTCTAGACACATAGATACTAACTGGAGCAAAACCTCTGGGGAATTTGATGCCACGGGAATAAAAATAATCTCTCAAATTTAGATTCATCAATGAGGTATGAGTAAGGTTTTGGTTTAAAGGTGTAGGCCACGGAGTGATAAGGTTGCGAGCGGAACACCTAGTACTCGCAGCGGATAGACGGGAATATGCCATCAGGTACCCTCTAGGCTGTTCTACGGTGTTTTGTAGTCAGTACCCATGGTAGGCTGATGGATAGTTCTCGTTTCTGTGATGGGGATGGAGATGGGAGTTATGAAGATGGAAGGGGGGAGCAGACACAGCAAGATACCATGTTAGCGACGTGTAAGTATTCCTGATTAGTGATGCTAGGTACACCGATACATGGGAAGTTGAGGTTGGAGATGCTGTTCCTTGGTATAGGAGTCAAGGATGTTTGGGTGGATCTTGTCTCTTCTGGTCTCTTCTTCGGGTTGTGTTGTCGATGGGTGTTTGCTTGGAACTTGGGTATCCATAGGATATTTGGGGCGAAGAGGTCAGGGCCTGTCGGCGACTCAAGTTATATCTTTATAATCTTCTCTCATCATATTAATATTTACGTTACAGGTGGATATTAGTTATGAATTTAATTATTACGTTACAGATGGCGCCCAACGTGGGGCCCGAATTAATTGATGAAGACAAGATTAATTTAGATTTTAGTTAGGTCGATTCCGAATGATATAGTTCGAAATTAGAATTTTTGAAATTTTCGAAATTTTTCAGTTTTTGAAATAAAGTTATTTGTTATTGTACAGTTCTCTTAAATGGAGGAATACTATCGAGGCTAGTAGTGTAGCACTATTTTGTCCAGTGGTTTAGTGAATTCTTTCCTGAGTCAGTCTGTTGCATTAGGTCTACCTATTTTTCTCTACCTCTTGTCGCCTAGGTTTGTCTTCGATCTCTGTCCGGATTGAGCTGTCGTTTGCTTGATTGTCAGCTGCTGAAATGTTGACATTTCCAATAAGTGATGTCTGAGATTCTGGCTGTAGGAGAGTAGATTGAACAGGTCTTCTGACCGGTGGTTGGTGCATTTTGACCGACGCACGTCAGCTGCAGAAGCTGGTCATTCGCTCGAATACGACCCAATTTGTTTCAATTTCAGATCAACTTGTCTTTTTGATTTATTACACTACCCAGACTGCTTTAGAATTTTCAGTCGTTATTAATAGATGTTGTGAAGTGACGGTACGCGACGAGACATGTAGCGCTAACCGGTAGTTGATGTCTTATACCCGATGTACGTCTGTTGTAGCGCAATGTCGTTGTCGCCTATTTGAACAAACTTTCGTTTAGGAGTAATTGCTTGTTTTCTATTGTTTATATTCGAATCGGTCATGTTGCAGAACCGATATATGTACGCCTTGTTCCTAGGAATGGAGGGTTACCACCTCCCGAATCCTTTTATGAAATACAACCCTATATAGATTTAGATATTTTTTGAGTTACGATACAGATCAGTACAGTTTTTTTTTTTTTGAGTTCCCGTCAATTGAGTCGAGACGTAAACTTCTCAGTTGATGTGTAGTTTTGGGATAGTGCCCGAAATTTAGTTATTTTGAGATTTTAGGAGTATAGATAAATATTGAGTTTTTTTTGAGTTTCCGTCAATCAAGTTGGGACGTAACTTCTTGATTGGACGTGTAAGTTGGGATAGTGCCCGTTTTTTTTAGTCTTTTGGGATAGTGCCCGTTTATAGTTTGTAGTTTGGGATAGAGCCCGCAGATTCTGGAGTCTAGCTCAGTAAGGCTAGAGTTTAGTTTTTTTTTGATTATTTAAATTTAGATTAGGATCTAGAGCATTAGTTAAGTATCAATATATATTTCTTTTCATCATTTCTTTATTTTTGAATTCTTCTTCCGTATTTTAGAACATATTTAGTGAGGATATAATTAGGTATTCTCTTGTACTTTTCGTTGAGAAACTGATAGAGCTTTGGATTTACTCTTTCAGTAGACAAAAATAGTTTGACATATATTACTTTTAATATTAAGCACTTTTAGTATTAAGTTCATTTTGATAACTTTCGTTACTTGAATTACTTTATCTGACAAATATCCGTTAGAGGTTTTTGCTCACGGAGTATTTACTTTTTTACTATAAAATTTTTGACTTACCTTTTTTATTGTTGCATTACTCGAGTAGTATCCGTTCGAGGATATCTCACGGACTACTAGGATTATTATCCACCGGACTTACAATATACCTTGATGTAGATTGATAAAGGACCGTTTAAGGCAATTGCCCACGGTACTTTTGAATTTTCCACTTTTTGATTTGACAATTTTTTTTTAT
Source organism: Platycheirus albimanus (assembly GCA_916050605.2). NCBI lineage: Eukaryota > Metazoa > Arthropoda > Insecta > Diptera > Syrphidae > Platycheirus > Platycheirus albimanus. The sequence goes on from OU696696.1 coordinate 250,889,503, forward strand.
TTTCCCTGTTATCACTCGTTTAGTCTCCGTTCGAAGATTTCTCATGGACTACAAGTTGATTATCCTTTTTGTGAATCCCTGATTCACACGTTTGACGCGGTTTACCCGATTTCCATTCAGTTGCAATCGAATGAACGGTCCAAGACCGAGACGAACAGTCAAAAGTACTTACCTAACGAAGTACAAAGATTTCGACGCAATGGCTCCGACCAAAACCCGGCCACGTTCAGAACGACGTCGTGGAAGATCACTAAGAGGACGAAGACAGTGTAGCCGAGAGTCTACCGAGAGATAACACAGTCGATAGAAGCGTCGTAGTAGGCGACGATGAGGTAGCAAGAGCCGAAGACCACTCAGCGTACATTCAGAAAGTAGTTTCCGCTACTATTGACCTACACAGGGTCGACGATAGGAAGTTTATGGCGGAAGCGTTGGAGAAAAGTCACATGCGCTTGCTTGACCAAGTAGCCCAGCTACTGCAAAAACGAACAGTCAAAGCCACCCAGCCTGTCGCCCCTCCTAAGCCAATTGCTCCCCCAACGAGACCACTCGTTCCGCCTAACGCTACCTCAACGCAGCAAGTCGCACGGCAAGTTAACTTAGCCAACCCAGACACTACACGTGTCTTTAACCAAAATGTCCAGTCCGCGTATAGACCAATCGATGAAATCGATTTGGCAGACCGTTACACACCGCATTATGAGCCAACTAGAGTGCCACCTTTGTCGGATGTCAATCCCGTCCAAATGCCTCTAGGCTCCAACCTAGACGAGTTTATGTCTCGAGTAAATGCCTTCAATTTCGACGACGAGTCCGCTGTGTCGCCTCCTAGGCCGCCACCCTCGAATGCTACTTCGATGAACCGTGTTCATCCATTTCACAAGTGGGGATTAAAGTTCGATGGGAGGAATATGTCAGTTGACGATTTCTTGTTCCGCCTAGGATGTATTCGAAATAGTTATGGTGTATCGTGGTATGAAATTACCGCAAACTTTTACCACTTCGTGTCAGGTTCTGTTGAATCATGGTACTGGGTGTACCTAAAGGGCAACAAACACACGACGTGGGACGAATTGAAAACTGCTTTGGTAGAACAGTACCGTAGTTTGGAAAGCGACACCGAGTTGTTCCGCAAATTGTCTGACCGCAAGATGATGAATGGCGAGTCTTTCAATGACTTTTATGATGCCATTCAGTATTTAAACTCCAGGATGAGAGTTCCTAGACCAGAAAAGGAACTCATAGAGATCATCAAAACTAATGTCCGTAGGCGCATGAGTGAACTACTCATAACCTACAGTCCGTCTAGCTTACGACAGCTAGCCTATTACTGTCGAGCCATAGAGAAGGCTCAGTCTCAATATGAGAACGTCCGTCCGAATTTCGTGCCAAGTGCACAACGTTCCACCTGCAAGGCGATTTGTTAATGAAATCGTTGAAGAGCCTTGCCAGGATCTAGTAGTGGCATTGCTTAATGCCAGTGTCGAAGGATCGTAGGCCGCAGAAGTGTTGGAATTGCCAAGTTATCGGTCACAATTTTCGTGATTGCGCAAAACCAATAGATAAAATCTTTTGCGTCCGTTGCGGATTGGCTGATGAATATAGTCCGTCCTGTCCAAAGTGTTTAACGGGAAACGAGAGGAGGAACAACCCAATATCCGGGTGGGGTTCGCTCCGATTAGACGCACCCGGAGTTCGAGTGACCAAGCCGACAAAGCCTCTTGAACTTCCAAAAATCACTATTTTGAAATCACACAACAAGAATAATAATGAATTACAAAACTTAGTTAACAATGATTGTAGAACAATCCCCAATTTAGAAGAAACCAAACCCAAATTGAATTATAATAATAAGTTACCAGAACCATTATACCGAAAACCATTTCATGAACGATTACGTAATTATATCGAGGTACGTAAGCGAATTGTTACTTACCCAGAGTCATCCAGATGGATACAACGGTTAAAGGAGCGCTTCCATCGGAAGCGGACTACTTATCGTAACATCGCTTCAGCAACCATAGGCCGAGAATCGACCGACCCACGCCCATATGTGACGGTCAGTCTATTCGGCGATAATTTCTTAGGTTTGCTCGATTCAGGGGCAAGTATAAGCTGTTTAGGCAACGATATACTCCCCTATTTGAAGGAGAAAAATGTTACGATAAGGAAGGTAGAGACTACCGTGTCCACGGCCGATGGACACAAGCAATGTGATCAATACGTCGATCCAATACAAGGGAGTAACAAAAGATATCGATCTTTATATTGTACCATCTTTAAGCCAACGTCTATACCTGGGCGTTGACTTCTGGCAAAAATTCCAGATTGCACCTAATATAATTGCGGGTCTTTCAGGAATGACGGCCGGTGGGCCAGACGAGAGACCCACCAACCAGATGAAGTTGAATGATGAAGAGTCTAGACGACTAGAAGCTGTTGTTCGTAGATTTCCTTCTTTCGCCGTCCATGGACTCGGGAAGACAAATCTAGTGCAGCATTATATAGACACGGGTGATGCCGTACCTATAAAGCAAAGGTACTATCCCGTTTCCCCGGCGATACAAACTCTCATGTACGCGGAACTGGACCGTATGCTTTCGTTGGGAGTCATCGAGGAAAGTTCCAGCGCATGGAGTTCCCCAGTTGTGCTTGTACGCAAACCTGGTAAGAACCGATTGTGTCTGGACTTTCGGAAGGTGAACTCCGTAACCAAGAAAGATGCTCGTCTAATTGCGCATGTAGAGGGGCTGCTGGCACGTCTGACAGAGACACGTTATATTTCTAGCGTGGATCTGAAGGATGCGTTTTGGCAGATACCGCTGGAGCAAAGTTCGAGGGAAAAGAGCGCTTTTACAGTACCAGGCCGACCACTGTACCAATTTAAGGTCATGCCTTTCGGTCTATGCTATGCGGCACAAAGTCTGAGCTACCTAATGAGTCGCGTAATTCCATCGGGGTAACGAGATCAAGTCTTTGTGTACTTAGACGATCTATTGGTTGTGTCAAAGGATTTCGACGAACACATACAGACTCTGGAGATAGTCGGAAAGTGCTTGACAGATGCAGGTCTGACGATTAACGTCGAGAAGTCGAAGTTTTGTTTTGATGAGCTTCACTATCTCGGTTATAAGGTCTGTCAGGGTTGCTTGAAAGCTGATCCTGACAAAATTTCAGCTATCACTAGCTTTCCGTTACCACAACTCGCCAAGTTCGCCGATTTCTCGGTATGGCAGGTTGGTATCGACGGTTTGTGAAGGATTTCAGCACTCTAGCCGCACCCTTGACCGAGACACTGAAAAAAGGAAGAGCCTTCAAGCTCGGTCCAGAAGCTATTGAAGCTTTCCTGCAAATCAAACAAGCTTTGACTTCAGCGCCTGTATTAGTCAATCCGGACTTCTCCAAGGAATTCATCATTCTCTGCGATGCATCCGCGACTGGCATCGGATGTGTACTCTGTCAGCGAGACGAATCCGGGGCGGAGCAACCTATTTACTACTTTTCCCGGAAACTGAATGCTGCTCAGAGAAACTATTCGGTGACAGAACGCGAGTGCTTAGCAGCTTTTGAGGGTTTTACAGAAGTTTAGATCTTACGTTGAGGGATACCATTTTCGTGTTATTACAGACCACTCCAGCCTGAAATGGCTGATGACTATGAAGGATCCAACCGGAAGATTAGCGAGGTGGAGTATGCGACTCCAAGGCTTCGATTTCGTGGTGGGGCATAGAAAGGGAACATTGAATGTCGTGCCAGACGCTCTGTCTAGAGCTTATGAAGACGATGAGTTGACAGTGTCAGCTTACCTTTCATGTCTACCACAGATCGGAACCTCGGAGGTACTCCACATCGATCTTGAGGATCCGTCCTTTAAATCAGAAGGTTATCTTGATATCATCAGTCATATCAGGAAGGAACAGGAACGCTTACCTGACCTCAAAGTGTCGGAAGGATATGTATACAAACGCACTAAATATGCGGTTGGTAATCCCTTGGCCGACGATCTAACTTGGAAGTTGTGGGTCCCATCAGAGATGACAGAATCTTTGACTGCATTGGCTCACAATCCGCCGCGCGCTTCGCATGGTGGTATGGTGAAGACAATTTATCGGTTAAGAGACAGATTCTACTGGCCAGGTATGTTTACTCAGGTCAAACTTTACGTAGACCGGTGTGAAGCATGCAAAACCAGTAAAGCAGCTAACATGACTTTAAGAGCTGAGATGGGAAACAGTTTCGAGTTGGATAGGCCTTTTCAGTATTTATATGTTGATTTTCTCGGCCCGTACCCAAGGTCAAGATCCGGAAATGTTTACATCGTCATCGTATTAGATCAGCTAACCAAATTCGTCTTCATCAAACCACTACGCAAGGCAACAGCCGCGAGCGTGGTCAAATTCCTGAGAGATGACGTTTTCTTGATTTACGGAGTACCAGAGAGTATACTCTCTGATAATGGTACACAATTTGTTGGGAAGGAGTTCCAAGAACTCATTGATGTTTTCGGGGTCAAGCATTACCGAACGGCAGTGTATGCTCCCCAGTCAAATGCTAGTGAACGTGTCAACCGTTCAATATTAGCGGCCATACGGTCGTATGTCAATCCTAGACTGACGGATAGGGATGCCCATCTGTCTTCGATCAGTAGTGCCTTGCGTACGACGGTGCATTCAACTCTTTCGATGTCCCCATATGAAGCCTTATTTGGGCAACGCATGATAGAGCACGGGGCAGATTATCGTTTGTTGAGAGAGTTGGGTGGACTGAACTGTTCGGAGATAGATTGGCCTCTACCTCTACCTGGACACCGAACTTGAAGAGTTGTAGAGGCTTAAGTAGGGTCAAAGATTCTTGGGGCACAGTGTCACTAGATGAGTCCCGAAAACCAAAGGGTGTTCTCACCCCATCCCCCTCCACTCCTTTCTTCTCCCTCCTATCCAATATCCACTGATCCCCTCCAACCCACCTCCCCTCCTCCTCCCCCCCTAATCCAGGGTGTCATGTGACCCGTGCCCATTGGATGGTTTGCAGCCAGGGGGTAAACCGGCTGTATTATAACGGAACCTCTTTGAAACAGGCAAAATCAAAGAGTAATCGCCTTATCTGCTACAGGGGGTGTTGCAGATGGACCTTATTTCCCCCATTACTCGTGGGACCAAAAAATGAATTCAAATACAAAAAACAAAAACCAAAAAACACACAAAACAAACGATACAAACAAAAACATGGAGACTAAGGTGCATGGATCGGGCACCTCAGACTCTGCTCTTGCCGATCCAACAAGAACATTGACTGACGAGGAAGAAAACCTTCTCCTCAATCCCTTCGCCAATCTTGGAGTGGATGATAGAGTAAGCGTTGATCCGGCTGACGACGACATGGAGAGCATTCTAAGTGTCAGCGGCAGCAGCTCCATCGCAAGCTCCAATCTCTCCAGATTGTCAGCCTCATCCAGACGTAGCAGGATTACGAACTGTAGGACGACAATCAAACGACTTGGCACAAAGAAATGGGACGAACTGACCGAACCGGACCGGAAAAGACTGCATAGCGCATATGCCTATCTTCAGGAGCAGCAGCTAACGGAGAACAAGCCGACTGCTCGTACACCTGCAGCGACTGCCTCTGAGGATGGGATATGTGCTGGTAGTTTGATGGGACCACCCGCGCCCCGGATTGGCAAAGACTATCCAAAGCAAGGGTTGGTGTCATCAAAATCCTCCGGATCAGATGTCGCTAAGAGAACATCAAACTCCCTAGCCGGACGTTGCATGAAGCCTATAGCTCCTACGGGCCCGACTAGGGAAGCGATGCTCTCTGGTGGAACAAGTCAGTTGTCAAAAGAAACCCAGATTGATCCAATTCAATATACGGTATCAGAGACAACTACTTTACATCGAAAGACTGACACAGACTTTACACAGAAACCAGCCTTTGAGCGTTCTGAATCGACCTCCAGGTGTTGCACCGAGCCGCTTGCTCCAACGGACCTGGAGGGGAGGAAGATCGACAAGGAGATAGAGAGAGGAGGAACGCAGTCAGAAAACATCCAGAGCCTCAGCTCCACATGCAATCTGGGTGCGTCCACCCCCTCATCTTTATCAGACGCCTGTGACGACGAAATGGAAAATGTACCACATAGACGAACCATTGGGTCATCTAACTCTTCAGCCAGACGTTGCATGAAGCCTTTAGCTCCTACGGGCCTGGAAGGAGAGAAGATGATTCAAGGTGAGGACGAAGAGAAGGACAGGTCCCCGGAAAACATCCAGAGCCTCAGCTCCACATGCAATTTGGGGGCATCCACTTCTTTTAGACCTAGTGACTGTGGTATAGAAGACTCGACAATCGGAAGTAACTGCACCGTTCTGGAGGTCCAACGTAACGTTATGCGGCACCGAAAACAAAAAGCCGGCCAACGTAGGGAACTAGGACCTCTTAACGAAAAACAAATCCTGCGTAGACAACAACGTAACGCAGTTAGAACTGTACGGCGACTTAGTACTAAGGACCCTGATTCCTTCACGGAAAAAGAGAAGTTAGCTATGGACAAAGCCAAACAGACGTTACTAACGATAACAGAGACATCCACGAAACCCCAACCGACTAAGACAAGGACAAAGCCAAACTCGAGGACGCCTCTCAATAGACTGCAAAAGAAGGGGAAGGAAAGTCAACAGCTCTCCACCCCAATCTCGGCCAGACTAAGAAGACCCGAATTGACCTATACAGGGCCTATTGCGAGCGCGTCCAAAAGAGCGAGGCATGACATCACTAACTCGACCAACTCACCCATCAACAAAACTAAAAAAGCCAAACTCTCTATGTTGACCATTGTCGGTAAACAAGCAGCCGTAGTCGACTACGGCAATCCTACACGGAGACTTACAGAGAGTCAATGGCAACTAATAGAACTTCGGATCCTTGATGCAGTTAATGAGGCTATCTTAAAGAACGGGCCGCTCCCACTTTTTGGTACCATCAAAACTGTTCAGGGGTTCAAATTGATGACATGTGAAGACGGACACACTCTCACATGGCTTCAAGATTTTATAGCCAATACCACAGCTCCCTGGCCGAATGCCGATCTTCGCCTAATTGACAGAAAAGAGATCGTGCAGCTCACCAGGCCTAAAGCTAAACTTTTTGTGCGTGGACCCCCAATCCCAAAAGATCGTATCGAAAGATATCTCAAATCTCTCAACACTGAACAACTTAGTCAAAACTGGGAAGTCATTCAGATGGGAGATCATGAACCAGAAGGTACAGAAGTGGTAGTGTTGCTTAGTCATAAATCAATACCACTTCTGAAAAAGATCGGCTTCAAAGTCCGCATTGGTACAAACCGATGCAAACTAAGACTTCTCGGCCATAAAAGTAAGGAAGAGGCAGATAATACTAAAAATGTTGAAGTTAATACAGATCAATCTCCATCACAGTAAAGCTGCCAGCGCCAATTTAATCTACCTCATGGAGGCTAGACAAGTAGACCTAGCCCTTATACAAGAACTCTGGATATCAGGTGGCAAAATAAGGGGCCTAAATTCAAAAGAACTTACGCTGTACAAGACTACACACGTAGGTACAAACAGTAGTTTTAGAACTTGTATAATAGCTAGAAAACAGTTAAATCTTTTTCTTCTATCCAAATACAGTGATCTTGACCAAACCACGGTCAAACTAGACAGGTGTGGACTCCCATCGCTAATCCTGACATCCTGTTACATGCCATGGGACGCGACGGAAGGACCACCAGCAGAACTTACCAGCCTACTTATCCAACGTGTCCATTTGGAAAAATGGGACCTTGTGATGGGATGTGATACCAACTCACACCACATTCAGTGGGGTAGTTCGGATATCAACACAAGAGGTGAGTTACTTTTTGAATTCATTATTGAAAATAACATTTTGGTAGCGAATAGGGGCAAAGAACCAACATTTGTTACCAAGAACCGAAAAGAGGTACTTGATGTTACTTTCACGAGTAACTCAGATACCCTTGAGATTGAGCAGTGGAGGGTATTGAAAGAAGAATCATTCTCTGATCACAAAATCATTGAATTTCTTATACCCCACACTACAAGACTACAAAGACCATTTAGAAACCACAGAAAAACCAACTGGGATATCTTTAATGTGGAAGTCGAAACTAAAATAAAGACACTCAAAACTAATGCGAACATGCACAAGCCTGAGTGTATAGATAATATTACCAATGATTTCACAGGCATTCTCAGGGAAGCACTTGAGAAAGCGTGCCCTTTGAAAACGGGTAAAAAAAGAAAAAAGACACCACCATGGTGGACAGCCGAGCTGGGCAACATCCGGAAAGAAACAAGAAAACTTTTCAACGTTGCTAAACGCACAGGAATAGACAATGATTGGGAAACCTATAAATCTAGTCAAAGAAAATTTAAAGTTGAGACACAGCGTGCGAAACGAACTTCGTGGAGAACCTTCTGCAAAGAAGTAGAAAATACCGCGGAATCAGCTAGACTTAGAAAGATACTTGCCAAAGAGCCCACTGCTCTAGGATCTCTAAGAGATCCCAATGAACACTGGACGGAGTCTTGTACTGAGACACTAGAACTCCTAGTTAACACTCATTTTCCAGGTTGTAGCTCCGACGAGAGCAACACCCCGGAAGATGAGTACTATGAAAGAGCAACTCCTTCGGATATTATAACGGAAGAAAGAATAAAATGGGCTATCAGTTCTTTCTCTCCATATAAATCCCCGGGGATAGATGGCATCTTTCCTATGATGCTACAAAAAAGTGAAAAGATCATCACACCATGCCTAAAAAACATTTTCCAGAATAGCCTCAAATGGGGATATGTACCAAGAACATGGCGTGAAGTGAAAGTTGTATTTATACCGAAAGCTGGTAAGCCCAGCCACACAAACGCTAAAGACTTCAGACCGATTAGTCTAACATCATTCATCTTAAAGACCTTTGAGAGACTAATAGACATCTATATTCGCAGTGCAATGAGTCCGGAAGTGATATCTCCAGCTCAGCATGCTTATACTAAAGGTAAAAGTGTAGAAACAGCACTTCACAGTGTTGTAAGCACTGTAGAAAACACACTGAAACACAAAGAGTATACCCTTGCTGCTTTCCTTGACATTGAAGGAGCTTTCAACAATGTGAAAAACGACGCAGTGAAAAGGGCCCTTGTGAACCTTAGCGTGGACGATAGCATTATCTGTTGGATAATGTGCATGTTAAGAAACCGTCAAATTAACTCAGAACTGGGAGGAGCGTTGAATAAAGTATCAACATCCAGAGGCACCCCACAAGGTGGTGTTCTCTCCCCCCTCCTTTGGGTACTCGTAGTTAATGAGATCCTTATTAGACTTAAAAATAGTGGAGTAAAAGTAGTAGCATATGCAGATGACCTAGCTCTGCTAGCGACAGGAAAATTTCTCTCCACCATTAGTGAACAAATAGAAGGCGCCTTGTCCTTGATAAATACTTGGTCAAGGAAATGTGGGCTGGCAGTCAATCCACAAAAGACAGAACTGGTCCTTTTTACCAACAAAAGGAAAATACCAGCCTTTAATCTTCCCTCAATAGAAGGGGTTCCACTCACCCTGTCAAATCACGCCAAATACCTTGGTGTGATTCTAGACAGAAAATTGAACTGGAAGCTCAACATTGAAGAAAGAGCCAAGAAGGCAGCGATAGCATTCTATGCCTGTAATAGAATATTTGGAAAGACCTGGGGGCCTAGTCCCAAGATTATCATGTGGATGTATACGGCAATAGTAAGACCTATACTGACATATGGCAATTTGGTCTGGTGGGAAGCTACGAAAACGACTTCCAACCTAAAGACAATTACAAGAATACAAAGAATGGCGTGTATAGGCACCACCGGGGCTATGAGAACCACCCCCACTGCAGGGCTGGAGGCTATTCTCAATCTAAAACCCTTAGACCTCTTTGTGCAAGAATCTGCAGCAAATAGTGCCCTCCGGTTAAGCCAGACTCAAAACTTGAAACCGAGTCAGACAGGGCATGAGCAGATTCTACAGACATATACGGGCCACAGACTACACAACACCCCGTTTAGATTTTGAAAGACCATTCAGCACTTCTGTTCCTAATAGGGAACACTGGCTTAACAACCTGACACCATGCGAATCAGCCATTCAAATCTTTACAGATGGCTCCAAAATGGAAATTGGTGTTGGTGCAGGCTTCTACTCAGAAGCACTCGAACTAGCCGGATCAATTAGACACAACGGTAAAGATCCCAACCTGTAATATTAAACAGAAGATTGGGAATAAAGTACTTGCTACAGCTAACGAGAGATGGAACTCACTCGATTCCTGTGTCATAACCAGGAAAATGTGGCCCTACTTTAATAAACAAAGAACAGAAAAGATCCTACTGCTCAAAAAGGAATCACTACGATCTCTCGTGGGCATACTGACCGGGCACAACATGCTGGGTTACCACAAAAAGAAAATGAAACTCAGCACGGACGACTTGTGCAGAGGTTGTGGCGACGTAGATGTGCATGAGGACACACCGCATTTTCTTTGTCAATGCCCAGCACTATGCCGCTTAAGAAACGAAGTTCTGGGAAGTCATTTCTTCCTGGACTTGGAAGAACTATCTGAACAAACGGGTACAAACCTGCTCAGATTTATCAACGCTTCAAAATGGTTTGAAAATGTATAGGTTTTTCATAGGTCCCATGTTTATAGGGCCCGAAACCCCCAGGGTATCACAATGGATCTACATTGATCTAAGTGTGATGGACATAACATCATTCATCAGCCCACTTACCTAACCTAACCTAACCTAGATTGGCTTCCCAAGGTGGCCAAGATGAGTATCATTCACTCGTATTTGAAACAAGCTTTGATAAAAACTCATGAAGCATACGAAAAATACTATAATCTTCGGAGTAGGAACGTAACTTTTAAAGTAGGTGATGAAATCTATAAAAGAAATCATGTTTTAAGCGATGCAACGAAACATCTACGCGCTATATTATGTCCCAAATTCATTAAAGTTCGTGTGAGCCAAGTGTGTGGTAACAACTTGTATGAAGTGGAAGACAGGCGAGGACACAAGTCGACGTGTCACACGAAAGATTTAAAGAGATAGTTTTTCTTTTAAACCACCTGATTTACAACCATATCCCGGACTTACATTAAAATAACCTGACTTTCCCTTAATTAGTTTTTTTCTTGGCATTGTCATATCCAAAAATAAATTTTCAGACAACAAATCCGAGTGTTCCGAAACACTCAAAGAAATACAAAATGTGCATGTAGCAAAATTTTTTTGTTGCCCGGCTCTCAGCTGTGCATGAGACTCTTGTTTCAACTCACAACGTACTTCTTTTTTTTTGATATATTTCAGATATCTAACAGAGTGCTCCAATGACGTCAGAATACACATTGTGTAATAAATTTTTTTTTGTCTTCGACCGACTAGACATAAAAGAGGGGCAGTGTCATCCTGATACGACGAGTGAGAGGACCATAAGCGGTAAATCCGATTTGCGAGAAGTTATCCTTTTCTTGGAGATTAGACTAAGTGGACTTAGTCGAAACTCCAAGTTTTGTAGGGAAAACTTTCTCGCCAGTCACTGGCAAAAGCGAACGCCACTGGTGCCATCTACTCGCAAATCCGTGTTTCTTACTCACAACGTGCTAAACGCAACTAAAGGAATTCACCATTAGCAATTCCACAAATAGAATCCAAATTTCAAAATGGACTCCCCATCCACAGATTCATAGTCCACAAATTTCCCCAGTCTCTATTGTATTTCCAGGAAATTCTCGTTTCCACAATTTCAGTGGAAAGACACAATGGAACGAAGAGCCGATGACGCACATGGTTGGTTTATGTTCGGTACGCACTAGAAATTTCAGACTCAGTGGTTACACTAGTCAGAATGTGAACAAAGCGATATCCACGACGTATAGAATGTTCGACCTATAAAACACGATAGATAGCTGTCAAGCAACAATTCAAGCAAGTGATCGAAGCGGCCGATTTACTTTTCTTGTTTTGACATATTGCTCCTACTATTACATAGAGTCAGTCCGTCATTCATTATTCTGTAGTGTCATGACTGAAATTCTCATGTCTGTTTGCAAATACATCTCTTAAAACTGGTAGAAACCAAAAGTGGTCCACAAAAGCGAAATAAAGCTTACGTTACATCGTTACCACCAATTAAGAAAAGACGTGACAGATAGTTTTATTTGCTCATGGAAGTGTCATATACACTATCCCATGAATGATAATGCAATAGTTACTCAATTCAACTTGAGGAAATATAATGACATGCAGCTGTCATTCGAATGTCAATTACTTGATATTAATATTTTATACCCGACAGGAGCCAAGCGAACGTATTATTGAGTCCATTCCACCGTAAAGATTCACATAACAATTTATGTTAACCTATGTACCAAACACGAAAACTAAGTGGTTAGAACTCTGACAAAACATATCCAGAAAGGCGCGTAATTATGGCATTTTAAGTAGTCAGAGCATTAACCCTGTCATTATTGCCCACTGATTTCCATTCGACGAACATTATGTGACGCGAAATTCATATTTGGCATAAATGATCAAGTGAGCGTAGACGTTAATGCCCTCCAGCCACACGCCACCTATGTTGTTAGCGAAGAAGTAGACCAATCTCTGGAAAGAGGAGTATATTGGAAAACAGGGCGTTGGCTACCTGGAAAGTGGTAGTGTGGATGATATATTTTTCAGCAGACTTCATTTTGAAGAAGCACTTTGTCGGGAGAAGAACTCCATATCAGAACGCGAGTATTAAAAAAACCTTTTTTTTATAAAGCAGCATAGCTGCGACCATTTTTTTTGTCTAGCAAATTAGAAATTTCTATTTGCTCAGACTTTGAGGGAATTCCTCATAAAATCACCAATTATTACTACATCCAAGGTAAGTTTGTGATTTTACATCAATTATTGTGGCTTGAGATGAAAATTGTTCCACGATGATTGAGGATAATTGGCGAAGCCACATGGCCAACCAAATTAATATACGTTTTCTCCGTTCTTCCTATAGGAGATTTTACATGTTTTATAAGGAAGAGGAGCCAGGAAACCACAAGGTTGGACCAGCCAAGCGGATTTGCTCCAATATTTTATGCCTGGAGAGTAAGGACGACGCATAGTGCGAAGCGGTGACGAGGATATTACTCATCCGCACGCGTATTTCGCTCCCATCCACTCAAAATAAGTGAAGTTGTATAAACTTTAACAACGAATAAATAAAACTTATGTACGCCAGTAGCGTCCGAACACTCCAGGTGGCATTTTATTGACCTTTTTCTTGGTCCCACCGAAGCATAATCGAACTCCGCACACACATGTGCCTAGACCAGGGCAGAGCCCTAAGATTTAGATTGATTGACGGCTTCTTTATATTAACGACCAGACGTCGGGCGTTGGTCCGCTCGCCGCGTTTGCGTTCGTTCCCAGCGACAAGTTCAGTATTTTTTTTTTGGAAATACGTCGTCACTTCGTGGCACTGGACTGCCACATACATTCTACGCCTATAACGCCTATTGTGCGCTCCTTGTCGCAACATTATTTGGCGACCAAAACGTGTGCATCTTTGGAGACGTTGTCTCGTAGCATCTACGCCACACATTGCTTTTTATAACGCCTACGGGAGGCATATCTTTGACCGTTGATGTATTGGAACGGGTACCCAGTCTCGGTAAGGCTGTTGGCCCCACCGACATAGGAAGGCATTTTTGTTCACCAGTGGTTAGGACGTCTGGCGCGTGCTTTGACACGGCTGCCGGTTCTAAAAACCACCTCCATCTCTACCATTATATACTGAGGCAGCATAAAAGTTCCTGCAACTGTAGATAAATGTTCCTGCAACTATACATAGATGTTCCTGCAACTATAGCTACCGTATCCTGCATCCATATTCACCAGTTCCTGCATCTGTACCTTGCTGCAACTCTAATCTGTTCCGGAAACTTATCTTAAATTATATTGTATTTACAAATAATATCTTTCTGGATATACCAGGTAATAATTTGAGTTATATTAGTTTTGTGTGTGTTGTATTAAGAACGTGAAGTGTAATACGTTCCAACAAAACCCACAGGCGGGTTCACAATTGCCTACGAGCGTATGCGTTGCTCAGAATATAGAACTATTAACCACGGACGGTGGTAAATACATCCAAATAAGAGCCTCCGATAAATTTAATTACTTTTGTGGCCGGACCTGACGCTTCCCCCACCCACTTATCATTTTTTTATTTATCGATTGGATTATAAAATAAGATTTGATAGTGGAAACGTGATTTGGTGATATCTTCGATTAAATTCAAAATAGTTTTTTTTTTGGTTCATGACAAATGTCAGTATCTAAGAAAGTAGATACATTTTACCGGATCTTCCTCGTGCTGTAATGTTTTAGTCCCGTGACTTTTTGTGTAAATACTCACCGGGTGAGATCGATTTCTTTTAAAGGATGAGATTAACTTTTCCTAGATATATTCGGTTACGCAACGAAGCCCTTGCTTCTTAGTTCCATCCCAGAGTTTCGGATTTACATAAAGTGTGCTACCTTGAATTATTTAATTCACTTCCGATACATTACTCAAGTTTCCTTTTTGATACTTACATACTTTTGAACACCAATTCCATTTGTTTGTTCTCTTTTTATTATTTTTATTTCCTCGTTACACTTTATTCCTTTTTTTTTAGCACTTAGTCTTCCCGACTCATTACTTTCGCGTTGGTAGCAACCGCCCTTGACTGCGTTTTGACGTCGCGTCAAAATACAAATCCACTTATTGCCTGTCGGCAACACTTTAATCCTTCTCAACTATTGTTAAACCGTGTAGTACATTCGTGCATTGTTTGTTTTTATGTTCGATATACAACAATAGACACTAGATATATAATTACTATTTGTGTCTAATACAACAGAAGATCTATGAAGATCACTTTGAAGATACAAGCCTAAGATATTCAAGGCAACGATCTTAATCAACAGGCTTGATGAAGTTTCTTTTTTTTGAATCAGAGACCATAAGAACTGGTACACAACTAAATACTTTAAAGGATTGGAAACAATATATTCCACTCTGCACTTTTATAAATATATATACCTAACTATTTAAAATTTCAGCTTGTTCCCGGAGTGCCCTGCAGCAACAGCAGCATTTAGCAAACAATATTTAAAGCTACCCCATTGGAAGTTAGTAGAAATTTGATAATTTTGCATGTGTTTAAATATGGAATATATTCTTTGATTATCGTATTATAGTGATTCATATTTACAATTCTATCGATTACTCGATCGGATGCGAATTGTATCCTTTCGTGTATGGTTAATTTTTTTTGCCATTGAATTGAAACTCCCTCATTCTTTTGAATAACATCAAGTACAAAGTCCTGACAATAATCTACTAATACAGTTCACCCTTGTAATAATTCTGTTGTCGCGATAGGTTATGAAACAAATTCCTCACGTCCATTCATAACCGGAAGAAATATTAGTCCGATATAACATTTCCGTCCGTATATTCGAATTTTCGCCTTTTGATCTGTCAAAGATAGTCGGCGTTAAGAAACCGACGCCGCGGTAGAAAAATAATTTTGTTACGATTATTTTTTTTTTATTTTTTTTTAACGTGAATAATCCGATCCGCGTATCAATTCATATTTGAATTAAGACCATCGTAACCACAATCACTTCTACTATAGGAAGTTAAAGATCTTCAATAAATTTTAATACCTTTTTTTGTTATTTGAAAAGCAATTGACTTTGTGACATTGCATTTTAACTAAGACATTATAATTAAATTAGGTTTAATATAGATATAAGATCACAATTGATAATTTTCTAAGAGCATCTATGAGATTGCCATTTCAGTCTTTTGTAACTTAGCATTAATAGATATTCAATTAAGAATTTCTAGTTCCCATTTTTCTTGTAATTTACTGATTTTATTCTTGATCATTAAGTTACTTCAGTAACTTTTAATAATCTGTTAGAGTATAAGATAAGATATTAATAAATAAGATTTTGTTTATAACGATTTCCCAAAAATTCTTTGCATTTTTGAATTCAGTTTTTATTTAGAATTTCAGGAAAATACTAAATATTTTAGTTATGTCTGAGTAAGATATTCTGAGGGAGGGTGGTAACCCTCACCATTCTTCGAGGTAACAAGGTAACGTACATGGAGTAATACTCATAGGGAGTATTTATTTTTGGCAGCGATAGCGTAGAGTCGATTAGAGTTATGGTTAGATAATAGTTTTGAGATAGGATATGTAGGAGAGATAGCATATCTGTGCTTGCTTATTAAGTCTGGGGCTGTCCATCAATAGAGTTGAGTCGTAGGGACTCACCGGTACGCGGTCAGCCATGTCCATATTCGAGAGAGTTGGTTCTCGAATATGGAATGGGTGGGTTGAGATACCAAGGGGGATCAGTCTACACCTGTGATCCTCCCTCCCTACAACGTTAGTCACCTCTTCCTCATTCTGCGATTCATCGTGGCGGCAGAATGTAGTCTGCGGTCACATGCGTACATACGAGTTGCGTTCAAGGGTTTAGTTGCATAATTCAATCTCGATTCTTTACTCACGAACTATGGTCATTCATATTAAGAGGTGCAGTTGCGAATCGTTCTTTCTCTACAGTCAATTCTTCTCAGTCTTGTTAACGTCGGCTATGAGGGCCAGTAAGCATTTTAATATATTTATTCGAACTCGACCACCAGGGTTCAACGGTCGGCAGGATAATAAGAGGTAACACCGGTCAGGTAGATCCCGGAGCAAGTGCCCATGGCCTGGCTGAGCTACCTGTGGCATGGGTGCTGCCGGCCACCGCTACGGTCGATCTCGACCACAACCTTACGTTGTCGCATGCCGTCCTTACTGTCTACTCTCAATGAGTAGCCGGCGAGGAAGGGGGCGTTGCCGACATAAGGTTGCTTCCATCCCAATTCACGTCAAATCGAGCCGATGATGTCTAGACACATAGATACTAACTGGAGCAAAACCTCTGGGGAATTTGATGCCACGGGAATAAAAATAATCTCTCAAGTTTAGATTCATCAATGGGGTATGAGTAAGGTTTTGGTTTAAAGGTGTAGGCCACGGAGTGATAAGGTTGCGAGCGGAACACCTAGTACTCGCAGCGGATAGACGGGAATATGCCATCAGGTACCCTCTAGGCTGTTCTACGGTGTTTTGTAGTCAGTACCCATGGTAGGCTGATGGATAGTTCTCGTTTCTGTGATGGGGATGGAGATGGGAGTTATGAAGATGGAAGGGGGGAGCAGACACAGCAAGATACCATGTTAGCGACGTGTAAGTATTCCTGATTAGTGATGCTAGGTACACCGATACATGGGAAGTTGAGGTTGGAGATGCTGTTCCTTGGTATAGGAGTCAAGGATGTTTGGGTGGATCTTGTCTCTTCTGGTCTCTTCTTCGGGTTGTGTTGTCGATGGGTGTTTGCTTGGAACTTGGGTATCCATAGGATATTTGGGGCGAAGAGGTCAGGGCCTGTCGGCGACTCAAGTTATATCTTTATAATCTTCTCTCATCATATTAATATTTACGTTACAGGTGGATATTAATTATGAAATTAATTATTACGTTACATAATTTAAAAGACAAAAGTATCCAGCTTCATATTTAGAGGGAAAAGTATCCAGCTGGACACTTCCCCCCCCTCCCCCCCACTAATGTGAAGCTGGATGTTTTTCGTTTCAGTTATTATATTAGGTACAAGTGTACCGAATTTCCGCTTTTGTGGTTTCAGTTTGGTGAAATTAAAACTTAAGAGAAGAGAAGTTATACTTACGTATCTATCATAAAAAAGAGCGCATGGATGGCGCCCTTTGTTCAATAAAAAAAGTATAGATTACTGATACCACAAAAGCTAAAATTTTGTAATATAATACATAGCTAATTAAATAAGTTAACAAAAAAAAGTATCCAGCTTCATATTTAGTGAGGGAAAATTATCCAGCTGATAAAGTCAAAAATACACTTTTTTCGGTTGCATGCCCATGTGCAGCGTCCTTCTTTGCGCCAGCTGGACACTCCCCCCCCCCGACTAATGTGAAGCTGGATGTTTTTTTCGTTTAGGTTATTATATTAGGTACAAGTGTACCAAATTTCAGCTTTTGTGGTTTCAGTTTGGTGAAATTAAAACTTAAGAGAAGAGAAGTTATACTTACGTATCTATCATAAAAAAAAAGCCGCATGGATGGCGCCCTTTGTTCAATAAAAAAAGTATAGATTACTGATACCACAAAAGCTGAAATTTTGTAATATAATAGTTAATTAAATAAGTTAACAAAAAAAAGTATCCAGCTTCATATTTAGTGAGGGAAAAGTATCCAGCTGATAAAGTCAAAAATACGTTTTTTTCGGTTGCATACCCATGCGCAGCGTCCTTCTTTGCGGCAGCTGGACACTTCCCCCCCCACTAATGTGAAGCTAGATGTTTTTTTCGTTTAAGTTATTATATTAGGTACAAGTGTACCAAATTTCAGCTTTTGTGGTATGAGTTCACTCAGACCATATTTTTTACATATTTACGTGAAAAGCTGGAGCACAATCCACCACTCGAAGTGCGGCTGGATACGTTTTTATGTTAAAATATACCATAATTACCATCTTTACAAAGTTTGAGCTTTTGTGGTATTAGTTTTTTTTTTTATTAATATTTTACGTGTTTCGGAGGCTGCCGCTGGCACACCCCCTGGAAGTCTGACAGCTGGAAGTCCATTCCCTTACTAGTGACACCAAATTAAGCTTTGGAAAACATTTCCATCTTTTGTGGAATGACTACCCTTTAAAGGTCGCTGGCTCCCGGACTATAAGGCAAGTTATGGATTCATGCAAAAAAAATGTTTCAGATAACAATCAAACATGACATAACGATGATAGCGAAGACGAAAAAGATGGTCAAAAAATTCAGTCCGTCTGCCTGTTTGTATGTATCGACACCTACAGCCCAAACGGGTGGGCAGAATTGCTTCAAACTTGGTATACTTATACGGGCATATTCATAGATGATGTTTAAAATGTTGCTAAGCTTAACTGGAGCTTAGCTTATGGAAACTTCATCAGGTAAACTCCAGTTTTTCTTAGCAACAGCTTAAACATCATCTATGAATATGCCCGATAGAGTTTTTAAGGTATTGTACAGAGGGTAAATTGAAATTTTTTTTAGCTCAAAAATTAACGTTAAAAGCTGAAACATGGAATTATGCAAACTGCTTTTTAATGACCCTATTCTCTAGGAAAGTAGGTAGGTATCTATTGTGAGATTTTTCGCAAATTTTGTTGTTGTGTATTGGAGTTGTGTGAAGCTGCGGTGGGACCGGGCGCCTCAAGGGGGGCGGGATGTTGAAGAGTTTGTATCAGAAATGTGTGTACGGCTTAACGATCTGTCTGGTTTGTGCTCGAAATCCAAATCAAACTGAATTTTTGTTTTGACAGTTCTCCTATTCGTTTATGTTTGCCAAAACGACAGATGGCTGTGTAGGAATCAGAGAGGATATATGAAAGAGAGTTTAATGTAGGCCGGAAATGGGATTTTGCCTACAAGCTGATTTGACAGATAAATCATACCATCTGCGAATGTGTGCGTAAAAACTCGCATACACGCACAATTGGTATGATATTCACCATCCACCACTAAATTGTCAGTTATTTTAAAAATCTGGCGGTTATTCTTGAAAGTTCAAGAGTTGTTATGGGTATGTTCAAAGGTTATGCATTTTTCTATTATGCCCCTTTCACACATGGTTATGATTTTGAAATATTTGTATAGATATAATCGATTTTTAACATAAGACTGTATAGAATAATATATGGTAATAGCTGGTATGGTAATAGATTATCAATTTCTTGACAAATGAAGTGCACTAGCTATGTTCTCGTCGAAAGCTTCGTCAGTGTACAAGGAATGTTTGTTCTTTTTGAGCAAATATTTTCATATATTTGTATATTATTTCAAGGAGTCGCAGTGGTCCTTGAGGAATAATGGTTATTCGTGAGGGAGGTCCATTTAAGTCTCAAAGAAATGGTCACATACAATGAGAGTTCAGCAAATCATCATCCGTGGAGAAATGCGTTTTGTTCAGACCGTGATTGATAAGCTTTTCAGATACACAACAGCTCTTGTTGTCATAGATCTGGCTTTGTTGTCTTCTGTGATAGTCTGAAGTGTGTACTGCTTTTGCCATGCAATATGCAAACATTTGCATGTGCGAGGAGTGTGCTGGGTTTAAATTATAAACTTACTGAATGTGTTGTGTATTTTTTTTTAATCAAAATAAAAAAAAAGAAATATTTGTTGAGTGTTAAATTAAAATATTGAAAAAAGAATAAAATACACTTTGTCTAAATGTTTGTCTGTTTTCTTTTTATTTTGTTCAATCCGCAATGATAAGTTTTGGGTTGGCTTCTGGTTTCTGCTCATCCTCTTCTTGTCCACGGAACCTTCATAAGCAGGATAAATTTATATGTTTGTGAGAATGTCCACGTCGTGAAGATATCTAAAAACAAAAGTACTGAGATGTTTATATACCTCTTTAATAAAGGATGTTAGCATGATCTCGGAACCAGTGCTGGAGCCTGAAGCAATCTGGTTGAGCTTTCGTTTTTTGACTTAACCACATCCCGAACGTAAAAAACAATTGTTGGGAAACCAGCTGCAATAGCTTCGGTTATAATTGTTCCTGGAGCATAACATGTTAACACTTGCATTTGCACTGTGGTATTAATGATACACCCTTTATGTTCCTGCTCACCAGCACTTTTAGTTATTTGGAAATCCTTTGGAAAATACATTTAAAGAAGTGAAAAATTTCACCATTTGGTCCTATTTTGTATATCGTCCTTCCTTTAGTTAAAGTTGACCCTTAAGTCTATGTTTGGATAGTAGAGCCTAAGGATTCTCCCGGCAGTCTGGCTGTTGGTATTTTCAGTCCATGGAGTATTGTCATAAGTAATTGTGAAGTATCTGTAATCAAAAAGCATAGGTAAATAATTATTAAAAAAATGATTTCTTGACAAAACAATTTCTAAAATTGTTTACTCACATCTGTCGTATAAAAATACAAAAATGAAATGTCAAAACAAACAAAACTCACCTCTTCGTTTTGTGTTGTTGGTTTTTACATTTATTCACAGACACGATTTCAAATAACTAAAAAAAAATTACCGGAAATGGGTGTCGGAGGGTGATAAGTACGAAAGATTTCACTCTCCCTTAGGTCCTCTGTGTTTTAAATTGAGATCAGAGAGCATATATGAAGAGAGTTTAATGTAGGCCGGAAATGGAATTTTGCCTACAAGCTGATTTGACAGAAACCTCAGATTAGTTGCGAAAGTGTGCGTAAAAACTCGCATACACTCACAGCTACTATGAGGTTCACCACGGAAGCACTAAATTGACAGTTATTTTAAAAATTTGGCGGTTATTTTTGAAAGTTCATGAATTGTTATGGGTATGTTCAAAAGTAATAGGTTTTTCTATTATGCCCCTTTCACACATGGTAAGATTTCGTTCAACGTGCTGCACAATTTAGTTGTCTTATGATTTTGATATATTTTTATAGATATAATCGATTTGAAACATAAGATCGTAAAGAATGATGTAAAAAGTATGTTAACAGCTGATTTTAAAATTGATCAAATAATTAAAACACTTGATAGAAGATTTTCTGTCATAATTTGACTTGTAAACAATTTCGTAATACATTTTAGTGTTTCAAATACAACAATTTAATAAGTGATAGACTATATGATGATATGGAAGAAATGTTTTTTTTTTCTGGAAGAATATTTTTATAAAAAACTTCTTTTTCTTGTTTCTTGTATCCGTGTTCTTTTTCTAAGAAACTTGTTTCACAATATCCGTGGTTCCGATGTAAGAAACACACGCTATAAGAAACAAAACTTGTGTCATTTCGGAGTTTCTTATAACCGTCATTCACTGTATTTTGTTTTGTTTACTTTTGCCGTTGCCTTGAGTTTTCTTTCCAAATTGACATTTTAGAAAATGTTTTTGTCCAATTGCTTTCAATTCAGTTGGGTTTGATTTTGTTTATATTTGCAACATAAATTTCGCTCAAATGAACAAAATTCGATATTTGATTTTGTATGGGAAATGGAGTCGAATTTGGAAATTTGCTTCGAAAATTTCCTCTTTTGCTTTAATGAAAACGTAGTTGCTCAGAAAAATATTGTGTTTTGAATATTGATAAACCTGAGATTTTGATTATAAATTTAGATAAAGCTATTACCATACTTTCATGCACAAGTCGCTTTCGACTAAAGTCGTTGGAACTTTTTTTTTTATCACATATCTAGTTAGGGTTATTTACATTTTAAATGTTGATATTTAATACGTTTGAAATGCAAATCGGTGAAAAATAACATATAAATAATTTTATTAAAGAAAATTTTGGTTTGAAAATGCATTTGTTGCGGACAACTAATAATACGATTTTACTGACGATAATACATTTTGTTGGCCATTTAAAAGAAAGATATGCAAATCGGTCACGAACAACACTTTGCTAATCAGCTGATTGTCATGTCCCCCAAATGAAACAATTCATTCCACTTACTGATGCATTTCCAACCAGAAAGAATAAAAAGACGATGTATTGTTATTATTATTTTTTACTACCATAATTCCATCAGCAAAAAAACTTCTAATTCATTCGTTTCCAATTTTCACTGATTAATTCTTCTAATCGCTATAACTTACCCCTTAACGCTCTTATTACCTATTGTTCAGTTCTTACAAAATGATTTTAACAACCTTATTCTTATTCTCATTATCATATTACTTATTATCTATTTATTATTATCTAATATATTTTTTAAATTTTGTTAAAAGATTTGCTTAAAAAAATCTAATTGCTGCAAGTGTAGTCGCAGCTTTGTTTACTTCGTGAACATATCCGTGTTTCTGAAAATTCACCCTAATGCATGAGCAAAACTCCCCACAGCTCATGAAATGTCAAAAAAAAATTGGCGGCAAATAGGTATATTTTGAAAACTAATTTCAAGTTGATAAAAAGTAAGAAAGTGAATTGTTTTTTTTTTAAAGCAAAGTATATAAATAATGGAATCAGCAAAGAAAAATCAAAACAAGTGTATCATGGGGTGTTCCCATTACATTTTTGACATCGTGTCTATGAATAAATGTAAAAAC
The DNA here is from genome assembly GCA_916050605.2 of Platycheirus albimanus. Classification (NCBI taxonomy): domain Eukaryota; kingdom Metazoa; phylum Arthropoda; class Insecta; order Diptera; family Syrphidae; genus Platycheirus; species Platycheirus albimanus. The sequence continues at coordinate 250,912,746 of OU696696.1, forward strand.
AACAACACAAAAGGACGGGGTGAGTTTTGTTTGTTTTGACATTTCAATTTTTTTTTTTGCTTGATGACAGATGTGAGTAAACAATTTTAGAAATTATTTGTTTTTTTCTCAAAATAAATCATTTTTTATAATTATTTATGAATTTTGCAGTGATAAATCGAATCCCACATCCAGGAATAAGTGACCGAGACCGAAGCAGTACATATATTATGCGAAAAATGTGTGAGAGATGCCCTAAAGGCTTATGTTCAACTGCAAGGACGCTTCTATGCTAGACGACAGATTAACGTTGAGATCTCTGGGATAGTAACCTGGAAAAGCTCTATATGTGGTACGTGTTACTGCTCATGGTATCCTTTCTGATAAAATCATTTTTATTTGTAGACAAAGTTTTTTATTTTATTGTATTGTTGCTGTTCAACTTAGCCAATATCCTTCAGAATTTGTAGCTGTCCCTTCCTCCTTCCTATTCCTAAGTCTTAATCAATCTTTCCAAACTTAACAAACAAAATAAACAAAAACATTTTTCCTTAACTCTTGTCTAGGATTATACTATTCAAATCCAACCAAATGTCCAAAGGCCAAGGGTTGTAACTTCTTGCACATCTTTAAAAATCCTGGTGAATTGTTTGACAAATCAATTAACATACAAGAAGAATTAATCCGAAGACCAAGGGATAATTCTGTTGTGAGGTTTGAATACATTTTCTTTTAAACATGTGTATCTACTCCAAAGTTCATATTTTGTATTTGTTTTAGCTGCAATGAAAGCAGTCGTAAGAATTGGCGTTGGTCAGAGAGTCCTGAACCACATTCAAGAAGCAGTCGACGTAATAGCAAGTCCAGAGAAACAAAGTCAAGAGATCGAGAGAAATCAAATCGAAGCAGAGAAAGATCTCGGAGAGATGATAGACAAAGGAATAGAAAGTCTAACTCTAAAGATAGAAGTTCAAGTCGCAGTTCAAGACACTCCTCTCATCGAAATGGGACAAAAAGTCGAAGAGAACGAAAACGAAGTCAGTCAAAGAGCCCCTTACGCCGCCGAAGTAGAAAACGATCTCATAAAGATAATAGAAAGCAGGGCAAAACTTCTAATTCTGAAGATAAAAGTTCGAGTGATAGTTCAAGACACTCTCACCGAAATAAAAGCCTGAGCGCAAGTCGAAAAGAAAAAAAGCGAAGTACTTCGCAAATGCCTTTAAGCCTTGAAAGATCCCACAGCGACAATAGAATGAATTGCAAAAATTCTGTGTCTAAAGATAGAAGTTCCAGTTCCAGTTCTAGGCATTCTCATTCAAAGGAAAGCTCCACCACAAGACATAAGAAAGAAAAACGAGATAAATCCAAGAGCCCTTTGCGCTCACGAAGGCATCGAGAGGATGATGAACGTGAGCAAAATAAAAACAGAAAACATAAATCAAATAAAAAAAGCCCATAAGTTGTGTTAGGTCTGCCCTTAAATTATTTTATGTTAAAATATAACTATTCGATTCTTACACCCAAAATAAACCTCTTCTCATTTTGTTTTAATGAGAAAATGAAGTTACGTTCGATGTTTTATTCATGCACCTAGCAGTCCTATATCATCGCCTAAAGACGCATACCTTGTAAATACTTGGAAATTGTGCAGGACAGTGATTTCTTATATTCAATTTCCTACCAATTGTGTACATTTGACATTTACAAAAAAAAAATTTGTACCAGTGATATCACTGAAAAATCTGAAAGGAAAGTTCTTTTGGTGTAAAATTTTATTAAATTTTGCTTTAAACCGAAATTTAAAAATTCTATCATTAGCACAATTTAATGTAGATTACAAATATGTATAAACCATATCTGTGAGTCAAACCGTTTGGAAAAAACAGCACATTCCAATTGCATCTTTTTTCAGAATTTGACTTTTTATCGAATGTTTGACAAAAAGATGCAATTGGAATGTGCTGTTTTTTCCAAACGGTTTGACTCACAGATATGGTTTATACATATTTGTAATCTACATTAAATTGTGCTAATGATAGCATTTTTAAATTTCGGTTTAAAACTGAATATAATAAAATTGTACACCAAAAGAAGTTTCCTTTCAGATTTTCCGCTATATCACTGAAAGGAAAGTTCTTTTGGTATACAATTTTATTATATTCAGTTTGAAACCGAAATTAAAAACTGCTTTCATTAGCACTATTTAATGTAGATTACAAATATGTACAAACCACATGCGTGAGTCATACCGTTTGGAAAAACAGCACATTTCAATTGTCTCTTTTTTCAGGATTTGACTTTTTATCGAATCTTTGAAAAAAAGACTTAATTTAGGTCGGATATGATTCCTGTTGCACATCACACCATAACGACAAGCATTTGTTTTCGCAATTAACGGGCTAACCGGTTTACCAGAATTCGACTGTATATCAAAATATCGATATTTCAAATATATAAAAATATCTTTATGTACAGTGTGGACAAACTTTGTGGAATTTTTATTTTTTTCACATAAATGATATTGTGTATATTGGATGTCAGTTCTTCCATCATGTGCTCGTGGTCTCGTTTAGCTGGTTCTCCGCGTTGCAGGCGTTTCTCAAGACGTTGTTCAGCTTTTTTCCGGAGTTCTTCGAACTCGTTTTGAATTCGAAGAATTTCCGCTTCTTTCACGGCAGCAGTGGCTTCTTGTTTCTTTTGCTGTTCGTGGAATTTCTTTTTGTCCAAAAGTTCTCGACGCAACCAGAGTTCTTCTTGTTCTAGGTGTTCTTGTTCGAGCTCAAGTTTTTTTCAGTTTTTCCTGTTCTTGGAGCCATTTGAAGTAATTTGGGTCATTAAACCTGGCAGATTCTTAATAAACATAAAAAAATTGATATAGCTATGTACATTAATGTGCAATCATAATTAAAAGTAGAAGTACCTTCGGTGACAAATTTTTTTCGTTCGTCCGCAATCCTTTAAGGGCTTTTTTTTTCTTCTTAGTTTCTTAAGTTCTTTGCACCACTGCTTGTGTGTTCTAGAGTTAATAATATGAATTTATTATTCAAATAAAATTGCACACAATAAGGATTGTAGAAATTTACCTTTTCTTAGTTTTCATCACAAACGGCGATTGGAGGTATTCTCGAAGATACATCCAAGCCAAACAAATGTGTATATTGGATGTCAGTTCTTCCATCATGTGCTCGTGGTCTCGTTTAGCTGGTTCTCCGCGTTGCAGGCGTTTCTCAAGACGTTGTTCAGCTTTTTTCTGGAGTTCTTCGAACTCGTTTTGAATTCGAAGAATTTCCGCTTCTTTCACGGCAGCAGTGGCTTCTTGTTTCTTTTGCTGTTCGTGGAATTTCTTTTTGTCCAAAAGTTCTCGACGCAACCAGAGTTCTTCTTGTTCTAGGTGTTCTTGTTCGAGCTCAAGTTTTTTTCAGTTTTTCCTGTTCTTGGAGCCATTTGAAGTAATTTGGGTCATTTAACCTGGCAGATTCTTAATAAACATAAAAAAATTGATATAGCTATGCACATTAATGTGCAATCATAATTAAAAGTAGAAGTACCTTCGGTGACAAATTTTTTTCGTTCGTCCGCAATCCTTTAACGGCTTTTTTTTCTTCTTAGTTTCTTAAGTTCTTTGCACCATTGCTTGTGTGTTCTAGAGTTAATAATATGAATTCATTATTCAAATAAAACTGCACACAATAAGGATTGTAGAAATTTACCTTTTCTTAGTTTTCATCACAAACGGCGATTGGAGGTATTCTCGAAGATACATCCAAGCCACACAAATGTAAAGATACTGCTTCGGTCTCGGTCGCCATTTCCTGGATGTGGAATTCGATTTTATCACGCCAAAAACTATAAATAATTACAGAAAATGATTTATTTTGAGAACAAAATAAATAATTTCTAAAATTGTTTACTTACATCTGTCATCAAGCAAAAAAAAATGAAATGTCAAAACAAACAAAACTCACCTCGTCGTTTTGTGTTGTTGTTTTTCACATTTATTCACAGACACGATGTCAAATAACTAAAAAAAAAATGACCGGAAATGGGTGTCGGAGGGTGATACGTACGAAAGATTTCACTCTCCTATAGGTCCTCTGTGGTAGGAATACACCATCGGTAGTTTTACTTTCGACTGCGGCTTGTTTTATAAAACGATATATGCCCTGAAGCGTCATTTCGCGGTAGAGTATATTTTATTCAAGTCACTTTGAATTTGGACGTCGAGCAGAAGCCAGCCAGACAGCTGCTACAAAAATAGTAAGTTAGATATTAATCTGATTCATGTATATATATATAAAATTTGTATTCTTAGAGAATAAACCATCTCACTATTTGAAGAGTGCGTTTTTTCAATTATTGCAACTGTTTTGCTTGACGACAATTCAACATTTTTATTCTTATTTTTTAAAAATAAAACAACGCAAGGAAAAAGATTGTTTTGCCGCCTGAAGGAGGGTATCAGCCGCCAGTAGTACCTCCAAACAATCTGAAACGGAACAAAGAAAATAATTTGTTAATTTAATCCAGAGTTCGCAGCCAGCGAAGTGCCTTCTGGTTTAAACAATTGCCGCCGCCGTTTCGTTTACAATTTCTGCCAGCCAGAGTTCGCAGCCAGCGAAGTATTTTCTGGTTAAAAAATTGCCGCCGCCGTTCCATTAATAGTTTCTGTCAGCCAGGAATCGCAGTCAGCGAAGCACCTTCTGACTCCTATTTGATCTACAGCCAGTGATCTGGACAGAAACAGGAGCCCTATGATTGGAGTTTGTGGCCAGCAGCTCCACGAATATTTATGTCAAATAGAACTACGCCACGGAGAAGTGAGCGATTAAACACAGCCATATCTGTCTTAAAGAGTCAGAAAAAGACAAAACCAACGCCAGTAAGGCCAGCGTCAAAGAGTTCGAAGAAAATTCTCGCACAAGTCCCAGAAACATCAACTGACGTACAGAAAGCCAACGTGTCAACGGAAAGCGACGAAAACCTCCGAACAACAGCCATGGAAGACATGCAAAAGCAAACATCAACATATTGTTCACCTTCCTCGACATGCTGTGTAAATACAGCAATAAATACAACGAGTGTCATCACAACAGCGACAAATAGCATCATGAGTACAGGGCTTGGACAAGCCCAAGAAGTAAACTGCGCTATAAATAACTCAAAGTATATGCAGATACAACCTTCCGGATCACCATATGGAATCGCATGTACGGGTGCAACACAATTTCCCACCAGCAGGGCTTCATATGTGCCGACTTTCCTGCCACCACTGACGGGATGTTTGTCTTACAGACAACATTTGTTTTCGCGCCAACCGTTGTCGACACAACAATACCCTGAAGGAGTTCTCAGTAATTCAAACAACGTCTTGGGTACTAGGAGCCATTACAAGTTACATGAACTTCCAGAATTCACTGGGAGGCCGGAGGATTGGCCGATATTCTCTACTGCATTTCATGAGTCGTCGGCTATGTTCAACTACACAAATGTGGACAACTTGTTCCGATTGCAAAAATTTGTGAAGGGTGCTGCTAGAGAGGTCATTGAAGCAATGCTTATTCATCCAAATAATGTGGAGCAAGCAATGGCTGCCTTGGAATTTCGTTTTGGCCGACCAGATATCTTAGTAAGAAGTCAACTGCTCAAAGTTAAAGAGATATCTCAGATCTCAGAAGACAAACTCGAACTTTTGATACCTTTTGCGACAAAGGTTCAGAATCTGGCTACATTCTTGGAAGCAAGTGGAATGTCGATGCAGTTGACTAATCCATCACTTCTGGATGAACTCATTAGTAAGCTACCTATGAGCAAGAAGCTGGAATGGGCTGAGCGAAGCCTTCCTTTTCAGCCATATGCAACACTAAGAAATTTCGAAGAATGGCTTACTGGAGTTGCAAGACTTATCTGTTTAGTAACACCAATTACACCGCAGTCACAGCCCAAGGTTGGAAACAACAGAATACATCCAAGGAATGTTCTCCATGCTGTAGAGCCAAGTACGCCAATTGCCAATACATCAACTCAGAATTGCCGCCTCTGCAGGAAAATATCACATCGAATCTTTGAATGTTCCGACTACAAAGATCTGGATGTTTCAGCTAGATGGAAGTTGGTGAAGAAACAGAGATTTGCTTTTGTTGTCTGAAATATGGTCACGCCGTTCGTTCTTGCAAACTGAGAAAGGCATGTGGGATTCGTGAATGCGACAAGAAACATCATCCCTCTCTACATGAGGCAATCAGTGAGACGAAGATTCCTGCCTCGACGTTCGCCACTAAGAGCCCAGGAATAGAGAAAAACATTCTCAGCTGCAACATAGGTCAAGACAACAAAATTCTTTTCCGAGTGTTGCCAGTTCGACTTTATGGTGATGGTGTGGTGGCTCGGACGTATGCGCTCCTTGACGAAGGCTCTTCAATCACCATAATGAGCATAGAACTGGCCAAGGAGCTGCGTTTGCATGGACACGTGACAGATCTGAAGCTGCAATGGTTTGGAAAGGAAACGTTTACGGATTCGTCTTTGGTCGTTGACTTGCAAATCAGTGCAGACATCGATGGAGCCGACAAGTTTAAGATGGAAGGTGTTCAGACAGTCAATGGACTTAGCTTGCCAACTCAAACACTGAATACTACCGATTTGGATCCAACATATGAAGCTGATTTTCTCCCAGTTGTTGAGTATAAAGATGCACGCCCACAAATCTTAATAGGGCTTGACAATTGTCATCTGGGCGCACCGATCCGAGTTATTGGGTCCAACGAATCCGGACCAGTCATAGCTGAAACCAAACTGGGATATGTAGTGTATGGTAAGACAGCAATAGCAGCGGAACATTCGAAGAAGGACCACGTTCTTCACTGCGAGCATGTCAACAAAGACGAAGATGTTAATCTGACGCAAATGTTGGATGAGTTCTTTAGTATTGAAAGTTTCGGTGTCAAGAAACCAAAAGAGAAGTTAACATCTGCGTCTGACAAGAGAGCGCTTGACATTCTTATGGGCACAACGAAGAAGATTGGTGATCGTTTTCAAACGGGACTCTTATGGAGCCAAAACGCGATTGAGCTGCCAGCTAGCTATGAAATGGCACAACGGAGACTAAGGAGTCTAGAAAGCAAGTTTAAAAGGGAGCCAGAGTTTTCTAAGACATATGCGTCTATTATTTCCAGCTATATAGACAAGGGGTACGCCAAGAAACTCAGTGATGTCGAAGCCAAAGTTCATTCGCCTAAGACCTGGTATTTGCCGCATTTCGGTGTTAAGAATCCGAACAAGCCAGGCAAAGTTCGGTTGGTGTTCGATGCGGCTGCGAAAGTGCAGGGTGTTTCCCTGAACGATCTCCTGCTTAAGGGACCAGATGACCTTAAGCCATTAATGGGCATTCTGTTCAACTTTCGGATGAAACGTGTTGCAGTGACTGGGGACATTAAGGAGATGTTCCACCAAGTGTTGATCCGGCCAGAAGATCAAGATTCTCAGCGTTTTCTGTGGCGAGAGGATGAAAGTAAACCAATAAGCATATACGTGATGCAATCAATGACGTTTGGGGCGAGCTGTTCTCCGTGCTCAGCAAATTTTATAAAGAATCTTAATGCCAAAAGATTTTCTAAGTCTCATCCCAGAGCTGTTAGATCGATAACTGAATATCATTATGTGGATGACTACGTCGACTGTTTTGATAGTGTTGCGGACGCAATTGAGGTCACAAATGATGTGGTTTCGATACACAAGAGCGGCGGTTTCGTATTGCGACATTTCACATCAAACTCGAAGGAAGTCTTAAGTGGTATCACTCATTCAACAGAAGAACATCAAAGCAAATTAGTGGACATGAACGTGGAAGCTGTGGTCGAGAAAGTGCTGGGAATGTACTGGGATCCTGGAGAAGATGTCTTTTTGTTTAAACTTAATTTCTCGCGTGTCAGCAAAGATGTTATGGCAAGTCAAAGATGCCCCACCAAAAGAGAATTTCTAGGCATAATCATGTCCGTCTTTGACCCGTATGGTATGATTGCTAACGTTGTTGTCCACATAAAGTTGTTGTTGCAATCAGTATGGAGATATGGTATTGAATGGGATCAGCCGATTCCTCAAGAAATCTTTGAAAAATGGTGCCAGTGGAAGGCAGTGCTTCCAAGTGTGATGCAGTTGAAGGTTCCCAGATGCCATCATCCTTATCTGACTATGGCCAACGAAATAGTTCTTCACACATTCGTCGACGCCAGTGAAGAGGCATTTAGTGCAGCGATTTATATGCGGATTGAATATGGAGAGGATGTTGTTGTGTCATTTATATGCGGAAAGACCAAGTGTGCTCCGAAGAAGCTGATGTCCATCCCGCGCCTAGAACTGTCAGCCGCCGTCTTGGGAATCAGATTATGCGATTCTATTGTCGAGTCGCATGATATTAAAGTGACTGATCGAATGTATTGGAGCGACTCGAAAACTGTGCTAAGTTGGCTTCGCTCTGATCCTCGTCACCATAAGCAGTTTGTAGGATTCCGAGTTGCTGAGATATTGGAAACCAGCAAAGTCAGTCAATGGCAATGGGTGCCAACTAAGCTCAACCCAGCAGATGAGGCGACGCGCTCACGATATCCTCCAAACTTTCGGAACGATAACAAGTGGATAAATGGACCGTCTTTCCTTCTAACGACTAGAAACTTATGGCCGTCACAACCGGACGACATTGGGAGTCATGCTTGTCGTGATGAGATGAAACCGAAGTTCCTGTTACACACAATCAAAATGAAAAGGACGATGGCTTGGGTCATTCGGTTCTTTAAATTATATTGCCGCCAGCCAACAGAAAAGGGGGAATTGTCACCTTCAGAACTTGAAGAAGCCCAGCAGATGCTATGCGCGATAGCACAAAAGGACGCCTTTCCCGAAGAAATAAACCAGCTAAAATGCCAGCAGCATGTTGACAAGAAAAGTGCGATCTACAAGTTAACGCCATACATGGATGACGATAAACTTCTACGCGTATATGGACGCATCGACGCCGCTGCTAGTATACCGTTCACCGCTAGACGTCCGATTATTTTGCCAAAGGACCATCGGCTTACAGAATTGATAGTGGATCAGTATCATCGTAATTTACGCCACCAAAACGATGACACAGTTGCCAACGAGATACGACAAACATTCTGGGTGCCTAGCTTACGTTCCAAAATAAAAAAGGTTAGAGGTCGGTGTCCACTTTGCCAGTTTCGAACTGCTTCTCCATTGCCACCGTTGATGGGACAGTTGCCAGAGGACCGTCTTACTCCCTTCGTAAGGCCATTCACTTATACTGGCCTTGACTATTTTGGTCCAGTCTACGTCGCCATAGGACGTCGCAAAGAAAAGCGTTGGATCGCCTTATTTACATGCCTGACTGTGAGGGCTGTACATTTAGAAATAGCAGCTGACTTGTCAACAGATGCTTGCATATTGTGTATTCGCAATTTTATCAACCGTCGAGGAATACCGAAACGTATAAGGAGCGACAATGGCACCAATTTTGTCGGCGTTAATAACGAGTTGGTGGATGCAAAAATCTTTGATGGTGAGGCTATCAAAGCGGAACTTTCCGCAAAGGGCATCGAGTGGGTTTTCAATTGCCCATCTAACCCGCACGCGGGTGGCTGCTGGGAGAGGCTTGTTCGGAGCGTTAAGAGGGTTTTGTCGCATACGCTCAACGAACTAGCACCAAGAATTGAAACACTGCTTAGTGCGTTAATCGAAGCAGAGAACATAGTCAACAGCCGTCCTCTTACTCATCTTCCCGTGAGCACCGAGGATGAAGAACCACTAACGCCGAACCACTTCCTGATGGGCGTGATGAACTCAACGCAGACTCCTGGCCATATCAATGAAAGAGCTCTCTGCGTTCGGAAGCAGTGGCGTATAAGTCAACAGATCAAGGACCGCTTCTGGCGCCGATGGATGAAGGAGTACGTACCAGAACTAACGAAGAGAAGCAAGTGGTTTGTTAAGGTCCAGAACCTACAAGTGGGAGACCTGGTTCTCATCTGTGACGTTGATCTTCCTAGAAGCCAATGGATGCGAGGCAGAGTCATGAAAGTGTTCATGGGGCCAGATAATCAGATCCGTTCAGCTGACGTGAAGACATCTAATGGAATACTTCGAAGACCAACGGTGAAGCTGGCTGTATTGGAGTTGTGTGAAGCTGCGGTGGGACCGGGCGCCTCACGGGGGGCGGGATGTTGAAGAGTTTGTATCAGAAATGTGTGTACGGCTTAACGATCTGTCTGGTTTGTGCTCGAAATCCAAATCAAACTGAATTTTTGTTTTGACAGTTCTCCTATAGGGCTTTTAAGCAAACGGTAATATACTTCCCTCTCACTCGCTCAGAAATGTCAAATGAAACTTTCCGTATGAAAACAAATCAAAATTTGTGATTTTTGTATGCAAAAGCGATCGGACTTCCAAGAAAATAAACGAAAAAATATCTGGCTTTATAATTTTAAACAATTTTTTGCGAATAAACAATAGCTTAAATAGTGCCAAAGTGTTGTAAACAATTATTCTATAAAAAAAACTTGTATTGTGCGTTTAAACACGGAATAAAAGTGCGACTTGTTTTGGCGCGATTTATTCACTTTCGGTGGATTGATTAATAATTAAAAAAATATATTTCAATAATATTTACTGTGTTTTAATTTATCGTGATAGTTCTTGAATAAACACAATAAGTTTATTTCAACAAAATAATATAGTTTTATTGATTTCGTGCTGCCAAAATATACCAACAAAGTTGGACATATTTTACCGCAATATTTTTTTTTCTTTCGTTGGCACTATTTAACCTATTGTTTATTCACAAAAAAATTGTTTTAAATTATAAAGGAAGATTTTTTTCGTTTATTTTCTTGGAAGTCCGATCGCTTTTGCATACAAAAATCACAAATATTTATTTGTTTTCATACGGAAACATTTTTGACATTTCTCTTTGACGTATTCGGATACTTCTCTATTCGTTTATGTTTGCCAAAACGACAGATGGCTGTGTAGGAATACACCATCGGTTGTTTTACTTTCGACTGCGGCTTGTTTTATAAAACGATATATGCCCTGAAGCGTCATTTCGCGGTAGAGTATATTTTATTCAAGTCACTTTGAATTTGGACGTCGAGCAGAAGCCAGCCAGACAGCTGCTACAAAAATAGTAAGTTAGATATTAATCTGATTCATGTATATATATATAAAATTTGTATTCTTAGAGAATAAACCATCTCACTATTTGAAGAGTGCGTTTTTTCAATTATTGCAACTGTTTTGCTTGACGACAATTCAACATGTTGGAAGAATCGGTTAAGCTGTTTTCGAGTGGACAAAATAGGTCCTATGTGAGGAATAACGTTTGAGTTTTTTTGTAGATAATATTGATTTTATCAAAATTGTCGGAGCTGTTTGTAAGCTTTAATTTAACGGTCATAAAGCAACTACCTTGATTTTTTTTAGCAAAATATACAAATATACCCTCAGACAGACAGACACGGACCGAAGTCTTAGAACAACTTTTTTCATCCTCGCGTTCATCGTATCCATATGTCATACATAAGTTAGTTTATTAAAATATGCGATTTCAATTGTTTAAATAAGTCAAACTGTATAAAATAAATTGTTCGCCGCGAGCTACAAAGTGATTGCTACGAACTGTCAAAGTCTATTTGCGTTCCACATACCATTCACATCGCAACGAATAAATTATTCGTGCGCGACTAACCTCAAAATCTGACTGTTCTATTGTGATATACGGACATGACGTTCGTTGTTCGCAACAAATAAAATAAATTGCTTGTGAATGAAACGTCAAAACGGACGAATGTTCGTTCATTCGTTGGTCGTTTTCATGTGAATAGTCCTTAAGTATTTAACTGACAATTAACAACGGGTGACGGCGTGATGTTCATGTGTCTGTCCACACGCACCAAAACCATAAAAGTGGCACGTTACAGCGGCTTACGGCTGGACCATTCTGTTATATTTTGTTATTCAATATTAAAATAAGATTTTAAATAAAAAAATAACAACGATTTCCTAAATTTGAAAAGTAGTTTTCTTCTTTTATTTGATGAAGCCTAGTACCCAGATCCACGGACCAATAAGATACAGACCGCCAACTCACTCTATGGTTTCTCTTTTTGCCTACAAGCTAAAAATCAGCTGATATGCCATTTATTTTGAGAGTGTGACGCTCTCCCTTGCTTTTAAAACCCATTTAGCAAAAACACACCTACAAAATAAATGGCATACGCAGGTATAGTTGTAGTTGCCATTACAAAATGCACAGAGAGAGATGTACACGTATTCACAGACAGGAAAAAATATTTCGAGGGTGTTTCAGGCAAGAGGAGTACGAGTTGGCGGTCTGTATATTGGTCCGTGCCCAGATCGCGCTAAACTAAATTTGATCTCTACACACCTTTGCTAAAAAGGCGCGCTAAATTTTGAAGTTGGAGTGAAAACACCGGTTTATGTTAGGCGTTTTTTTCTTCTGCCGACGAAAATTGTTATTATTATTATTATTATTATTATGCCCCGCGTCCTTTCCCCTCCCAACCGGCGCGCGGGGAGTACCTTTATTTTTTTTGTTAATTGTCATTATCTTTACTATATCTCTAAATATTTTTAATCATTGTTTCGCTTTAATTTTTTATTTTATTATTAAAAAAAAAAAAAAGAAATAAATTTAAGAGGTGTAAGAGTTTAAGAGTTGTTTATTTGGCTTAAAAGCCATTTTGTAAACAAAGTATTTTATATTAATTAATTATCGTCCGATTTTAAATACTTTATTAGTTCAGATTTAAATTTACGAAGATTATTTAAGTTTTAAATTTCGTTACACGAGGTCTCCATTGGCAAGAAAACTGTCGTACCGTCTATGTTCTGTTTGAGACCACCTCACTGCAGACAGAAAATCTGTTGAAACAGAACTGTCCGGCTTTCTGTCTAGTCTTCTGACATGACAGAAATGTGCCAACCTTAAAAATGTGGACAGATTTTTGACAGAGTGGAAAACAGAAACAGAGAAAGTTTTCTGTCCAATGGAGACACCGTGTTAGGAAGATTATTATATAGCGAAGTCCTTTAAACATTAATGTATTTTGCGCTCGTATTGTTGATTTAGAGTCTAATCTAAGGTTTTGACCACTTCTTAAGTTATAGGGTTGAGAATCACTGATATATTTTAAGTTTTTATGAAGATATTCTGGAAGCATTTCATTTTTCATTTTAAAGACGAGTAACAGAACGTTCAGTTTGATTTGGTGCAATATGTTTAACCAATTAAGTATTATTAACATGGCTTTTATATGAGTTAAGCACATTTCCAGATAATTCGCATTGCTTTATTTTGGAGCCTCTGAAGGCGAGTTATATCACCTTGGGATGATAAGAATAAAATGGTAGAGCAATACTGAAAATGAGGTTTGACAATCGCGTTATATATTTTGATAGCTGTAGCAGTCGATACTTTTTTTCTAATTCGCCCAAGGAAATATATTTTTTTATACACTTTCTTACAAACAAAATCCGTGTTAGCTTTGAAGTTTATTTTATTATCAATCACAACACCTAAATACTTGAATTCATTCACACGCTCAATATTTTCTCCATCAATATGCACAATATTATCATCCATACTATTGATACACATATAGTTAGTTTTCTTTATATTTAACTTAAGCTTATTAACTACTAGCCATTCACTTATTGATTTTAAGTCAATATTTACTTTCTCAGTACAATCGTTGATATCTTTTCCCGATATAAAGAGCAGAGCATCATCAGCAAACATACAAAGTTTGCAGTACTTTACAGCCAAATTAATATCATTAATGTATAACAAAAACAAGAACACACCCAACACAGAACCTTGATGTACACCTGTGTTAACTTCATTTGGATCTGTAACATCATTATTCACTGAGGTACGCTGAGTACGAGAATTTAGGTATGATTTAAACCACTTCAATTCATTATTTTGTATTCCATATTTTTAAAGCTTTTTTAAAATTATTTCACGATCAACAGTTTCAAACGCTCTTGAAATCTAGAAAAACCGCAATAATTATATTTTTATCGTCCATTTCATTTTTCCAGTCCTCGCAATCACCCAATTCAACGCGGTTTCGCAGGAGTATCCCTTTCTGAAACCGGATTGTTGTTCCATTATCAAATTGTTTTCTTCCATATTGATTTTCTACAAGTTTTTCTAACACCTTTTCATAAGTAGGAAGCATATTGACTGGTCGGTACTCTTCACTTAGTTTAGTACTTTGAACTTTTTGAATTGGTACAACCATTGATTCTTTCCATTTGCTTGGAAAACACCCCGTCAACATCGATTTATTAAAAAGTGCCTTGCCATTGTTTTTTTTGCACTTTGTTTTTTTTTTTATTGAATTTTCTTCAGACATTTTTTTAAAAATATAATCATTATGATAGTCCCTTTTTATTTGTAATTTAATTTAATTTTTACTGAGATTGTTTTTACACGATTCTTAGCACTTACATATATATTATATTATATGAATTGTCGAATATTTTTTAGTTTTTACTTGCGGTTAGAGGTACTAACTATAAGGCAAATTGTGGATTCGTGCAAAAAAATTGTTTGATATAACAATCAATCGGGTGGGCCAAATTTTTTTTTTTTTTTTTTTTTTTAAACGGCACACGCGCTCAAGGGGTTTGTTATAGCCCTTTTTATGATAAGTCACAGCGCGAGCGATAGGATGTTAGGGAGAAAGGGAAAGGAGCTGTCGATGAACATTGATCTTGAATGTTTGAAGATCAAAATGGCAAGGGAAAATTGTGCCAGGCAATTCATTCCACATTCGTGTTGTACGGCTAAAGAAAGAATCCCTATATTTCACGGTACGTCCGAAATTGGGCTCAAGTGTAAACTGATACGAGTATTACGGGGAACATTTTTAAGGGGTGGAACGCAACTGGCTACCTCGAGTGAGCATTTTTTGTTAAAGAATCTGTAAAATAAGGAAAGACATGAAACATTTCGACGATGTTCAAGGGATGGAAAAGTTTCCATAATGCTTCTCTCTCCTATCAATTTTAACGCTTTTTTCTGAACTCTGTCGAGCAGGTGAAGAAAAGTTTGAGAAGCACCTGCCCAGAGATGGGAGTTATACTCGAGCTTAGGGCGTATAAACGCTTTGTAAATTTGTAAATTGTAGCCAGATCAGAAGGGGTGAAAAACTTCTTGCATCTATTAAGGAAGCCTAAGCATCTCGCAGCATTCTTGGCAATCTCAAGTATATGATCATTCCAACGAAGATTGTCACTGATACACATACCGAGTACTGATAGCTTTTCGGCCTCCTCGATACAAGTACCATTCATGGATAATGGCATAGGGGGTATGTTTAGCTTCAACGACAAAAGACAGCATTGAGTTTTCGACGCATTAAACTCCACACGATTTCTAGTACCCCAATTCACAATGCTGTTTAAATCGGAGTTTAATGAGCTTATTATACGATTTCGTTGTAATAACACGTCCGAAGGCGAAGGCCGTGAATTATCAAACGTATATGAAAAGCTGAGGGTTGAGTCGTCAGCAAAACAATTTAATGGATTAGAAGTCACAGACAAGAGATCATTTATAAAAATGAAAAAGAGAGTCGGAGACAGAACGGAGCCCTGGGGCACACCAGCATTTATTTTGTGGAGATCAGACTTGAAACCGTCTAATACAACTTGTATTGATCGGTCCAGAAGATAGCTTCTAATCCAACGAATAAGAGTATCATCGATACCAAATGCACGCATTTTCGATAAAAGAGCTTCATGCCAAACTCTATCAAATGGCTTTGAAATATCAAGCGCAATAATCTTGCTTTCGCCAAAGCGATGCACAGACTTGTTCCACTGTTCGGTGAGATATGCCATCAGATCACCAGTGGAACGATTGCTGCGAAAGCCGTATTGCCGGTCATTTAAAAGCTCCCGATCTTCGAGATATTTCTTGAGCTGACGATTTATCAGCGTTTCCATGACCTTGGAAAGAAGGGACGTAAGTGCAATTGGTCGCGGTAGGAGGAGGGGGAGGAGGAGTCACCTTTTTTTGGGACGGGCTGGACAAATGCTGTTTTCCATCTACTAGGAAGGATTCTTGAACGATAGGAGCGATGAAAAATCTTACGCAGTGTGTAGGGAAAACTTTCTCGCCAGTCATTGGCAATGAGAAATGACACTACTGCCATCTACCTGCGAGGCATGAGTATTACTCGCGCTGTGCTGAACGCACCCGATAAATTCCAATCCAAAGAAGAGTCCACACATAGAAGCCCTTTTAGAAATATTGGATTCCACATCCCAAACCAGAATCCAAATGTTTTCCAGGCAAATCAGATTTCCAACACATTCTCTTTCTCATAAATTCGATGGAAAGACTCATTCCATCAAGAACCAAATACACATTAGCTCGATTTATACACCGTTCACACTGAAACTTCAAGTAATGATAATGTAACTAGTCAGAGTGTGAATAACGAGTTATAAACGACACAGAAAACACCAAACTGGTAAAATAGTGGCAGTAACAGTTAGGCAACATTGTGAGTAGAAAAGTCGTTGCGGCCGATTAATCTTCTTCCACTTGTTAGGCCGAACCTACGACCAGTATTATCTCTATTTGTTACTCAATATTCCGTAATGACATTTCCGAAATGTGTAAACGTCAACTCAAGAGTGATGCAATAATTTTGACAGTCCAAGTGTCATGAATCAGGCAAGAAAACAAAGTGCAAAACTACTGGCATAATTATGGCCACACATGAGAAAGCAAGCCTTTACGGATACCATACACTTGAGAACGACATGCACCCATTTCAGCGAGAGGAAAGATGACAGAATAGGTTATGTCATAGAGCAAAAGAAAATCTTCAAAATTTCGATTGGGTCATTAGTGTGTAATACATGATGTACACTAGACATACATGAAGCCTGAACGACCCATTATATCTGCTACATTTTAAATCCTCTTTCTTAGGAAATTGTACTAAGTTGCATGTCAAAATGAGGACGGTAACGTCAAAACGATACCTTCGTTTCTTTCGTTTCGTTTCTTCGTTTTCTTTCTTCATTCTGACAAGAGATGTCCGTGACACATCCAGTTAGTTTACGGACTGCGGTTAGAAACATTCCGTTTTGCAATTAATACAGTACCAACCTTATATGTATATCCAGTACAACCAGGGCTTTACTACAGTCATTTCCACCCATCCACTCAATCTGACATACATTATTACATTTGTAATCCGCGTTAGGCAAAGTATACAGTGAGCACTACCCATAAAAACCCACTAATGTACTACGCGCCACCTGTTTAGTTAAGTTAGTTCTAAGAATTTGTATTTCTCATATGTTTAGTTAAGTTAGTTCTAAGAATCTGTATTCCCATATTGGGTACATATCTATAGTTTATAACGGTATAGAATATAGATTAAGATAAAGCAAAAGGCGACGCGAAGCCGCCGCATGTTGATCCTTTTGTGAGACAATAAACGCATTTATTACTCACGTCCACCATCCGTGATGTTTTATGATGTAGACAATAAATGCCTGCTCGTTTCGCTGTTTGTTTTATCTTCTTCCATATTTATTTTAAGATAGCTGGTAATTAGGCCTAAGACAAAATAGATATAAGAATAAATAAATGTATGTTGTTAAGATAGACATATTTAGAATTGTAATGTAGAGGTAATTACATTAGAATAAAACAGAATACGTTGTACCACCGAAGGGATAAGTTGTGTTTTCCTTGATTCAGAGTGTCGACCTTAGTTTCAACGGTTTATCATGGTGACCCCAAGTTTTAATACGAGCACAAATTAATAAAAAAAAAAAAAAAAAAGCTTACCTAGTTAAATATTATAGCTTCAGTGAAAATTGTATTTTAAAACTATTTAAATATCATAGCTTCAGTGAAAATTGTATTTTTAAAATTTCAAGTGTGTTAACTTATAAAAAAAAAATGGAAGATTTAATTAAAGAGCAGTACACCATTGGACAGGACGTTGTCGTTCTTTACAACACAATGGTTGCGGCTACATACGACGAGAAGAAGGCGTCAATTTTGGGATGGAAAACCAAAATTGAACAACTTGACGAGCTTTTCCAAGTTAATGAAATATCACTGCAAGAATATGCTGAAGCCAACAAAAAGGTAGAGTATTTCAAAACGAAATACGCAGAAAAGGTAAGGAATCACGTGCACTCTGGTAAGTGCCTTATAGACAAATTTGTTAAGGTATTTAGTAAAACAATAAAAAATCCTCAAATAAACCTAGCCAAGGCAACATCTGATGCTGCCCTGGTTAAACGTTTTGCATTCACTCTTCGCGAGTTTGAGGACGCTTGCGAAGACTTTAAAGTAGGTGGCGAAACCGCTGAATCACTTAGAAGGGCAAAAGATAATGCCCAACAAATATGTGAAGAATACATTCAGCAGTTTGATGAAGATGGACTTACGGAATCGTACTACTTACTTAAAAGTAAATGCAAAAAACTCTTCGGTGGTGCAGCAAAGGAGAAAGCTTCTTTAGAAACGCTTCCTTTTAGTATTCCCAGCATCGAACTCCCAGAATTCACGGGGGATTATACCGAATGGAATACATTCAAAGAATTGTTCATTGAATTGATAGATGCGAAAAAAATTTCTAAAACACAGAAAATGGTTGTTTTAAAATCCGTAGTCAAAGGTGACGCTGCATTAACAATTGCAAATTTGCCTCCTACTGAAGCAAACTACGATACAGCGTGGACACTTCTGAACGAAAAGTACACGAATAAACGAGCGATAACTTCCATTTATTTTAAAAACCTTGTTGACGCTCCACTTGTAGATAGTACAGTGGAAAGTGTGAAAAAATTTAAAGATAATATTCAAGAAAGCTTGCAAGCGCTTCAGGCTGCAGATTTGTCAGCCGACCAGTTGCTGCAAGCTTTTATTAGTTTCTTGTTAGTAAGGAAAATGGACGATAACTTAAGAATGAAGTTTGAAGCTTCATTAAAAAGTTCCAAGGAGCTACCAAAAGTGGACTCTTTGCTTTCATTTTTAGAACACGAATTCTATGTCTTGGAGGCTTTTCAAGGGCCTTTGATTAATGGTCAAAACTTGAAAAATTCTATTAGAGAGACATCTGAATCTTCTAAACTAAAATGTATTATGGGATGTAAATCAACTCATTTCACACATCAATGTTTTTTATTTAAAAAATTAAACATCAAGGAAAAATGGAATAAAGTTATAGCTAGCAAATTATGTATCAAATGTTTTAAAAATGGACATTCAAATAAAACGTGTAGTGAAACTAACTGCAAAATTTGTAATGGTAACCATAATACATTGCTTCACAAGGAAGGTGACTCTGAAGTAAAGAGTGCTGTTGTAAACAATGCTAATACTAAACTGAATGAAGCTGAACAGAAATGTGTTTTGCTTTCAACAGTAGTTTTAGAGGTTGCCGACGCAAAAGGAAACTGGATCAACTGTAGGGCACTACTGGATAATGGTTCTCAGGTTTGTTTGATCAGAAAGTCGTTACAGAAAAAATTAAAGCTCAAAGGACTTCAGGCTAATGCCTCCATTGAAGGAATCGCTATGAATGTGTCTACAATTAAGGAGAGATTGAACGTCTGCATTAGATCCAAGCGTTCAGATTACAGAGCTACTTTAGATGTTTTAATAGTCCCACAAATTATATCGAATTTACCCGCAAAAAAGGTCGTGCCCGGGAAGTTGCCGGACCATATTAAGCTAGCAGACCCTAATTATTTTACCCCAAGTGGCATAGATATGTTGATTGGTGTGTAATTGTTTTACGAAATACTATACACGTAAAACTTTCACGTAGAAAAACACAAAATGTTCTTACAAAATACAGCATTTGGTTGGATTGTAAGTGGTCCCGCTTTAATAGAAAAGCCCACCTTATGCTGTAAGGTAGCATCGTATGTAGAAAATAGTTTGGATCAGCAATTACAGAGATTTTGGGAAGTAGAAGAAATGGGTAGGGAATTTAAATTAACTAAAGATGATGTTCAGTGTGAAGAATTGTTTGAAAGAAATATAAGTAGGAAGCAGGATGGCAAATTCGTTGTTCAACTCCCATTCAAAATCGAGAAGCCCAATATGGGAAACTCAGAAATTATTGAACGTAAACTTGAAAAAAATCCTGAGGTAAAATCTCAATACCACTCCTTTTTACGAGAGTATCTAGAGCTTGGACACATGGAGTTGGCAAACAATATTTCAGGTAGAGGATATTTTCTTCCCCATCATTGTGTATTAAAACCTGAAAGTATTTCAACAAAGTTGAGAGTAGTTTTCGATGCTTCATGTAAAACAAATACCAATACTTCCCTGAACGATTTACTTCACACTGGACCTCGATTACAAGATAACTTGTTTGACATTTTATTAAGGTTTAGAAAATATAAATATGTTATTTCTGGTGATATAGAGAAAATGTTTAGACAGATATGGATGCACGAAAACCATTGTAACTACCAATTGATATTTTGGCGCTGGAATCCCACGCAACCCTTGCAAACATATAGGCTTAAAACTGTTACATATGGAACAAATTGTGCTCCATATCTTGCTACTAAATGTTTGGAAATGGCGGCAAAATCAGTAGAAACTAAATATCCAAAGGCGGCTGCAATAATAACGTCCGATTTTTATATGGATGATTTATTGACAGGAAGTGATTCATTGGATGAGTTGAAAGCACTGCAGCTACAGGTCTATGACGTTTTGGAAGATCACGGATTTCATCTGAGGAAATGGTGTGCCAATCACTCAGAATTGCTGAAAAATTTCAATGAAAAAGATCTTCAAATTCCGGTTGATTTAAACAGAGACAGTTCAGACAACGTTAAAGCGCTCGTTATGGCTTGGAATCCATCATCGGATGCAATCTTTGTCAAATCAAACTGGGATTCAGATTTTAAAATATCGAAACGAAATATTTTGTCGGATATTGCTAAACTCTTTGATCCCCTCGGTCTTTTAGCCCCAGTCACAGTAATGGCCAAAATTTTGCTGCAAGAACTTTGGAAATTAAAAATTGATTGGGATTCTCCAGTTCCAGATGAAATAGCAAATTCATGGAAACGTTTCCGATTTGAAATGACCGAGTTAAATAAAATTCAAATTCCTAGACACATGATTTCAGATCATCCTAAGCTTATTGAGCTATATGGATTTTGTGACGCATCCATGAAAGCCTACGGTGCTGCAATTTATATAAAATCTATAGGTAGATCAGGAGAGATTAGGGTAAAACTAGTAGCTTCGAAATCTCGAGTCGCTCCAGTAAAAATTTTAACTATTCCCCGTCTAGAACTTTGTGCAGCGGTATTATTAGTAGACTTAATGAAAATGGTTATTGATTGTTTGAAAATAAATTTTAATAATATTTTCTACTTTTCAGATTCAAGGATAGTTCTTAGTTGGCTGGAAATGGATCCTGCATCGCTGCAAGTTTTTGTTTCGAACCGAATTAATTATATTCAAACAAACAGTTGTTTGCAGAATTGGAAATATATATCCACTTCAATTAATCCTGCAGACGTAGTTTCAAGGGGAATTTATCCCTCTGATATTATTAACAACACCTTTTGGTTTGAAGGGCCTACCTTTATAAAGGAAAATACTTCAGAATTGGAAGATACAAAATCATACCTTCCAATGGAAAATATTCCGGAGATTAAAAAACACAAAATTATTGTACTTTCTTCAATTTTAAAACCCATTTGCGAAAATATTAATCATAGGAATAGTTTTGAATTTCTTCAAAATGTGGTAGCATATATGTTAAAATATAAAAATTTAAAAACCAAACGAGAGAAAATATCATGGATCTTTTATAAAAAGGAGTCATTAATTGTCCTTATAAAGGTAATCCAAAAAAGACACTTTTCCGCAGAGATAAGGTTGTTGCAAGCCAAATCTGCAGTCACTTCTTCGTCAAAACTTAAAACGCTTTCACCATTCTTAGACGAGAATGGTATAGTAAGAGTAGGAGGAAGAATTCAAAAGTCAAATCTAGCCTTTGATGCCAAGCATCCAATATTGCTGCCAAGCGCAGTCGAGTGGGTGTTTTTGTTAATAGAGCATTTACATAAAAAACATTTACATATGGGTCCACAAGGACTGTTAGCAATCGTAAGACAACAATTTTGGCCTCTGCGAGGTAAAGAGCTCACGCGGAAGGTGGTAAAAAAATGCTTTAGATGCTTCAAAGCAAATCCAAGATCAATACATCAATTTATGGGAAATTTGCCAGAAGACAGAGTTATAAGAACTAAACCGTTTGTGAATGTTGGCAACGATTTTCTCGGTCCTTTACTTATTCATCACAAAATCCGAGGCAAAAGGCCAGATAAGGCTTACGTTTGCGTTTTTGTTTGTTTCTCAACCAAAGCAGTGTACTTAGAAGTAGTTTCGGATATGACATCAGCTTCATTTATTGGTGCACTAAAAAGATTCGTTGGACGTAGAAGTTGTCCATTAAAAATGTATTCTGACAATGGCACAAACTTTGTTGGAGCGGCCAACAGTTTAAACGAACTAAACGTTCTATTAAGAGATGATAATCCCTTGCTGGAGAATTTTTGTGGAGAAAGGGAAATCGAATGGATAAACATACCAGCTAGATCACCACACATAGGGGGTTTATGGGAGGCTTGCGTTAAATCCGTTAAAAAACATTTCTATCGTATTACGGATGGCACAATGACCTTTGAAGAATTGTGCACTCTCATGGTGCAAATTGAAGCTGTTTTAAATTCAAGGCCCATAACACCACTTTCAGATGATCCTAATGACTTGCAAGTTCTTACCCCAGGTCACTTCCTTATTGGTGAATCTTTCGCCACTTTTAGAGACTCTGAGGATAATAAAAGCTATAAAGACATTCGAGAGCACTGGAAGGTAGTGTGCTTTAACACACAAGAGTTTTGGGAAAGGTGGTCCAAGGAATATCTATCAGAACTACAAAAAAGATATAAATGGCAAAATCCCTCTAACAACATTAAAGAAGGTACATTAGTTCTTCTTAAAGAGGAAAATGTTCCACCAATGAATTGGAGAAGGGGCAGGGTAGTAAATACATCACTTGGTAAAGATGGTCTTTGTCGAATAGTAGATGTTAGGACAAGCAATGGAGTCTCAAAAAGGTCAATTCACAATGTTTGTCCTTTTCCAAATGAGGAAGAAATCAATCCGAAGAATTGCTTTAAACAAAATAATTTAGACGAAATCAAAAATGTTAATCATAATGCTAAGACTTTAAATGTAGTTCCTAAATTTAAGAATGATAAAAATTGTAAAAGAATAAAGAACAAAAACTGTCTATTGACTATTTTAAGCTTATTATTAGTTCTCCCTCAAGCTCTAAGTTTTGAGTTAAAGACCTTGACAGACCAATCTGGATTATTCTTCGAAGAGCAAGGAGTCGTTAAACTGCAAAAAATCGTCATGGTCTCTTATAGCCTTCATCAACCTCACTACATATATCAACAGATATGAGGATGTCAGCAAATCAGTTACACAAATACGATGGATATGTACTAGAGAAGATCTTAAAGAATCAAGCAGCAGCCAGAATATCCAAGAACAGTTACGCAGAAAAATGGTCATTATAACCAGCAATCACAAATTTATCGTCGGCGATCGTAGAGGAAGACGAAAAAGAGCACCCTTAAGCTTTATTGGAGCGATTCAGCATGCACTTTTTGGAGTAATGGATGAAGAACATGCGGAAATCTTAGAGGAGAAAGTTAAAAGGACAAGCCAAAGTGAAGCGTATTACTTGCAGTTACTTAATAACATGTCATCGATACAAGATATCACCTCAAACATAATCAAGAGGCAACATGACCATTTACAAGATCAGTTTTTGAAGGTACAAGGAAATTTTGAAATTGTTATGGAGAAGCTAAATCGAAGTGAAGGCTTACAACAGCTTAATCTCGGGGTTCTGTATGCCTTTTTGATAATGGATGAATTTCAAAATTTCCAAGAAGAAATTAAACAAGCAATGTTGAAGACACAAAGCAACACTCAGCAACACATCATATCTCCTGATCAACTTCAAGAACATCTACACAAAATAAAACTTCAACTACCATACGATTTGAAACTACCCGCAGAAGGATTAAGCGACCTGTACAATGTCTTTGAAATAAGCGCGCAAGGTACGAGAGAATTCATCCTGTTTGAAATAAAAATTCCCTTGGTCCATCGCGAAGGCTTTACTATATATGAAGTGCACCCTTATCCAACATTTCATGAATCACGATTTGTTAGTATTCAAACGAGCTTTAACCATTTGCTTCTAGGAGATTCAAGAAAAAGATATTATAATCTCAGAGATGTTGACTTTCTGCAATGCAAAAATATGAATTCTGGCACAGCGTGGATATGCCCACAGTCGCAGCCAATTTACAATATTGGTAACTCAGCACCTTGTGAAGTGGAGCTGTTGTTGAAGAAGAATATAATGCCTCTAACCTGTGTGATCAAGATAAATCCACCATCGTCAATTTGGATACAATTAAAGGCTGTAAATACATGGCTCTATTCCGTAATGGCTGAGGAGACAATAGAAGTTGAGTGTCACAATTTGCGAACGTCACAGACGATCAAGAAGCAAGGAATTATTCAATTGGACGCTGGTTGCCATCTTTATTCAACTGATGTAACACTTGTAGCTTTTAATAAAGTTCGACAGAACGTCACTTATGTAAATCTTGCAGTCAACATAACTTGGTTATTACCAAAACTGAATTCTAAAATTTTGAAGGATGTATCCACAACGATCGCTATTGAAGATATTCCTAAAACACAACCGAAATTGTTCGGACTTCCGATTGACTTCGACTTGGACGCCCATAATGCAACACACTATGAAATTAGCATAGTTACATGGATCGTGCTGATTGTAGTGGTAATCATAATCGCCAAATTAATTCAACAATTCTGCCAGCTCCCAACGAGGTTCTTACCTGCCAGTATCGCGCTTGCACCAGTACATTGATTGACACATTTAACATGCTGTCAATGGCGGGAGTATGTTTAGTTAAGTTAGTTCTAAGAATTTGTATTTCTCATATGTTTAGTTAAGTTAGTTCTAAGAATCTGTATTCCCATATTGGGTACATATCTATAGTTTATAACGGTATAGAATATAGATTAAGATAAAGCAAAAGGCGACGCGAAGCCGCCGCATGTTGATCCTTTTGTGAGACAATAAACGCATTTATTACTCACGTCCACCATCCGTGATGTTTTATGATGTAGACAATAAATGCCTGCTCGTTTCGCTGTTTGTTTTATCTTCTTCCATATTTATTTTAAGATAGCTGGTAATTAGGCCTAAGACAAAATAGATATAAGAATAAATAAATGTATGTTGTTAAGATAGACATATTTAGAATTGTAATGTAGAGGTAATTACATTAGAATAAAACAGAATACGTGGTACCACCGAAGGGATAAGTTGTGTTTTCCTTGATTCAGAGTGTCGACCTTAGTTTCAGCGGTTTTTTCACCACCTATCATGACAACAAAGAATCAGATGAATGCTGGAAAGAGGAAATACGACTGGAAGTTTGGGCGTTGGCTACTTGGAAAGTGGCTAGACAAGAACGATGTACGAATGTGGACTTCATTTTGAAGACAACCATATTCGTGAGAACAACGCGATTACAGAACTACTTTTTTTTACTATTGGACTGCGTCCATTAAATTTATATTCCTCTGGAGAGGATCCTATCAATTGCACAAGCAATTGGAAAGGAGATTTTATCGTGGAGCAGTTTATCTACAATAAAGAAGGTAAGAATTTTGTTTTATTGTATTTCGAAGCAAAGGAAATATAGGACTTTGCTTCGAAACGCAGAAGCCCAATGGCGTCGCATGGCAGACATGCTTTATTCTGGACATTTCTTTTTCTTGGCTATAGGATTATCAATCCCTATTCGGATGTTTTGGGGAACCATATCATATCTATCCAGTGGAGCAAACGAAGCCACATGATTTTTCGGGAAAATATCTCCATAAGGAAATTTCACCCATTGGCAGGCTGACACATAGCCCTAGTGGAGATTATTCGCCGCTTGGACACGTGGCTACCAAATTTCACCTGTGTATCATATACATCAGTGTGTAAAATATATGCTTTGGCACATTCCTTACATGAGGAGTATTACCGGAAAATTTATTTTATTATCACCTTGAATCGTTAGAGGATCTGTGGCAACATCTGCTACTCCTCATACAGGAAAATTTTAAGGCGAAAAAAAAAAAAACATCGTTCGTCCCACGAACTCGACGAACGCATTCATAAGCGACTCGTCGACGTTGATTCGTGCTTTGGCTCGTCGACGGTCGCTACCACATTTTAATTTTTGGGTGCATCTCATTGACAATTCTGTTGGAACACCATATATACAACCAACACCCACCCGCAACGCCCTATTGGCGCATCGTGGGGACACATATAATTGTCCCAACACCCTCATTTGGGGGACATTCTACTTTAAGACCAGTTCAACAGGACGTCTTGGCGTGCGATTTCGCAGATGCTGGTCCAGGAACATCGTGCTCATCAGTTTCTCAACACCAGCTCGTCAACGAGGGACAGAATCGCTGTTGCAGTAGCTCATCAGGACGCCTGAGCGTACGATTATTCGTAGATGCCGGTCCTCAGTTACCACACTCATAAAATTTTTAACATCAGCTTGTCAGCGAGGAACAGTGCCAAAATAGAAACAGTTTCAGCTGGACGTCTTACTTACTTACTTACTTAAGGTGGCGCAGACAGTCCATTGTGGACCACGGCCTCAACCAACAATCCTCGCCAGCTAGGCCGGTCCGTAGCCAGTGGCCTCCAGTTGCGCACACCAAGTTGGTTGAGGTCGTTTACCACTTGATCGCGCCACCTTAGATGGGGTCTTCCAGAACTGCGTCGGCCCTCCGGGTTGGAATTGAAGACTCGTCGGGCAGGAGCGTTTTCGTCCATACGCTCCACATGACCCAGAGATCTAAGCCGCTGAATTTTCAGCTTCGTAACCAAGTCAATGTCGCTGTATAGCCCGTACAGTTCGTCATTGAATCTTCTCCTCTATACTCCATTGATACATATAGGCCCGAATATCACCCGAAGAATCTTTCTCTCAAAGCACCCCAGCCTGTATTCATCCGATTGTGTCAGTGTCCACGCTTCTGCCCCATACAGCAGGACTGGGATGATAAGGGTCTTGTATAGTGTCTCCTTGGTCCTTTGAGAGAGGGCTTTACTTCTAAGATGCCTTCTTAGCCCGAAGAAACAGCGATTGGCAAGAGTGATTCTTTGACTGATCTCTTCACTGATGTTGTTCTGAGAGGTTATAGTGGAACCCAAATAGACAAAGTCCTTGACAACCTCAAAGTTATATCTGTCCATTGTGATGTTTTGTCCGAGCCTACGGTGATGATCTACTTCACCCGAGGACAGCATATACTTTGTTTTATCTTCATTTACAGCCAGACCCATTCGAGCCGCTTCCACTTCAATACTTGCGAATGCTCCACTGACAGCGCGCTTCGTTCTTCCAATAATGTCAATATCATCAGCATAGCCAAGTAATTGAACGGATCTAAAAAAATCGTACCGCTGGTGTTGACATGCGAGTTGCGTACGATTGCCTCAAGAATGATGTTGAAAGGTTACATGACAGCGCGTCACCCTGTCGTAAGCCTTACTCGACATTAAATGAGTCGGTGGTGTTCTTACCAACCTTGACGGAGCAGCGAGAGTTCTCCATAGTCATCCTGCACAATCGAACGAGTTTGGCAGGGATGCCAAGAAGCGACATGGCTCTGTATAGCTCGTTCCTGTTTACGCTGTCATAGGCGACTTTAAAATCGATAAAGAGGTGGTGAGTATCGATCTGGAATTCTTGGGTCTTTTCCAAAATCTGCCGAAGTGTGAAAATTTGGTCGACGGTTGACTTACCGGGTCTGAAACCACACTGATAGGGGCCAATCAGTTCACGTGCGAAAGGGTTCAGACGTTCACACAGAATGGCCGACAAGATTTTATAGGCGACATTTAGGAGACTTATACCTCTGTAGTTGGCGCAGCTTAGAGTATCTCTTTTCATGTGGATAGGGCACACAATGCTGAGGTTCCATTCGTCAGGCATACTTTCATCCGACCAGATTGTACAGATGAGTTGGTGTATGCTCCTCACCAAGTCATCTCCCGCTGCTTTGAAGAGTTCAGCCGTAAGGCCATCCGCTCCAGGATCCTTGTTGGACTTTAGTTTAGATATTGCTATCCGAACTTCTTCTTGGTCGGGAGGACGAAAATTTTTTTCATCATCATCCAAATCGAATGGATCATTCTGCCTGGCAGCGATTAGTTGGTTGTCTTCGCCGTTTAACAGTCTGCAGAAGTGTTCTTTCCAAATTCTCAGCACCGAATGTGTATCTACAACGACATTCCCACCCTCGTCTCTACATGCTTCCGCTCTGGCTTTGTAACCCTTGGACGAATGCTTTACCCTTTGGTAGAACTTTCGAACATTGCTTCTGCCGTAGCACCCCTCAATAGATTCAACTATTCGTTTTTCCAGTTCTCTTCTTTTTCTTCTGAAAAGCCGATGTTCCTCTTTCCTCTTTTGCTGGTACACCGCACGGAAAGCGCTCTTGGCAGCTCTAGTTCTGGCATTCAGAACTGCATGATAGGCTTCGTCTTTGGCCAAGTGTGCGAGCCTGCACTCATCATCAAACCACGTGTTTCGTTGTGGTCGCCTAATGAAACCCACAACATCCGTGGCAGCGGTTTTGATGGCCATTTTGCAATGTTGCCACTGGGCCTCTGGGTTTGGCGCAGGCACCGGGCTTATCAAGAGATAAGAGGAGACATGATTGGCAAAGGTTGTGGCGGTCTCTTGCGATTGTAACTTAGCAACATCAAACTTGCTCACAGTGGATGTTCGGTTCTGCGGTCTGGTCGAGATTCGCATTCGCACTTTAGCTACAACAAGGTAGTGGTCCGAGTCTATGTTGGCCCCTCGGAAAGTGCGGACATCCATGACACTGGACGCTATCAATCGCAATGTGATCAATTTGGTTGACGGTATTTTGATCAGGAGACCGCCAGGTCCCCTTGTGAATATTGAGGTGTGGGAAGTATGTGCTAGCTAAGATGACACTTCGCCCCGCAGCAAAGTCGATTAGCCTGTGTCCGTTACCGGAAGTGTTGTCGTGCAGGCTATGCTTTCCGACTGTCGAGCCAAAGTTACCCTCCTTTCCGATTTTGGCGTTGAAGTCACCAAGAATAAACTTAGTTTAGTACTTCGGGCATTCATCATACGTCTTCTCGAGAAGATCGCAGAGTTCTTCTTTGGTCGTGTCATCTTTTTCCTCCGTGGGGGCGTGGACGCAGATCAGCGAAATGTTGCTGAATTTGGATTTAATGCGGATTGTGACAATGCGTTCGCTTATGCCACGAAACCCCAAGACTTCTTGCCTAAGCCTTCCTCTTATCACAAATTCGCATCCAAATAGCCGCTGTTTCCTTGTCCTGTAGCACTTGCCGTAGTAGATGTCACAGTTTTTCATCCTCCTTGTGCCTTCACCAACCCATCGCACTTCTTGGATGGCTGTGATGTCGGCTTTGACACCATCTAGGGCTTCCACTAATTGTTCGGCTGCACGTGGTCTGTTAAGGGTCCGGACATTCCACGTGCAGAACCGAAATTCGTTGTCCTTGTTTCGTTTGCTAGGGTCGTCATCAGTAGGGTCATCCATATCCGAGGCAGTTGGTTGTTTCGGAACAAGAGGTTTTTTACGTGGTAGGGAAGTTACCCCGACGCACAACCCCCAACCTGGGGGACCAGGCCCTATGCTGCTCTCCTTGGACAAAAGGAGCTGGAGAAATCCAGAGTCAGTAACCCACTACGGGGATGTGAGAGCTACCGTTGGTCCTATATGGGCTCATCCGCCACCTTCTCTACTTCACTACCCTGACTAATAGTAGTGAAAGGACCCAAAGACCTGAGCTCCGAATATGTCGAAGTAGCTCAATGGGGTGCCTACCATATTGTCTGTAAGCGTCGCCGTTGGTTAATTTAATTTTACTCATCCGCCGCTCGCTTGCTTTCTGAGGGGTTCGTACAGAATAAACTGCTACCCAACAAGAGAAACAGAGGAGCTTTATGGCAGGGCAATTATAGTGTTGCTATTTTTCTGTGATCAACACTCGCGCTTAAAAGTTCAGCAAGTCAAGTCCGGGTGGACAAGACCAGTACCCGATGGCTACCACTTGGAGGTAAAATAAGCACAATTGATGCGTATGAGACAGTTGCAACGCTGGGCATCGCCATGTTGATACCAATCAGGGTCTACCCTATTCATACAGCACCCAGCCATGCAGCTGGACGTCTTGGCGTGCATTTATTTTGCAGATGCCGGTCCAATTTGTATAACAACATCAAGAACCTGAAGCAGGAGCGTCGAGGGAAGAACAGCAGCCATCACCTTAAAGTTGTTCCTGTGTTCATATGTATTTTAAAATTAAAAGCTACCAATTAGTTACTTACATCATTTACCAGGTAACAAGTCTCTTTATATTGTAGTGTTTCTGTTCTTTGTGGGGTATATTGATATTAAACCCATCCGACAGTGCACAGGCGCACTTATAACACCTCATACTTGGCATTTTACGCCCAAGAATAACGCTTGCGACCACGGACGGTGGTACGAGAGCCATTTACATCAGTATTACGAACGGTTGGTAGGACCTCACGCCTCCTCCACCGAATTTACATCATAGATATTGTATCTTTTGAGTATCCCTAAGTAAAAATCTTTTTTTTATTATATATGCTAACAAGTGTTCTGATGTTTGAAGTGCATTCTATATATTTAAGCGTTAAACTTCTTTTATAATAGTGTCTTCTAATTCATCTTTTATAAAAATCTTCTTTAACAGTATTCGTGTTGATACCGAGATTAGTGAGTGGCCAGAGAACGGTCGTGTAATCTTTTTTTTATGACGTTTTATATATCCTACCGGTATAAACTCCAAACTTAGTCAGAACTGGATCTGGTGGTATAGCGTCGCGCTTACCTACCAAATCGTCGTCTTCTTCGCGAAAGATAAAAATATCGATCACCTCCGCTCGTCACTTCTTCAATTACAGAAGAACTCACTTTGAGATTTTTTTTTTACAAACCACAGATTTCTTTGGTAGGATCGTATTCCTTTAACTTTTTTTGTTCTCACTACGCGTAGAATTTCTTTTTTTTATTTACTCACTTGTCCTTGGAGACTTTATTTTCTCGCGTCGGTAGCGACCACACCTTTCCGCGTTTAACGCCACCTTCAATATTTCATACATTTTTGGGATATCGAAATTACATACTCACTATCGCGGTTTTACTTTCACTTTTCTCGCGTTGTTTCTTTTTTTGTTTTTACTTCAAATGTGTCGTCGTGTTGGAGCAACAATTATACATTACGTATAGTTCCCGAAGAGGAAACTATTCATTCACTCTTGCGCACTATCAACCTCTTACAAATGTTAATGAATGGGTTGTATGTGACATTTCATGAGCAGATATGAGGTTTTGAATTTTTGTTTCAGCGAATGTACCTTAAAGCTACTCAGGGTACAGTCCATCATTACAGATAGAATCTAGCAGCGCAATCTATCCTTACAATCGGCTTTGGTCAAAGACAGACATTTTTTTTTATTATTATTATCATTGTATTTCCTAACCACCTTTTTTTCAGGGGAATCCAGGAGTGCACTTCCGAATTTCCATGGAAGAAAATACTGAGATATAACATCCCCTCAGTAATGTTAAATTTTTATTATTGACTTTGATATAACCTCATTAATATAATTGATACAATTTTTTAAACACTTTTAAATCGATTATATGGTTGTCCACGAATTGTGTGCTTCCATATATGGTACTTTTAAATATTTCTTACAAATTACTTTGACCACCTTTATGTTGTTTGGGGTGGACACACCCTGAACAGATCCCTGATGCCTGTTGCTTTTTTTTTTTTTTTTTTTTTTTTTTTTAACGGCACACGCGCTCAAGGGGTTTGTTATAGCCCTTTTAATGATAAGTCACAGCGCGAGCGATAGGAAGTTAGGGAGGAAGGGAAAGGAGGTGTCGATGAACATTGATCTTGAATGTTTGAAGATCAAAATGGCAAGGGAAAATTGTGCCAGGCAATTCATTCCACATTCGTGTTGTACGGCTAAAGAAAGAATCCCTATATTTCACGGTACGTCCGAAATTGGGCTCAAGTGTAAACTGATGAGCGTTCCTAGCAAGACGAGTATTACGGCGGAAATGTTTAAGGGGTGGAACGCAACTGGCTACTTCGAGTGAGCATTTTTTGTAAAAGAATCTGTAAAATAAGGAAAGACATGAAACATTTCGACGATGTTCAAGGGATGGAAATGTTTCCATAATGCTTCTCTCTCCTATCAATTTTAACGCTTTTTTCTGAACTCTGTCGAGCAGGTGAAGAAAAGTTTGAGAAGCACCTGCCCAGAGATGGGAGTTATACTCGAGTTTAGGGCGTATAAACGCTTTGTAAATTGTAGCCAGATCAGAAGGGGTGAAAAACTTCTTGCATCGATTAAGAAAGCCTAAGCATCTTGCAGCATTCTTGGCAATCTCAAGTATATGATCATTCCAACGAAGATTGTCACTGATACACATACCGAGTACTGATAGCTTTTCGGCCTCCTCGATGCAAATACCATTCATGGATAATGGCATAGGGGGTATGTTTAGCTTCAACGACAAAAGACAGCATTGAGTTTTCGACGCATTAAACTCCACACGATTTCTAGTACCCCAATTCACAATGCTGTTTAAATCGGAGTTTAACGAGCTTATCATACGATTTCGTTGTAATAACACGTCCGAAGGCGAAGGCCGTGAATTTTCAAACGTATACGAAAAGCTGAGGGTTGAGTCGTCCGCAAAACAATTTAATGGATTAGAAGTCACAGACAAGAGATCATTTATAAAAATGAGAAAGAGAGTCGGAGACAGAACGGAGCCCTGGGGCACACCAGCATTTATTTTGTGGAGATCAGACTTGAAACCGTCTAATACAACTTGTATTGATCGGTCCAGAAGATAGCTTCTAATACAACGAATAAGAGTATCATCGATACCAAATGCACGCATTTTCGATAAAAGAGCTTCATGCCAAACTCTATCAAATGCCTTTGAAATATCAAGCGCAATAATCTTGCTTTCGCCAAAGCGATGCACAGATTTGTTCCACTGTTCGGTGAGATATGCCATCAGATCACCAGTGGAACGATTGCTGCGAGAGCCATATTGCCGGTCATTTAAAAGCTCCCGATCTTCGAGATATTTCTTCAGCTGACGATTTATCAGCGTTTCCATGACCTTGGAAAGAAGGGACGTAAGTGCAATTGGTCGGTAGGAGGAGGAGGAGTCACATTTTTTTGGGACGGGCTGGACAAATGCTGTTTTCCATCTACTAGGAAAGATTCCTGAACGATAGGAGCGATGAAAAAGCTTACGCAGTGGTTTTGCCAGCGATGAAGAACACTTCTTCAGAAGAATAGGGGGTATACCATCCGGGCCAGCGGAATTGTGTATATCAAGATCTTGAAGTACTCTTGCTACTGTACGAGTGCGGTAAAATATCGGAAAAGTATCTGTCATAGAAAAATTAACGTTCTCAAGTACAGGAGGGGCATTGTTGCTTGCAGGCAACGTAGAACTTGCAGCAAAATGAGCTGCAAGCATATTCGCCTTCTCTGAAGAGCTGACAATAGGTTTATCGTCGACGATGAGCGTTGGAACTGATGATGATGTTGAGTTCTTGACGTTTTTTACAAATGACCAGAAGTTTTTACTGCCTTTGGGACATTGCAGAATTTTTTGCCGTAACTTCTGGTCATGTAAAAATTTCGTTTTGTGTATAACGGAGTTGCACGAGTTTCTAACTTGTTTGTGTTTCTTCCGATTTTCCTCAGTTGGGTTGGCTTTGTAGGATCGGAAGCTTACTTCTTTCAACCTGATAGCTTCTTTACACTCTTCGGAAAACCAAGACTTTTCTTTTGGTTTGATACATTTTGTTCTGTGAGGGACAAAAGTTCTTATTCCAAGAAAAATCACTTCTGTAATCATTTCAGCATTGGCATCAATGTCATTATCGAGGAAGCATAATGGCCAGTTAAAGTTGCGAAAGAAATTATTCAGACCGTCCCAGTTGGCTTTCTCGTATTGCCAAACGGTCCCAGTGGGAATTTTTTCTTTAACTGGATGGTTGGAGATCGATAAATTAGCTGAAATGACACAATGGTCCGAGGTGGAGAAGTTACTTTAATAGTATATTTATCAGGATGGGAAGTAAGGAACAAGTCAAGAGTATGGGCGGAATGCCCATCAACATCCGGTATACGAGTAGGCTCATCGACAAGCTGGGTAAGATGGTTATACTCAGCAAAGATCTCGGTATACCTTCCTTCGAGTTTTATCTGGCCAGAATAGCGGAGCCAACTTGAATTGTGTACATTGAAGTCGCCCGTAATCACGACTTCAGTGTGAGGACAATGGGAAACAATTCGAGAAATTGAATCTGACAAAACATCTAACTCATCACAAGTAGACATGCTGTCAAGATTCGGACTCCTGTAAAGAAAACAGTAATGAATGATATGCTTGCGTACAGTGAATTTGAGCCACAGGAAATTAAAGTTCGTATTAGAACAATGCCCATATTGGGGAAGGCTCTGGCAAGCAATATCATTCCTAACATAAACGACAAGACCATGGTGGGAAAAAAGTAATGGCACTAAGTTATATCCAAACAAACAAAATTCTGATAAATCAGTATTCTGTCCAACCTGGGTTTCACTTAATGCAAAAACAGCTGGCCTGTATTGCACAGTATGGGCGTACACAGAAAAGAAATTCTTTCTTAGCCCACGAACATTTGAATATACAACACAAAAATCACTTACCATTTTGAAAAACTAAACACAAAAGATTCAACTTTGACGAAACTAATTTCAGCCGTGCAGTATAGGCCCATATTAATTCCAATTATAAACAAACTGTCCTAGGTGTTATGCCCATAAAACAATTTGCAAACGGGAATTAATATAGACAAAAGACACGAAAGAAAACACATCAAATGCTGCTCACTTATCCAATGCAAAACCTCTTGCGATAAGCCTCACAAGAGGCTTGCATTGCATAAAAAAGCAACAGTTATGGGTGGCGCGGGTGGAGAGGATGGGTATTGTTGGTTGTTGGATGCTGTGCTGCGAATGTGAGCAAGGTTTGGTGTATTTTTTTTTTTCTTTTTCTTTTTCTTTTTCTTTTTTTGACACTGGTTTATTTAATTAATTGTAATTTTGGGTATTTTAATGGGCTGGGTTAATTTTTTTTTGCACTATGTTATATGAATATGGGGATTTAGTGGATTATTTTGATTTTGTTTGATTAATTTTTGGGGGGACACACACGCGCACAATTAGCAACGCGACCGCACACGAAAATCAACCGCCCACGACGAGTACTTGATCGACACTTTGACACTTGATCGACGCTTTGATTCTTTTTCTAAGTAATGTTGCTATGACATATAGGTCGTGTTCGTGATTTTATGTTTAGGTTTAACTTTTTTTTTATCACCAGTAATTTACAAGAAGACGTTTTCTTCTTTATATCGTGCATCTACGAGAGGCACAAGTTTGACTCAAGTGTGGTCAATTGAAGATAAGAATCTCACCGCCGCGACGATTCACTCAGTTTTTTTTTTATTATTGCAATAACACGATATTGAATATTGCCAGTTCACGATCATATAACTCTTTTATTAGACACATTCTCGTCTTTTCTTTTTCTTAACTCTTTCATTCTTTCCCATTACCTTAGCATTTAAGTTTTTCTTACAATCAGCTGGTCCTTATATGTGACTTTGAAAGAATCCAGCTCAAGATTTCCATTCAAATGACGAAGTTCCTTAAATTATAATGAGTTAAAGCAAGACACAATTATCTTTTTCTACTATCAATGTATCGAAACATAAAAATTTTGAAATAATTCAGAGTCTTTTGAGAATATAAAGCTTGCATTCAGATTTGGAATTGTAACCGTTAACAACTCAATAAATTTGTATATATTAAAATAAAGTTCAAATAGGTATTATATTAAGTATCTTCTTGTTAGATTTTAAGATTTATTTTCAATAAATTAAAAACTATTTTGGTTATAACGTGTAACGAATAACTTTTGCAGTTCAGTCTATTCTTTTCAAATATAAAGAATTCTTGGAGACTTCACAGGTTTTCGTAATGAAGCAGTAAGATTTATCTAGGGAGGGTGGTAACCCTCAAGTTTCTTCGAACGAAACAAGGTGGCGTTAGATATGGGATACAGATGATGTATCCGTAGTGCAACGATGGAGTTTCTGTTCTCTTTTGTAGATATAGTACCTTAATTCGGTACCATGATCTAGATAGGGGTTTAATTAGGCAAGCGATTTTTCTTCGCTTGCTTTTTTATGTTAGGGGCTGTCTAAAAATATTAAAGAGCCGTGGGGACTCTAAGGTCTATTGATAGCCAAGGTCGAAGGTAGGAGAGTTGGTTTCTGCCTTCGTTTTGGGCGGGTTACGAGACCAGGGGGATCGTTAAAACATCTTTGATCCTCCCTCCCCTCGTGGTCAGACACCTCATCCTCCACTTTCTGCACAACATCGTGGTAGCAGAGTGGAAGGAAGGTAACATTTACCATGGCAACCACTAATATCTATGGTTTTGCTTGTCATTAAATACTTACGGTTGCGTTCTAATGGTTGGTATGATAGTTCAACCATGATTTCTCTCTTTTGTTTTATGTTCACTCTCAACGATTGATATGAGGTGCGTCCGTGAACCAATCTTTCTTTGTTGTCAATTCACTACAGTCTTATCTTTGGGGATTATGAGGGCCCTTAAGCATTTCAATATTTTTATTCGAGCTCGCACATCTTGAGCTCACCGGTCGGCAGAAAAAAAAGAGGTAACACCGGTTAAGTAGATCCCGAAGCAAGAACCTACGGCCTGGCTGAGCTAGTCATGGCTAAGGTACTGCCGGCCACCACGACGGTTGATCTCAACCACGGTTCTGCGTTGTCGCATGCCGTTCTTACCGATTGCTTTCAACCAGCAATTGGCGAGAAAGGGGGCGTTGCCGACATAGAATCGCTGCCGTCCCTTCAATTCAGAAGTAGGTAGCCATAACTGGTTGAGACAAATGCGATCTGGAGCGAAGTCTCTGGAGAGGTATGCCAATACGAATTTTTGCATTTCAATTTCGATTCTAGTTATGCTTGCGGGGTTTTGAGTAGAATCCATGGTTTTGGTGAAGACTACGACAGGATACAGCTGCAAGAAGAACATCTATGACTTGTAGTGGATAGGCGCGGGCATGCTGTCAGGTACTTTCTGGGCTGTTCTACGGTGTTTTGTAGTCAGAACCCATGATACGCTGATGGATGGCTCGTGCTTCTGTGATGGGGATGGAGATGGAATTTGAAGAATGGGAAGAGGAGCAGGGAGAGCAAGGTGCCGTGTTAGCGAAGTGTACCTTAGTATGTCTATTGTAGGGATGCTGAATACACCGATAAACGGGCGGTTGATGATGGAGATACTGTTCCTTGATATAGGAGTTAAGGAGAGATAGGGGTGCTTGTTTCTTCCGGCTTCCTCTTTGGCTTGTGTTGTTGGTGGGCATGGGTTCGGATCTTAGATGTTCATAGGATATTTAGGTGAAGAGGGTGGTGTCGATCGACAATACAGGTGGTAGTAAAATTCTTCATTTATAATTCCATACACACATTTTTAACGTTAGAAGTGGTTTTGCCAGCGATGAAGAACACTTCTTCAGAAGAATAGGGGGTATACCATTCGGGCCAGCGGATTTGTATATATCAAGATCTTGAAGTACTTTTGCTACTGTACGAGTGCGGAAAAATATCTGTCGCATAGAAGAATTAACGTTCTCAAGTACAGGAGGGGCATTGTTGCTTGCAGGCAAAGTAGAACTTGCAGCAAAATAAGCTGCGAGCATATTCGCCTTCTCTGAAGAGCTGACAATAGGTTTATCGTCGACGATGAGCGTTGGAACTGATGATGACGTTGAGTTCTTGACGTTTTTTACAAATGACTAGTAGTTTTTACTGCCTTTGGGACATTGCAGAATTTTTTGCCATAACTTCTGGTCATGTAAAAATTTCGTTTTGTGTATAACGGAGTTGCACGAGTTCCTTACTTGTTTGTGTTTCTTCCGATTTCCTCAGTTGGGTTGGCTTTGTAGGATCGGAAGCTTACTTCTTTCAACCTGATATCTTCTTTACACTCTTCGGAAAACCAAGACTTTTCTTTTGGTTTGATACATTTTGTTCTGTGAAGGACAAAAGTTCTCATTCCAAGAAAAATCACTTCTGTAATCATTTCAGCACTGGCATCAATGTCATTATCGAGGAAGCATAATGACCAGTTAAAGTTGCGAAAGAAATTATTCAGACCGTCCCAGTTGGCTTTCTCGTATTGCCAAACGGTCCTAGTGGGAATTTTTTCTTTAACTGGATGGTTGGAGATCGAGAAATTAGCTGAAATGACACAATGGTCGGAGGTGCCAAACGGAGAAGTTACTTTAATAGTATATTTATCAGGATGGGAAGTAAGGAACAAGTCAAGAGTATGGGCGGAATGCCCATCAACATCCAGTATACGAGTAGGCTCATCGACAAGCTGGGTAAGATGGTTATACTCAGTAAAGATCTCGGTATACCTTCCTTCGAGTGTTGTCTGGCCAGAATAGCGAAGCCAACTTGAATTGTGTACATTGAAGTCGCCCGTAATCACGACTTCAGTGTGAGGACAATGGGAAACAATTCGGGAAATTGAATCTGACAAAACATCCAACTCATCACAAGTAGACATGCTGTCAAGATTCGGACTCCTGTAAAGAAAACAGCAAGGAATGATATGCTTGCGGACAGTGAATATGAGCCACAGGAAATTAAAGTTCGTATTAGAACAATGCCCATATTGGGGAAGGCTCTGGCAGCAATATTATTCCTAACATAAACGACAAGACCATGGTGGGAAAAAAGTAATGGCACTAAGTTATATCCAAACAAACAAAATTCTGATAAATCAGTATTCTGTCCAACCTGGGTTTCACTTAATGCCAAAACAGCTGGCCTGTATTGCACAGTATGGGCGTACACAGAAAAGAAATTCTTTCTTAGCCCACGAACATTTGAATATACAACACAAAAATCACTTACCATTTTGAAAAACTAAACACAAAAGATTCAACTTTGACGAAACTAATTTCAGCCGTGCAGTATAGGCCCATATTAATTCCAATTATAAACAAACTGTCCTAGGTGTTATGCCCATAAAACAATTTGCAAACGGGAATTAATATAGACAAAAGACACGAAAGAAAACACATCAAATGCTGCTCACTTATCCAATGCAAAACCTCTTGCGATAAGCCTCACAAGAGGCTTGCATTGCATAAAAAAGCAACAGTTATGGGTGGCGCGGGTGGAGAGGATGGGTATTGTTGGTTGTTGGATGCTGTGCTGCGAATGTGAGCAAGGTTTGGTGTATTTTTTTTTTCTTTTTCTTTTTCTTTTTCTTTTTTTGACACTGGTTTATTTAATTAATTGTAATTTTGGGTATTTTAATGGGCTGGGTTAATTTTTTTTTGCACTATGTTATATGAATATGGGGATTTAGTGGATTATTTTGATTTTGTTTGATTAATTTTTGGGGGGACACACACGCGCACAATTAGCAACGCGACCGCACACGAAAATCAACCGCCCACGACGAGTACTTGATCGACACTTTGACACTTGATCGACGCTTTGATTCTTTTTCTAAGTAATGTTGCTATGACATATAGGTCGTGTTCGTGATTTTATGTTTAGGTTTAACTTTTTTTTTTATCACCAGTAATTTACAAGAAGACGTTTTCTTCTTTATATCGTGCATCTACGAGAGGCACAAGTTTGACTCAAGTGTGGTCAATTGAAGATAAGAATCTCACCGCCGCGACGATTCACTCAGTTTTTTTTTTATTATTGCAATAACACGATATTGAATATTGCCAGTTCACGATCATATAACTCTTTTATTAGACACATTCTCGTCTTTTCTTTTTCTTAACTCTTTCATTCTTTCCCATTACCTTAGCATTTAAGTTTTTCTTACAATCAGCTGGTCCTTATATGTGACTTTGAAAGAATCCAGCTCAAGATTTCCATTCAAATGACGAAGTTCCTTAAATTATAATGAGTTAAAGCAAGACACAATTATCTTTTTCTACTATCAATGTATCGAAACATAAAAATTTTGAAATAATTCAGAGTCTTTTGAGAATATAAAGCTTGCATTCAGATTTGGAATTGTAACCGTTAACAACTCAATAAATTTGTATATATTAAAATAAAGTTCAAATAGGTATTATATTAAGTATCTTCTTGTTAGATTTTAAGATTTATTTTCAATAAATTAAAAACTATTTTGGTTATAACGTGTAACGAATAACTTTTGCAGTTCAGTCTATTCTTTTCAAATATAAAGAATTCTTGGAGACTTCACAGGTTTTCGTAATGAAGCAGTAAGATTTATCTAGGGAGGGTGGTAACCCTCAAGTTTCTTCGAACGAAACAAGGTGGCGTTAGATATGGGATACAGATGATGTATCCGTAGTGCAACGATGGAGTTTCTGTTCTCTTTTGTAGATATAGTACCTTAATTCGGTACCATGATCTAGATAGGGGTTTAATTAGGCAAGCGATTTTTCTTCGCTTGCTTTTTTATGTTAGGGGCTGTCTAAAAATATTAAAGAGCCGTGGGGACTCTAAGGTCTATTGATAGCCAAGGTCGAAGGTAGGAGAGTTGGTTTCTGCCTTCGTTTTGGGCGGGTTACGAGACCAGGGGGATCGTTAAAACATCTTTGATCCTCCCTCCCCTCGTGGTCAGACACCTCATCCTCCACTTTCTGCACAACATCGTGGTAGCAGAGTGGAAGGAAGGTAACATTTACCATGGCAACCACTAATATCTATGGTTTTGCTTGTCATTAAATACTTACGGTTGCGTTCTAATGGTTGGTATGATAGTTCAACCATGATTTCTCTCTTTTGTTTTATGTTCACTCTCAACGATTGATATGAGGTGCGTCCGTGAACCAATCTTTCTTTGTTGTCAATTCACTACAGTCTTATCTTTGGGGATTATGAGGGCCCTTAAGCATTTCAATATTTTTATTCGAGCTCGCACATCTTGAGCTCACCGGTCGGCAGAAAAAAAAGAGGTAACACCGGTTAAGTAGATCCCGAAGCAAGAACCTACGGCCTGGCTGAGCTAGTCATGGCTAAGGTACTGCCGGCCACCACGACGGTTGATCTCAACCACGGTTCTGCGTTGTCGCATGCCGTTCTTACCGATTGCTTTCAACCAGCAATTGGCGAGAAAGGGGGCGTTGCCGACATAGAATCGCTGCCGTCCCTTCAATTCAGAAGTAGGTAGCCATAACTGGTTGAGACAAATGCGATCTGGAGCGAAGTCTCTGGAGAGGTATGCCAATACGAATTTTTGCATTTCAATTTCGATTCTAGTTATGCTTGCGGGGTTTTGAGTAGAATCCATGGTTTTGGTGAAGACTACGACAGGATACAGCTGCAAGAAGAACATCTATGACTTGTAGTGGATAGGCGCGGGCATGCTGTCAGGTACTTTCTGGGCTGTTCTACGGTGTTTTGTAGTCAGAACCCATGATACGCTGATGGATGGCTCGTGCTTCTGTGATGGGGATGGAGATGGAATTTGAAGAATGGGAAGAGGAGCAGGGAGAGCAAGGTGCCGTGTTAGCGAAGTGTACCTTAGTGTGTCTATTGTAGGGATGCTGAATACACCGATAAACGGGCGGTTGATGATGGAGATACTGTTCCTTGATATAGGAGTTAAGGAGAGATAGGGGTGCTTGTTTCTTCCGGCTTCCTCTTTGGCTTGTGTTGTTGGTGGGCATGGGTTCGGATCTTAGATGTTCATAGGATATTTAGGTGAAGAGGGTGGTGTCGATCGACAATACAGGTGGTAGTAAAATTCTTCATTTATAATTCCATACACACATTTTTAACGTTAGAAGTGGTTTTGCCAGCGATGAAGAACACTTCTTCAGAAGAATAGGGGGTATACCATTCGGGCCAGCGGATTTGTATATATCAAGATCTTGAAGTACTTTTGCTACTGTACGAGTGCGGAAAAATATCTGTCGCATAGAAGAATTAACATTCTCAAGTACAGGAGGGGCATTGTTGCTTGCAGGCAAAGTAGAACTTGCAGCAAAATAAGCTGCGAGCATATTCGCCTTCTCTGAAGAGCTGACAATAGGTTTATCGTCGACGATGAGCGTTGGAACTGATGATGACGTTGAGTTCTTGACGTTTTTTACAAATGACTAGTAGTTTTTACTGCCTTTGGGACATTGCAGAATTTTTTGCCATAACTTCTGGTCATGTAAAAATTTCGTTTTGTGTATAACGGAGTTGCACGAGTTCCTTACTTGTTTGTGTTTCTTCCGATTTCCTCAGTTGGGTTGGCTTTGTAGGATCGGAAGCTTACTTCTTTCAACCTGATATCTTCTTTACACTCTTCGGAAAACCAAGACTTTTCTTTTGGTTTGATACATTTTGTTCTGTGAAGGACAAAAGTTCTCATTCCAAGAAAAATCACTTCTGTAATCATTTCAGCACTGGCATCAATGTCATTATCGAGGAAGCATAATGACCAGTTAAAGTTGCGAAAGAAATTATTCAGACCGTCCCAGTTGGCTTTCTCGTATTGCCAAACGGTCCTAGTGGGAATTTTTTCTTTAACTGGATGGTTGGAGATCGAGAAATTAGCTGAAATGACACAATGGTCGGAGGTGCCAAACGGAGAAGTTACTTTAATAGTATATTTATCAGGATGGGAAGTAAGGAACAAGTCAAGAGTATGGGCGGAATGCCCATCAACATCCAGTATACGAGTAGGCTCATCGACAAGCTGGGTAAGATGGTTATACTCAGTAAAGATCTCGGTATACCTTCCTTCGAGTGTTGTCTGGCCAGAATAGCGAAGCCAACTTGAATTGTGTACATTGAAGTCGCCCGTAATCACGACTTCAGTGTGAGGACAATGGGAAACAATTCGGGAAATTGAATCTGACCAAACATCCAACTCATCACAAGTAGACATGCTGTCAAGATTCGGACTCCTGTAAAGAAAACAGCAATGAATGATATGCTTGCGGACAGTGAATATGAGCCACAGGAAATTAAAGTTCGTATTAGAACAATGCCCATATTGGGGAAGGCTCTGGCAGCAATATTATTCCTAACATAAACGACAAGACCATGGTGGGAAAAAAGTAATGGCACTAAGTTATATCCAAACAAACAAAATTCTGATAAATCAGTATTCTGTCCAACCTGGGTTTCACTTAATGCCAAAACAGCTGGCCTGTATTGCACAGTATGGGCGTACACAGAAAAGAAATTCTTTCTTAGCCCACGAACATTTGAATATACAACACAAAAATCACTTACCATTTTGAAAAACTAAACACAAAAGATTCAACTTTGACGAAACTAATTTCAGCCGTGCAGTATAGGCCCATATTAATTCCAATTATAAACAAACTGTCCTAGGTGTTATGCCCATAAAACAATTTGCAAACGGGAATTAATATAGACAAAAGACACGAAAGAAAACACATCAAATGCTGCTCACTTATCCAATGCAAAACCTCTTGCGATAAGCCTCACAAGAGGCTTGCATTGCATAAAAAAGCAACAGTTATGGGTGGCGCGGGTGGAGAGGATGGGTATTGTTGGTTGTTGGATGCTGTGCTGCGAATGTGAGCAAGGTTTGGTGTATTTTTTTTTTCTTTTTCTTTTTCTTTTTCTTTTTTTGACACTGGTTTATTTAATTAATTGTAATTTTGGGTATTTTAATGGGCTGGGT
Source organism: Platycheirus albimanus (assembly GCA_916050605.2). Classification (NCBI taxonomy): domain Eukaryota; kingdom Metazoa; phylum Arthropoda; class Insecta; order Diptera; family Syrphidae; genus Platycheirus; species Platycheirus albimanus. The sequence continues at coordinate 250,956,862 of OU696696.1, forward strand.
TAATTTTTTTTTTGCACTATGTTATATGAATATGGGGATTTAGTGGATTATTTTGATTTTGTTTGATTAATTTTTGGGGGGACACACACGCGCACAATTAGCAACGCGACCGCACACGAAAATCAACCGCCCACGACGAGTACTTGATCGACACTTTGACACTTGATCGACGCTTTGATTCTTTTTCTAAGTAATGTTGCTATGACATATAGGTCGTGTTCGTGATTTTATGTTTAGGTTTAACTTTTTTTTTTATCACCAGTAATTTACAAGAAGACGTTTTCTTCTTTATATCGTGCATCTACGAGAGGCACAAGTTTGACTCAAGTGTGGTCAATTGAAGATAAGAATCTCACCGCCGCGACGATTCACTCAGTTTTTTTTTATTATTGCAATAACACGATATTGAATATTGCCAGTTCACGATCATATAACTCTTTTATTAGACACATTCTCGTCTTTTCTTTTTCTTAACTCTTTCATTCTTTCCCATTACCTTAGCATTTAAGTTTTTCTTACAATCAGCTGGTCCTTATATGTGACTTTGAAAGAATCCAGCTCAAGATTTCCATTCAAATGACGAAGTTCCTTAAATTATAATGAGTTAAAGCAAGACACAATTATCTTTTTCTACTATCAATGTATTGAAACATAAAAATTTTGAAATAATTCAGAGTCTTTTGAGAATATAAAGCTTGCATTCAGATTTGGAATTGTAACCGTTAACAACTCAATAAATTTGTATATATTAAAATAAAGTTCAAATAGGTATTATATTAAGTATCTTCTTGTTAGATTTTAAGATTTATTTTCAATAAATTAAAAACTATTTTGGTTATAACGTGTAACGAATAACTTTTGCAGTTCAGTCTATTCTTTTCAAATATAAAGAATTCTTGGAGACTTCACAGGTTTTCGTAATGAAGCAGTAAGATTTATCTAGGGAGGGTGGTAACCCTCAAGTTTCTTCGAACGAAACAAGGTGGCGTTAGATATGGGATACAGATGATGTATCCGTAGTGCAACGATGGAGTTTCTGTTCTCTTTTGTAGATATAGTACCTTAATTCGGTACCATGATCTAGATAGGGGTTTAATTAGGCAAGCGATTTTTCTTCGCTTGCTTTTTTATGTTAGGGGCTGTCTAAAAATATTAAAGAGCCGTGGGGACTCTAAGTTCTATTGATAGCCAAGGTCGAAGGTAGGAGAGTTGGTTTCTGCCTTCGTTTTGGGCGGGTTACGAGACCAGGGGGATCGTTAAAACATCTTTGATCCTCCCTCCCCTCGTGGTCAGACACCTCATCCTCCACTTTCTGCACAACATCGTGGTAGCAGAGTGGAAGGAAGGTAACATTTACCATGGCAACCACTAATATCTATGGTTTTGCTTGTCATTAAATACTTACGGTTGCGTTCTAATGGTTGGTATGATAGTTCAACCATGATTTCTCTCTTTTGTTTTATGTTCACTCTCAACGATTGATATGAGGTGCGTCCGTGAACCAATCTTTCTTTGTTGTCAATTCACTACAGTCTTATCTTTGGGGATTATGAGGGCCCGTAAGCATTTCAATATTTTTATTCGAGCTCGCACATCTTGAGCTCACCGGTCGGCAGAAAAAAAAGAGGTAACACCGGTTAAGTAGATCCCGAAGCAAGAACCTACGGCCTGGCTGAGCTAGTCATGGCTAAGGTACTGCCGGCCACCACGACGGTTGATCTCAACCACGGTTCTGCGTTGTCGCATGCCGTTCTTACCGATTGCTTTCAACCAGCAATTGGCGAGAAAGGGGGCGTTGCCGACATAGAATCGCTGCCGTCCCTTCAATTCAGAAGTAGGTAGCCATAACTGGTTGAGACAAATGCGATCTGGAGCGAAGTCTCTGGAGAGGTATGCCAATACGAATTTTTGCATTTCAATTTCGATTCTAGTTATGCTTGCGGGGTTTTGAGTAGAATCCATGGTTTTGGTGAAGACTACGACAGGATACAGCTGCAAGAAGAACATCTATGACTTGTAGTGGATAGGCGCGGGCATGCTGTCAGGTACTTTCTGGGCTGTTCTACGGTGTTTTGTAGTCAGAACCCATGATACGCTGATGGATGGCTCGTGCTTCTGTGATTTGAAGAATGGGAAGAGGAGCAGGGAGAGCAAGGTGCCGTGTTAGCGAAGTGTACCTTAGTATGTCTATTGTAGGGATGCTGAATACACCGATAAACGGGCGGTTGATGATGGAGATACTGTTCCTTGATATAGGAGTTAAGGAGAGATAGGGGTGCTTTTCTTTCCGGCTTCCTCTTTGGCTTGTGTTGTTGGTGGGCATGGGTTCGGATCTTAGATGTTCATAGGATATTTAGGTGAAGAGGGTGGTGTCGATCGACAATACAGGTGGTAGTAAAATTCTTCATTTATAATTCCATACACACATTTTTAACGTTAGAAGTGGTTTTGCCAGCGATGAAGAACACTTCTTCAGAAGAATAGGGGGTATACCATTCGGGCCAGCGGATTTGTATATATCAAGATCTTGAAGTACTTTTGCTACTGTACGAGTGCGGAAAAATATCTGTCGCATAGAAGAATTAACGTTCTCAAGTACAGGAGGGGCATTGTTGCTTGCAGGCAAAGTAGAACTTGCAGCAAAATAAGCTGCGAGCATATTCGCTTTCTCTGAAGAGCTGACAATAGGTTTATCGTCGACGATGAGCGTTGGAACTGATGATGACGTTGAGTTCTTGACGTTTTTTACAAATGACTAGTAGTTTTTACTGCCTTTGGGACATTGCAGAATTTTTTGCCATAACTTCTGGTCATGTAAAAATTTCGTTTTGTGTATAACGGAGTTGCACGAGTTCCTTACTTGTTTGTGTTTCTTCCGATTTCCTCAGTTGGGTTGGCTTTGTAGGATCGGAAGCTTACTTCTTTCAACCTGATATCTTCTTTACACTCTTCGGAAAACCAAGACTTTTTTTTTGGTTTGATACATTTTGTTCTGTGAGGGACAAAAGTTCTCATTCCAAGAAAAATCACTTCTGTAATCATTTCAGCACTGGCATCAATGTCATTATCGAGGAAGCATAATGACCAGTTAAAGTTGCGAAAGAAATTATTCAGACCGTCCCAGTTGGCTTTCTCGTATTGCCAAACGGTCCTAGTGGGAATTTTTTCTTTAACTGGATGGTTGGAGATCGAGAAATTAGCTGAAATGACACAATGGTCGGAGGTGCCAAACGGAGAAGTTACTTTAATAGTATATTTATCAGGATGGGAAGTAAGGAACAAGTCAAGAGTATGGGCGGAATGCCCATCAACATCCAGTATACGAGTAGGCTCATCGACAAGCTGGGTAAGATGGTTATACTCAGTAAAGATCTCGGTATACCTTCCTTCGAGTGTTGTCTGGCCAGAATAGCGAAGCCAACTTGAATTGTGTACATTGAAGTCGCCCGTAATCACGACTTCAGTGTGAGGACAATGGGAAACAATTCGGGAAATTGAATCTGACAAAACATCCAACTCATCACAAGTAGACATGCTGTCAAGATTCGGACTCCTGTAAAGAAAACAGCAATGAATGATATGCTTGCGGACAGTGAATATGAGCCACAGGAAATTAAAGTTCGTATTAGAACAATGCCCATATTGGGGAAGGCTCTGGCAGCAATATTATTCCTAACATAAACGACAAGACCATGGTGGGAAAAAAGTAATGGCACTAAGTTATATCCAAACAAACAAAATTCTGATAAATCAGTATTCTGTCCAACCTGGGTTTCACTTAATGCCAAAACAGCTGGCCTGTATTGCACAGTATGGGCGTACACAGAAAAGAAATTCTTTCTTAGCCCACGAACATTTGAATATACAACACAAAAATCACTTACCATTTTGAAAAACTAAACACAAAAAATTCAACTTTGACGAAACTAATTTCAGCCGTGCAGTATAGGCCCATATTAATTCCAATTATAAACAAACTGTCCTAGGTGTTATGCCCATAAAACAATTTGCAAACGGGAATTAATATAGACAAAAAACACGAAAGAAATATACATCAAATGCTACTCACCTATCCAATGCAAAACCTCTTGCGATAAGCCTCACAAGAGGCTTGCATTGCATAGAAAGCAACAGTTATGGGTGGCGTGGGCGGAGAGGATGGGTATTGTTGGATGCTGTGCTGCGAATGCGAGCAAGGTGTGGTGTTTTTTTTTTTTTTTCTTTTTTCTGACACTGGTTTATTTAATTTTTTTTAATTTTGGGTATTTTAATGGGCTGAATTAATTTTTTGCACTACGTTATATGTAATATGGGGATTTATTGGTTTATTTTGTTTTTGTTTGATTAATTTTTGGGGGACACACGCGCACAATTAAATTTTAGCGCGATCTGAGTACTAGGCTGGACTAATGAACCAATGAAAACATTGTGCTGTTAAAAAAAAGAATAGCTCAAATTTTTTAGCAAATTAGCTTGATAACATTTTCAAAATAAGTTAGTTTTTTAACTGTAAATAAAGGGTAGTACGCAGCTCGAGCTTAATATTAGTTCACGTTTTTCTCTCCAAACCTTAGCTAAAACCCTAGCTAAATTTTGAGATAGGACTGTTGTATAGAATATGTGATTGAAATGTAGAAAATGTCAAAAACAAAATTAGTTTGACAAATTTCAAGTGCCGTAAAGGAATAAGCAAACCAATGTTCTTTTATATATTTTTTTGAAAGTTTTGGAAAAAAAAACTTCCCAGGCTTCTCATTGAGGAATGTTTTTAAATAAAAAAAAACTCTTATCAAGGTGCGTTATTAAATCTCGGTTGTTTCTGTTTTTTTTTTCTTAGTTGTACCGCTTCCTTCAGCGTGGGTACCCTCGTACCAACAGAAAGTTCAACAGAATTGTTCTCAAACGTTTTTTATGAGCGAAATCAGTCGGATACCAATGTCTCTGCAGCGTATCAGCCATTTGTTCAAGAAGGCCAACCAACCCGACTAAACTGTTCTTGTTGTTGGTACCATTACAAATGACTTGTGTCTTTTTATCGTCCCCAAGATGACCATTTGTGCTAGAAGGCTCGTGAGCGCATCTTAAAGGCTTGAAGTCACCAACAGGCAAGAAGTGCCTATTGTGTGTGTACCCCACTCACATATTCGCCCAAACGTACGTGCGATCAAAGGGACGTAAAGTTCGACCAGCAACTAGTCAGCTATTGGAGTCCTCACTTGCAAGGGAATTGAAACGAACCACTTCAACTCTTGTTCTTGATTGAAACGCAATACACAACCCCGAAGAAAAAATGAATAAAAACGAGATTTTGTATTTTTCAACCAAAAACTTGGTTTTTTCCGACTATTCTTACTATGTACTTTTTTGCCAGTGTCTTGTATGACACAGAAAATTTGGCCTAAAATAATAAGATTTTTACTTGTAACCACAGCTGCTCCTGCGACAACAAGCGCGCTCGAACGTACGTCCCTTTGATCGCACGTACGTATGGGCGAATATGTGAGTGGTGTACACCAGGTGCCTTGCCGAAGAGTTTGTTGGCTGTAGGAGCGGTACGCATACCTTGCAACAAGAGGCACTTCTTGCCTTTGTTTTGCACACTTCGGGGCACGTTTTTAACAAAGTCAAATTTGTACACAAAGAATGGAGATCTGCTTAAGATGACATACTTTTTTTTATAAAACTGAAAATAAAAAAATCTAGCACTCATAGCAATGAAAACAAAGTCAGTTTAGTTTATTTATTTATTTATAATTATAACAACAAAAAACTTCAAATTATAGAATTCATACAGAGTATTTTTAAAAATTATTTTAAATTTGTTTCACAGCCCTGTATAAGATGACATAACTTTGGGTAAGATGACATAGGTACCATTCATACATTAATCTTATTTGCAAAGCTCGCAAATGAAATGTTTTGTTTTGTAATCAACACCGGCACACAATACATGGCACCATTTAGTGCATTCCTGGCAACATAGCCAATGCTCTCCTGGACGTGAAATGCTGAACAGCAGTAAACATTGCAGTAAATGCAAGACACATCGTCATCATCTTCTGAAAAGTCCTGCGGAGCATTATCGTCCTGTAATATGGACCGTTTTGTTACTTTTCGAGCTCTTAGACTCTTGCGATTCTCTTTTTCATTTTTTGCCTGGACCTGAGCTTTAGCTTCACTCATATACGGGCTTGAAGGAGAACTTGATATCCTGTAGCTGTAGCCTTCCTTTTTTTCTGGCACTTCTCTTCGAAACAGGTTTTGGTAATGGCGAAATAGATTTTAGCATCTGTTCAACGAACGGATAAGATGACAATGATGTAGGACTTGAAATGTTAAGAAGAAATGTTGGTGATGAGGGAGCTGGTACGTCAGAAGATTCTGTTCTTCCGGGTAAGATAACATATGTCAACTTGGGCGGATGAGCGTCATGTCATCTTGCCCGACACGATCGAAAGTGGTTTCAATGTTAAAGGCACAAAAACTACACGATCTGGCACTTTAATAAGACAAAAACTTCATAAAATACTAATAACTGTGTTCATAAATCACTTCAGACACAACATTGTACTTACGTTAACGGAAATATCCTCGATAGAACTTTTGATTAAAAAAAATTTTCGTGAGCGAAATTCTTGTGTCCGCTTCTAAAAAAACACTCTTGCCAACTGCAAAAACCGACAATAATTGAGAAACTGACATTTTAAAACTGCACATTTTGGCGTGTTTAAAAGAGCCGTTAGTTTTATGATTACTGAGACTGAGATAATAATCTTGTCGACTATGTCATCTTAAGCAGATATCCTCTATATATATTTTTGATAATTTTAAATCTGGGGTGGAATCGGCTAACGTGATTTGTGATATGTGATAGTCACAATATACAAATTTCGTCTGGCTAAGGTGATTGTCACATGTGACAATCACATTTTAGTGACTTCTTGTGACAGCTATTTAGGTGTCACTTGTAGGGAAAAACTTTTTTGCCCTCCATCAACTTCGTAGGAAAAACCTACTTGCCCTCCAACTACAATAGATGTTCGCAACTGGTGCCATCTATCGGGCAAACCGATCGTCGACTCACATTGTGCTGAACGCACGGAAACTATGGTCCGCCATTAAATATGAGTCCACTGCTAGAATCCACCCCGACGAACACATTCCACTTTCAAAATAGAATTTCCAAGACATGTGCAGTTTGCCATTCCCATGGAAGTGTGATTTTTGAGCGATAGGCGACCCGAAATTGTCGCTACGGATATTTTGCTCGACTTATATGCAGAACTATACAAAGTGTGATTTACACGGCAATTTGCAGAATGGTGTTTACCCCATCCGACATACGCAAACGAGAAGAATTTCTGCCTGACAAATGAATGTCAGATTGATAAAATCTTTTATTGTCTGAATTACGGGTATACTCTCACCATCTAACTGGCGTTGTCAAACGTAATTTTTTTGTTCTGGCATAAGTAACTTTATCGGAAGCATATATTAACAGTAATCCCGAAGCCACCCAAGAACAATTTATACTGACAGATGACATTCGTAATCAGTGTGAACAGCAAAACGATCACTGCTGACGTCATCGGTGACATAGGGATATTTCCTTTTTCTCGTCCCCAACTGTCCAGCAGAAATGTCTGTGTGAATCTCGTGTCACGGCAATAACCACTTGACATAATAAAAAGTTAATTTGACTCGATACGTCGTCATGTGCCAATATGCGATAGATGACAGAGACATTTTCAGCAATGGTTTAGTATTCACTGGTATTTATACTTACCAAAACCAGAATAGTTCACACATGCGAGGTAAAAGTAACTTTTAGGATGAAAATGTCCATAACATTATGGTGATGACAGATACAGTGACAGATATGTCAAGTTATTCGACTTTATGTCAAGATTCATTCATCCATTGCCATTGCATTAATCATATCTGAAATCATAAGGATTTCAACTTAATTTTACCAATTGTGACTTTCTGACACGCGAGCATACTCAAAATGCGAAAACTCTATGCTCAATTCTGAAGTTTGCCATACTTACCATTTGCTCGAAACGCAGGACACTTGAAACCAGAAAAGTGTAAACCGACTTTAAAAACCTACAACTACTTACCGACATTGACGTCATAGACACACGAAATTACGAATTAAAACGTAAGAATTCTTATTGAAAAATAGGGCGTTGGCTGAGTGGAACGTGGAAACACAATCCAGGAAGCCAGACAGAAAAATACTCCATTTTGAAGAAGACCATCAATGGAGCAGGAACAAATCTGCTCCAGAACAATTTAACAAAGTTTTTTTTTTGCTGCCAACACTTTTACTGATGGGAGAATATTAGAAAATTGCTTATGCATTTCCTTATTATTCCATCCATCATTCACAACCATAAGGATTACAATCGAAATCAGGTAAGTGTGTTAATTGGATTATTGATTAATTGAGCAAACGAATTTCGTGGGTTTGCTCAAGAATCAAACTACCTACCAAACCATGTGCTTGGATCGAAATAAAGATTTCATCCATGTGTTATAGGTGGACATTTCGCCGAGAATTTGGAGGACATGGCCCTCGGACTCAAGGATTAATTCAGCCAGGACTACGGCTAATGGAACCAAGCTTCATTTGGACGCCATTAAATTGTGTTGCGGAGTTTATTCGTCCGCCTACTCCAATTATTGTGTGTAATAATTTCGCACAACCATTAAAAAGTTATTCTCGATTAAGTGACTATCCGCCTACCGTTTTATTATAAAGAAATATAAGAGAAAATACCGCGTCTCGCCTTTAGAGAGCAGATCAAGAAGAGGGTACTACTCCATGTACCCCTCACATCATCCGAGATACATCGTACTTCGTTTGTGCCGGCTGGTATCACACGTGGCAATATCACCTAGGCGTTGATCCGCGCGTCGGCTCACCTACGGACATAACCACGCCACATACACCAGCCGGACCATTTTATTCTCCTGCCTACTTTTTTTATGGTGCTCCAGTGGACATATAGAGGAAACATTTACTTCCTCCCTGGCATTTATCGTTTCTTCAAACGGAACGTGTACGAGGCAAGGTGATTTGCTATTTCTTGCAATTACCTGTGCCGTAATCTGAAAAAGCCTACATCACTACCATTTGTGCCATAACTTTAGGCACTCCACGAGGCAATCGAAGATCGTAAGGCCTCATCTATTCTTCGAGACATACCTCTGGGACATATAATTCCCAGAATATAACTGATAACGCTCCATTGAGAGAAGCAGACGCTACAACACCTCTCACTACCGCCCTGTCGGCGCAACATTTTCATATACAATTACACTCCACTTCATCCTGAGGATTTTCTTTGTAACCCAGTCACGATAGGTTGAAGAAACACGTCGAGGGAATTCCATTTATACGTCGTGGGATTTTGAAAACATTTCATCATATTTTACATCGCGGGACACATTACACCAGGACGTCTGGCGTGTGTAACGACACAGATGCCGGTCCTTCATCTGCAGCAGCCAGAGATTCATCAAATCATCCACCAGAACCTGTATCATTGTATAATTTATTGAAAAAAATAAGATCTTTATCCAAGTAACAATCCTATTTCTGTGTTTAAGTATAAAAGTGCATGTTTATTAGTGATTTAAAGAGCGTGAAGCTCCTGTACACGACTTCCTAGTCGACATCAGCAATATTGTGCGATTACTCTATTATTGTCCACGGACGGTGGCAAGAGTACATAAACTTTATTTCATTTAAAGAACATTTTGAGACCTAGTACATTCAGTGTTGTATAAGAAGATTGTTCTATGTCAAGGTTGGGAAGCATAAATGGTATCATTCTTCGTACCTTATCCAGTTTTCGGATCATTTACTTTTTTTTTATCGCGTAGAACCGAACTCGCGTTTATCTTCAATGATAAAGTAACTTCAGAGCCCGTGCTCATTGATTTTCCTTTTAATACTTCTCGCGTACGCGCATATTACTTACCTTCATAGTCACCAATCTCGTTTACTTTCTGAAGGCGTGCTTCTGAAAGTTGTATTTTGTTTTGTGGTGATTTTATCTTTGTGATTTGAATACTTTTTCATTTCGTCTTTTAAGACAATTATCCTCCGGTCCTTAAGACATTATTCTTATATTACTTCGCGTCGGTAGCGACCAATAACGTTTGCATTGAACGCCGCGTTTAACTTTTTATATATATCCTTGATACAGCCTTTGCTCCTGTGACAATTACACAGTCGCGCTTAGTAACCACACGCGGTTAAGCGTGCTTTACAGCAGATTTTGGCTACAGTTGCCGCTAGTACATATTGAATTAAAGCTTAAAATTGATACTTACTCTTTTATCGCGAAATATTACTTAAAAATCTGCTTCATTTTGTGATCGTCTTCGTCGTATTCACGATCAAATAATAACAACGCTTTTGAGAAACCTTAAAGATATCAGAACAATACCTTAATTAAAGAGAGGTAGTGTCATAGTGGTTTAACTTAACTAAACATTCTTTTCAGCCTAACTCAGGAGTGCACTTCAGAGGATACGCAATTTTAATAATAATATCTCCACTGTCCTATTGACAGTGCCGTATTGCTTTACTCTATTATGACATTATATTACATTTAATTTAATTCTGATCGATTATACGCAAGAGAACGAATTGTGATCTTGTGTATATGGTAATTTTTTTTAACATCGTGATTTTGTTTGTCCATTTTTATGTTGTGGGAATTTATGCTTAAACTCGAACGCGGTACGTAGTCGCGAACTCGAATTTATCTTACGATAGGATTTAAATCTTTTCATCTCTTAAAACTATCGGGTATAGTTCATTGATTTAGTTTTACTATCGTATCGTCGCGCAAAGCTTACAAATACCATTTCGTTCATAGTATCATTGCTATCGGTACATACCAGATTTCCTCACTCCTTGTTTTATTTTGTTTATTTTTCTTTTTGTACACTGTTATATTTCACTTTAAATATTTAAGACAAATTCTTTAGTTGAAAACAGAATTAAAAGTAATTTTTTTTGAGATTATACTAGAGCTTAACTTGCAGATTAGATCTCTATGAATGATAAAGAATTTTTAACTTTGAAGATTAACTTTACTAAGCATCGAAAATATTTTGATTACAAATAACTTTCGTTTAATGAACTTTTGATATCTGCCATATCAACGAAAATCTTATCTTCAGATAAAGAAGATACATTCTCGTATAGATTTAGGTATTACTAAGTATAAGGATTTCTTTTACATCCTTTAAGTTAGATATAAGTAGACTATTAAGATCTTATAAAAATTAATAAAAGAATAATTCCGTTTTATAACGTTTACAGAACTTTACCGGTATTATTATTTCTTTTGTTGGAACATTTTCTAGATTTCCCTAACGAAACGCAATAATGCATTTAATTATGGAGTAGACCTTCTCGAGGGAGGGTGGTATCCCTCTCGCTTCCTTGGATAAGGAATTGTGATGTGTGTGTGGTTTCTTCGTGGTTATTTTTCTCCTTTTTTTTGAGATTAGAGTTTTTGAGATTAGAGTTTTTGAGACTAGAGTTTTTGAGATTAGATTCCTTGTAGTTTTTTTTTGATTATGATTGAGTTGATAAAGTAAGCAAGCGATTTTTCTGCTTGCTATTTTAGTTAAGGGGTTGCCTATTTAAACTTATGAGTCGTAGGGACTCTTTGGTCCGCGGACAACCATGGTCAATATAGAGAGAGATGATTTTCTATATTGAAATGGGTGGGTTGAGAGACCTGGAGGGTCGTTTATCAGCTTTGATCCTCCCTCCCTACAAGGTGAGACACCTCGACATCCGTGCCCAACACTTCATTACGGCAGTTGGACACGTCGATGATAGTATTTAGCCGTAGCTGCCTCGACCATCTAAGGTACGCATTAGATTAAATATACTTACGTGCTGGGGTATATGTGTTAGGACAGTAGAACAGACAGGGTTTCTTACTTTCAGGCTAGGGATATTCACATAGCGTTAAGAGGTGCAGCGTTGGGTTCGACTTACTTTTGAGTCAGTTCGTTATAGTCGAGTTTTCAACAGTTATGAGGGCCATCAAGCATATTAAAATACTTATTCGAACTCGACCACCAGGGTTCAACGGTCGGCAGGGTAATAAGAGGTAACACCGGTCAGATAGATCCCGGAGCAAGTGCCCATGGCCTGACTGAGCTAGTTGTGGCATGGGTGCTGCCGGCCAACGCGACGGTCGATCTCGGCCACAACCTTACGTTGTCGCATGCCGTCCTTACTGTTTACTTTTAACGAGTAGCTGGCGAGGAAGGGGGCGTTGCCGACATAAGGTTGCTTTCATCCCAATTCACGACAAGTCAAGCTGGTATTATCTGAACATTTAGAGGCTAACTGGAGCTTAAACTCTGGGGATTTGACGCCATGAAAATAAAGATAGTCTTCCAGTTTAGATATATCAGTGGGGTATGAGTAAGGTTATGGTTTACAGGTGTAGGCTACCGAGTGATACAGCTGCGAGCAGAACACCTAGCACTCGCAGCGGATAGACGGGAATATGCCATCGGGTACCCTCTAGGCTGTTCTACGGTGTTTTGTAGTCAGTACCTATGGTAGGCCGATGGATAGTTTTCGTTTCTGTGAGAGGGATGGATGTGAATTTGAGGATTTTGAGAGGGAGATGAGAGAGGAGTAGATGGAGCTGGAGGCTACCGCTTTGAGATGTAAGTATGTCAGGCATGTAGGGGCATTGGATACATCTGTACACAGGCGATGGATGGAAAGATTGCTGGTCCTTGGCATAAGAGCCGAGGCATATAAGGTGCCTATCTCTGTCTGCTTCCTCTCGGGTTTGGATTGTTGATAGGCGTCTGATTTAGGACCTTGAATATCCACAGGGTGTTTAGGTGATGAGGTCCCGTATGCACCTTCTTATTGTTTATTAGCATTACAGATGGCGTGAGGCAGAGTTTCCTTTGTGGGTTGTCGCACTATCTTTGTGTAAGGTTAGAGAAGATGGGAGCAGCGTGTGAAGTATCGTTTCCCGGTGTGAATAGGGATTCTATTATAATATCAACGTTACAGATGGCGTGGGGCTGGGTTCGTTTTAGTCTCACGGGCACCGTCTGGTGCGTTGGGTTATGGGTGGAATTTTTATTTGCAATCGTACTCTCATAAATTTTCAATTTTCAATTCACAATTTTTATCGTTACAGATGGCGCCCAACGTGGGGCCCGAATTAGCTTGAGAAAACCCGATTAGAATTGATTTAGCTTAGGTCGATTCAGAGTAACCTAGTTTGAAGTTAGAAATTTTTCAGATTTTTTCTTAAACATTTTTTTTTGATTTTTCCTTTTTTTTGTCGAAGTATAGTTTGTATATTGTTCAGGTTTCTTGGATGGAGGAATACCATCAAGGTTAGTGGGGTAGGCACTATTTTGTCCAGTGATTTGGTGATAATGTTCCTGAGTCAGTCTGTTGCATTAGGTCTACTTACTTCTCCTCTACCTCTTGTCACTTGGGCATGTCTTCGATCTCTGTCCGGATTGAGCAGGAGTATTTGCTTGATCGTCAGTTGCTGAGGTGTTGACAAAGTCCTGTTAGTGAAGTCTGAGAACCGGAAGTGTAAGAGCAGTTTGAGCAGGTCTTCTGACCGGTGGTTGGTGCTTATTGCCCGACGCACGTCAGCTGCAGAAGCTGGTCATTCACTCGAGCACGACCCATTTGTTTCATCTACTTTCGATTTACTTCGTTTGATTATTGTTCTAGCCGTATATTTGTTTTAGGAGTTTCAGTCAGTTTTGAAATTCATCAGGATGTGATGATATTCAACGGGACTTGAAGCGCTAACCGGTAATTGGTGTCTTTATACCCGATGTACGTCTGCAGTAGCGCAAAGTCACCGTTGCATATCTGATCAACCCTTTTGATTGTAAGAATTGTCTTTTCTTTTTCACCCAGAATTTCGTATAGTGTCAAGACCACACACACTAATAATTTTTTTTTTTGAGTCGATTGTATATAGTACAACCGAGCACACACAAACACAACATTCCGAGGAAAGGAGGGTTACCACCTCCCGAACCCTTTTATGACACACCCCCATATATATTTACAGTTTATATTAATTAATTTTTTTTTTGAGACATATTATAGTTCAGAATATTATAGTTTTCGAATTTTGAGGTCCGTCAATTGAGTCGAGACGTAAACTTCTCAATTGATGTGTAGTTTTGGGATAGTGCCCGCATTTTTAGTATTTCGAGATATTTTTGAGTACAATTTTGGGTATTTTTGAGTTTTCCGTCAATCAAGTTGAGACGTAAACTTCTTGATTGGACGTGTAGTTTTGGGGTAGTGCCCACCATTTAGCTTATAGTTTGGGATAGTGCCCGCCAATTTAGATTACAATTTAGATTTATAAACCTTATATAGTATTATAGTTAAATATAAAGCATTTTGATTATTGATTTCTGATATTGGATTTTTCAGACATAGAAAAACATATAACATATTTCTTTTTAAGATTATCTTTAAGCATTTACTTAGTTATAGGATTACCGAAAAACATTTTTGAATTATTGTTTTTGGAAGACGAATAGAGTCTATATTCAATCACTTTTAGTATTAAGCACTTTTAGATTATCCAACTTTCCTTTTTATATATACTTACTTTTACTTTTTTTTTGAATTTTGACTTGAGCAAATTTCCGTTGGAGGTTTTTCATACTCACGGAACTTTTTGAATTTTCTCTATTTGATTAAATCAATTAACTTTACTTACTTCTAGTAGTAACCGTTTGAGGATTTACTCACGGGCTACTCGAGTTATCTTTATCCACCGGATTTACTTTTTTACACTGATTTATACTGACGATTATCCGTTAGAGGATTTACTCACGGGATATTCGCAAACCTTTATACCTTGACTTACATTTTTTTTTATTGTTATATTTCTTGGTAGGAACCGTTCGAGGAATTTCTCACGGCCTACAAAACTTTTTTTTTGATTTTACTTACCTAAAGTTTATTCTGTCCGATTACCTTTACGGTTGAATGACTGACCGAAGCCGTAGAAGAGCTATTAAAAGCACATACCTGACTTAATACAAAGATTACGAAGTCATGGCTCCTACAGCTCCGAAAACTAAACCAGGCAGTAGCCGCGACGATGTCGTAGAGAACGTCTCCGATGATGACGTCAGCCATGCTGAAAGTTTACCAGGGGATGATATTGGTAATAGGAGTATAGATGTAGACGACGAAGAGGTAGCGAGAGCAGAAGAGCAATTGCGCAAGGATGCTGCCGACCATTCAGCATATATACAGAGAGTAGTTTCAGCTACTATAGACCTAAACAGGGTCGACGACAGGAAGTTCATGGCAGAAGCGTTAGAGAAAAGCCATATGCGTCTACTTGAACAAGTAACTCAACTCCTGCAGAAACGAACTGTGAAGGCAACGCAACCTGCTGCTCCTCCTAAACCCATCGCCCCTCCGAAATCATCGGTCCCTCCTAGATCAGTTGATCCCATTGGCATCACGTCAACACAAAAGGCTACGCGGCAAGTCAATCTAGCCAACATAGACACTCCACGTGTTACCAATACTTATATAGCCAATAATCCATATACTACTAATAATGTCCAGTCCGAGCAGGGGCCTATCGATAATATCGATATAGTAGATCGCTACACGCCACACTACGAACACGCTAGAGTGCCACCTTTGTCAGAGGTCAATCTAGATGAATTCTTGGAGCGGGTAAACGCTTTTAATTTCGACGACGAGTCACCTGTTTCGCCTCCCAGACCACCGCCCTCGAATGCCACTTCTTCGAACCGTGTTCATCCATTCTACAAGTGGGGATTGAAGTTCAATGGAAAGAACATATCTGTGGACGATTTTTTGTTCCGTCTAGGATGCATTCGAAGTAGCTATGGTGTGTCATGGTATGAGATCACAGTGAATTTCTACCACTTCGTATCAGGATCAGTGGAATCCTGGTACTGGGTATATTTAAAAGGCAATAAACATACGACATGGGACGAGTTGAAGACTGCTTTGGTAGAGCAATACCGCAGTCTAGAAAGCGATACATGGAGAGTTGAGTGGAATTTGAGTGGTCAAGAACGCGTATTTTGGTGCTGCGACTTTGAAGTTGAATATCTTGTAAATTGGTGGTGTGTTTTGGCCAAGTTTGGTAAGGGTGGTTGGTGTATACAATCTTTCGCCGCTGAAAGTCGAGTTGAGCCGATTAACGAGGTATTTGTATTGCATTATTTCGTTTGAATTTGGGATTTCTGCATGATTTCTAACACTATTTATAAAAAAATAACGTTAACGCCACAAAACAAGGAAAAAAAAAAAACAAAGAAAATCACACTCAAGAGAGTATTATTAAAAGAGTTCTAAAAAAAAATTCTTTGATTTGAAGAATAATAGAAACCACGATTTTCTTTTGTTTACATTTGATCTTGTCAAAAGTGTCAAGTCCCACGAGTGACACCTCTGTAGCAATTTCAGCGCCATCTATCGGCAACTAGCTAGTTAATTTCTTTCTTTTGACAAACTAAGCAGTGACGTTATACACAAATGGCGATCACAATAGAAATTTTAACTAAACTTCTCAAGGAGCAAAAAGATGATATTGCGAAGGATATTAGCGAGGCAACACTCAAAGTAATAAAGAACACGGACGAGAAAGTGGGAATTATTTCTGAAAAAGTAGCCAATCTGGAAAGAGTGGTTGAATCACAATCTACACTAATAGCTTAGCAAAATGCCATTTCGGAAGCACAAGAAAGAAAAATAGTCCAACTGGAAATTGAGATGAGAAAAAAAAATCTGATAATGTTTAAGGTCCAGGAAACGGAAAAAAATGCAGCGGAACTCGAAGAACTAGCTATTAGTAAGCTGAATGCTAGCAGCCACGAATTAAACGTGCTAGGCGAAGACATTGAAAACTGCTTTAGACTAGGGAAAAAAACTGAAGACAAAACTCGCCCGATTCGATTGACATTCAAAAGCCTCAGTAAAAAACAGGAAATTCTTAAATCCAAAAAAAACACTGAGGTAAACGTATCGGAGGACTTACCAAAAAGCATCTTAGAAGCTAGAAGACCACTAATTCCCAAACTTCTTGAATTCAAGAAACAAGGGAAAAAATCATTTTTCAAGTATGATAAATTGGTTGTAGATGGTCAAATCTGGTCAAACGAAAAAAACACTCCCTTGGAAAACACTAGAAAACGAGGAAGATCGAATGAAAGCCCCCCAAACCAGAAAAAAGTAATCCAGGAGGAAAGAACAACCCCAAAAACAACCATTATTGGAGCTATGAATATAACTCCTCAAAAAACTTCAGTGAACCCGATCAAGAAATTCCTGATGCAAAATAATATGAGTCAGGATCTTCTAAACAGAACAATTGACCCATCATCTTCTGGTAAACGCTCTAATAAATTACAATAGCAAACATATCGCACTTCTATACATTCACTACAAAGAAATAATAACATCAGCAACATCAAAAGCAACAATACCAATAACTCCAACATCGTCAATATCACCAAAACAAGTAACGAAAGTAACCATATCATCGCAAAAGACACCACTAACATACACAAAACTATCTGCACCATCGACACCAACAATACTTACAGATCTACCAATTTAAACAACTCATTCAACGCAAACGAATCCAATATTATCACTAACACGAGCATCGCAAACAATATTATAAACACCATCAATACAGCCAAAACCAACAGAACGAACACCGATAAAAACTACAACTGCTCATGCAACACCGACAAAAGCAACAATAGGATCTCCAGAAACAACTCTAACAACACCATCACCAAGTCTATTACCACCGTCAACCCCTTCTGTGCCAATAGCATTACCAACAACATACATTCCTACAGCTTCCAACGCGCCAATAACTTTAATTATTCTAATAAATCAAACACCACCATTAAAACCACATACTCGCAGATCACCAACAACAATTTTGTTACCGTCAACTCGAGCAATTCCAACAGTACCATATCCAATATCCCTATCCCCAGCATCATCGGAAACATTAGCAACACCAACTATTCCAACAGCATTATCAACTTTAGCGACACCGTCATCCCCAACATCAACATCAACAACAATATGATCAACCCCTTCAACATCCACAAGCTAACCACCAACATTCCCAGCACCAGCAACATCTACATCAACAATAGTACGAACATCATCAACTGCAAGAACATCAGTAGCAGCATCAACAACCCCATCAACACTGTCAACACCATCCAGTCCAATAGCGTCATCAACAGCAACACTCTATATACAAGCATCCCACTCATTAGTTATAACTCCGATACCACGAACATTGTCAATTATTATTCTAATAAATCAAACACCACCATTAAAACCACATACTCGCAGATCACCAACAACAATTTTGTTACCGTCAACTCGAGCAATTCCAACAGTACCATATCCAATATCCCTATCCCCAGCATCATCGGAAACATTAGCAACACCAACTATTCCAACAGCATTATCAACTTTAGCGACACCGTCATCCCCAACATCAACATCAACAACAATATGATCAACCCCTTCAACATCCACAAGCTAACCACCAACATTCCCAGCACCAGCAACATCTACATCAACAATAGTACGAACATCATCAACTGCAAGAACATCAGTAGCAGCATCAACAACCCCATCAACACTGTCAACACCATCCAGTCCAATAGCGTCATCAACAGCAACACTCTATATACAAGCATCCCACTCATTAGTTATAACTCCGATACCACGAACATTGTCAACAGTAACAAAACCATCAATAACACCTACAGCGTAATCAGAAACACCATCCAGATTAACATCACCAACAACATCAACTCTCACTTCACCGGTAATGCCAATACCAGTACTAACAACTCCAGTATTAACAATAACACGATCAGCGCCAACAATACCAACAGTATCAACAATAACATTACCTGCGAAAGCAGTAACACAAACGTCAACATAAATGAAGTTAAACATATACATAAAAATTATAAAATTTTATCTTACAACGTTGCAGGGCTAATAAATAAGTCGATTTTTAACGAATTTTATACTTTTGTCAATAGTTTTGACTTTGTATTTTTATATGAAACATTCTTGACAGAAAAATGGTATGATTTAGTCGAAAATAAGATAATTGATTACAACTTTAGGTGAATTCCAGCAACCAGAGCAAATGCCAGAGGGAGAGCAAGTGGGGGCTGTTATTTTGGATTCAAAAAACAAATTCAAAGTATCAAATGCGAGTTCCAAGAACGTAATGGGATACTATATGTGGATCTACAAATGAATAATAAGAAGTTTTGGTTGCTTCCGACTTATCTCAACTGTAATCATTCTGAGGAAGACTTTGAAAAATTGTCGGAACTGTTAGCTTTAGGAGATAACATTAATGTTCTTCTAATCGGAGATCTAAACGCCAGAATTGGCAAAGAGGCAGGAAGTGAAAACGCGTATGATGGTATAAGAAGAAACTCAAAGGACGTAGTTTGCAACGCAAGGGGGAAAAAGTTACTAGGGCTCTGCAATTCTTATGGTCTTCGGGTACAAAATGGAACCAGTCCAAGTGATATATGTGGGAACTTTACGTTTGCTGGTGGGCAAGGATCATCAGTTATCGACTACAGCCTTCTTGGGGGAGATTGGAAATTATATGCGGTGGACTTTGAGGTAGAATATGTTCCTTTTTCCGACCATTTCCCAATTGTGGTCACGTTTCAGCAACAGGTTGCCTTAGAAGAAGAAGTAAGATCCATCCGTCTTCTTCCTAAACTCAAGTGGAAAGACTCAAAGGGTGCTAAATATAGAGAACTTCTAGACACAAAACTAAGAGGGGAACATGATATGGATTTCAACTTTTTGGAGTCAATAATAAAATCGTCATATCCAACACATGGCCATAGGAGCAATAAAATGCAACAGCGAGTGGAGCCATGGTTTGATGAAGAATGTCGATTGGCGCGACAATCGTCATTTCATTCACTCAGAATTTTTAAAAATTCCAACGGTGGTGCATGCAGAGACCTTTATATTGCAGCAAACAAATTTTATAAGGACATTTGCAAACAAAAAAAAAAACAACATAGTGAAATGGAGGCAAACATGTTGGTGAACTGCAGAAATGCTGCTGAATTCTGGAAGCTTGCATGGAAGTTAAATGGAAAAACCTTTATCATTCACTCAAATCTAAGTCCAGGCGTTTTGTTGCACCACTTTCGAAATCTTCTGAATCCAGTCCTTAATGTTCCTAAATGGCATTTTGCAGCTCCTGGAACTAGAAACGACATTCTTGATTCTCCAATCACTTGTCAAGAAATTGATTTAGTTCTCAGTCGTATGAAGGATGGCAAAGCACCCGGAGCTGATGGAATACCGGTAGAATTTTATAAGTACGGAACGAGAGAGCTGAAAAACTGTTTAACGCTACTTTTTAATAACGTAATGGAGTATGGCGTGCCCCCGGAACAGTTTGAGGATTCAATACTTTTTCCAATCTACAAAAAAGGGTGCACATTAGATCCAGCGAACTATAGAGGCATATCGTTTTTGAACGCGACTTATAAAATTTTTACTGGAATTCTACAAAAGAGACTTGCTACGTGCGTTGACACAAACAACCTACTGAACGAATTCCAAGCAGGATTCAGACCGGGTTATTCAACAATTGATAACATATTTGTTTTAAGGAGCATGGCAGAGTACTTTATCGAGCAAAATCAAAAGCTATATGTTTTCTTCGTTGATTTCAAAGCGGCCTTTGATACAGTCGACAGAAATGCCTTATTTTATAAATTGTATAACATGGGAATGTCTAACAAATTTGGTCGTTTGCTTCAGAACCTTTATAAAAGAACTCAAGCTTCAGTATGGAATGGCGATGAACTATCCGAAAAGTTTCAGACAAGGTCGGGCCTAAGGCAGGGGTGTACGTTGAGCCCTTTGTTATTTTCATTATTTATTGATGACATTGTGGAGGCACTACCAGGCGGTGTAAGATTTGCGGGGGTACTTTTCAAGGCCCTGCTTTTTGCAGACGATGTTGTAATGTTCGCATATTCCTCTACAACTCTACAGCTCATGATAAACAGACTGCATGAATACTGCAGTTTATGGGGTCTCGTAGTTAACCTAGAAAAGTCAAAGATAATGGTTTTCAAGAGAGGGAGTGGAAGAAATGTATCTTCTGAAAAATGGACCTACCAAGGAGAAAATATAGAGGTAGTGACCGAATATAAATACCTCGGAGTTCATTTTACAAAAAACCTAGGCTTGGAGAGACATCTCAAACATGGAAAAGATGTTTCATGAACAAAAACGTATTACAAAGCAGTAAGTTTAAGGTGTTTGAAGCAGTTGCCGAGTCCATTCTCTTCTATGGGGCACAAGTCTGGGGAGGAAAAAAGTACAATACTGTCGAGAAGCTCTTAACGTACTATGTGAAGAGGACATTTCACCTAGCTCCGAACACGCCAAACTATGTGATTATGTTGGAAACCGGACTGCCCCCCTTATTCATCAAAACACTTAAGCTGCAAGCCGACTACCTGGATAAAGTCCTTCACATGCAGGAAAATCGTCTTCCAAAAGTTGTAGCTCTTAAGGCTATGCACGATAAAAACAGCTGGTACGAGGAGTGGAGAGAGTTGGCCGAAGGATGTGGAACGGAGTTTAGCATCAACAACGTGGAGTCAGGAAGATTTAAGGTCAAGTTATATGAGATTATTCAAAAAGAAGATGAACGTTGCAGAGCGGAGTTCGAAGCGGAAGCATCCGGGTCATTGTTTAGAGTAGTATATAGCAGACTCAACTATAACTTAGCAGATAAAAACTACTTCGACGATAAATACAGCATTGAACTTATCTCAACAATAGTTAAACTGAGAGGCGAGCTTCTAAATTTAAATTTTATGCCTCATAGGAATGACCTACCAATTGTCTGTGATATATGTAATTTGAATGAACGTGAGGATATATTACATTTCGTTGGTAGGTGTCCCACCCTTAAAGAGCCTAGAAGATGTTCTTTTGGAAGTGTCCGAAAACCAAGTGGTGGCTTTACTCAACGATATGGATGTGGTGCGACTCTTTAACTATTGTAAGATCTCGTTAAATTATAGAGAGAGAATTAGAAATGGTGATTTTTGATGTAAATTGGTTTATATTTTTATCTTGTTTTTATTTTATTTCTTTAATGAAATTTGAAATGTTTATTAAGCAAAATGTTGGAAAGTAGAAAATGTTTAACGAAGTGTAAATTGTATATTCGCCTTTCAAGCTGACGGCTTTTTTTTGCCAGGCTTTAATGATATTTAATCAATTATACTATGTACTTAAATATTCTGATACAATAAATATCTATCTATCTAAATCTACTGAGCTCTTCAGAAAATTGTCTGATCGAAAGATGATGAATGGCGAGTCATTTAACGACTTTTTCGACGCCATACAACACTTAAATTCCAGGATGCGAGTTCCCAGGCCTGAGAAGGAACTTGTAGAAATAATTAAAACTAATGTCCGTAGGCGTATGGGAGAACTCCTCATAACCTACAGTCCGTCCAGTCTAAGGCAACTGGCCTACTACTGCCGAGCCATAGAGAAGGCTCAATCTCAATACGAGAACGTCCGTCCGAATTTAGTGCCTAGGGCACAACGTCCACCTGCAAGGCGATATGTTAATGAAGTCGCGGTAGAACCTTGTCAGGATCTAACGGTAGCATTACCGGATACTAGTGTAGAAGCGATTCAGAGAGATCGCAAACTCCAGAAATGCTGGAATTGTCAAGTTCTGGGCCACAGTTTTCGCGATTGTGCAAAGCCAATCGACAAAATTTTCTGTTTTCGATGTGGCTTACCAGAAGCTTATAGTCCGTCCTGTCCTTAATGTTTAGCGGGAAACGAGAGGAGGAACAACCCAATGACCGGGGGGTTCGCTCCGATTAGATAATCCCGGAAGTCAAGTGTCCGAGCCAATAAAGCCTCTTGAACTTCCCGAAGTAACTATTTTCAAACCGAGTAAGAAACAAAATGAATTACCGAATAATAATACAAATGATTGTAGAACAATCCCTTTTTCAAGTACAGAATCCAAACCATTAACGAATTTGAATTTAAACGAAAATTTTACAGAACCTTTATATCGTAAACCATTTCATGAAAGGTTGCGTAATTATAATGAAGTGCGAAGGAGAATAGTCACCTTCCCTGTTTTATCCAAACGGATACGTCGAGTAAGGGAACGCTTCCATCGGAAGCGGACTACTTACCGTAACATTGCGTCAGCTACCATAGGTCGAGAATCAAATGACCACGTCCTTATGTGACAGTCGGCTTATTTGATTACAATTTTCTTGGTCTTCTCGATTCAGGGGCCAGCATCAGTTGCTTAGGCACCAATATATTGCCCTATTTGAAAGACAAAAATGTTGCGGTAAGGAAGGTAGAGACTACCGTGTCCACGGCCGATGGACAGAAGCAATCCATAGTGGGAGTGATCACTACTTCGATCACTTACAAAAATGTGACTAAAGATATAGACTTATATATCGTGCCATCCCTAAGCCAACGTCTATATTTAGGCGTAGACTTTTGGCAAAAATTTCGAATCGCACCGAATGTAATTGCGGGTCTTTCAGGAATAGTGACCAGTGAGCCAGATGTAAGGCCCACAAACCAGATTAAGTTGAATGATGAAGAGTCTAAACGACTAGAAGCTGTTGTTCGTAGATTTCCTTCTTTCGCAGTCCATGGACTCGGGAAGACAAATCTAGTGCAACATTAAATAGATACAGGAGATGCCGTACCTATAAAGCAGAGGTACTATCCCGTATCTCCGGCGATACAAACCCTTATGTATGCGGAGTTGGACCGTATGCTTTCGTTAGGAGTCATCGAGGATAGTTCCAGTGCATGGAGTTCCCCAGTTGTGCTTGTTCGCAAACCTGGTAAGAACCGACTGTGCTTGGACTTTCGGAAGGTGAACTCAGTGACAAAGAAAGATGCTCGTCCTATTGCGCATATTGAGGGGCTGCTGGCACGTCTGACAGAGACACGTTATATTTCTAGCGTGGATCTGAAGGATGCGTTTTGGCAGATACCGCTGGAGCAAAGTTCGAGGGAAAAGACCGCTTTTACGGTACCTGGCCGACCACTGTACCAATTTAAGGTCATGCCCTTCGGTCTATGTAATGCGGCACAAAGTTTGAGCTACCTAATGAGTCGCGTAATCCCATCGGGATTGCGAGATCAAGTATTCGTGTACTTGGATGATCTCTTGGTTGTGTCTAAGGATTTCGACGAACACATACAGACTCTGGAGATAGTCGGAAAGTGTTTGACAGATGCAGGATTGACGATTAACGTCGAGAAGTCGAAGTTTTGTTTTGACGAGCTTCACTATCTCGGTTATAAGGTCGGTCAGGGTTGTCTGAAAGCTGACCCTGACAAGATTACAGCAATTACTAACTTCCCTTTACCAACCACAACTCGCCAAGTCCGCCGATTTCTCGGTATGGCAGGTTGGTATCGGCGATTTGTTAAGGATTTCAGCACCCTAGCCGCACCCTTGACCGAGACACTGAAAAAGGGAAAAGTCTTCAAGCTCGGTCCAGAAGCTATTGAAGCATTCCTGCAAATCAAGCAAGCTTTGACTTCAGCGCCTGTATTGGTCAATCCAGATTTCTCCAAAGAATTCATCATTCTCTGCGACGCATCCGCGACTGTCATCGGATGTGTACTCTGTCAGCGGGACGAATCCGGAGCGGAGCAGCCTATATACTACTTCTCCCGGAAACTGAATGCTGCACAGAGAAACTATTCGGTGACAGAGCGCGAGTGCTTAGCAGCTTTTGAGGGTATCCAGAAGTTCAGATCGTACGTTGAGGGATACCATTTTCGCGTGATTACAGATCATTCCAGCCTGAAATGGCTGATGACGATGAAAGACCCAACTGGAAGATTAGCGAGGTGGAGTATGCGACTCCAAGGTTTCGATTTTGTGGTGGAGCATCGGAAAGGAACGTTAAATGTCGTGCCAGACGCTCTATCCAGAGCTTATGAAGACGATGAGCTGACAGTTTCAGCTTTCATTTCATGTCTACCACAGATCGGTGCCTCGGAGGTACTCCACATCGATCTTGAGGATCCGTCCTTTAAGTCTGAAATTTATCTTGATATCATCAGTCATATCAGGAAGGAACAGGAACGACTACCTGATCTCAAAGTGTCGGAAGGATATGTTTATAAACGCACTAAACATGCGGTTGGTAATCCCTTGGCGGATGATCTAACTTGGAAGTTGTGGGTTCCATCAGAGATGACAGAATCTCTAATCTCATTGGCTCACAATCCGCCGCGTGCTTCGCATGGTGGAGTGGTAAAGACCATTTATCGGTTGAGAGATAGATTTTACTGGCCCGGAATGTACACACAAGTCAAACTTTACGTAGACCGATGTGAGACATATAAGACCAGCAAAGCCGCCAACATGACGTTACGAGCAGAGATGGGAGATAGTTTTGTAGTGGATGGACCATTTCAACACTTATATGTCGACTTTCTCGGACCGTATCCCAGATCGAAATCTGGAAACGTGTACATCGCGATCCTGTTGGATCAATTAACGAAATTTTTTTATCAAACCATTACGCAAGGCGACAGCCGCGAGCGTGGTCAAGTTCTTAAAGGATGATATATTTTTGGTTTATGGAGTGCCGGAGAGTCTTCTCTCTGACAACGGCACGCAATTTGTTGGGAAAGAATTTCAGAAGTTTTTGAATGTTTTCGGGGTCAAACACTACCGCACGGCAGTGTATGCTCCCCAGTCGAACGCAAGTGAACGCGTGAACCGTTCAATCCTTGCGGCCATTAGGTCGTATGTCAATCCTCGACATACGGATTGGGATGCCCATCTGTCTTCAATCAGCAGTGCGCTACGCACGACAGTGCATTCAACTCTTTCTATGTCCCCATACGAAGCCTTGTTTGGTCAGCGTATGATAGAACATGGGGCAGACTATCGTCTTCTGAAAGAGTTGGGTGGGCTGAACTGCGCGGAGATAGATTGGCTTCCTAAGGTCGCTAGGATGAACATCATACATTCTTATCTTAAACAAGCGTTAGCCAATACTCACGAAGCCTACGAGAAGAATTACAATCTTCGAAGTAGAAAAGTGATGTACAAGATAGGCGACGAAATCTACAAGAGAAACCAAATTCTGAGTGACGCAACCAAGCACTTGAGTGCGAAGTTGTGTCCCAAGTTCATTAAAGTTCGTGTAAATAAAATAATCGGTAACAACTTATATGAAGTAGAGGATAGGCGAGGCCACAAATCTACTTGCCATACCAAAGACCTAAAGAGGTAAATTTAAAACGCAACGATTCTCATAACACCTGATTTGTGAACCTCTTTACACCTTTTTTTTTGAAGAAAGTAAACAGAATCAAAATTCTTTTTTTTATCAGACATGACATATAAGTACCTTATAGTACTATAAGATACTCCACCCAGATTTACATTTTTGTTTTGAACTGATGCCCGGCTCGCTCAGCTGTGCATGAGACACTTGATTCAAAATACTTCCCTGACTTAACCATATGTTTTTTTTTGTTTTATGTTTTTTTTTGTTTTCAGATATTCGCCTGAGTATCTAATCTATGACTGTACGTCATGCATAACGTTTTTTTTTTTTTGTCTTCGACCGACTAGACGTGAAAGAGTCGCAGTGTCACACCGACACGAAGGATAAGAAGATTCTAGACACGACGAAATATTTGCAAAAGTTTCTCCTTTTTCTTGGAAGTTAGACTAAGTGGACTTAGTTTAAATTCCAAGCTTTGTAGGGAAAAACTTTTTTGCCCTCCATCAACTTCGTAGGAAAAACCTACTTGCCCTCCAACTACAATAGATGTTCGCAACTGGTGCCATCTATCGGGCAAACCGATCGTCGACTCACATTGTGCTGAACGCACGGAAACTATGGTCCGCCATTAAATATGAGTCCACTGCTAGAATCCACCCCGACGAACACATTCCACTTTCAAAATAGAATTTCCAAGACATGCGCAGTTTGCCATTCCCATGGAAGGTTGATTTTTGAGCGATAGGCGACCCGAAATTGTCGCTACGGATATTTTGCTCGACTTATATGCAGAACTATACAAAGTGTGATTTACACGGCAATTTGCAGAATGGTGTTTACCCCATCCGACATACGCAAACGAGAAGAATTTCTGCCTGACAAATGAATGTCAGATTGCTAAAATCTTTTATTGTCTGAATTACGGGTATACTCTCACCATCTAACTGGCGTTGCAAACGTAATTTTTTTGTTCTGACATAAGTAACTTTATCGGA
The DNA here is from genome assembly GCA_916050605.2 of Platycheirus albimanus. NCBI lineage: Eukaryota > Metazoa > Arthropoda > Insecta > Diptera > Syrphidae > Platycheirus > Platycheirus albimanus. The sequence continues at coordinate 250,984,302 of OU696696.1, forward strand.
AGCATATATTAACAGTAATCCCGAAGCCACCCAAGAACAATTTATACTGACAGATGACATTCGTAATCAGTGTGAACAGCAAAACGATCACTGCTGACGTCATCGGTGACATAGGGATATTTCCTTTTTCTCGTCCCCAACTGGCCAGCAGAAATGTCTGTGTGAATCTCGTGTCACGGCAATAACCACTTGACATAATAAAAAGTTAATTTGACTCGATACGTCGTCATGTGCCAATATGCGATAGATGACAGAGACATTTTCAGCAATGGTTTAGTATTCACTGGTATTTATACTTACCAAAACCAGAATAGTTCACACATGCGAAGTAAAAGTAACTTTTAGGATGAAAATGTCCATAACATTATGGTGATGACAGATACAGTGACAGATATGTCAAGTTATTCGACTTTATGTCAAGATTCATTCATCCATTGCCATTGCATTAATCATATCTGAAATCATAAGGATTTCAACTTAATTTTACCAATTGTGACTTTCTGACACGCGAGCATACTCAAAATGCGAAAACTCTATGCTCAATTCTGAAGTTTGCCATACTTACCATTTGCTCGAAACGCAGGACACTTGAAACCAGAAAAGTGTAAACCGACTATAAAAACCTACAACTACTTACCGACATTGACGTCATAGACACACGAAATTACGAATTAAAACGTAAGAATTCTTATTGAAAAATAGGGCGTTGGCTGAGTGGAACGTGGAAACACAATCCAGGAAGCCAGACAGAAAAATACTCCATTTTGAAGAAGACCATCAATGGAGCAGGAACAAATCTGCTCCAGAACAATTTAACAAAGTTTTTTTTTTGCTGTCAACACTTTTACTGATGGGAGAATATTAGAAAATTGCTTATGCATTTCCTTATTCTTCCATCCATCATTCACAACCATAAGGATTACAATCGAAATCAGGTAAGTGTGTTAATTGGATTATTGATTAATTGAGCAAACGAATTTCGTGGGTTTGCTCAAGAATCAAACTACCTACCAAACCATGTGCTTGGATCGAAATAAAGATTTCATCCATGTGTTATAGGTGGACATTTCGCCGAGAATTTGGAGGACATGGCCCTCGGACTCAAGGATTAATTCAGCCAGGACTACGGCTAATGGAACCAAGCTTCATTTGGACGCCATTAAATTGTGTTGCGGAGTTTATTCGTCCGCCTACTCCAATTATTGTGTGTAATAATTTCGCACAACCATTAAAAAGTTATTCTCGATTAAGTGACTATCCGCCTACCGTTTTATTATAAAGAAATATAAGAGAAAATACCGCGTCTCGCCTTTAGAGAGCAGATCAAGAAGAGGGTACTACTCCATGTACCCCTCACATCATCCGAGATACATCGTACTTCGTTTGTGCCGGCTGGTATCACACGTGGCAATATCACCTAGGCGTTGATCCGCGCGTCGGCTCACCTACGGACATAACCACGCCACATACACCAGCCGGACCATTTTATTCTCCTGCCTACTTTTTTTATGGTGCTCCAGTGGACATATAGAGGAAACATTTACTTCCTCCCTGGCATTTATCGTTTCTTCAAACGGAACGTGTACGAGGCAAGGTGATTTGCTATTTCTTGCAATTACCTGTGCCGTAATCTGAAAAAGCCTACATCACTACCATTTGTGCCATAACTTTAGGCACTCCACGAGGCAATCGAAGATCGTAAGGCCTCATCTATTCTTCGAGACATACCTCTGGGACATATAATTCCCAGAATATAACTGATAACGCTCCATTGAGAGAAGCAGACGCTACAACACCTCTCACTACCGCCCTGTCGGCGCAACATTTTCATATACAATTACACTACACTTCATCCTGAGGATTTTCTTTGTAACCCAGTCACGATAGGTTGAAGAAACACGTCGAGGGAATTCCATTTATACGTCGTGGGATTTTGAAAACATTTCATCATATTTTACATCGCGGGACACATTACACCAGGACGTCTGGCGTGTGTAACGACACAGATGCCGGTCCTTCATCTGCAGCAGCCAGAGATTCATCAAATCATCCACCAGAACCTGTATCATTGTATAATTTATTGAAAAAAATAAGATCTTTATCCAAGTAACAATCCTATTTCTGTGTTTAAGTATAAAAGTGCATGTTTATTAGTGATTTAAAGAGCGTGAAGCTCCTGTACACGACTTCCTAGTCGACATCAGCAATATTGTGCGATTACTCTATTATTGTCCACGGACGGTGGCAAGAGTACATAAACTTTATTTCATTTAAAGAACATTTTGAGACCTAGTACATTCAGTGTTGTATAAGAAGATTGTTCTATGTCAAGGTTGGGAAGCATAAATGGTATCATTCTTCGTACCTTATCCAGTTTTCGGATCATTTACTTTTTTTTTATCGCGTAGAACCGAACTCGCGTTTATCTTCAATGATAAAGTAACTTCAGAGCCCGTGCTCATTGATTTTCCTTTTAATACTTCTCGCGTACGCGCATATTACTTACCTTCATAGTCACCAATCTCGTTCACTTTCTGAAGGCGTGCTTCTGAAAGTTGTATTTTGTTTTGTGGTGATTTTATCTTTGTGATTTGAATACTTTTTCACTTCGTCTTTTAAGACAATTATCCTCCGGTCCTTAAGACATTATTCTTATATTACTTCGAGTCGGTAGCGACCAATAACGTTTGCATTGAACGCCGCGTTTAACTTTTTATATATATCCTTGATACAGCCTTTGCTCCTGTGACAATTACACAGTCGCGCTTAGTAACCACACGCGGTTAAGCGTGCTTTACAGCAGATTTTGGCTACAGTTGCCGCTAGTACATATTGAATTAAAGCTTAAAATTGATACTTACTCTTTTATCGCGAAATATTACTTAAAAATCTGCTTCATTTTGTGATCGTCTTCGTCGTATTCATGATCAAATAATAACAACGCTTTTGAGAAACCTTAAAGATATCAGAACAATACCTTAATTAAAGAGAGGTAGTGTCATAGTGGTTTAACTTAACTAAACATTCTTTTCAGCCTAACTCAGGAGTGCACTTCAGAGGATACGCAATTTTAATAATAATATCTCCACTGTCCTATTGACAGTGCCGTATTGCTTTACTCTATTATGACATTATATTACATTTAATTTAATTCTGATCGATTATACGCAAGAGAACGAATTGTGATCTTGTGTATATGGTAATTTTTTTTAACATCGTGATTTTGTTTGTCCATTTTTATGTTGTGGGAATTTATGCTTAAACTCGAACGCGGTACGTAGTCGCGAACTCGAATTTATCTTACGATAGGATTTAAATCTTTTCATCTCTTAAAACTATCGGGTATAGTTCATTGATTTAGTTTTACTATCGTATCGTCGCGCAAAGCTTACAAATACCATTTCGTTCATAGTATCATTGCTATCGGTACATACCAGATTTCCTCACTCCTTGTTTTATTTTGTTTATTTTTCTTTTTGTACACTGTTATATTTCACTTTAAATATTTAAGACAAATTCTTTAGTTGAAAACAGAATTAAAAGTAATTTTTTTTGAGATTATACTAGAGCTTAACTTGCAGATTAGATCTCTATGAATGATAAAGAATTTTTAACTTTGAAGATTAACTTTACTAAGCATCGAAAATATTTTGATTACAAATAACTTTCGTTTAATGAACTTTTGATATCTGCCATATCAACGAAAATCTTATCTTCAGATAAAGAAGATACATTCTCGTATAGATTTAGGTATTACTAAGTATAAGGATTTCTTTTACATCCTTTAAGTTAGATATAAGTAGACTATTAAGATCTTATAAAAATTAATAAAAGAATAATTCCGTTTTATAACGTTTACAGAACTTTACCGGTATTATTATTTCTTTTGTTGGAACATTTTCTAGATTTCCCTAACGAAACGCAATAATGCATTTAATTATGGAGTAGACCTTCTCGAGGGAGGGTGGTATCCCTCTCGCTTCCTTGGATAAGGAATTGTGATGTGTGTGTGGTTTCTTCGTGGTTATTTTTCTCCTTTTTTTTGAGATTAGAGTTTTTGAGATTAGAGTTTTTGAGACTAGAGTTTTTGAGATTAGATTCCTTGTAGTTTTTTTTTGATTATGATTGAGTTGATAAAGTAAGCAAGCGATTTTTCTGCTTGCTATTTTAGTTAAGGGGTTGCCTATTTAAACTTATGAGTCGTAGGGACTCTTTGGTCCGCGGACAACCATGGTCAATATAGAGAGAGTAATTTTCTATATTGAAATGGGTGGGTTGAGAGACCTGGAGGGTCGTTTATCAGCTTTGATCCTCCCTCCCTACAAGGTGAGACACCTCGACATCCGTGCCCAACACTTCATTACGGCAGTTGGACACGTCGATGATAGTATTTAGCCGTAGCTGCCTCGACCATCTAAGGTACGCATTAGATTAAATATACTTACGTGCTGGGGTATATGTGTTAGGACAGTAGAACAGACAGGGTTTCTTACTTTCAGGCTAGGGGTATTCACATAGCGTTAAGAGGTGCAGCGTTGGGTTCGACTTACTTTTGAGTCAGTTCGTTATAGTCGAGTTTTCAACAGTTATGAGGGCCATCAAGCATATTAAAATACTTATTCGAACTCGACCACCAGGGTTCAACGGTCGGCAGGGTAATAAGAGGTAACACCGGTCAGATAGATCCCGGGCAAGTGCCCATCGCCTGACTGAGCTAGTTGTGGCATGGGTGCTGCCGGCCAACGCGACGGTCGATCTCGGCCACAACCTTACGTTGTCGCATGCCGTCCTTACTGTTTACTTTTAACGAGTAGCTGGCGAGGAAGGGGGCGTTGCCGACATAAGGTTGCTTTCATCCCAATTCACGACAAGTCAAGCTGGTATTATCTGAACATTTAGAGGCTAACTGGAGCTTAAACTCTGGGGATTTGACGCCATGAAAATAAAGATAGTCTTCCAGTTTAGATATATCAGTGGGGTATGAGTAAGGTTATGGTTTACAGGTGTAGGCTACCGAGTGATACAGCTGCGAGCAGAACACCTAGCACTCGCAGCGGATAGACGGGAATATGCCATCGGGTACCCTCTAGGCTGTTCTACGGTGTTTTGTAGTCAGTACCTATGGTAGGCCGATGGATAGTTTTCGTTTCTGTGAGAGGGATGGATGTGAATTTGAGGATTTTGAGAGGGAGATGAGAGAGGAGTAGATGGAGCTGGAGGCTACCGCTTTGAGATGTAAGTATGTCAGGCATGTAGGGGCATTGGATACATCTGTACACAGGCGATGGATGGAAAGATTGCTGGTCCTTGGCATAAGAGCCGAGGCATATAAGGTGCCTATCTCTGTCTGCTTCCTCTCGGGTTTGGATTGTTGATAGGCGTCTGATTTAGGACCTTGAATATCCACAGGGTGTTTAGGTGATGAGGTTAGGTGTTTGTCAATGAGTCGAATCCCCATGCTGTTTTCTCGTATGCACCTTCTTATTGTTTATTAGCATTACAGATGGCGTGAGGCAGAGTTTCCTTTGTGGGTTGTCGCACGATCTTTGTGTAAGGTTAGAGAAGATGGGAGCAGCGTGTGAAGTATCGTTTCCCGGTGTGAATAGGGATTCTATTATAATATCAACGTTACAGATGGCGTGGGGCTGGGTCCGTTTTAGTCTCACGGGCACCGTCTGGTGCGTTGGGTTATGGGTGGAATTTTTATTTGCAATCGTACTCTCTCATAAATTTTCAATTTTCAATTCACAATTTTTATCGTTACACACTTGCATACAAAAATAATAATAAATAAAAAATAAACCTCTGACGCTGACTTATAAAACAAAATTATTTGCTTTTGCTGTCAAAGATTTGTCAAAGATCTATACTAATGTTGTTTTCGATTGGGAGAAATTAGTTTCTCCTCATGATTAAAGTAAAAATAAAAACAATAAAAAAAAAACAGAAATGAACATTTTTTTAATTGAGATATTTTTCTGAAACGCGTATATGTTGTGAGCAATCACGTGAAGTGACAATTAAATTAATCTTTTCTAAATAAATACATAATTGTCACGTCCCTTAATGTAAATTATATATTAAAATTGTTCGAATTGTTTAATTTGAAATACAAAATATATAGAAACTGTGACGTTCGTATATATGCGCCTTCAGACCGCATATTTCATAAAAAGCAGAAGAAGTAAGACTCGCAAAACACAACACCGAAGAGAAACGATTTGTCTTCGGAGTTCTCTCCAATTGCCCAACGGAAAATGACATAATGAAAATAAACAAAATTCCGGTGATCACATTATGCAGACGCACAAAATTATTTTATCACATGTGATTGTCAGAAATGTGACAATCACAAATCACATTAGCCGATTCCACCCCTGATTTCAGGTGGTTGTAATGACAATAACACTTTAAATTGAATTATAATAAATATTCCCCAAACTGAACTCAATAGAGAATCTATAATAGCACTTTCCATTGGTTTCACTCGGGGAACCCCTCATTCTGAAAACCAATGGAACAAGCAAAATCGCTTTTGTTCAATTTTAACACAATGTAGTATCGCAGTTGCACACGTTTTGACAATACCAAAGTGGTGTGCGTAGCCCGATTCGCGGTATAAAAGGATTTTTACTGGTTACTCGTATTAAATCCCACTCACTAAACTTCGTTGCTGACCTTCGACGTCTTCATCATCAGTACCCATGTTCTGTAACTTAGGCGATAACTTTTCACGTCGTTAAAAATTGAAACGATTCATTCCCCTCTTATCGCTTCTGGAAGTCGTAGGGTTTCAGTAAGTCGTTGTGATAAGTTTAGTTTCGATCGCATTTAAACTGGAACTTCCATTGGAACACGATAAGTTGAATTGTCAATCTGAAAAAAAACTAAGATTTGAATAAATTGTCAAATTTCAAACCTAAATAAAATGCACGGCTGGGTCGCACGTACTTGCTATGTGGGTGCAAAAGTATTATGAAAACAAACTTTTCGAGCAATAAGAACAACTCATTTCCGAAAATTTTGGTAAAAAAAAACATTTTTTGCAAAAACTGGAAAACCCGGTAAACGGGAGCTAACGTAATTAAGATGTCATCTTTAGGGTACTATAAATGATACAAATGTCCACTTATGGCCAAATTAATAAAACTGTTAATACCAATTTTCGCTATTATCACGTGTAGCATTACAGGGTAATTCACGAATTTTCTGCCAAAAAGCTAGAGCGTGTAGGTTGGATTGAGACAAGAAAAAAATCGTATGGGAGGGGGGTCTATTCAACTCCGTTTAGCCGGGAGGGGCAATTTTCTAAAAACATGACTTAAATTTGAAAAAAAAATTATCAAAAAAAAAAACGGTAGCTCCTACAATGTAATGTTATTGTTTTTGTAAAGCCAAGAACTTATTATTTTTATTGTAATTGTAAATGAAGTTATTCTATTGCACCGTTTTCAAAATATTTATTTTGTGTTGAGTTAGTCTCCATGTTGTGTATGTAAGTTGATATAAACAATAAAATACAAAACAAAATGCAAATTTTAATTTTATTGATTTTATTTTTGTTATTTTTGATAATTTAATTAATTTCACAACATTATTTTAATAAATTAAAGCGACGCGCGTTTCGGACAAATGTCCATCATCGGGCTTAAACTTCAAAACTCTGAGTTTTGAAGTTTAAGCCCGATGATGGACATTTGTCATTTATTAAAATAATGTTGTGAAATTAATTAAATTATCAAAAATAACAAAATAAAATCAATAAAATTAAAATTTGCATTTTGTTTTGTATTTTATTGTTTATATCAAAATATTTATTTTCAAACTCAAAATTTTGAAAAAAAAAATAAAAAAATAATTTTAAAACTAACTTTTTTCAAAATTTTACGTAATATAATATTATTTTTGTTCTCAGAATTCAATGCTCCCATTAATTTTAAATCCATCACTGAAAACCATATGCTTCTATGACTTTTTGTTGCCAAGCTATTGAAAAATAACCGAACCTACTTTTTCGCAAAAACACGAAAAAATTGGCTAAATGATCACTTGTGCCATCCCTTAAGGATAGATTTTCTTGTTTTTGTAAAGAAGTAGGTTCGGTTACTTTTGAGCTTGGCAACAAAAAGCCATAGATCCATGCGGTTTTTAGTGTTGGATTTAAAATTAATGGGAGCAAAAATAATACTTAATTACGTAAAATTTTGAAAAAAATTAGTTTTAAAATAATTTTTTTTAAATTTTTTTTCTTCAAAATTTTGAGTTTGAAAATAAATATTTTGAAAACGGTTCAATAGAAGAACTTTATTTAAAATTACAATAAAATAATAAGTTTTTGGCTTTACAAAAAGGAATAGCACGGCATTGTAGGAGTTACCGTTATTTTTTAATAATTTTTTTTTCAAATTTAAGTCATGTTTTTAGAAAATTGCTCCTCTCGACTAAACGGAGGGGAATAGACCCCCCTCTGATACGATTTTTGTCTTGTCTCAACCCAACCTACACGCTCTAGCTTTTTGGCACAACATTCGTGAATCACAATCTATAATTATATTACACACAGTTTCATACCGAAAACCGGGACCTTAAGACAACCGTCATGGAATTAGGTGACAAATGCGCTTTCCTACAGAACGAAATAGACCAACTTAAATTAACATCTACGGAATGTAATCTTATTTTTAAAATGCAAAAAACAAATGCGGATCAAACTATCGAAGTTGAAAACATTTGCAAAAGCCTGTCCAAATCTACAAATATAATATCATCTCATCAAATCCAACTTATAAGCAACAACAACAACGCTAAAACAGCTACATTTCTAGCTAAATTTAACAACAAAAATAATGCACTCCAAGTTCTAAAACAGGCTAAAAATCTCAAAGGCACGGGCATTTCAATAAACCGGGATTATCCAATATCTGTAAGACATAGACGTGGGAAACTCTTGCAACTCAGAAAACATCTTCGTGCGAAAAGCACTGGAATAAAAGCTGTACTACGCGACGACAAACTTATTGTTGATGGGATAATTGTACGATTTGACGAAAAAGCAGGATTCGTTGCTGAACAGGAGAATGGATTACATATAATCACTGAAAATCATAAATTGGACCACGACTTTTTCGGAAATATAATGTAGGGAAAACATTTCCACCAACGTCATCTAATTCCAATTATTCATGACAGATTGTCACAACTGACGTCACAAATTCTATTTTTAATACAATCGACATTATATGGCGAGTGAAGCAATGTGCTCACACTCCATGTATATGGATGAAAATCCAACTTCATGATAATCGTCGATTCAGTGACAGCAACCATCTATTCCTTTATGGATATTCCATGAATTTCCCATTTGCAGATAGCAAACTGCACTACAAATATGCCATAAGCACCATACACGTCACTACCAAGTTAACCAAATTTTATTATTCAAAATTTTTATTGAATTCCTATATTTACAGACTTGTCATTCAATACCATGACATAATTTCATGTAAACCAGCACTTTACGTGCGAATCTGTTTAAAATTCGACAATAAATTGTCAACAATTAGTCACGCCATCTATTGGTGTATCAAAAGTAAAAGTATAATTTGATCCCACATCAGGATCAACCTTCTGAGTATTTCTACTATGAAAAGGAAATTTCATAGGAAATCTCTAGAAGGGGATTTTTATTGGGATGTTTGACAGGAAATTGGGCAACATCGCATTTCCGATGACAAAACCTCGGTCATTCCAATCTCATCTACTGAAGAATAAAAATCAAACACCTATAAAGAAGAAAAGGTGAAATAAAAAGTAATTATTGAATTGAAATAAAAGAATAAAGTGTTAGAAAATATAAAGAAATAATAAGTGAACATAATAAAAATAAAATGTGAGTAAATAGACTTAAAATTAAACGTAGGATGATTAGTGTTACAAAAATTGTTGAATTCTTAGAAATCCCAGCAGAATTGCCAATTTACATACGCACGAGGTTAGGATATATAGAGAGCTGCAAAGTAAAGAAAATACCAATTGGATTCATGAGAATCCCACCAAGTCATCGAACATTTAGGAGACCTGTAAAAATCAAAGAAAAATTCAGACAAGACGTAAGTAGTTTTTGTTTTATAACATCATGTGTGCATGTATTTTACAAATCACGTGGCGAGACATACATAGTTTTGCCTGAGATTTTTGTCCGACATAATCAATTAGTATCCATGCGATACACACTTAATGAATTCTTATAAGACCAAAAGACAAGAAAAAACTACAACAAAGTTTCTTCTTTTCGTTTTCTTTGTGCAGCATGTGGTCAAAACCCACGCCGCCTCGCACAAGTAGGAGCGTCTATATGTACATCGCCACACAGAGGTTAATCCGCATGAACAAAACCAAGCTTCGACAACGCATGTGACGATGCATAAGAAGGTGCATGTAACAGCAAAAAAACGAGTAAAGAAAAGCAGCAGAATCTCCTCGGACGCGAGACGGCGTCAGTTTTTATATATATATCATTTTTATGATTATTTTTCTTTAATCTTTTTTTTTGGATTCTTAATATAATCTTCCTTGTAGTCTCTTATATATATATATATAATACTCATATCATCGTTTCTTTTGCATATTAGTCAAACCATAGATTGCAATACCTAACATCTAAACAAAAGCTATCTAAAGATATCGTCAAAGCATCTCTCTCTAATACATATCCAGATACGTAGACAATCGTGTACGAATTTCGTTTGTCGCAACCACATGGTTTGTAGTTCGAGTAGAAATCTTCGAACTACCCATATCCGCAGAAAGATTCCTAATTAGAATACACAGCATTAGCTCCTATTGAAAAAGTAAAGCATCAACGAAATACAGTACAGGTATCACGTTTGAGTACATATCGTCAGTGTCCGATTTGAAAAACGCCGATCCGGGTGACAATCTATCAAACAAGCCACACGCGGCGATAGAACCGCGTGTCATATACATTAGCTGTTGTGAAACACAACACTAATCGAAAATTCAACGCTTCGAAGGTCTTACCCAAAGGACCCAACGTATACGGCTACGGCTAAGAACTCTCATCGTGCAAGAAGACAAGCTCTTCTTCCATGGTGTAACCAGCGCAACAACAACAAACACTACGGTGTATCGACGAGATTTTAATTCATACAAGTGAAACTACAAGTATTTATATGCAAGGATATCTTTTCTAAGCCACATTTTTCTAACTTTATTTAACTTCATTCAATTTTTAAAAAGAAATCAGATTCATTATATACCTTTTTGCGATTATTCCGCACAAACCAGATGTCAAAGCCTGATCTAATTGAATTTTTATTACTACACCCCATCCAGGTATAATCATATAATTTTCAAGAAGAAGTCCATAATCTAGCAAGTGATTATACCTATGAATAGCGTCAAGATATCAGATGAATTGTGAACCTTTTATGTGTCTATCTGAAGAAGATAATTTCCAAAACCCCCCCCCCTACCTCACAGCTCAGTCGAAGAGAAACAACTTTTAATACAAACTTTCAATCAATCAATATTGTTGGTGTTTTTCATCTAGCTACATAACAACGGCACTCCCGAGTAAATAACTCAGGAGGGTGCAGTCATCAGTAACATCTTTAATCAAGAACAACTTCAAGAAATATAAAGCAACTTTACATTTAAATGTAACACAAGCGTTACACATCTGTAAAACTTGGGAACAGTGCACTGCCTCCGAGGGATATGTACGGTGAGTCAATCATGACCTTTGTAAAAAAAATAAATTTTGAACTATATTGAAAGATATTAACCATATTGAAAATTAATTGAAAGTGAATAAATATTTTTGTTTGAGCAATAGAGATCATAACTCACGAATTGTGAGCTATCCTCTCTTTATAGTTGAAAGTATACTCTGAGACATTTTAAGAACAAGAATCATTTGATTAAAGAGCTAAATTTTTCCCTTTCCCTTCTTGAGTACCGTCTTTAAATGTAGTTAATTGTCCATACCTTTTTCTTTTTAATAAAGATTAATTCGAAAGAATCAACTAAGCCACTTCATCACAATATTATCAAGAGAATAGAAAATCCACTTCACATTTATGGATTTCAATTGTGATCAGAATAATAAATCAAAACAAGAACACATCACTCATTGAAATTAGAGCAAAGTGAATTTGATTCAACGAAGACAAAAACTAGTTTTGTGGCAACAGAAGCCCTATCTTATCCTTGTAGATATCTTTGATAGGTATTATTTTTGATTATTTTTAAGATTTTGTAGATTTAAGAGATTTAGAATATTAAGGAATTTAGATTTTTAAGAATACAGTTAGTTTGTAGTTTTGGTAAAGTTTAGATATAAGATTTTTATATGAATAAATGTAAAGAATACCATTTATAACGATGAAACAATATTTCTTTTCATTTGAGTAGTATTGACAGTGATATTTGAGCTTTCTTCATGAATTATTTAATGAAACTTCTTTTCAGATTTGTAAGTATGTATCTTTAAGTTACAGGTTCGGTGGGGGATTGGATTGGTCACCCTCCCCTTCTTCCTTTGTCGGTCGATAGTAAGATGGGTCAGTTAGATTTTGAGTTTAGTTTTAGATATAGATTTCGAGTTAAGTTTAGATTTGGTTATGGTATAGATATAGATATAGAGTTTTGAGTGAATGTAATGAAATGTTGTTTGCTATGAACCGAGTCGTTGAAGTGTGATTTATAGTGTGAATGATTTTATAGAGTAAGATTTTGGAGAGTTTAGTTATAGTTTCGAGGTATAGTTTTAGGATGAAGTGATGTTCATTTGAACATTACTTTTATCATGTTTAGGGGTTCTGAATTAATATTGATACAAGCACTATTCGGAACCAAGGTTTGTTGTGGTTGGTAACAGCAACAACAATAATGGGAGGGTTACGAGTGCTGGGGTGTCCATTAACACCTTGAGACACCCCCCCACACAATTACAAGCCGCCGACACTCATCGCTGAAACTATTTGGATCCCTTACGAGCGATGTCGTGTAAATCCATGATGGATGCTACCATCTACATCCATCCGTATGATTAAGCTACGGAGTTTATTAAGGTTTAGGTTAGAACATGTTTAGTTAGGTTTTGCTAGCTCTATGTTTCGGTGCATATAAAGTAGAGAGTCGAAGATAATCATCACGAAAACTGCCTTAGCATCCTGTGTTTTGGTAGGCGTCTGACGCGTAGGATAGGTTTGTGGTAGAACGGGCCCCCATAAAAAACTCGAACAATACAAGTGAACAACAACATAACTTGAAGGTCTGCAGATAATGAAAAAAAACACATGTAACCAGCTGACACAAGATTGCAAGAACCCCACCCCATATGCTCCTGGGTGAACCAGATCCACATGCTGCAGGCCGTCGCATGTCTTGGTGGACAGCACCCTCAGTCCAAGCCGTTTTAGTGAATATTCATACAGAGAAGCCACTCTGGTGTGGAAGTCAGTTAAAGGGGGTACGTGTCTGAGGTATATAACGCACTGTTAGGGATGAAGATTGGAAGAGGAAGGGATAGGATAGACTATTACTAGTATCAAATCTACTGGAAGAGTAGGTGCAGGGGTCGCAGGCTTTTGCTAATAGAATCGTGAAGACAGTATATTCGATCCTACTCTTCTCTTCTGAACGAGGACCGATCATGGTGTTAGTCACCCATCACACAGTTCTGAGAAGGAGAGTTGAGGAAGCCCAAGGTAATAGTGGAACTTATGAGTCTATTTATAGTAGTTTAGTAAGGTCGATGTATTAGTAGGAGTTTTAGTGGACTATTTAGAGGGCTAGAGGATTCTTCTATCAGGGTGTGTGGGTTGGGAGGCATCTAGGTTGATGGAAGGCAAACAATGTCACCTACGTTTGTCCAATCCTTTGCTGAGGATGGAGATGTGCAGGAGTGCTAAACTATAGGGAGCCATCTATAGGAATAGTATGAGTGTAGACTCCGTCTGAAGTGTTTTCTGTGTGCGTTAAATGTTGAACGAGTTGATGGGTAGTTGGTGTAATGAATAAATACTTTCATTTTATTAAATTTCGTAACAATATCTTTGTTACAGAAATGACGCCTAACGTGACGGCATGAGTTTCTCGGAGCTTGTGTCTCGTTCAGGCCCTGTTTGTGCGATGAGCAACAGGTAGAACCATCTTCTTTCTATTTATCAATTCTCGTAACAATCATTTAATTTCTTTGTTACAGAAATGGCGCCCAACGTGGGGCCCGAAGAAAACAAACCCAGTGATCCTATTTTCAGTTTTGATATTTTCGATTGTTTAGTGAACCTCAAACATTCTGGTGTTTGAGAAATTTTTCTCAATTTTTTTTAGAGTTTGATTCTCTAACGAAGTCATTTCGTTAGGAGGGCCAACATCTAGGGTTGGTCAGTGGATTCTACTTGTCCGGAGGGTTGGTGGACAGGTCCCCGACTCTCGTCCGTTGCGATAGGTCCACTTCCAAGTCTTTCCTCCTACGAGAATTGAGTTTGTCTAGTGTCGTTGTCCGGATTGGACGTTGAAGAGTCCAGTCGTCTGTTGCGAAGGCATTGACAATTTAATGAAGTATTAACGGAATAAAGTCTTTTTGAGAGTTACAGTTAGTAGACTCTTCGACCGGTGGTGGGTGATCTCATTCCCTACGCACGTCTGCTGCGAAAGCTACGACCTGATCTCTTGAATACTTTACACTTTTTAGTGATTTTTCAACTCTGATATTTATTTTGAAACACATACAGGCCGAAACCTTTAGTTATTTTAGTTTAGTTAGTTTTGTAGGAGCGATTCTTTTAGGATTAGGATCCCTTATGGAACGTCGACCGGTGGTTAATGAACAAGTTCTTGACGCACGTCTGCAGCGACGTAATAAGATTCCTAACTCTGGGAAGAACTTCTCTGAAATTTCAGTTAAACCAATTAACTTTTGTTGAACACGTAGTGAAGACCACGTACACTAATTTTTTTCTTTTGACCCGAAGTTTGTCGCGAGGAGCGAGACTTCAAATTTTCTTACAGACCAAGAGGGGGAACCATTCCAATCCCCGAACCTTTATGATTTATGATTATTTAGTATTTTCCAGTTAATTTTGATTAAGTATTTTTTTAGTATTTTTGCGATTTTTTTGAATATAGTATTTCTTGAGATTTAGTATTTTTACAGTTTATAGTTTAGACAGTCGGCTGATGAGTCAAGTGCTTATCGGATTGTCATAGTTTAGTATTTTCGAGATTTAGTTTTTGATATAGGCGATTGGCAGATAGTCAGGTGCTATACGGATCGTGGTATATCAGGTTTTGAGACCATTTTAGTTTTTTTTGATTTGGATGATCGGCAGGTAGTCAGGTGCTAACCGGGTTGTCGCATTTCAGGACACGATTGGCTGGCAAATTCTGCGTGTTTGTCGGGTCGTGGGTTAAGTTTGAGTATAGTATTTTTGAGATATAGTTATTCTTTTGAGACCATTTTTAAGTATTAAGATTTTTTTTAGAAGATTTATAAGCATTTCTATTTCCATTAAGTATCTATAGTATTAAGGCTTTTAGCTTATTAAGATTTTTGCTTAGCATTAAGTTTATTCCAGTTATCTTATAATATTTTTGAAAACTATTATATGAAAAGCTACCACAGATTTTAAAACTGTTGTACAACTTTTCATAACCTTTTCAAACATTTATTTTGAAAATTATTTTGAAGATTTTTGAAAATTTTTGAAAATTTTTTTTAATTACGAAATTTTTACATTGATAAACATTTTATTATTTTTGAATTTTTCTTTTGACTCTGAACTTCTGCAAGAGTATAAATAGCAGAACATTATTTGTGAACTTGCAATTTTTATGAAATTAATCTGATTATAACAATACTTGGTAATTTTGAGATCCGCGTATTTCTCGTTTAGGATCTGAAATTTCTTGAAGTAAATTTTTTTTGAATTTTGAAATTTTTCCATTTTTATTGACCCTTGTCTGACTAAGTGGACATCCTAACAGATTCCATTTAGATTTCCATTATTTTCCGTCCGTTTATTGAATTCATTTTCGTGCTGTACTACTACTTAGCATACGCGAGTTTTAACGACTCGAACCTTCCAATGACAGGAAGAGGAAGAAGATTCACAATTCAAAGCCCATATAACCCAGCTTATCATGACGTATACATTAACTCACCAGGCATGTTAGCACCAACGAATGAAGAAGATGAAGATCACGGAAGTGACACTTCTAACTCCAGAGCGAACCTTACCGGGGGTAGTCAAGGCGTACATCTCGAAGTGAGTGGAGGCAATACCACTGAGCATGAACCTCAAGAGCAGAGCATACAATATGCTTTAAACCGTTCTGCAGGAATGCAGGAAATTGTAACTGCCACTGTCAATCTGCATAGATTAGAGGACAGACAATTCTTTGTCGACTTACTTGCGGCAAGTCAAGAATCACTTCTAGCCAAAGTTACTGACATGATTAAAGGGCCAATTAACCCTACAACTTCCAACAGTCTTCCTCCGGCTAACAATCCTCTTCCAGCTAACAATCAACCAGCTTTGAATAATCTTCTCACATCACAGACTTACACACAACAACAACAGCAACCACCTTTAAACAACGGAGCGACTAGACCAATTCCTCCCATAGGGACAAATTTTCCTACTGCTGAAGCGATGGCAAGAGATACCTTTCGCACCAATGCAGACCGTTTGGCAACGTTGCCAACCCCAGATCACAGACCTCATAGCCAACCTTATGTTCCTACTGTGCACCCAGTAGACATGACTCAGGGGGCTAACGTCGATGATTTCCTTACGCGAATGAACGCGATTAATGTAGATGGATCGCCAGAAACCTCATCACCACACAGGCGAATTCCATCATGCAATTCCAATTCAAGTCGATATCCACTTTTTCACAAGTGGGGTATCATTTTCGACGGAAAGAACATCCCTGTGGATGATTTTCTTTTCCGTCTCGACAGAGTTAGAGCAAGTTATGGCGTCTTGTGGGATGAGATTCTGGTGAATTTTCATCACTTTGTGACAGGAACCGCTGAGTCATGGTACTGGACACATATTAAGAGCAACAGACACTCTAGCTGGCTCTCATTTCAAGCCTCTTTCGTCGAACAGTTTCGAAGTCTGGAAACAGATTCGGAACTGTCTCGCAAAATTAATGACAGGAAGCAACAACCTAACGAAGCATTTAACGATTATTTAGATTCGATGATGAGCATGAACTCTCGAATGCGAGTTCCGAAATCTGAACGGGAGATGATTGAGATTATTAAGCTCAACGTCAATCGACGCTTAGGACCACATCTAATTACGTTTAGTACTCATTGTCTGCGACAATTAGCCTATACGTGCCGGAACATTGAGCGTTATTATGATCACAGACCGGAGAGCATGCGCTCGAACAATTTCGTACCTAATGGTTTAAAACCGCAAATGCAACCACGAAGATTCGTTAGTGAAGTTGAAGCTTCGTCATCGGAAGATCTAGCTGTAGCTATCCCTGGTACTGTGGAAGCTTTCCACAAGGATACTAAGCCATTCGTCTGCTGGAACTGCAAAAGTGTAGAGCACATGTTCCGCGACTGTCCTCTTGAACCTCAACACATTTTCTGCTTCCGCTGTGGCAAAGAAGGAGCATATTGCCCTAGTTGTCCAAGGTGTGCGGGAAACCCGAAAAGGAACAATCCACCATCCGGGGGGATTCGTTCCGTAAGACAGAACCCGGAGTTGTAGGCCCTAATAAAGACATTTCACCTATCACTCCCATAAAGATTTTAAAACTGAACAAAAGCAATGCAATCTCCAACGAAAAACAAGAACCAATTATGAATTTAAGCAATGAAAACAATATGAATTTTAACAATGAAAGTAACGTAAATTTAAATAACGTAAGCAACAAATATGAATTTTTCAAGAAACCTTTTCACGAGAGGCTACGAAATTACTATGAAGTAAGAAAGAAAATCGTAACCTTTCCAGAACTGTCGAGACGTATTCGCCGAACGCGACAACGTTTCCATCAGAAGCGGGCTGCGTATCGCAATGTCGCTTCTGCTACTTTAGGTAGAGAGTCCAACGATCCTCGTCCTTATGTGACGGTGGAAATTTTTGGAGACAAGTTCCTTGGTCTCTTAGATTCAGGGGCTTCCATTAGTTGTCTGGGTACAGACATTTTGCCATATTTAAGGGAGAAGCGCATTGCGATACAAAGGGTAGAGACTACCGTGTCCACTGCTGATGGACAACGGCAGGCGATAGTAGGTTTGGTTACGACCAAAGTCAAATATAATAACATTTTGCAAGACATGCAATTTTATATTGTACCGTCATTAGCTCAACGGCTATATCTTGGCGTTGACTTCTGGCGGAAGTTTAAAATAGCACCACACATTATTTCTAGTATTTCGGGAATTTCACCGGATGGAGTTCCCAATGTCCAATGTAGACTGAGTCACGAAGAGTCCGTCAGACTCCGTGAGGTGATTCAGAGTTTTCCTTCGTTCGCGAGTAAGGGGCTCGGGAAAACTCACTTGGTAGAGCATTACATAGATACGGGTGATGCTGTGCCAATCAAACAAAGGTACTACCCCGTCTCACCAGCGATACAATCCTTGATGTACGAGGAATTGGATCGCATGCTGTCTTTGGGTGTCATCGAAGAAAGCACCAGCGCATGGAGTTCCCCAGTTGTGTTAGTACGCAAACCTGGTAAGAACCGACTGTGTCTGGACTTTCGGAAGGTGAACAGTGTGACAAAGAAGGATGCGAGACCAATTGCTCATATAGAAGGACTGCTAGCCCGCCTTTCAGACACACACTACATTTCTAGTGTGGATCTGAAAGACGCATTCTGGCAGATACCGCTGGAGATGACGTCTAGGGAGAAAACGGCGTTTACGGTACCGGGGCGACCTTTGTACCATTTTAAGGTTATGCCATTCGGGCTATGTAATGCTGCGCAGAGTCTGAGCTATCTGATGAGTAAGGTAGTTCCGACAGAGCTGCGCGATCAGGTGTTTGTTTATCTCGACGACCTCTTAGTCGTGTCGAAGACATTCAATGAACACCTCAAGATTTTGAGTATTGTGAGTCGAAGATTGGCTAATGCAGGACTGACCATCAACGTGGAGAAGTCCAAGTTCTGTTTCGATGAACTTCAATACTTAGGCTATCGGGTCGGACAAGGCTGTTTGAAGGCCGATCCCGACAAAATTGCGGCAATCACGAAATTCCCAGTGCCAACAACTACACGCCAAGTTAGGCGATTTTTAGGCATGGCCGGTTGGTACCGGAGATTCGTGAAAGATTTCTCAACACTTGCCTCCCCGTTAACCGACGTATTGAAGAAAGGCAAAGCGTTCGAGCTTAGCCAGGAAGCTCTAGAAGCTTTCTCCAACATCAAACAGGCGTTGACCTCAGCCCCTGTGTTAGTGAATCCCGACTTTACGAAGGAATTCGTGATCGTATGCGATGCATCCGCGACCGGAATCGGTTGTGTTCTTTGCCAATGTGACGAAGAAGGAGCTGAACGCCCCATATATTACTTCTCACAAAAGCTCAATGCTGCGCAAAGGAATTACTCCGTTTCCGAGCGCGAATGCCTCGCTGCGTTTCTCGGAATACAGAAGCTTAGATCTTACGTGGAGGGGTATCATTTCCGCGTTATCACGGACCATTCCAGCTTGAAGTGGCTGATGAACCTCAAGGATCCTACTGGCAGATTAGCTAGGTGGAGTATGCGACTCCAAGGATTCGATTTTGAGATAGAGCATCGAAAGGGTACATTAAATGTAGTACCTGACGCGCTCTCGCGCATCTATGAGGATGACGAATTAACCGTCGAAGCATACCTTTCATGCCTAACTCAGGTCGAATCCGAAGAGGTGCTCCACCTGGACTTAGATGATCCGTCATTTCAGTCCAAGGGATACTTGGAGATCATCGACCGCATCAAGCAGGAACAGGATCGGCTTCCCGATCTGAAAGTCTCCGAAGGTTTCGTGTATAAGCGTACGAAACACTCCAAAGGTAACCCTCTCGCGGACGATTTAGCTTGGAAGTTGTGGATTCCATCCGAGTTGACTGACTCGTTAGTCTCGTTAGCTCACAATCCACCAAGAGCGTCACACGGCGGTGTGGCAAAGACACTCTACAGATTAAGGCAAAGGTTCTACTGGCCAAACATGTTCACCCAAGTAAAGAATTTTGTGGACAGGTGTGAGGTCTGTAAAACCACCAAACCTTCCAATATGATACTGCGAACAGAAATGGGCAAGAGCTTCGAAGTGGAGAGGCCGTTCCAACATTTATATGTTGACTTCCTCGGGCCCTATCCACGCTCACGAAGTGGAAATTCGTATATCATCATTGTGTTAGACCAGTTGACGAAGTTCGTCTTCATTAAGCCTCTGAGAAAAGCCACGTCCGCCAACGTGATCAAATTTTTGAGAGAAGAGATATTTTTAGCTTACGGTGTGCCCGAGAGCATTCTCTCAGACAACGGCACGCAGTTTATTAGCAATGATTTCCAAAAACTATTAAAAATTTACGGTATTAAACATTACAGAACAGCAGTTTACTCACCACAGGCCAACGCAAGTGAAAGAGTAAGCCGATCAATTCTCGCAGCGATCCGCTCTTATGTAAACCCCAAACAAACCAACTGGGATACTCATTTGTCGGCGATAAGCAGCGCGTTACGTACGTCAGTGCACTCCGCACTTACCATGTCACCATATGAAGCTCTATATGGGCAAAGAATGATTGAGCATGGGGCTGATTATCGTTTGCTTAGGGAGTTGGGTGGTTTAAATAACTCGGAAATTGATTGGCTACCGAAAACTGCGAAAATGAACATTCTTCACTCGTACCTAAAGTCCGCTTTAGAAAAAGCACATGAAGAATACGAGAAGAAGTATAACTTGCGAAGTCGCAAAATCAACTACAAAGTAGACGACGAATTGTACAAACGAAATATTGTTCTGAGTGACTCAACAAAACATTTTAACGCCAAATTGAGTCCTAAATTCATTAAAGTTCGAGTTTGCAGAATAATAGGTGATAATCTTTATGAGGTTGTAGATAGTAAAGGCCGCGTAACAAGTTGTCATACAAAAGGCCTCAAAAGATAACAACAACAAAAAAAATATGAGAAATTTTTCTGTGATAGCTACCCATATAATAGTGTAGGTAGAGTATGAATTCAGTATGTATTATTATATCTGATGCCCGGCTCACTCAGCTGTGCATGAGACCCTTTTTTTTTTAAGTATTACTATATACATTAGTTATGTATCATGTTAAATGTAATCCTATATTTATGTTCCTTTATTTCTCAGGGATAGACAGAATATACGAAATGCAGATATCGAGAAACCAAGTCCGTTTCCTTTTTCTTACATGTTTGAGTTAACTGTGACTCAACTCAAACATGCAAGTTGTGTAGGGAAAACATTTCCACCAACGTCATCTAATTCCAATTATTCATGACAGATTGTCACAACTGACGTCACAAATTCTATTTTTAATACAATCGACATTATATGGCGAGTGAAGCAATGTGCTCACACTCCATGTATATGGATGAAAATCCAACTTCATGATAATCGTCGATTCAGTGACAGCAACCATCTATTCCTTTATGGATATTCCATGAATTTCCCATTTGCAGATAGCAAACTGCACTACAAATATGCCATAAGCACCATACACGTCACTACCAAGTTAACCAAATTTTATTATTCAAAATTTTTATTGAATTCCTATATTTACAGACTTGTCATTCAATACCATGACATAATTTCATGTAAACCAGCACTTTACGTGCGAATCTGTTTAAAATTCGACAATAAATTGTCAACAATTAGTCACGCCATCTATTGGTGTATCAAAAGTAAAAGTATAATTTGATCCCACATCAGGATCAACCTTCTGAGTATTTCTACTATGAAAAGGAAATTTCATAGGAAATCTCTAGAAGGGGATTTTTATTGGGATGTTTGACAGGAAATTGGGCAACATCGCATTTCCGATGACAAAACCTCGGTCATTCCAATCTCATCTACTGAAGAATAAAAATCAAACACCTATAAAGAAGAAAAGGTGAAATAAAAAGTAATTATTGAATTGAAATAAAAGAATAAAGTGTTAGAAAATATAAAGAAATAATAAGTGAACATAATAAAAATAAAATGTGAGTAAATAGACTTAAAATTAAACGTAGGATGATTAGTGTTACAAAAATTGTTGAATTCTTAGAAATCCCAGCAGAATTGCCAATTTACATACGCACGAGGTTAGGATATATAGAGAGCTGCAAAGTAAAGAAAATACCAATTGGATTCATGAGAATCCCACAAAGTCATCGAACATTTAGGAGACCTGTAAAAATCAAAGAAAAATTCAGACAAGACGTAAGTAGTTTTTGTTTTATAACATCATGTGTGCATGTATTTTACAAATCACGTGGCGAGACATACATAGTTTTGCCTGAGATTTTTGTCCGACATAATCAATTAGTATCCATGCGATACACACTTAATGAATTCTTATAAGACCAAAAGACAAGAAAAAACTACAACAAAGTTTCTTCTTTTCGTTTTCTTTGTGCAGCATGTGGTCAAAACCCACGCCGCCTTGCACAAGTAGGAGCGTCTATATGTACATCGCCACACAGAGGTTAATCCGCATGAACAAAACCAAGCTACGACAACGCATGTGACGATGCATAAGAAGGTGCATGTAACAGCAAAAAAACGAGTAAAGAAAAGCAGCAGAATCTCCTCGGACGCGAGACGGCGTCAGTTTTTATATATATATCATTTTTATGATTATTTTTCTTTAATCTTTTTTTTTGGATTCTTAATATAATCTTCCTTGTAGTCTCTTATATATATATATAATACTCATATCATCGTTTCTTTTGCATATTAGTCAAACCATAGATTGCAATACCTAACATCTAAACAAAAGCTATCTAAAGATATCGTCAAAGCATCTCTCTCTAATACATATCCAGATACGTAGACAATCGTGTACGAATTTCGTTTGTCGCAACCACATGGTTTGTAGTTCGAGTAGAAATCTTCGAACTACCCATATCCGCAGAAAGATTCCTAATTAGAATACACAGCATTAGCTCCTATTGAAAAAGTAAAGCATCAACGAAATACAGTACAGGTATCACGTTTGAGTACATATCGTCAGTGTCCGATTTGAAAAACGCCGATCCGGGTGACAATCTATCAAACAAGCCACACGCGGCGATAGAACCGCGTGTCATATACATTAGCTGTTGTGAAACACAACACTAATCGAAAATTCAACGCTTCGAAGGTCTTACCCAAAGGACCCAACGTATACGGCTACGGCTAAGAACTCTCATCGTGCAAGAAGACAAGCTCTTCTTCCATGGTGTAACCAGCGCAACAACAACAAACACTACGGTGTATCGACGAGATTTTAATTCATACAAGTGAAACTACAAGTATTTATATGCAAGGATATCTTTTCCAAGCCACATTTTTCTAACTTTATTTAACTTCATTCAATTTTTAAAAAGAAATCAGATTCATTATATACCTTTTTGCGATTATTCCGCACAAACCAGATGTCAAAGCCTGATCTAATTGAATTTTTATTACTACACCCCATCCAGGTATAATCATATAATTTTCAAGAAGAAGTCCATAATCTAGCAAGTGATTATACCTATGAATAGCGTCAAGATATCAGATGAATTGTGAACCTTTTATGTGTCTATCTGAAGAAGATAATTTCCAAAACCCCCCCCCCCTACCTCACAGCTCAGTCGAAGAGAAACAACTTTTAATACAAACTTTCAATCAATCAATATTGTTGGTGTTTTTCATCTAGCTACATAACAACGGCACTCCCGAGTAAATAACTCAGGAGGGTGCAGTCATCAGTAACATCTTTAATCAAGAACAACTTCAAGAAATATAAAGCAACTTTACATTTAAATGTAACACAAGCGTTACACATCTGTAAAACTTGGGAACAGTGCACTGCCTCCGAGGGATATGTACGGTGAGTCAATCATGACCTTTGTAAAAAAAATAAATTTTGAACTATATTGAAAGATATTAACCATATTGAAAATTAATTGAAAGTGAATAAATATTTTTGTTTGAGCAATAGAGATCATAACTCACGAATTGTGAGCTATCCTCTCTTTATAGTTGAAAGTATACTCTGAGACATTTTAAGAACAAGAATCATTTGATTAAAGAGCTAAATTTTTCCCTTTCCCTTCTTGAGTACCGTCTTTAAATGTAGTTAATTGTCCATACCTTTTTCTTTTTAATAAAGATTAATTCGAAAGAATCAACTAAGCCACTTCATCACAATATTATCAAGAGAATAGAAAATCCACTTCACATTTATGGATTTCAATTGTGATCAGAATAATAAATCAAAACAAGAACACATCACTCATTGAAATTAGAGCAAAGTGAATTTGATTCAACGAAGACAAAAACTAGTTTTGTGGCAACAGAAGCCCTATCTTATCCTTGTAGATATCTTTGATAGGTATTATTTTTGATTATTTTTAAGATTTTGTAGATTTAAGAGATTTAGAATATTAAGGAATTTAGATTTTTAAGAATACAGTTAGTTTGTAGTTTTGGTAAAGTTTAGATATAAGATTTTTATATGAATAAATGTAAAGAATACCATTTATAACGATGAAACAATATTTCTTTTCATTTGAGTAGTATTGACATTGATATTTGAGCTTTCTTCATGAATTATTTAATGAAACTTCTTTTCAGATTTGTAAGTATGTATCTTTAAGTTACAGGTTCGGTGGGGGATTGGATTGGTCACCCTCCCCTTCTTCCTTTGTCGGTCGATAGTAAGATGGGTCAGTTAGATTTTGAGTTTAGTTTTAGATATAGATTTCGAGTTAAGTTTAGATTTGGTTATGGTATAGATATAGATATAGAGTTTTGAGTGAATGTAATGAAATGTTGTTTGCTATGAACCGAGTCGTTGAAGTGTGATTTATAGTGTGAATGATTTTATAGAGTAAGATTTTGGAGAGTTTAGTTATAGTTTCGAGGTATAGTTTTAGGATGAAGTGATGTTCATTTGAACATTACTTTTATCATGTTTAGGGGTTCTGAATTAATATTGATACAAGCACTATTCGGAACCAAGGTTTGTTGTGGTTGGTAACAGCAACAACAATAATGGGAGGGTTACGAGTGCTGGGGTGTCCATTAACACCTTGAGACACCCCCCCACACAATTACAAGCCGCCGACACTCATCGCTGAAACTATTTGGATCCCTTACGAGCGATGTCGTGTAAATCCATGATGGATGCTACCATCTACATCCATCCGTATGATTAAGCTACGGAGTTTATTAAGGTTTAGGTTAGAACATGTTTAGTTAGGTTTTGCTAGCTCTATGTTTCGGTGCATATAAAGTAGAGAGTCGAAGATAATCATCACGAAAACTGCCTTAGCATCCTGTGTTTTGGTAGGCGTCTGACGCGTAGGATAGGTTTGTGGTAGAACGGGCCCCCATAAAAAACTCGAACAATACAAGTGAACAACAACATAACTTGAAGGTCTGCAGATAATGAAAAAAAACACATGTAACCAGCTGACACAAGATTGCAAGAACCCCACCCCATATGCTCCTGGGTGAACCAGAGCCACATGCTGCAGGCCGTCGCATGTCTTGGTGGACAGCACCCTCAGTCCAAGCCGTTTTAGTGAATATTCATACAGAGAAGCCACTCTGGTGTGGAAGTCAGTTAAAGGGGGTACGTGTCTGAGGTATATAACGCACTGTTAGGGATGAAGATTGGAAGAGGAAGGGATAGGATAGACTATTACTAGTATCAAATCTACTGGAAGAGTAGGTGCAGGGGTCGCAGGCTTTTGCTAATAGAATCGTGAAGACAGTATATTCGATCCTACTCTTCTCTTCTGAACGAGGACCGATCATGGTGTTAGTCACCCATCACACAGTTCTGAGAAGGAGAGTTGAGGAAGCCCAAGGTAATAGTAGAACTTATGAGTCTATTTATAGTAGTTTAGTAAGGTCGATGTATTAGTAGGAGTTTTAGTGGACTATTTAGAGGGCTAGAGGATTCTTCTATCAGGGTGTGTGGGTTGGGAGGCATCTAGGTTGATGGAAGGCAAACAATGTCACCTACGTTTGTCCAATCCTTTGCTGAGGATGGAGATGTGCAGGAGTGCTAAACTATAGGGAGCCATCTATAGGAATAGTATGAGTGTAGACTCCGTCTGAAGTGTTTTCTGTGTGCGTTAAATGTTGAACGAGTTGATGGGTAGTTGGTGTAATGAATAAATACTTTCATTTTATTAAATTTCGTAACAATATCTTTGTTACAGAAATGACGCCTAACGTGACGGCATGAGTTTCTCGGAGCTTGTGTCTCGTTCAGGCCCCGTTTGTGCGATGAGCAACAGGTAGAACCATCTTCTTTCTATTTATCAATTCTCGTAACAATCATTTAATTTCTTTGTTACAATAATTTGTTTAATAATTCAGCATGACCAAGTTATGAAACACCGCACTGATCATCAAAAACAAATGTCAGTGTCAAGCTGCGAAGTGCCAAATGGAAGAAACATCGATGGTATGAGTTGCAGCAATCGGGGTACAGATGGCGCTGGTGTTGGTAGAGAGGGTAATGCTATAGACAGGGTGGTTCAAAATATTGTAAATAATTAGGATGTAGCCGTCTGTCAGTTGCTAGATATTAAAACCGTAAAGATTCTTAGTTATAATATTGCTGGATTAAAAAGTAAAGTTAATATATCAGATTTTATGAATTATGTAAGTGATTATGATATTTTTGTATTAATAGAAACGCATGTAACAGAACAACATATAAATAATTTTTGTGTGCACTTCAATGAATTTAAATTAAAATGGATTCATGCAGAGAGATCAAATTCAAGGGGACGAGCGAGTGGTGGAATACTTATGGGGTATAAATCGAGTCTACGAAATGTAGAATGTTTTTTAAGAAATAATTATGACCTTGATTATCTGGAGATTAAATTAAATTACCAAAGTCTGATCTTAGTTCCAACATATATCAACTGCAATCATTGGGACTACCAATATAATCAACTAATTGATAAACTTAACAATAACGAATTCAATAATATATTGCTTATCGGGGACCTCAATGCCAGAACAGGTTCTGAAACAAGCGAGAATAAACTTTGGAAAGATCGCCGATCAAGAGATGAGGTTATCAACAGAGAGGGGAGGAAACTTATTGACCTATGTAACTCCTTTATACTAGGTATTTGCAATGGCTGTTCTGAAAGTGACAAGGAAGGGGAATTTACATTTGTTGGTCACCAAGGCTGCTCCGTTATTGACTATGGGCTTGCAGGGGGGGACTGGTGTGAATTAATTAGTGATTTTTCAGTAGAAACACAGACATTTTCAGACCATCTTCCTATTGAAGTTACAATTGGACCCCGGAATTCCCAAACAGAAAATGAGGTCTCTATACCACCTGTTCAATCTACATACAAATGGAAACCGGCATATGCTAACACGTATAGGACAAACCTTTCGGAAAACCTCATAAGACGAGAACTTACAAGCAACGACATTCTACACATTGAAGAAATAAATGAAATCGTTTTGGAATCGATCCCTAGCGCATGTGTGTGTAAAAACAAAAAACAGGGAGGTCCTGTCTTGAGGGAAAAATGGTTCGATTACGAATTGTTTGAGGCACGAAAAAAATCCTTTGCTTGGTTAAAAGTGCTGAGAAAAAACCCAAACAATGATTTTTTCAGACAAAAGTATATTCAGTCCAACAAAGAATATAAAGAGATGTGGAAAACTAAGCGCCAAATGTATGCTTTGTGCGTTGCACGAGTCATATCAGACTGTAGAAACTCTTCTGACTTTTGGAAAGCGGTGCGAGAGGTAAACAACAAAACTACGAAAAATAATACAATACCGATCGAACTCCCAATACTAGTTGAGTACTTTAGTGGAATGACAAAAAACAACAACAATTCAACCTTCCAATTTGCAGTTCCAAACTATCAAAACAGTACTTTGGATATGCCATTTATAGTTGATGAAGTAGTAACCTCACTTAAGGACGCCAAAAACGACAAAGCCGCAGGATCTGACGGCATTCCTATGGAGTTTTTCAAATTTAGCTCACCGGAACTTTTGGAAAAACTAACAGCAGCCCTAAATTGTTAAATGGATTTCGGCACAGTTCCGGAATACTTTAATAAGGCTTTGCTAAAACCAATTTTTAGAAAAGGCGATTGCACCAAGCCGGAAAACTATAGAGGCATCTCAGTATTGAACGCGTCAATGAAGATTCTTACTAAGACCATGAGCAAGAGATTATACACGTGGGTTCAAAATAACAGTCTCCTTAGCGAAAATCAAGCAGGCTTTCGTAAGGACTATTCAACGGTAGATCAAATTTATACACTAACTAATATTGCTGAGATTTTTATCGGTAGGAAGAAAAAACTGTATGCATTCTTTATCGATTTTAAAGCTGCCTTTGATACGATTGATAGGAAAGCCCTTATGTTGAAGCTTTACAACAAAGGAATGTCTCTAAAATTTGGTAAAGTAATTGAAAGTTTGTATGCTTTTACCACGTCAGCTGTGACCAATGGAGGTCAACGATCGGAAGAGTTTGAAGTTGAAACAGGTCTCAGACAAGGATGCAATTTAAGCCCACTTCTATTTGCCCTTTTCATAGATGACATAAAAGAGATCCTGACAGGTGGAGTAAGGCTATCGGATACGTTAGAAGTAAGCCATTTAATGTTTGCAGATGACATTGTTGTACTCGCAGAATCTCCTAATGGTCTACAACTAATGATAAACAGGCTGGCTGATTACTGTGATAAATGGAGGCTGCAAGTCAACCTCGATAAATCAAAAATAATGATTTTTCGAAATGCAGGAGGTAGAAATTGCCAAAACGAGAAATGGAAATTCGCTCACCATGACATAGAGGTAGTAAATGAATATAACTACTTGGGCATGCTTATAACAAGAAACCTCAATTTTAATAAGCATATGGCGTTAAAACTTGCAAAATCAAAAATAGCGATTAATGCAACATGGAGGAGTGTCATGGGCAATAAAGATGTGGATTCAGCTTCCAAATATCGAGTTTTTGAGGCAACATCCAAAGCCATAATGTGCTATGCTGGTCAGAGTTGGGGGCATGTCGAATATGAAGAAGTCGAGCAGCTACTACGATACTTTTTAAAGAGAATTTTTAAATTGCCTCAGTGCACGCCAAACCACATTCTTCTGCTTGAAACTGGACTGTCTCCGCTCTACATAACAACGCTTAAAATGCAAGTTGATTATGTCTTAAAAACTCTAAGAATGGACGACAGACGATTGCCAAAAAAGATCACTATGCTCATTATAAGAAAACAAATTTCGTGGTTTGCACAATGGAAGCGGTTGGCGGAGTATTGTGGTCTGTCTTTGGATTTACAGACAAATAATATTGAAGACTGGAAAACTGAAGTATACGATCTTATAAGTGCAGTGGATGAGTCAAAACGACGGGATTTTGAAGCAAAGGCCAGGTCATCGGCCCAACGGGTTATATATGCCGAACTCAATCACAACCTTGTTGCGGATCCGTCGAAAAAAAAAAGGCGTTATTTTTGAATAGGGAATGGACTGCCGGAAGCTGGTGGTGTAGCCGAGGCGATGGCCGGTGCAACATTCACCATCACCATTTCCTGTGGGAAACAGATTCGTTTCACCGCGTCGGCCGCACCATGGTATTCCGACAGGCAAACAGTAGGAGACGTACCTGAATTCTTTTCGATTGCTCCAAGGTGTTGCTGATGTTTTTTTTTGGCTTGGCTTAATGTTGTTGTTGGAGTTGATTGGTACTTTTGAATGAGGAACGGATGCGATTTATGGTGTGCTGAAAGAAATGAATGATTAGTATTGATGGTGATAATGCATGGGATATGAAAGAGCGTTGTGGTTGAGTGTGGGCTAATGTTAAGGATGTGTATGATGCGCTAAGGAATCTGAAATGTAGAATGAATGTAATATGAGAATTTTTTTGAAGATGATGTACTTGCGAATGATGTGGATGAGCTTGGCCGGAGCGTTTCGTGTTGCGGTGGGTTCTAATTTTGTGCATGCATGGTGATGTTGCTGCGATGAATGCTTTGCTGCTCCTTGCGTATGGTTGTGTTGATGATGATTTGGTTCTGGAGTTGAGAAATTGATGGAACTGTTTGTGTCCTGTAAGAGAGTATGATTAGAAATATATATTTGTATGAAATGGGTGTGATTTAACGTGTGAAAATGTAGTTTAAAGAATATTTACGAGGATTGTTGAGGATGTTTATGCGGTTGCTGCGACTGAAATGTGAAAATGAAATGTGTTTGAATTGTCACATTGACGCAAGCGCTGTCAAAACGAATTTTTTTTGGTATAAAGTAGTCAGGGATGATACTGAGGATGGAAAGGATTTTTTTTTTATTAAATTTCCCATTCAGCAAAGTGAATACAAGAGGAATTGGGGAAGAATCAAAAGGTGAGCCGGAGGGACGAGAAGACGAGGGAAAGAACAATTGTCTAAAAAGGGATATTCGGAAGGTGGTTTTAAGATTTGATACAAAGCGATCGAAGCATCGATCTGAAGCCTACGTTTAGGTGCTTCCCAGAAGACAGCAGAAACTGAGGGGGTGTTCTTGGTAGAGTGAGATAGGTTTGAAGCGACAGTTTCGTTGCTGAGAGTTACGGCTCGAAATATTGAAAAGACCCGTAGGGTGGTAAATGTGTGGGTAGAGGCCGAGGATTGGAAGGCTGGAGAAAATTGCTGGACAAAAGCGACGACAAAAAGGTTGTAGCAGCAAGTGTGTTTGGTTGGCATATCCAGTGGCCAAATTAGAGTCGTTGTTTTTTTTAAAAAAAATTTTGAACAGAAGTCCTAAAATTTTAATAGGCAGTGCGCGGATTTTACCTTTTTGGCAAGTAAGCCGTCAATAATAAAAGCAACGAGTGACACCTCATCAAATTCAAAACTTGAATTAAGTGAAAAAAAGGGTGAGTGATTAGTTTTTGGTTGGTAGTTTTTTTTATAAATACATACAATTTGATAGGCATAGCTAGGCCCGATTTTGAATTCGGCGGTCACAAACAAAATACAAGAAGTGGCCGCCGACCTTTTCGTTGAGCAGCAAAATCCGCCAAAGAAGGCGGTTTCCTTTTTTTTAAAGAAAAAAAAACCCCCTACGGCAAGCGTACGGTGTATATAAAGAACATCACATCAATGCCCTTGACGACATTATCAAGGGCACGTATTCAACCAAAGGGGTGGCCATATTTGGTAATTTTTTTTTGATAAAACCTACCCAACAGCGACTAAGAAGCGGAAAGCGGCATTATTAATAGTTTAGATATTTTCTTGTTATATTTATATTATTTCTCCTTGATTTTTTTGGCGTAATATTTGTTTTTTTTGGTACATTTTAATTAAATGTAGAACAAGATATAATTATAAAAACGAAAAAAAAAATCTGAAACAGTGGAAGAAAAAAAAAGGAAGGGTGAAACGAATTTTGAAGACTGCCCGTCTGGTGGTATTACCACGAAACCCCAGTATCGAAATCAAAGGTTTCGATCCATAAAGTGTCGATCGTCAGCATACCACTAAATTGAGCTCTTTTTAGGTAGGGTCGGTGACAGACGCGTTTTTTTATTTAATTTTAATACCAGCACAAAAAGGTGCACAATTGTAGAAAGGGTTAAGATACAGGGGCGGATTGGTTTACCCGGAGGCCTTATTTGGGGCGCTATATTTTAAATATTTAATTTTTTTTGGTTGATCCCTCATTTTTTTTTGTTCTCTTTTGCTTTTTGTCCTAGGTTTAATAAAGAAAAAAAAAGAAACAAAAATACAAAAAAAAAAAAGAATTAATATAAGAGATAAGCTTAACAAATTATTTTTACTTTAGCTTAAGTTATTTATTTAGTTTAATGTTAGAGAGTTCTCCATTTTTTTTTCTTTGTCAAATTTTAAGTTTTTTTTTATTTTTAGTTGATTTTTTTTTTGCTTTTATGTTTCCTTTCATATTTATATTTATTGAAATAGTTTTATGTTCTTTTCAATCCATATATTGTTTTATCTCCTAGTTCATTATTTATTTTAAATTTTATTTTATTTATATTTTTTTTTCTTCGATTTCCATTTTTGTCAGTTCCTTTTTATCTTTATTTAATTAATAAAAATGATATGTAAATTGCGCCAATCACCCGTCTTTTTTTCGTGAGCTATCTATTAGCCATTATGGCGTTTTGAAGAAATTTTCAGGGGGCAATGTGAGGCTGGCGAAGAAGATCCGGTGAAATGATGATGATGACCTGATTGTTGATTCCCATGCTTTCGATGGGGGAGCCCGAAAAACACGGCTTACGGACTCCAGGAAGGGAGGGTGCAGCAACCCTGCAACAACACCAGCAGGGTCAAAGTGTGGTAGGTCAATGGTGGTGGTATTATTTTATTGTTTTATTATGTCCTTTTTTTGTTCTTAATTTGAAGTTCCTTGGTGGTGGCATTATTTAATTTTTTTTATTATGGTTTTTTCGTATTTTTTTTAGATTTTTCTGGGTGGTGGTATTATTTTTTTTTGTGTTTTTTTTCTTTTAATTTAATTTCCTTGGTGATGGTTTCCTCTCCCCCCCTCTATCCTTACGGCACGATCTATGTTTTTGTTGTTGGCCTTCGTTTGTCCTTGGGACAAGATCCCCCCCTATTCCGGCGAGCTGAGCCGAGCCTCGCAAGCGTGCCATGTCCCTAGGATCAGACAATCTCCCCACTTCCTTTCTACGGTTACCCCTCCTCTCCCCTATCCCCCTCGTTTTTTTTTTCAATTTCTAGTAACGTTTCAATCCCATCTTCCATCCTACTTACCTCTTTTTACCTTTCGGTGACATCCCACTTACCTACTTAACCTTACCAACTTACCGCAAAATTACACTTTCCGGTTCCGCTTCCACATCCTACCTCAGCTCCATATACGAGTTCCTGCTTCCCATATTCATTCTTACTTACCTATCCCAACCATATTCCAACTGCCATTTCTTTTGAATATCGGCAGCTCCCATTCCGTTTCCTGCCTGTCATTTCGATTTCCACTTCCTGCCTGTCATTTCTAGTTCCGCTTTCTGTCCTTCCTATTTCCAAATTCAAATCCCATTCCCTTCAAAAAGCTGCCAGCAACAAAATGGCGCCCAACGTATTAGTCCTAGTCTATTGTCCTTAATTAGGTCAGTAAACCTGTTCCCGATGTCATAATCAAGCATTCGTAAGTCATGTTCAAGATTGCTCCGAGAATGCTTGAGCATTTGCGACGAAGTGTTTGATGATGCCATCGAGAACAGGCCAAACTGACGTGTGTGTCCTGTAATGTATTAGGTTTTGTTGTCCCCGATGACTCCACCAGGCGAAGCGTAAGTCGTAACCAGGATTGCTTCTGAGAAAGCCTGATTACTCGCGACGCAGAGTTTGGACGTCGTCATCGAGGACAAACAAAAGAAAAAAAAAAAAAAAAAAAAATTTTGCTTTATTACTGTCGTTGCGCGATGCGAAGGTTACGTAAGTCTTCAATTGGAAGGTCAAACGTACCAATAGAATCGCGACGGAAGCTTCGCATTACGCAACGCAAGTAACGTCTCTCTAGCCCCACATTTGGTCTTGTCGGCGGAGCTAAATCGAAGCGTAAGTCTTGATCAGGATGGTTTAGAATGCCTGATCAAACGCGACGTCGTCGACTGGCTCCGGCGACAACAGCAGATGTGGATTCGTAATGTCTTTATGTCGTGATTTTAAATGTTTAGATCTGCCACACTTTGAATGAACAGAGCAGAAAGAAACGAAACATGGGAATTGATGTCAGGTCAATCTCAGACGACAAACCAACAAACCACCGGAAGTAACCGCCTCACAACACCCCCGACTTAAATGAAAAAAATACATACAAAAGAATAATATTCAAAAATATTTATATCAATAAGTCCATTAAATAAATAAAAGAAATATATCAACTTTAAGTTAATTTAAAAACAATTCGCTTTCTTTTATTAGTATATTATAAAGCATTAGTTAGGCATAAGAGAGTAGTGATATTAGTACCTAAGTTATAAGTTATAAGGAGTAAGCTATACGTTGTTTTAGTAGAGTATTTAAATCGTTTTTTTGTCAGGTAGTTTCTAGTTTTGGGTAGTCATATACAGTATAATTCATAAGATAGGAATAAGTTAGTAGTTATAGATATATTAAGCATTAGAATAGTTAGTTTTTATTTCCTTACTCGTTCTCGAGATTTATATATTAAGATACTTAAGATAGGAATAAGTTAGCAGTAAGGTTAATATCTAAATAATATCTAAGATTATAAATTAAAATATTTTATGTATCTCATTTCTGTTTGTTTAATTGAATTTACTTGTTAGTTGTATTTGAAAAAGAAGATTATAGATAAATATTTTTAAATTAAGTGATAGTTACTCTTCTTTTACTAAGTAGCATACCTAGTTTTTTTTAAATTATTTTTGTCGTTATTGAAGATTTAGTTGTTTTTGAGTGTCTTTCTGTTCCAAAATCCTTCTGATATTGGCGTCCTCTTCTAAATATATATTCAGTTGGGGATGAGACCTAGAAAAAAAAACGAAACAAACATTAATAAATTGCTAAAAATAGGAAACAGAAATATCACTCGCTCCTTTTCTAAAAAACTTAGCTTGAAGTTGGTTGAAATGGTACCCATGAGGCGCACTCCAGTTACTAAAGCGCAACCCTCGTCGGCAGAAGTGTCTGGCAACCAGCACCAGCTTCCATCCCAGTCTCCTGCGATGCCTTTTCCACCCGCCAGCAACGACTCTATCGGAGCACCTTCTTTTAGTACTGCTAGCGATGTAGAAAGTGTAGATGGGACAAATGGGGGTGGGCCAGATAATCTGGAAAACACTGTCCTAGATGTCTGTGGCGTCAGTGGGCAAATATCAGGCTCGAATGTATTAGGGTTCCAATTAGAGCAAGTTGGAGGTGAATTTCCAGCACCTTCTACAGCAAACCTGGAAAATAGGAGGAGTAGGTTAGATCTTTTCGGGGGAATCGAAGTAGAGGTCAACCCAGCAGGTCAGAATCCCTATAGGAATACGTACACCTGGGCAGATGAGTACCAGGAACACCTCAGAGACAAGAGGGCCGCATCGGTAGGGATGGTGGACTTCGGTGGAGTCGCGGTTCCAGCTCGAAAAGAGCGCGATTTGAATCCGAGGTTCGAGCCATCTCAACAAGGTGATCCCCAAAACACCAGATGGGGACCAACGGCCGATGAATGGGAGCGATATAAACAATACCGGAGGCAGCAACTTCTAAGAGATGGACTCGAAAGTAATACCGCCGAAGATACAGCCCAGTCCACCGGAGTTGTGCCCAAGGGGGGCGTCAAGACGGCAGCGGCCAAGAAGGATGAAGCAGCATCGGCGACAAGTTCCGCTCATGGCCAAACCGAGGCACCGAAAGAAGTTAATCCAGGTATCTCAAATGAGCTGAGGACCGTTATCAACCTTGCGGTCGTCGAGGCATACGACTCGTATAATAGCACCATGTTGGGAGAAATAACCGAATCTCTCAGGGAAGAAGTACGAAGGAACTTTCTGGAGTTCCTGGGAGACATTAATCGTACGACTCGTCCCGAGCCACCTCTGGAAGCGAGACGGCCAAAACCAAAGATCGACAAAAGCCAAGCAGGGACCAGTTCGGGTCCCAAAACTAACTTTAAAAGCCAACCGCAGCGGGATAATCCTCATGGTCAGCGTGGTCAGTTCGAAAATCCGGACGGACATTCAAACCGACATACGAGCCAGGACTACGAGGGGTCGACCGGGGGGCCCAGGTTGGACTATGCTCGAGATGGCTTCAGGAATGCGTGGGATCCTCGCGGTGGGGGCTACCCCCCGTCAGCTCAGCATCACCAAATGAGAGGTCCTATAAAAATAGATAAATGGGGATTAAAATTCGATGGGATGCCGGGTACACTCACCGTGGAGGATTTCATCTTCCGTCTGGAGACACTAGCTTTCCAATATAACTGCACCTGGGTTGAGATTTTGAGAGACTTTCATCTGCTTCTCTCAGGGGTTGCCAGCGAGTGGTATTGGCAATTCCAGCGGTCCAATTATACTCCCGATTGGCCAATGCTTCGGGACGCATTAATGCGCCAGTTTCGGAATTCGAAGTCCGATTTCGAACTTATGAGGGATATAATGGATCGACGGCAAGGCCCTTGGGAGTCCAGCGATGAGTATTTTGCCTCCATAGGAAAGCTGAAGTCTCAACTCAGGATGCAGATACCGGAAAGAGCTAGTGCGCATCCTGAAGAAAAATCTTAATGAGCGGATAGGCAGGCTGGTGTATCCTCAGTCGATTTTCTCTTTGGACCATCTGCGGGTGGCTTGCAAAGATGCCGAGACGATGTTCTCCGGGCGGGATCGCGAGGTACCAAGACCTCAGAGGCCACCAGGCAGATACATGGCCAATGAGATAGAGTTGGTAGGCGATGAGCCGGAGCTCCAGGAAGTTCACCTAGCGGCATACCAACATCCAAATGCACGGCCGATGAATGCACGTAAGGTAGGCGAGTCCAGGCCACTCATATGTTTTAATTGTCGGGTTCAAGGACATTCCTTCAAGGATTGTCCTCTGCCACCCAAAGGTTTGTTTTGCTACCGATGCGGTCAAGATGGGGTGATTTGTCCCCAATGCCGGAATTGTCACCCGGAAAACCGTCAACGGAACGCGACATCAGTGGGGGAGTCACGTTCGACGCAGACCCCTCAGAATCAGGAGTAGTTGATAATGTGGAAAAAGAAAAGAAAATTTTAAAAATATTAAGTAGAAAAAAAGAAAATAAAGAAAAAGAATATGGAGTAGAAAATAGAAAAATAGTAATTAGAAAACCCCTGCATGTAAGATGGAGGGAATATAACGCGGCTAGAGATAGGATATTTAATAGTAATATTAGCACCTCAAAGAAAATTCTAAAAACACGAGATAGGTTTAACAGAAGAAAACAAGATAGGAAAAATATTTTGGCTACGGTAATTGGTTCCAACACTGACCCTAGACCGTACGCCAAAATATCAATAAGAGGAAAAGATATGTTTGGATTGTTAGATAGTGGGGCTAGTGTTAGCATATTAGGGAAAAATTGTGAAGCTTTGCTGGAAGAATTGAACATTTCAATAAAAACTTACAATTCGAAAGTGAAAACAGCGGACGGGAAAAACCAGGCGATTATTGGTAAGATTCAAGTTCCAATCCACTACAATAATCGAACACGAGAGATAACCCTGTATTTGGTTCCTAATTTGGATCAGGAACTCTATCTCGGAGTCGACTTTTGGAAGGCCTTCGAAATAGCACCAAACATAGTGAGCTCCGTCTCAATTCCAGAGGAGACCGGAGACCGATTAAACGCTCACCAGCTGTCACCTGATCAGATGTCCAAATTGGAAGCAGTCAAGGTGAAGTTTCTTGATTTCGATCGTCATGGCCTCGGAAAAACGTCATTTATGGAGCATGTCATCGATACGGGAGACGCAATCCCAGTTAAGCAGCGTCACTATCCCGTTTCTCCAGCGGTGCAGGCCATCCTGTACCAAGAGCTAGATCGAATGCTCGAGCTCGGCGTTATCGAGGAAAGTGAGAGTCCTTGGTGCTCTCCAGTCGTTCTTATAAAGAAGCCAGGAGAAAACGGTACCATAAAATATCGTTTTTGCCTGGATTCCCGTAAGGTAAATGCAGTTAGCAAGAAGGACGCCAATCCCCTTCCTCATATCGACGGACTCCTCAGTCGTCTGCCGGATACCTACTTTATAAGTAGTGTAGATCTAAAGGAAGCATTTTGGCAGATACCGTTGGAGAAAGAGAGCAGAGAAAAGACTGCGTTTGCGGTACCGGGAAGACCCTTGTACCAGTTCACGGTCATGCCTTTTGGACTGTGTAATGCAGCACAGAGGTTATGTCGTCTAATGGACAAGGTGATTCCTGCACGATTACGGGATCGCGTTTTCGTGTATCTAGATGATTTGCTGATAATTGCACCGGACTTCGAGACCCATATTGCCCTGCTGGAGGAGGTAGCCGAATGTTTAAGAAAAGCCAATCTCACCATCAACGTCAATAAATCCAAATTTTGCTTTAAAGAGCTTAAATATTTGGGTTTCATCGTTGGTGGTGGGAAAATGAAGGCCGATCCTTCAAAGGTCGAAGCAGTGGTGGATTTTCCAACTCCGAAAAATCCAAGGCAAGTGCGACGGCTACTTGGTCTAGCAGGGTGGTATAGGCGATTTATTAAAGATTTCTCCACCTTAACTGCTCCCCTGACGGACACCCTGAAGAAGAAAAATGCCAAATTTCAAATGACGGAAGAGGCGTTAGAAGCGTTTGATAAACTGAAAATTGCGCTAACAACGGCTCCCGTACTCACACATCCTGACTTCAAGAGGAAATTTTACATCCAGTGTGATGCTTCAGAATCTGGAATTGGGGCGGTGCTCTTCCAAAAGAACGATGAAAACGAAGAGTTCCCGATTTCATATTTTTCCCAAAAACTTAACTCTTGCCAAAGAAACTACAGTGTGACCGAGAAGGAGTGTATGGCAGCGGTCATGGCGGTGAAGAAGTTCAGGCCCTATGTCGAAGGAATGGACTTCACGATCATCACCGACCACTCCAGTCTTAAGTGGTTAATGGGAATGAAAGACCTGAACGGTAGGTTGGCAAGATGGAGTCTCGACCTCCAAGCCTTCGCTTTCGACATAGAGCATCGGAAAGGTACTCTAAATGTCGTGCCAGATACTCTTTCTCGGGCACATTTGGATAGCCTGGAGATGACAACAGTAGTCCCATTAGTAGACCTGGAGTCAGAACAATTTCAATCAGAGGAATACCAAGACCTGATAACGACAATTCAAAATCACCCCGAGGAACTTCCAGATCTGAAGATCGATGAAGGCTTTGTGTATAAACGAGCACTCCCTGCAGGTGGCGATGAATCCCTTATAGATCATACTTGGCGTCTCTGGATTCCTTCGACTCTGACTGAGGACATTATTAAAAACACCCATGAACCTCCGCAAGCTGCTCATGGTGGAATCGCGAAGACACTGCATCGCATAAGGCAATACTTTTACTGGCCGAACATGACGGTTCAAATTCGTCAGTACATTGCCCAATGTGACATATGTAAACAATGTAAGTCTTCGAACCGAATTCTAAGACCCCCCATATGTACCAGTTATAGTACTGATCGTCCATTTCAAAAACTATATATTGATTTTTTGGGACCATATCCGAGGTCTAAAACCGGAAATTCCTTTGTTTTTGTGGTACTAGATCATTTTTCCAAATACATATTCCTAAAGCCTTTACCTTCGGCAAACACTAGTAGCGTAACTAAATTTTTGATAAACGAGATTTTTAATGCATTTGGAGTACCTCAGGTAATCCATTCGGACAATGGAAAGCAGTTTCTGGCAAAAGATTTCCAAAATCTGCTAGAGAGATATGGCATTCGCCACTTTAAAACCGCATTTTATTCGCCTCAGTCGAACGCCTCTGAGAGGGTAAATAAAACATTGTTATCGGCGATCCGTTCGTACCTGAAGGACGATCAACGCGAATGGGATGTTCACCTTAGTGATATAGCCTGTGCGTTGAGGAGTTCTGTACACGCGTCGACCGGTGTCGCCCCATACTTTGCACTCTTTGGTATGAACATGATGACACACGGCAAGAGTTATGAACTAGCTCAAAAGTTGAACGGAATTGAGGATGGTGAACTACTCACCATCCCTAGGCAGAGCCGACTGCAGTGCATTAGAGAGAAAATTAAAGAAACGATACTGAAAGCCAATGAAAAAAGTGCAAAGACCTACAATGTGCGAAGCCGCTCGGTTCGTTATGTCCCGGGACAAGAAGTATTTCGACGAAATTTCGTCTTGAGCGATTCGTCCAAGTACCTTGCCTCGAAACTATGTCCAAAGTTTATTAAGTGTCGAATTGTTAGGTCGATAGGCAAGAACATGTATGAATTAGAAAACTTAAGTGGGAAGAAAATTGGAGTTTTCCATGCAAAAGACCTAAAACAATGAAATCTGTGATAACACTACTAGTACCTGCGTACCATCTCGAAACCATCTCGAAACAACACTTGTTGCATTCGGCAACCAATATTCTTCCTTATGTGCAATACTCCTTTCCCAGAAAGAATAAATAAAAATCCAAAACCACCTCCTAAAACCAAAATAGAGCAACCTTCTTCCAAACGATACCAAACCCACCCTTCAAAAACACAACTTCACCTTCCACCTCCCTATTCTATACAACATTCTACTCTCATAGCAAATAGACAGAAATGACTAGTCTTAACGCAATCCATATACAATCTGTGATCCCATCAAATGGGCAACCAACACCGTAGTGCAATATTAGTAATAGTAATAGTGCAATACGAGTAGGTATACTCACAAAACGATATGTATGTGATATATTTGTGAAAATGTCCAAAATGTACAAACAACCCTTAAATTTCAAGAATATTTAACAAAACACGCAACGTACGTATGTACAAAGGGAACATGTCTATGTATTTGTTGGCAATTGCGTCGTTTGTGCTTTCGTTCTCGTCGAGTAACCTATTTGTAGTCATCTCAGACCTGACCTACACCAATGTGTAGAGGGACAAACTTAAGATTAGCGAGACCTACGTCATTTATTTTTCTGTCTCTAACGAAATCGTTACATCCGATGTCCGTCCGCAATAGATATATCCAAGAATAAAACAAATAAAAATAAATCAAGAACGATTGGGAGAGTGAACCGGAGTAGATACGTATGTACAGGGAGTCTAAAGAGCCAAAACAAACAAAAGATGAAAATTTCATACCTCTTTCATAGGTACATACTCAGATTTGAAAGAAAATTATGTACGCACAAAGTGCAATGTAGGTACCTATGCACTATAAGAAAAAAGGTGGGACGTAAACGAGAAGAAAGGTAGTAATAAATTATCTGCCATTCTCATTATTTAACGATATACCTACGCGGACTTCGTACAGAATTTAGTGTACCGAACTATGTCTGCGTGCGAAAAGTTTTTTTTTGTTTGATGTTTCTGTGGTGCTTACATATCCATGTCATCTTACATGAAACAATAAGGAATACCTAAACAGAACCGCAAAAAGTTGTCTCCGATGCAACAACCCGCTCGACAAACTTTAGTGGTTGAAAACCAAAAACAAAGGAGGAACAACAGAAAGAACCCAAAGCAAAAAAAAAAAAACAATAATTGTTCCGCTTACATATTAATTTTGTTTAAATGTTTTCTTTTCTCAACACCCGATACATAGTAGGCGCGATAGAGTAAAACCTTAAACTATGATATACAAATGAAATCATGCATATTTTTAAAAAAAAAATATAATATAGGGTAGAACTTACACTTCCATTAGGAGCAGGTAGGGCTATCGCCACGACGTAAGAAATGGGTGACCAAATGTTGAGGAGGTAGGTAGCAGATCCTAGTTAGAGTAGATTCTCGAGAGACAGCTAAAGAAACAAAATTACAGGTCAGAAATGGCAAATAATAGTAAAAACAGTAACTTACGACAGGCAGGAAGTAGCAAACTGATCCATGTTTTAGGCCCGGCTTGTTGTTGTGGGTGGTCTTCCCCACGGTAGTCCTAGCGATGGTATCCTCTCACCGTTTCTGGATCGGCAGGCACGCTCCAGATCAGGTGCTTTGTTGCGGATCCGTCGAAAAAAAATAGGGAATGGACTGCCGGAAGCTGGTGGTGTAGCCGAGGCGATGGCCGGTGCAACATTCACCATCACCATTTCCTGTGGGAAACAGATTCGTTTCACCGCGTCGGCCGCACCATGGTATTCCGACAGGCAAACAGTAGGAGACGTACCTGAATTCTTTTCGATTGCTCCAAGGTGTTGCTGATGTTTTTTTTTGGCTTGGCTTAATGTTGTTGTTGGAGTTGATTGGTACTTTTGAATGAGGAACGGATGCGATTTATGGTGTGCTGAAAGAAATGAATGATTAGTATTGATGGTGATAATGCATGGGATATGAAAGAGCGTTGTGGTTGAGTGTGGGCTAATGTTAAGGATGTGTATGATGCGCTAAGGAATCTGAAATGTAGAATGAATGTAATATGAGAATTTTTTTGAAGATGATGTACTTGCGAATG
Organism: Platycheirus albimanus; assembly: GCA_916050605.2. Lineage (NCBI taxonomy): Eukaryota > Metazoa > Arthropoda > Insecta > Diptera > Syrphidae > Platycheirus > Platycheirus albimanus. The sequence goes on from OU696696.1 coordinate 251,026,658, forward strand.
ATGTGGATGAGCTTGGCCGGAGCGTTTCGTGTTGCGGTGGGTTCTAATTTTGTGCATGCATGGTGATGTTGCTGCGATGAATGCTTTGCTGCTCCTTGCGTATGGTTGTGTTGATGATGATTTGGTTCTGGAGTTGAGAAATTGATGGAACTGTTTGTGTCCTGTAAGAGAGTATGATTAGAAATATATATTTGTATGAAATGGGTGTGATTTAACGTGTGAAAATGTAGTTTAAAGAATATTTACGAGGATTGTTGAGGATGTTTATGCGGTTGCTGCGACTGAAATGTGAAAATGAAATGTGTTTGAATTGTCACATTGACGCAAGCGCTGTCAAAACGAATTTTTTTTGGTATAAAGTAGTCAGGGATGATACTGAGGATGGAAAGGATTTTTTTTTTATTAAATTTCCCATTCAGCAAAGTGAATACAAGAGGAATTGGGGAAGAATCAAAAGGTGAGCCGGAGGGACGAGAAGACGAGGGAAAGAACAATTGTCTAAAAAGGGATATTCGGAAGGTGGTTTTAAGATTTGATACAAAGCGATCGAAGCATCGATCTGAAGCCTACGTTTAGGTGCTTCCCAGAAGACAGCAGAAACTGAGGGGGTGTTCTTGGTAGAGTGAGATAGGTTTGAAGCGACAGTTTCGTTGCTGAGAGTTACGGCTCGAAATATTGAAAAGACCCGTAGGGTGGTAAATGTGTGGGTAGAGGCCGAGGATTGGAAGGCTGGAGAAAATTGCTGGACAAAAGCGACGACAAAAAGGTTGTAGCAGCAAGTGTGTTTGGTTGGCATATCCAGTGGCCAAATTAGAGTCGTTGTTTTTTTTAAAAAAAATTTTGAACAGAAGTCCTAAAATTTTAATAGGCAGTGCGCGGATTTTACCTTTTTGGCAAGTAAGCCGTCAATAATAAAAGCAACGAGTGACACCTCATCAAATTCAAAACTTGAATTAAGTGAAAAAAAGGGTGAGTGATTAGTTTTTGGTTGGTAGTTTTTTTTATAAATACATACAATTTGATAGGCATAGCTAGGCCCGATTTTGAATTCGGCGGTCACAAACAAAATACAAGAAGTGGCCGCCGACCTTTTCGTTGAGCAGCAAAATCCGCCAAAGAAGGCGGTTTCCTTTTTTTTAAAGAAAAAAAAACCCCCTACGGCAAGCGTACGGTGTATATAAAGAACATCACATCAATGCCCTTGACGACATTATCAAGGGCACGTATTCAACCAAAGGGGTGGCCATATTTGGTAATTTTTTTTTGATAAAACCTACCCAACAGCGACTAAGAAGCGGAAAGCGGCATTATTAATAGTTTAGATATTTTCTTGTTATATTTATATTATTTCTCCTTGATTTTTTTGGCGTAATATTTGTTTTTTTTTGGTACATTTTAATTAAATGTAGAACAAGATATAATTATAAAAACGAAAAAAAAAATCTGAAACAGTGGAAGAAAAAAAAAGGAAGGGTGAAACGAATTTTGAAGACTGCCCGTCTGGTGGTATTACCACGAAACCCCAGTATCGAAATCAAAGGTTTCGATCCATAAAGTGTCGATCGTCAGCATACCACTAAATTGAGCTCTTTTTAGGTAGGGTCGGTGACAGACGCGTTTTTTATTTAATTTTAATACCAGCACAAAAAGGTGCACAATTGTAGAAAGGGTTAAGATACAGGGGCGGATTGGTTTACCCGGAGGCCTTATTTGGGGCGCTATATTTTAAATATTTAATTTTTTTTGGTTGATCCCTCATTTTTTTTTGTTCTCTTTTGCTTTTTGTCCTAGGTTTAATAAAGAAAAAAAAAGAAACAAAAATACAAAAAAAAAAAAGAATTAATATAAGAGATAAGCTTAACAAATTATTTTTACTTTAGCTTAAGTTATTTATTTAGTTTAATGTTAGAGAGTTCTCCATTTTTTTTTCTTTGTCAAATTTTAAGTTTTTTTTTATTTTTAGTTGATTTTTTTTTTGCTTTTATGTTTCCTTTCATATTTATATTTATTGAAATAGTTTTATGTTCTTTTCAATCCATATATTGTTTTATCTCCTAGTTCATTATTTATTTTAAATTTTATTTTATTTATATTTTTTTTTCTTCGATTTCCATTTTTGTCAGTTCCTTTTTATCTTTATTTAATTAATAAAAATGATATGTAAATTGCGCCAATCACCCGTCTTTTTTTCGTGAGCTATCTATTAGCCATTATGGCGTTTTGAAGAAATTTTCAGGGGGCAATGTGAGGCTGGCGAAGAAGATCCGGTGAAATGATGATGATGACCTGATTGTTGATTCCCATGCTTTCGATGGGGGAGCCCGAAAAACACGGCTTACGGACTCCAGGAAGGGAGGGTGCAGCAACCCTGCAACAACACCAGCAGGGTCAAAGTGTGGTAGGTCAATGGTGGTGGTATTATTTTATTGTTTTATTATGTCCTTTTTTTGTTCTTAATTTGAAGTTCCTTGGTGGTGGCATTATTTAATTTTTTTTATTATGGTTTTTTCGTATTTTTTTTAGATTTTTCTGGGTGGTGGTATTATTTTTTTTTGTGTTTTTTTTTCTTTTAATTTAATTTCCTTGGTGATGGTTTCCTCTCCCCCCCTCTATCCTTACGGCACGATCTATGTTTTTGTTGTTGGCCTTCGTTTGTCCTTGGGACAAGATCCCCCCCTATTCCGGCGAGCTGAGCCGAGCCTCGCAAGCGTGCCATGTCCCTAGGATCAGACAATCTCCCCACTTCCTTTCTACGGTTACCACTCCTCTCCCCTATCCCCCTCGTTTTTTTTTTCAATTTCTAGTAACGTTTCAATCCCATCTTCCATCCTACTTACCTCTTTTTACCTTTCGGTGACATCCCACTTACCTACTTAACCTTACCAACTTACCGCAAAATTACACTTTCCGGTTCCGCTTCCACATCCTACCTCAGCTCCATATACGAGTTCCTGCTTCCCATATTCATTCTTACTTACCTATCCCAACCATATTCCAACTGCCATTTCTTTTGAATATCGGCAGCTCCCATTCCGTTTCCTGCCTGTCATTTCGAATTCCACTTCCTGCCTGTCATTTCTAGTTCCGCTTTCTGTCCTTCCTATTTCCAAATTCAAATCCCATTCCCTTCAAAAAGCTGCCAGCAACAACCTTATGAGCAGAAACTACTTCAACTGTATATACTCAACAGCAGAAATAACCAGTATTATGAAAATAAGAGCCGAGGTAGTACCTTTAAATTTTATACCATATAGAAACGATCTGCCTGAAATCTGCAGTTTGTGTAATATGAGGGTGAGAGAAGACGTGAACCACTTCTTGGGCAAATGTCCAATCCTGTCGGAAATCCGCCGTTCAGTTTTTGAAAAAGGCATCTTAACGAATGTTGAAATTCAAAATTATTTAAATGGTGAAAACTGGAAACAGCTGGCTAAGTATGTAAAATGGGGATTACAATATAGGAAGAATATTATTAATGAACTATTCTGAAAACTTTTGTCTTCTTTTGAAAAGCTGAGTAAGCAATATTTTATTGATTTAATTATGTAATTAAACTTTTGTATCTAAATACTTTTTTCTTTTAAACATAAATTGTCACTCTGGCAGACGGCGTAGGCCATGCTTATTTATGAATTGTTAGGCTATGGGATTAAGAAATTATGTTAAATAAAGTCAATTTAAATCTAAAAAATCTAAAATCAGTTTCATAAAAATCGGGGAAGCCTTTTTTGAGTAAATTAGAAAAAATGAAAAAAAATTATGCAAAACCGAGTGGCTCTTTGTATGGGAGCACCCATTTAAAAAAGAGTAACTGAAAAAAATGCAATGCCATCTGATAGAAAGATAGATAGATAGGAACTATGCCAAAAAAAGTTTGAGTGAATTCGATACAACCGTTGACAACTTGTGGCCATTTGAAAAAAGTCTTTAAGAGCAGATCTCCGTTTTTTGCATTTTTAGCCAAAAACTAAAATCTCAGTTCTCTTAAAAATACTGAGAATATAATACACAAAGTTTAATCAAAATCGTTAGAGCCAGTTTTGAGCAAATCAGAAAAAAACCAAAACAAGTTGGCTAAAATTGAAAGGTTCGTTGTAAGGAAGCCACCGTTTAGAAAGGCTACACTGAAAAATTAATAAAGCCATCTTGTAGAAAACTATGAAGAAGTATGCGGCATTGAGCTGGACGGTCGTCTAAAGAGTTGTGTGCGAAGTGTCTTTATGGTACTCCAAAACAAATTGGCGGGCAAATGGATCAATTCCCATCGGAGGACGAGTATCCTGACATAAAGTAAAGGACATTCTGACTTCAGTCTTGAGCTCAGAAGTTCCAAAGTGGAGATTTGGGTTTCTCGGCTGTTTAACCCAGTAAAATGTACCTTCGCGAATTGTTTGTTCTCGAACATAAATTCGACGAGCATATTTCTTGAGCTTTAGATAGTCTTGTGCACCTCTGAGTATAACAATTATTGTTGATATTTCAACATAGATTTATTAAATTAATATATTTTATTTACCTTTTTATGCTCAGCCATACTTTTTACTATTCTATCGCGTGGTTGGTATATGGCGATGAAATTTGAAATTTGAAATAAAAAACTTTTCGCTTTTCGATCATAGAGAACCCCGTTTTATCACATTTTCCAGTATTTTCATTCGGAAGTGTTCCATGCCATAAAATTATCGCCTGTCAAAGTTAAAGAAACTGGTGAGTGCGATAAATTGAGTTTTGTTCCTATTTTTAACGTTTCTCGACAAATTATTTCGAAGCGATAGTAGTTACAGAACATGGGTACTGACTTTAAATCCAGAAGCAAAATTTGCTTAATAGAATCCTCAGAAGTATCATTTCCTTATCAATGGAACGGTTTCAATGCTTCTGGATGCTTCTTTTCCTCCAATGGAAAGTGCTATAATTGTTTTCCTACAATATAGGATTTGACATTTGACGTCTCGGAGCGAGGGAGAAAGAAGTATATTGCCGTTTGCTTAAAAACTCTATTGCTATCGTGTAAAGAGAATTTTTAACCAGTTTATTGAATTTCACCTCAAAAATATTTTAAGTTGTAAGTGTACATGAAATTCACCTCACATTTGCGAAAACAAAACAAATTTTTTTGACAGACAAAAGGGAATGACAATGACAACCGCTGGCAAAGAGGATATATACATAGTCCAATCTTTCCTACGTTCCATCCGCCTCCGCTAAAATTTTCGAGGTCTCTTTCCTATTGTATTCATTGTCCGTGTGAAACAACAACAAGAAACGATGAGGTGAGTTTTGTCTTTTTGACATTTCATTTTGTTTCTTGTTGACAGCTGTCAGTTTTTCTTTTTCAATTTTCTAGTGAAAGTGTTAAATAATTTATTTTCGATTTTTCATTTTTAAAAGAATTGCCATGCTGGCCATTAAGATCCCGGTCATCACCGGAATATATTGTATTCTCCAACGAACGATTTGTGACCATAAGATCAACGCTCACTAGAGACAACAATTTCTGCTGTAAGCCCGATAACAAAATAAATCAAATCAATTATGCAGCATTAAATTGTATTTAAGCTTTAAAAATGCAATAAGTGGAATTAAAATCAAAATGGCTATGAAAATGTATGGCTGGGTGAGACTGAAGTTATCATTTGGCTTGGAGATCCGACCTATCTCCACTGGAAGTGAATAATGAAAGCAACATTTTTTGCCAACTATTCAGTCAGTTAATACCTGTGATGTGTTTGGTGTTTCGGACATTCATGCTGCTGCTGCTAATGGTGCTTCCACGTGGTTGTACAAGATTGCCAGATAGAATATTCGCTGCATGTTCACGACCACGAATCATGAGACTCGGGATGATTCCAACTATTGAGGAGCCATTGAGCTCTTGATTTAGGCAGACAAGAAAGTAGAGATAATTTTCTTTCAATACCATCGGGGGTATCATTTATATCGTTAAGTATACTTTTTATGACATCAATTTGAAGCTCAAAAACATGATTCAATGCATATTGGTAAAATATATCGAACGATAGAGCTCTGTATCCCAAATATGTAAAGAAATTTGAAAATTCTTGTGGAAGAGGGAACGCAATTGAGTCCACTGCGAGACAAAACCGTTCAAGTATCAAAAAAATGAATACTGTTGATCGTTGCTCAGCTGGTCAATCAATTGAAAACCTATGACAACTTCAACACGAGCATCAATTCCAGCAGCCCTGCAGACTAGGGCACACAAAGCTCTCGAGAGCTCCAATTGAGCTGCAACATATTGCGAGGCCACTGCATGAACATGAGTGGGTGTTTGTGATCGTTCAAAGAAAGTCTCCTTCAACCAGCGGAATCCAGCGTTTTTGTTTGTTGAATTCTCATGAACGCTCAGTTCTCGAAGATTCACAGAAATGACGTGTTCCTGCTTCGTGGCAGTGCACGTTTCCAGTTTCACAAATGGTAAAGGTTCATTCTGCATTTGTCGCACTGCAGTTGCAAAATCACCTGCATTTGGTCCTGCCAATGGTCCGCCTGGTGATGAGGTGTAGTGCATCTGGATAGTGCTTCTGGTTGATAGCAAGCTGGCGAGAACATTAACTTCTCACTTACTTGTTCCGCAGTGAAGCGATTCTTGTCCTTGTTATTCTCGTTTAACTTCTCCCATAGATTTGACCATATGTCAACTCCGTAGGGAGTGAGACGTTGTTGGGGTGATAGCAACATCATTGTGGTAGTCCAGAGGTTTTTATGTGATAATCCAACACTTAGGTCAGCGACTTTGGCTTGCATTGGCTTCGAAATGACAGACGTTGTAAGTGGAAGCAAACGAGTTAGCAGTAGAGCTTCATTGGGAAGTCCCCGCTTGGCTGATGAATAGCTACCAGCAACTAAGGCTTCTTTGAGTAGAGCCACCGTATCCAAACTAAGTGGTTGTTCTATGATTATGCTCAGTAATTCTGATAGCACATCCATGTCGTCCATGTCCACGAAGCACCTGTTTGTGTACAGTGTTAGAAAAAAATATCAAACTATTGTAGGTTTTTAATGCAAAGTTGTCTAAGAAAAGAGGATACGGGGGTGTTAATAGATGATGAAAATGGAATGAATAAAACTACAAGTTTTTACACTAAAAGTGGAAAATAAAATGATAAAATATATTATGTATTGCAATACTCACGTTTCAGTGTTAGTTGCGCGAAATAAGTGGACATAATCCTTGCACCCCATAACGCAATTACAATTTCGCTTTTTTTCCATTATTTTTTGCACTTCACTTTGCATTGTTTTTATAAATTTATTATTTATTAACACTTTTTATTTCTGAACACTTCTTATTTCAACTCGCGCTAAAATGAAAATGTAAACATTTCATGATACGACTAATAAAGATATGGCATTGCGCATGGTGCCAAAAAAAGCGTCAAACTATTGTCAAAGTCCCGGGTGTTCTTATGACGTAGGCGCATAGGGTAGAGCGAAACAAAAAAGTTAAACGGGAAGGCGAAAACGAGAAGGCAAGTGTTCTTAAGGTGTTCTTATGACGAGATGCGCAGAACAAATCAAAAATGAAAATTGGAATGCGTTATCTCTAGTAGTTGTATCATGTAAACATTTCATATATTTGTTTGACGTTTTCGAAATTCACCTCCACCACAAAACAACCAAAACTTGTTCGAAGGGGAAATTTATGGAGAAGACACACTTAACATTTCTTAAGGAAGGGCTGCACTAGAGGGCGATTAATATCAATGGAAAACTGATCGATGTTTATTTTTTTGGTTGCTATTTCACAGCTCATCTGTTTGACAATTATGTTGAATTTTTAAAATTAATTACAATATAAACTTTTATTCTCGAAATTTAATAATGGCTGACTTACACAAATTTGAAATTTCGATATCTTAAAGGTTTACACACGGATCCCAATACGCGAATGGATAATATGATAGTTTCTACCAATTTTCGTTACAGGTACAAAGTTGCAAGCCACACGATAGTTTCTTTATTTTCATTCAAATGCCCTAGTGGCTCATGACAAAAAAAGTGTATGTTTTACTTACATACATACATAATAGAATGTGCATTTGAAAGCAATTTCGATTGACTTTTTTTTGGTAATCTTAAATGTGTGTGATTTGAAGATTTTGATCAAAAAAGCACATAGATTTTTTAAATGAAAATGCTTTCAGATGCAAATTACTGTATACACCAACACCTAACCCGGGTATAAGGCACGTAACTGCAAATACAAAAGAGAATTTGATGCATTAACATAATATACGAATTTACTAGCTGGTCAGTAACTTAAATATAATGACCACATGACAGGTTTAAATTTCTTTTGTTTTACTTTCATGAAGTTTTCTAATTAACTGCCTTATCACAATGGTGTAGCTGCAGCAGTAGTACGTTGCACTTACAATTTGAAGTTGCAGCTGCAGCGCAGAAAGTAGCTGAAGTACAACTCGACCGATTCATGAACGTGCTGCTCTGCAAAACAACAACAAACGAAAGGGCATAAACCATTTTGCTTGAGTTCAGTGCTACATTCGTGTATACTACTTAAAGAGTGAGTTTACGCTTACAAGTAAACCGGCAACAGGTTTTAGTTTATAAGTAGTAAGGTAGTTTTATTTTCATTTTGTGGCGAGTCTCCAAGTTGCGTGGTTAATGTGAGAAAAAAAAGAGGTTATGTTAATTAAAACTGAAATCAATTTATTTTGTATTTATTATAAAACTTATATCACAACTCATATAATATTTTACGTGCCTTTTCGGAAATTAAATTTTCATCTTCTGGCACTACTAGCTACCTAAAATCTATCAAGAATCTATCGATAAGAAAAAACCTACAACATAATAGCGCGAAAGTTTAATAAATTATTGATTAATTTTAGTTAATTTTTGCCAGAAGATGGGAATTCAATTTCCGAAACGCGTAGCACGTAAAATATAATATAAATTGTGATATAAGTTTTATAATAAATAAATCTTAAATTGATTTAAGTTTTAATTAACATAATCTCTTTTATTTTTCACAGTCATATTTTTGTTTGTATACAGTCCGTTGTTAGGTTTTTCTGATAAATGTTCAGTAGTCTCAAAAACAATGCTTTGATTTCTCTTGTTAATATAGTGTGTGACCAAAAATATAATACGTGATTAAAAAAAAACAAAAAAATTCTTATCTCGAAATAATGTAATGCAATACTTCGAAGTGTTATCTCAACTTAATAATTCCAGTGTGTACAATCTCGGCGGGGAAATTGGTGTGGTAGCAGGTGTGATATGGGTTTTTGTTTATGTATGCGTTTCTTACGCACACATGTTTTACAAGAAGTATCATTTGACAGCTGAAGCTTGTAGGCAAAATCAAAACAAGGCACAAGATGGGACTCTTTATATATATCCTCTTTGACCGCTGGTTAAAAATAGGTACGATACAAAAAAGAAGAAAAATAAGAAAACTTTTGTTATACGCGCTATGACTATGAGATGAGATAGCCGGGAAATAAATTATTAAATCACACAAACAGAAAATATACATAATGTAATTTATTAATTCTTGTATCAAAACCAACAACAAATTCTTAACGAATAGAACCTTTGTATTATAATCTATCAATATAATATATATACAAAGATAGAACTTCCAAAAAAATCGTTGGACAATGTGGTTAACAAAAATTATTTCGGCAAAACTAGATGCCTTAGGGCAATCGTAAAGAAAAAATTGAACAACTCGTGAAGAATAGAAGATAGCCGTATTACGTGTCAATTGACACAATATAGTTTCGCACAAGTTGTAATCTTTCATATCCATCGCAGACGTGTCTTATCCCTGCAATGGCCAATTTAGTTCCTGATTTGATTATATGGTAAGTTAGATAATTATTATGTTATTTTGTGTTTGATTTTTGTTATTGATAATGTATCTTTAGTGGCTTGATTCTGGTCTCACTGCTGGTCATTCACTTCTTTTCGGATTTGATGCGCGTCAGCTTGGGTGGATACTACATTCAGAATACACTGTCACAGCTGGTAGAATCCCAGGCAAAAGAATATTCCTGGCTGCTAAAGCTGATCTTTAATTGTTTTGGTTACAGCTGCGTTTTTGTACCTGGTTACCTAATATACAAGTATGTCCACCGAACAAGCTATTTGGAAAAGACGAGTAAGTATCTTTTCAAAAGCATAACTTATTAAATAAGCCGTAAGTAGGAATGCGGCTACAAAGTCGCATATATATTGCTACCGTAGGGTCGCGCTTTCAGTACATTGTAGACCATCCAAAATACCCCTTCTAAACGACTTTAAAATCGATAAAAAGCCTAGATCGTGACAAGATCTTATTATCTGGATCTAAATCCTTTCGCGCAAATGCTTCACAACGATATCGGAATCTAGTTATGATCGGGTATTTATACGAAATCTCACTGTTGTGGCATTGAAGAGTTTGAGAGTTGTTGTCTATTCGCTCCTTGTTGTAATGTAATGTAAGGTCTGGGCGCTAGGGTAATTTAAAACTAACTAGACTAAGTACTAGCTGACCCAGCGAACTCCGTTCCGCCTTTTTTTAATAAAGAATTTTGAAAATACTGAATTTTGTGTTGTACTGTTTATAAACGTCTCAGCTAAGCACGGGTGTAAAATAGCGGGCTAGCGAAGTCTAACACTTCTAGTAAATTAAAACCAGTTAAATTATCAAAAACTACATTTGTTGGCGCAATGGATGTATAGCGAAAGTGATTTACATGTCGAAAAGGAAAGTACCGTTTATTTAACACTTTTCGTCGTATGGAGTTTAACGCGTCAAAAACTCAATGCTGTCATTTGTCGAAAAAGCTAAACATTACCCCCTTTAACATTGTACGTGAATGATTCTTGCATACCTATCAAATTTTAAAAACAGACTGCTGGAATTTGGGAAGAGATGTTTAAAATTGCAAGAATTTCTTCACCTTTGCTTATAAAAGTTTGTATAACTTTAAATATCATAAGCAAACGATTTCGTGGTCAGGAACACTTGGATTGTTCCCTAGTGACCCACCTTGCTAAAATATTTAATGTGCATTGCAATCCAGTACAGTCTACCAAATTTATTTTGTATAGGCTAAAACTTTACATTACATTGGCTGACAACTTTTGAGATTTGTGACAAAATGCACTAAAAATGCATTTCTCTCAAATAACTTTAGCGAATGTTGACCAAACTACCACATAATCAATTGTGGACATCCTCTGAAGATCCTACCATAAGATTTATTATTAATTTGACATAATGCACTAAAAATGCATAACTAAATTTTCGGGATTTTCTTGTCCTATGTCAATCCTTGGGCGAATACTAATTCGTCAAGCCCTAAGTAAACAAAATCGAACCATCTGTTCTCGAGTTATAAACGAACACACGTACGACACTCTTTTTTATATATATAGAAGATTATATTTGTTATTATTATTATTGTCGTCACTCCGAAATCCCTTTTTACAGATAAAACCATCATACACTCAGCAGTAAGAATGTGCATTACAGGAACCACTCATAACGACAGCGAACGAACAAATTCCCAATCGAAAACTCCTCCGGGCCTTGCTTCACCGGCAAATGGTTCCATTGGCAGTTCTTTCAAACGCACAAGTTCTCAAGAAGCCGTCTTGCTTACCTACTGTTTTGCGGGTCTTATGTGTTCCTACCTGACTTGGGGTATACTTCAAGAGAAAATTATGACTCAGGAGTATACAAGTTTCGAAGGTAAAACCTCAAACTTTAAAGATTCCCAATTTCTTGTGTTCGCAAATCGTTTGTTGGCATTTAGCATAGCAGGAATATACATAAGAATGAGGCAAGAACCTCGCCATCGAACACCACTGTATAAGTATTCATTTGCTTCGTTTTCGAACATCATGAGTGCTTGGTTCCAATATGAGGCTTTGAAATTCGTCAATTTTCCGACTCAGGTCCTGGCCAAATCATGTAAAATCATTCCAGTGATGTTGATGGGAAAAATAATGTCACGCACAAAATACGAATGCTATGAGTACCTGACAGCAGTGATGATTTCAGTCGGAATGATATTCTTCATGACTGGTAGCGAATACGACAGCAAAGCTTCTTCGGTAACAACTATTACGGGAGTTTTCCTTCTGGCGATGTACATGGTGTTTGATAGTTTCACATCAAATTGGCAAGGAGCTTTGTTTAAAGCTTATTCAATGTCACCAATTCAAATGATGTGTGGAGTGAATTTGTCGAGTACAATATTTACAGCAGCATCTTTGTCAATTCAAGGAGGATTTATGGACTCTTTGGCTTTTGCCACGGATGTAAGTAACTCAACTTTCACTTTTATACAGGCAAAGGAATAAGTTACAATTTTGATTACAGCATCCAAAGTTCATCTTCGATTGCGTGATTCTCTCGATTAGTTCAACAATTGGACAGCTTTTTATATTCTACACCATTTCCGTATTTGGGCCAGTTGTGTTCACTATAATCATGACGTTGCGGCAGGTGAGTTAAAATTTAATTATTATTTCTAGCTTAGCTTCTTCACAGATATTGTTTCCCCATGTTTTAAAAATTAACTACTCGAACACAGACTCGTATTCATTGACCGACGATGTGTTTCAGCTGAATAAAACTATGCTCTTAGTCCGCTGATTGCCTCCTGACAGTTCCATGTTATCTTTTTGGTGAATCTCCTCCACCTGTTGTCAACATATCGAAGTGTGTAACCAATCCAATCCATTAATACTGATGCACATTAGCTTTAAATGTCTAAAAATCAGAATGGGAGGGAAACACAACCGGCTTAAGCATTCCAAATTCGAAGTTGTGCTCAAGAACTTATTTCTAGTGCGATAATTTTAGAATAACTTCAAATATATGTCAATTTCGCCGAAGGTGTTTTGTTAAAAAAAAAAAAACGAATAAATCAAATCTGTTCGGATGATTCCCCATTAGACAACTCTATCTCTCTATCTTATTTTCCCGAAACTGTTGTCGGCAGAAATACTTTAAAGCCTCTTCTCTGTATTCGCAGCACAATAATTCAGCTGCGCGGACGACACGAAATACTAGGACTAAGTCCCTTCAAAACACTGTCTTTCAACCTGCCTTTCACCATGAGAAAAAAAATGTTTTGCTATTGTGTCAGTGTGTGACAAATCCAGCGACTCCATTCCTGCGTGATGCTTACATCCAATTTTGTTTGTGTTGTCCTAAGCCGCAGTTCATTGTTGGATGTGGTTAGGGCCACCGGATCTTTAAGATGTAACGCTTAAGCTTGTGTTTACTCGAGATGTTGGCACATCATTTCCACGTTTCATAAAAGGCACATAGCAGCATATATTTGATGTTGGTATCAATAGTTTTAATTTGGCGCGGAGCCAAATTTTTCTGGAGTTCCGTAGTGAAATAAGAATTCCGAACGCTTAATTTATTTTGTTGTTGATGGCCACCGGATCTTTAAGATGTAACGCTAAAGCTTGTTGTTTACTCGAGATGTTGGCACAGCATTTCCACGTTTCATAAAAAGCACATAGCAGCATATATTTGATGTTGGTTTCAATAGTTTAAATTTGGTGCGGACCGAAATTTTTCTGGAGTTCCGTAGTGAAGTTAGAATTCCGAATACTTTACTTACTTTGTTGTTGTCCCTTGCCACAATAACCAAATGTTGTTAGTTCCGTTTGGTGCACAATTTTGTATCTTGTTGGCGTTAATCCTTAAACCAAGCTGCTTTTTCATTCAATTGAAGCGAATTCTACAGTTGGTCTAGGGCAGCAGTTTTGATTTTGACATTAAACAGACATCAGCTTTGTTCAAATGGCTTTATTTGTGAAATGGATCTCACTGTTTCCTTGCATTGTTGTACGATTCTTTTATTATAGCAACAATTTTGCTTGGGATGCCTCTAGCATCAAGAGATCTCCAGATAATATCACGATTACCTGATGAGGCTTTTGATACTCCGATGATTGTTCAATAATTGAACACTACCAAGTAAATAAGTTTAGCTCAATGCTAAAAACGGGCTTCAAATTCAATTTCAATTTATTTCGGTTCAATGTACAAGTAAGAGTAGGTCTTTTATAGTACCTTAAAAACATGGTTATATTTAAGGAAAATAATCAAATGCTTAAAAATAAAAATTCCTTACTTTAATTTCTATAAAAATATTTTAAGATTATGAAAAACGTTAATATTAAGAATAAGAATAAGAAGCCTGTCTCATTGTTACACAAATAATTAATAAATAATGTAAAAGTTACAAAAAATTTGCCATTCGTCTCCTGAACTTATCATTCCCTTACCATTATTCACTCACCTCCTCACCATCCCTTTCAAATTTTATATTTAGTTTTTTATATATGTACATACCTACTAAGAAAAGTGAGATTTGGTTGTCTTCTTAAAATCTGCAGCAGCTATAATTTTCCTCATTGTTATTGGTAAAGAGTTCCATAGTTTGGTAACATAAACAAAAAAGAGGCGCGAAGAATTCAAGTAGTTGTTAAACAAGTTTATCATAAATGTAAGATGGTTTTCTATCTTGTAGAATCTTGTGCATAAACATACAACATCTTGTCTCAAGGAACTGTTGAAAAGAGCACCCGAGGACAAGAATATGGTAATGTGATATGTGCTCATGTCTCCGAAGTCCATAAATGTACCTTATTATATCATTGAATGCTACAAGAAGCTTATGCTGAGAATGTGAATCAGGTTTACAGTATATGAGAGACGGACGAGACAGATAAATTTGCACGTCATCAGCATACAAATGAATCGAAACATTCGAACAAGCTTTTGGTACATCGTTGATGAAAAGACAAAATAGAATTGGTCCCAAAATAGAACCCTGTGGAATTCATAAATTCAGATGAAACCTGATCAACCTTCACCCTCTGCCTTCTACCAATTAAATAGTCTTTTATAAGATGCACTGCTCTGTCATGAAAACCAAAGTAACTCTTTAGTTTCATACAAAGTACTTGATGATTTACTCTGTCAAAGGCCTTCGAAAAATCTAGCAAACACAGAACAGTCACATTGTCAAGGTCATACTGAATCCGAATATCATCAAGTACTTTAAGCAGTTTGGCAACGGTGATGGGCTCGGAAACCTGACTGAAATGGAGACAGTAAATTAAACCTATTAAGGTGACTAGAGATCTGTGCAGCCAGAATTTTTTCGATAACCTTCAACAAGCAGGGCAGGATACTTATTGGACGAAAGTCAGAGCAGGAAACGGGATTAGCGTTTTAAGGCACTGGGATAATCTTAGCTAACTTCCAGCAATCGGGAAATGATGAGGTTGCTATACAAAAGTTTATCAAGTGAGTTAAAGCGGGTAATATATGACACATAATCATTTTGATGAAACTTACAGGCACCCCATCTTCTCCAACGGCATCAGATTTAACTGATTTCAGGCTTTGAAATACCTCATACTCATATACCACTTCAAATTCAAGTTCCGTTTGGGAGACAAAAAGTGCTTCATTATTGTGTATAAAATCATTTTGTGAAATAGCAGATGCAATAAAGCTCCTATTTAAGATATTTGGGTAGGGAAAGTTATGAACTACTTTCTTCCTCCCTATTCCAATAGAACGAAGGTTATTGCATAGCCTTCGAGAAGGCTGGTTTGTATCCAGTTTTGATATAATAAATCTTTTTTTTAGCTCTGCGAATTACAAAAGTTGCTTTATTTCGTGAGCGGCAGTATATCTCCCAGTTTATATCTGAAGGATTATTTTTCCATTTTGCATACATATTTCTTCGAAGTCTGATTGCACTATTTACTTCCGAGGTAAACCAAGGACAGCTTTTGCTACGCACTGAAACAGTTTTAATAGGAACATTGTTTGGGGTAGCCTTCAATAAAGTTGATAGATGAAAAAAATGGTTCCGGAAATTAAAAACACCAAGTTTATAATCGTTATAAAATAAAGTTTATTGGACGTAATACGTCTTACCAGCTTAGTGGTTATAATCAAAGAGACCAGATAATACAGGAAAAGGTAGATATCTTACAAAATTTCAAATATGGTGGAAATAGAGAGAACTTAAAAAAGATGACTGAATCGCCATCTAGTGCTTATTTCAATTTAATATCATTAACAAATATAATATCATTAACCGCCCGCCTTGCCGTTATGCGGGTAAATAGATACTATAGCTGGTTAACAATATTTCAAACATTTGCAGCTATTAATCTTAATTTAAGTTCAAAATGATTCAAAATTATAACAATTTATTAAGGTTTACTCGTAGTGTTGCACTACACTATAAATAAGATACACAATAAAAAACCATAAATGCAGTATAAATAATATTCAGTAGCATATAAATATATACAAAAGTTTAATAAAGATACAAAGGTATTAGGAGATACATAATGATTCTACAGAGTTAGTTTTTTTTTATGAGTTTATAGATACTCCATCTAAAATATGAATATTTGAAGCCTTAAGATAAGAGACTGTATCCTTTAAAGTTGGTTTCATTTTTGGGCCATGGGAAGAACGCATACTTTAACAATAGGTCGAGTTACCTCACCAAACTTAGTTTTAATTGTTACGACTCTTACTTTTCCGTCCGACCCAGAGTGGGTTTTGATTATGCGTCCGAGACGCCATTCAGTTGAGGGTAGATTTTCGTGTTTTATGACAACCAAGTCGTTAATTTGTACGTTAGGTTGAGGAACTTGCCACTTATAGCGCTTATGAAGCTCTTTCAAGTATTCTTCTTTCCAACGTCTGCAAAATTCCTACTGTAAGCATTTTAATTTTTCCCAGCGGTTAATGATGGAAAGTGAATTACAAACTATATCCGGTTCAGGGGGAGCGAGCAATGGGCCGCCTCGCAAAAAATGACCCGGAGTGAGAGGTATTAAATCAGTAGGATTATCTGACATAGGAGATATTGGGCGTGAATTCAAGCAGGCCTCGATACGAGCCAAAAGGGTTGAAAACTCCTCAAAGGTAAATTTGTTATTTTCGCTTACTTTTCTAAAATGAGTTTTAAAGCTCTTCACTCCGGCCTCCCAGAGGCCACCCATGTGAGGAGCTCCCGGTGGAATAAAGTTCCATTTAAATCCCTGGATACTATACTTCTCAGAAACTTGAGAAGAAACAGAAGCAAGTAGGGTGATGGCACTAGTAGTCAGCCCTTTAAACTTTTTTTTTATGTTTAACTGGTCGAGAAAAATCCGGTATTTAATTGCTGATCGTGAAAATTAGTTTTACTGATTGGTTGACATTTCCAGATTGGGAAATAAGAGAGGTATTTGTTTAAATCGCTACCTTAAACAAATTATTAACCATAATTCAGACTAAAGTCGGATTCTTCTAAGGTCAGCCCCATAAGTTCAAGTAGTCGGCCACTAGAGTTGCCAGTAGTCAGCCCCCTTTATTAAATCCATTTTATATGATTCATAAGCCATTGCAAAATGTATTAACAACATTTTTTGCAACAGTTTGTAATAAATAAATAGAAGACAGAAGACACAATAAATAATTAATAAAAAGGAACTTATATTTTAGTTAAATCTTATTCAATATAACTTTAATAAATATAACCTACAAACTAATAAAACAAAAACCAACTACCATTTATCTACTATATCTACTATCTACTATCTACTATTTACTATCTACTATCTACTATCTACTATCTACTATCTACTATCTACTATCTACTATCTACTATCTACTATCTACTATCTACTATCTACTATCTACTATCTACTATCTACTATCTACTATCTACTATCTACTATCTACTATCTACTATCTACTATCTACTATCTACTATCTACTATCTACTATCTACTATCTACTATCTACTATCTACTATCTACTATCTACTATCTACTATCTACTATCTACTATCTACTATCTACTATCTACTATCTACTATCTACTATCTACTATCTACTATCTACTATCTACTATCTACTATCTACTATCTACTATCTACTATCTACTATCTACTATCTACTATCTACTGTCTACTATCTACTATCTACTATCTACTATCCACTATCTACTATCTACTATCTACTATCTACTATCTACTATCTACTATCTAATATCTACTATCTACTATCTATTATCTACTATCTACTATCTACTATGTACTATCTACCATCTATAAACTACCATCTATAAACTACCATCTACTATCTACTATATCTATCAACCATCTAACACCTACCATCTTATAATTAATAAGCTATAACTAATAAAATATTGAAGGAGAGTAGATTATAATATTGTTTTTATGTATTTATAGTTCATTTGTTGTCGTTTTTTATTAAAAAAAATGTAAAAAAAATAATTGTTAAATATTTATAAGGGGGGCTGACCTCAGAAGACAAAGTTTTGTCCATTCTTCTAAGGTCAGCCCCCCCGGCTGACTACTGAAAATACATTAAAAAAAAAATTTTTTTTTACGCCAATCAAGATAGAATAAAATTTCCATTCATACTGCATACTCAGTTACAAATTTTTTTTTCAAAAGTTGGTTTCAGTAGTCAGCCGGGGGGGGCTGACCTTAGAAGAATTGGCAAAACTTTGTCTTCTAAAGGCAGCCCCCCTCGTAAATATTTATTAAAAACTATTTTTCACATTTTTAACCAAAAAACATGAACAATAAACTATAAATCATATAAAAGAATGCACAGAATTCATTTAACTTCTTTAGTTTGGCCACAAAATCTATTTTTCGGCAACACTTCCACTAAATTTTTTTTAATGAAAATAGACAAATTCGTCACTCTGCAAATCTTCACCCAAACTAGCATTTTTAGCAAGAAAACCAGCAGCTGCAATGGCACCAAATTTTGCACCTAGACAGAGGAACAGTTAGGCTTGCGAAAAATATTTTCTGCCTGGAAGTCAAACTAAAACCGTCACTATTACGCTGTACTTTATAAGCTAGGGGCTGACTACTAGAGGGGGCTGACCTCACACGACATCCTTTAAAATCATTTTTTAAGGAAGTGTTTGCACCTACGAAATTCGTGCCGTGATCGGAGAAAACTTCCTTTGGGAGTCCCCGTCTTGCCGTAAATCTAGCAAACGCTGCTAGGAAAACCTTGGACGAAAGGTCGCTTGCAGCTTCTAAATGGATAGCTTTAGTTGAGAAACACACAAAGAGACATGTATTGTATATCCCGTCGTAATGCGGCAATTCCGTCCGCTAAAGCTTTTGATGTCAAATGGACCGGCAAAATTGATACCTGTATAGGTGAATGGAGGTGAGAAGGTACAGCGTTCAGTTGGTAGTACGCCCATAATTTGTTTTTGCAGTTGCTTTTTGGTATTGCACAAGTTTTGCAAAGATGAATTCGTGTTTTAATTAGGTTTTTTAGTTTTGGAATCCAAAATTCATGCCTAACTAGCCTAAGAACAAGTGTATTACCACTATGCAACGAAAGTTTATGAAGAAAATCGATGATGAGACTTGCGTAACGTGAATGGTAAGGCAGAATAATGGGATGACATTCATTATAAGGGGCCAGTTATAGCGACACGGAAACCCAAACCGGAAAAATTTTCAGATGGAAAATTTTGTATGTTATAAATCGATTTTGAACGCAAATGCTACACTGATCGATGCTAAATAACTCAGAGAATTTTTTTTGCTAATAAAAGTTTCAATTGAACTAATATTTTTTGTTAAAAATGTATTTATTCTTCGGGGCCAGTTATAGCGACACGGAAACCCAAACCGGAAAAATTTTCAGATGGAAAATTTTGTATGTTATAAATCGATTTTAAACACAAATGCTACACTGATCGATGCTAAATAACTCAGAGAATTTTTTTTGCTAATAAAAGTTTCAATTGAACTAATATTTTTTGTTAAAAATGTATTTATTCTTTTTTATGGTTAAATTTGGTTTTTCGCCACAGCTGATTGACAATTCCACCAAAATGGAACAAATAGTACCTCTGTTCGCGTACCCAAATGAAACAGTTTGCATTCGATTTCATACGTTTACATTAACACAAAAAGCGTTCGCGTACTGAGAGATGAACGAAAGATGAACGAAAGAAAATAACAGCTGTTTTATTCTTTCGTTCATTTATTTGCAAGTTTTTACCCACTGAAATTTCATCTGGGAAAAACTTGAACTCTGTCAAAATCGAATGACGTAAACATTTGTTGTTGCAGATGACCCTTACCGCGAAGAGCTAACCAATCAAAAAATTCGAATTTGACGTTTTTCAAGTTTTTACACAAAAAGCGTTCGTGTACTTTTCGGTAAGTGAGAGAGATTTTTCTCTCATTTGAGAAATTTTGACAGTTTTCATTTTTTGGCACAAAATGTACGCGAACAGAGGTAGTCTTTGCTGTTTCAATCCAATTGTTTTCGCTTTCCACTGGAAGGTGAGCTGTCAAAACATTGTTTTCGTTGTAAATAGAGAAGTATCCGAATACGTCAAAGAGAAATGTCAAAAATGTTTCCGTATGAAAACAAATAAATATTTGTGATTTTTGTATGCAAAAGCGATCGGACTTCCAAGAAAATAAACGAAAAAAATCTTCCTTTATAATTTAAAACAATTTTTTTGTGAATAAACAATAGGTTAAATAGTTCCAAAGTGTTTTAAACAATTATTCTATAAAAAAAACTTGTATTGTGCGTTTAAACACGGAATAAAAGTGCGACTGGTTTTGGCGCGATTTATTCACTTTCGGTGGATTGATTAATAATTAAAAAATATATTTCAATAATATTTACTGTGTTTTTATTTATCGGGATAGTTGTTGAATAAACACAATAAGTTGATTTCAATAAAATAATATAGTTTTATTGATTTCGTGCTGCCAAAATATACAAACAAAGTTGGACATTATTTTGCCGCAATATTTTTTTTCTTTCCTTGGCGGGATTTCACTCGCATCTTAGAAATGCGTTTCCATTTTGAAGAGGCCCATACGATTGGAAAAGTAAAGAAATGCTCTTCTTTGCTTGCAATCGAATTGCTACTACAACCGTGTACACAGCAATTTGTCGGCATATTGTAAATGTACTTCTTTATTGTAATTTAAAGAAAAATAAAATTCTTTGGAGAATCCCGCCAACGAAAGAAAAAAAAATATTGCGGTAAAATATGTCCAACTTTGTTGGTATATTTTGGCAGCACGAAATCAATAAAACTATATTATTTTGTTGAAATAAACTTATTGTGTTTATTCAACAACTATCACGATAAATTAAAACACAGTAAATATTATTGAAATATATTTTTTTAATTATTAATCAATCCACCGAAAGTGAATAAATCGCGCCAAAACAAGTCGCACTTTTATTCCGTGTTTAAACGCACAATACAAGTTTTTTTTATAGAATAATTGCTTACAACACTTTGGCACTATTTAAGCTATTGTTTATTCACAAAGAAATTGTTTTAAATTATAAAGGATATTTTTTTCGTTTATTTTCTTGGAAGTCCGATCGCTTTTGCATACAAAAATCACAAATTTTGATTTGTTTTCATACGGAAAGTTTCATTTGACATTTCTGAGCGAGTGAGATGGAAGTATATTGCCGTTTGCTTAAAAGCCCTATTGGGCCATGAAAAGTTTTTCGTTGCAATTTTTGAACAAAATATCATAAGTCAGACTGAGACAGAGGCACTGACCACTGACTTCTGTTTGACATTTATCAAGGAAGTTGTTTATTCACACGCACCGAGCCACCAGTGTCGCCAGCAACGCAGTGTCGTAATGATTTGTAATGTGATTTTTTTGGTAAATGCAGATTTGTGGAAAGAGAATTAATTTTGGATTCATAAATATTTTATTTTTATTTTTTTAGGAGAAACATACAAACATAATTTAATTAATTTAATTTAATTAATGAATTGATTAATGTATTTTTCCGCAAGTGAACAAATAAATGTTAATTAAAATCATTATTTTTCTTATATTTTTAAAGTTTAGATATTAAGAACGTCAAAAGAACACAAATAAAGCAATAACAAAAACAGATCAAATCAATTGTATGTGGTTTTTTCTTGGAAATGTAGATTTGATCTGATTTCCCGTCCAAAAGAAATTGTAACAGATTTGGGGACCCCAGGGGTCAACCAACCAAACCGAAAAAGGTGGAACGAGATGAAAATAATATTTTTTTCGGTTTTAGCGTTTATAGCAATCAAGAAAACGATGCCAGAAAAAATATTTCACTCTGACATTTCACAAAACAGGCGTTTATCTACACGCACGCAGTTTATTAATTTCATGCATTGTGTAAAAATGAAATTTTCAATAAAGACGAAAAAAAACTACTAAAAAATTATTTCGGGGAGAAACGAAGTCGCATGAGTGAGAGTGAGCAAGAAAAAGGATTTTAAATCAAATTCGATTCTTATGTGATTTTTGTTGGTGCGTGCGTCTGATCATTTTTTGACCCCAGATCGGACTTCAGATCAAATTTAACACACATTTGCACACATACTTCAATAATTTGACTTTTCTCAAGCGTCAGTTCTGTTTTTTTTTTAATTTTGTGAAATTCATTGCGGAAAATTTTTGTTTGTAGAAGTGATTAATGTTTTTAAATAAATACAGACGGTTCAAGGAGTGTAATGAATTGATTAATGTATTTTTGCGCAAGTGAACAAATAAATGTGAATTAAAATCATTAGTTTTCTTATATTTTTATAATTCATGTATTAAGAACGTCAAAAGAAACACAAATAACACAATTACAAAAACAGACCAAATCTGTTTCAATTTCTTTTAGAAGTGAAATCAGATCAAATCTATATTTCCAAGAAAAAATCACACAACAGATTTGATCTGTTTTTCTTATTGTGTTATTTGTATTTCTTTTGACGTTCTTAATTTATTAACTATAAAAAAAAATAAGATAATTAAAAATATTATGTACATTGTATAATGATTTTAATTCACATTTATTTGTTCACTCGCGCAAATGAATTCATTAATTAAATTAAGTAAGTTAAATTATGCTTGTATGTTTCTTCTAAATAAATAAAAAATAATATATTTATTTATGAATCCAAAATTAATTTAAAAAGAATTCTTTTTCCACAAATCTGCATTTACCAAAAAAATCACATTACAAATCATTACGACACTGCGTTGCTGGCGACACTGGTGGCTCGGTGCGTGTGAATAAACAACTTCCTTGATAAATGTCAAACAGAAGTCAGTGGTCAGTGCCTCTGTCTCAGTCTGACTTATTTACAACGAAAAAAATGTTTTGACAGCTCACCTGCTAGTGGAAACCGAAAACAATTGGATTGAAACAGGAAAGACTATTTGTTCCATTTTGATGGAATTGTCAATCAGCTGTGGCGAAAAACCAAATTTAACCATAAAAAAGAATAAATACATTTTTAACAAAAAATATTAGTTCAATTGAAACTTTTATTAGCAAACAAAATTCTCTGAGTTATTTAGCATCGATCAGTGTAGCATTTGTGTTTAAAATCGATTTATAACATACAAAATTTTCCATCTGAAAATTTTTCCGGTTTGGGTTTCCGTGTCGCTATAAGGGGCCAGTTATAGCGATTCAGAAAACCAAACCGAAAAGGGTGGAACGAGATGAAAATAATATTTTTTTCGGTTTTAGCGTTTATAGGGATCAAGAAAACGATGCCAGAAAAAATATTTTACTCTGACATTTCACAAAACAGGCGTTTATCTACACGCACGCAGTGTATTAATTTTCTGCACTGTGTAAAAATGAAATTTTCAATAAAGATGAAAAAAAAAACTACTAAAAAATTATTTCGGGGTGAAACGAAGTCGGATGAGTGAGAGTGAGCAAGAAAAAAGATTTTAAATGAAATTATAGTAGCTTTGTTTGTTGAGCTCTGAAGTCACCCTGGGGTCGCCACAGCGTGTTTTTTTAATTACCTCAACTCGCGCTCAATACAAAATTCTCTGTTTTTTTAAACCTGGGGTCGCCCTGAAGTCACCCTGAAGTCGATCTTGCTATTTAGCTGGGGCGAGTTGAGGTAACGAATCAGCTGTTGAAGTGACTTTTGCTGTCAAGCATTTCTTGTGTATTTTTCTTCTGTATTTGATTTTTCATGTCTTTTTTTCTATAAAACTAAATGAAATGCAAGTGAATGCATTTATTTTGATGAAAGTAAATACAAATCGAACAAATAAAGCAAAATGGAAACTTTTGATTTTGTGCGTTGTGAAAAATATACAATCAGCAGCCGTCATGCGTTTTTTGAGAACCGAAAAACCCAGGTTTTTTTGACAACTCTTGGAGTTGTCAAGGAAACCCAGGGCGACCCTGGGTAAAGTTCAACAAACAAAGCTAGTGTGAATCGATTCTTATGTGATTTTTGTTGGTGCGTCGGATCAATTTTTTCTTGATCTCAGATCAGACCAGATCAAATTTAACACACATTTGCACATATACTTAAATAATTTAACATTTCTCAAGCGTCAAATCTGTTTTTTTTTTTAAATTCTGTGAAATTCATTGTGGAAGATTTTTTTTGGTAGAAAAGTGATTAAAGTTTTTAAATAAATAAAGGAGTGTTATGAATTGATTAATGTATTTTTCCGCAAGTGAACAAATAAATGTGAATTAAAATCATTATTTTTCTTAAATTTTTAAAGTTTAGATATTAAGAACGTCAAAAGAACACAAATAAAGCAATAACAAAAACAGACCAAATCTGTTACAATTTCTTTTGGACGGGAAATCAGATCAAATCTACATTTCCAAGAAAAAACCACATACAATTGATTTGATCTGTTTTTGTTATTGCTTTATTTGTGTTCTTTTGACGTTCTTAATATCTAAACTTTAAAAATATAAGAAAAATAATGATTTTAATTAACATTTATTTGTTCACTTGCGGAAAAAATACATTAATCAATTCATTAATTAAATTAAATTAATTAAATTATGTTTGTATGTTTCTCCTAAAAAAATAAAAATAAAATATTTATGAATCCAAAATTAATTCTCTTTCCACAAATCTGCATTTACCAAAAAAATCACATTCCAAATCATTACGACACTGCGTTGCTGGCGACACTGGTGGCTCGGTGCGTGTGAATAAACAACTTCCTTGATAAATGTCAAACAGAAGTCAGTGGTCAGTGCCTCTGTCTCAGTCTGACTTATGATATTTTGTTCAAAAATTGCAACGAAAAACTTTTCATGGCCCAATTTACAACGAAAACAATTGTGATTTTTTTTTGGGTCGCTTGATCAAATCTTTTTCGTGTGAAATATGATCAAACATCAAAAAGTGTTTTTCTTTTGGGCAATGATCATATCTTTTTGTGGTGTTTGATCAAATCATACCTCCCAAATGAAATCTCATTTTAAATTGAGATTTAACACACATTTGCACGCACACTACAATAATTTGACATTTCTCAAACGTCAAATTTTGTTGTTTTTTTTTTAGCATTCTGTGAATTTAATTGTGGAAAAAGAATTCTTTTTAGATAAGTGATCAAAGTTTTAAAATAATAACAAATAAATACAAACGGTTGAAGTGAAAATTAATTGACAATTTAAAAATAAATAGGTATGAACTATGAACTTGCAAAATTAAATTGAACAGAGTGTATAATGAATTGAATCGCTTTGAAAAGGATGCAGTGATTGAGCCCGGATTTTATTCCTACTTCATAACATAGCTGTTCCATAAGTTGGCAACGGTTGTGTCGAATTCACTAAAGATTTGTTAGGTATAGTTTTTTATAGCTTTCTATTCGATGGCTTTTCATTTTTTCCGGGAACACTTCTCCCATACAACGAGTCATTTGTGAACTTTTGTTTATTACTCTGACAAATTTCATGACGAAGTGATTTTAATGCATCCTTTAACGAATCCTAGGTAGTTGTTATTTTATATATATGTAGACATATTTAAGGGTGTGGGAGGCCATTTAAATAAACTATCTACTTTGCGGCAGAACTAAAATTAAATAATGTCCACCCGAATCGAAATACCGTTTACAAATTGTTTGCATTCCCTCGTGCTTGTGTGTAAAAATCTGACATTTGCTTGGTTGGGTGTGTTCAGCCGGTGAACTTTATTTAATCAATATTACATTATGACTCAACTGCGAACAAAACTTTCCGACTTACAAAACATTAAAAAGACATTGAAGTACATTTTAACTTATGAAATAATTAATTGCAGCTACATTATTATTTTAATGGCGAAATACATTACACGAAAATCTAAAAAAAAATTGCTTAAAGATTATTCCAACGAAGATAACATGACAGAAAAATCAATCTCGTTAGACATTGTCGTATGGTTAAACACGCCTCAAATTAAGAACGTCAAAAGAAACACACACACAATAACAAAAACTTATCTTAGCTATCTGCCGTTTTATTGGACAGCAAATTTGATCAAATTTTTGATCAAATTTCCTTTTCCCAAAAAAAATCCGCAAATGTTTTGACAGCTCAAATTCCAGTGGAAAGCGAAAACAATTGGATTGAAACAGCAAAGACTATTTGTTCCATTTTGGTGGAATTGTCAATCAGCTGTGGCGAAAAACCAAATTTAACCATAAAAAAGAATAAATACATTTTTAACAAAAAATATTAGTCCAATTGAAACTTTTATTAGCAAAAAAAATTCTCTGAGTTATTTAGCATCGATCAGTGTAGCATTCGTGTTTAAAATCGATTTATAACATACAAAATTTTCCATCTGAAAATTTGTCCGGTTTGGGTTTCCGTGTCGCTATAACTGGCCCCTAACTGGCCCCTTAGCAATAAAAGTTTTCCAGGTACGAGGTGGCTTATTTAACCAAGCAAGCACAATGGAGGAGTCGGTCCATAAAAATAACTCGAAGTCGTT
This sequence comes from Platycheirus albimanus, assembly GCA_916050605.2. Taxonomy (NCBI): domain Eukaryota; kingdom Metazoa; phylum Arthropoda; class Insecta; order Diptera; family Syrphidae; genus Platycheirus; species Platycheirus albimanus. The sequence continues at coordinate 251,053,503 of OU696696.1, forward strand.
GACAGGAAAGTTCTGAACATAGCATTTTACAAGTTTTGATAACAGAACAGCTCCACACAATTCCAACCGTGGAAGCGATATTTGCTTGATAGGAGCCACTCTTGTCTTGGCACAGATAAGATGGGACTCAATACAGTTATTTAGAATTCTTATGTAGAGCGCTGCAGAGAAAGCCTGCTCTGATGAGTCACAAAACCCATGAAATTGAACATTCGTTGATGGGCTGTATCCAATCCATCGAGGAATTTTAATGGTTTGAATTTCAGGTAGATTGTTTCTAAATAAATTCCACTTTACGGCTGATGCCGGTGAAAGGTGATAGTCCCAAGATGTTCCGTCAGACCATATTTGCTATCGAAACGCGTCCAAGGTAATTTCAATAAAAAGTAAATTTAACTTTCGGGTTTTTATTTTAGTTTGAAAAAGACAGTGTGATCAATAAGGATAAACTTTTTTAGTATACTTATATTATATTTGCTGCATTAAAATCTTTGCAGTTATAACCACTGGAGCTAGCCATCCGGCGGGATCGAAAAGGCGAGATATTTGTGAGAAAACTTCTCGCTTAGAAGCGGAGGTAGAAGCTTTGTAAGGTAGAATGGAGAAATAAAATAATCTTCCTTGCCGTTCCATCTAACACCCAAAGTTTTGACTGAACTGCCGTCATCTAATTTTAAGAAGTGTTCACTTAGGACATGTTCTGATGGCAAGTGATCCAAAAGATGAGAAAAGTTTGAGGTGCATTTACGGATAATGAATCCTGCAGAGTTAAGTGCTGCAAGTAACTGGGTTTGAGAATTACGGGCAATATTAAGAATCAGTTTTAATTATTTTTGATGCAAGCGGATATTTTTTCTCAACGTCATCTGCAAGTTGTAACAGTGTCCGAAGTGCCAAGTATGGAGCACAGTTGACTCCAAAAGTGACGGTACGAAGTTCATAATCTTCTATTTTTGAGCTTTCTGAGCTCCGAAATAAAATCCTTTGAAATGGGGTATCATGTGGATCAACTAAGATTTGGCGATACATTTTTTTAATGTCACCATTGAACACGTATTTGAAAAATCGCCAGCGGATGATAAGGGATGTAAGGTCTCGTTTAAGTATAGGCCCTGCATGTAAGAGATCGTTTAATCTTTTCCTATTACTGGTGGTACTAGAGGCGTTAAAGACTACGCCCACTTTAGTTGAAAAGCTTTCTGGCCTTATAACAGCATGGTGGGGAAGATAATAAGATGAAATAACGCCATTTTCCAAGATTTCAGAAGGTTCAACTTTTCGCATATGACCCAATGTTAAATATTCAGAGAGTACTTCGGAATATTTGGTTTGCAGGTTTGGATCTTTTGAAAGAGATCTTTCAGATCTCAAATATTGGTTCAATGCAATTTGTCTTGAAAATCCGAGACGATTTTCTTCGGTTCTCTCAGGTTTAAATGGAAGTTTTACGACGTACATATCTTTCATTTGCAGTTCTTCTCGTACTGCTTTGATATAGATCCTCGCAGTACTGATGAGCAGTTGATAAATGATGCTTGACATCTGGTACCTCTTCGAGTTCCCAAAAGCCTTTAATTTGACTTTCAAGAGAAGTTTCAGATGAGGTAGAAATAAATGTTGAAAAGGTATTCAATTGGTTTGGAAGAGGACCCGACAACACCCAACCAAAAACTGTGTTTTGCGCAACTAGAGATTTCATAATTTTAATAACTCCATTGCGAATAATGGTAGGATAAAGGTCAGCTCCAATCAAAAAGTTAATTTGAGAGGATTTGTTAAACGCTGGATCAGCTAACTTAAGACCTTTTAACTGGTCTGGATCAGAAAGTTCAAAGGATGAGACCGGAAGATGACTAGTCAAATGTTTTAAGACAATAGCTTGACCAGTAATACGTTGAAGGGGATTTTTTTCATTAAAAAGAGAAAATGTGCATAATTTTGTAGCAGTTGCAGCATAAGCTGAGTTTATGCCACTTATTTGAGAATTAATTTAATGAAATGGCAACATAAGTCGATTTTGAATTGCTTCGGAAATGAAGGATACTTCAGATCCCGGATCAATAAATGCTCGCAAGACATAATTGGTTCCATTGTGAATTATTTTAATCAAAGCAGTTGCTAGGAGAACGCATTTACTATACGTTTTATGATAAGTTCGATGATTGAAGGAACTTGAAGATTGGTGTGAAGTGGACTGTAAATTTGGTGGATTAGGATTCGAACGGTTTTCAACGCTGTCTGCCGTTGATGGTTTAGATTGTGAATGAGTTATATCTTGATTTAAAATAGGGGATGCGAAATGCAATAAGGTATGATGATGGCCCTTACAGGTGCTACACGTATACAAACTTTTGCAGTTATTGCTTGTGTGTGCGATCGCTAAGCAATTTGTGCAGAAATTATTGTTGCGTACAAAGTCAAATCTAGACGGGACTAGAAGTTTTAAAAAATTAGAACAATTACGGAGAGGATGCTGTCCCTTACAAAGTTTACATGTAAAATAGAATTTTTTTTTGTGAAAGGCTTGAACTTTGTTAGACAATGTGGGATTATTATTGTATTTTAAATTACAACTTCTTTTAATAACAGAGGAGTTTGATGTTGATTGAACATCTGAAATAAATTCTAAGATTCTAAAGCGGGATTCTAAGAATTTGTTCATTTGTTCCCAAGAAGGTACTTTGCTTAGTTCCTTAATAGACTGTTCCCAAAGTGACAGCGTCTCAGTAGGTAATCGATTTGAACAGGCGTATATCAAAATAGGATCCCAATTAGTAATATCAATTTCATGAGATTTTAGATTTGCAAGACAATCATTGGTTGCGCTTTGTAAAGCTTTGATTGCCTTTGCAGATTCAATCTGCTTTCGTGGCAGATTGAAGAGGACCTTTACCTGGTTATTCACCAAAATACGTTTGTTTTCATAAGCATCTTGTAATGCTTTGCACGCAAGGTCGAAACTATCATTAGTTGAAACTTTGAAACAACAGTGTGGGCTTCAGCTTTAGTTTTTGAACGAATGTGAAATAATTTTTGAACCTGTCCTAACTTTGGGTGGTTTTTGTAAACGGCCTAAAACATATCTCTGAAAGACGGCCAGGTAAGATAATCCCCATAAAAGCATTCTGTATCACAGGCTGGTACATTGAGAACTATCTGATAAAGTCCCACCACTAGATTTGGTTTTATCAGTGGTTATGGTTAGGGATGAGATAAATCTTAAAATATCAGCATGAAATGATATATAAGTTTCACACGATGAATTATATTTTGCTTCGATTGTCTCAAGGTCATACTCGGTTTTTTCCTTATCCGCATCTGAAAAATCGCGGGTACATTAAAAGATACTTTAACTTCAGACCATAAATCCTTTAGTTCAATTTTACGCGCTTCTAATGTATTAATTGAATGCGAACGCTCGGGTATTTTCTGAAAAGCGTCTTAAGATTTGACTAAGCGGTCAGCCACAAAAATGAATTCCGATAGACATTATTTTGAATTAAAGTTAAAAAAAAAGAACACAAAGAAGCACACTAAAAAATTAAATTTGGTTTTCGAAATACTTATTGATTAAATTTCGAAAGTACAATAATTATTGTACCTATATCAAATGACAGCACTGTTCACACAGAAAATGAAAACAGCCTATTGTTCGCGGATACCAATATGTTTAAATGATTTCAAAATACAAAACAAAAAAACCAATTCTTTACATTAAAACATACGTCGGTATATAATGTATTTTAAGGGTAAGATAATAAATACGTAATAACACTAGGAATTCTACTTTAATTTTTCATATAAATGGTAATAAAATAATTTTACTGTGCACTACACAAACCTTGATAACCTTGGCTGATTTTTATCATGTGCTCCTGCTGCTGCTCTGCGTTGAAATGGTCCAGTGGTAGATGCTGTTTGTGATTTTTGTCATTGATTAGGATGATGATGAACTTTTTTTTTTTTTTACTGATGATTCGCTCTGTGATGATTATTAGATGTTATGAAGGTGAATGATTGAAAATATGATAATGTTCAAATGATTGATGTGAATAAATGTTGATTTGTTGCATTTCATGTGTAATGAAGGTAGATGCTGAATTTACAGGTGATTTTGTGAATGCATGTGGTGTTTAGATTCCTCTGTAGATAACGATGGGTGTATAATAGCTTTGTTTGTTGAGCCCTGAAGTCACCCTGGGGTCGCCCTGGGGTCGCCACAGCGTGTTTTTTGAATTACCTCAACTCGCCCTCAATACAAAATTCTCTGTTTTTTGAAACCTGGGGTCGCCCTGAAGTCACCCTGAAGTCGATCTTGCTATTTAGCTGGGGCGAGTTGAGGTAACGAATCAGCTGTTGAAGTGACTTTTGCTGTCAAGCATTTCTTGTGTATTTTTCTTCTGTATTTGATTTTTCATGGCTTTTTTTTCTATAAAACTAAATGAAATGCAAGTGAATGCATTTATTTTGATGAAAGTAAATACAAATCGAACAAATAAAGCAAAATGGAAACTTTTGATTTTGTGCGTTGTGAAAAATATACAATCAGCAGCCGTCATATGCGTTTTTTGAGAACCGAAAAACCCAGGTTTTTTTGACAACTCTTGGAGTTGTCAAGGAAACCCAGGGCGACCCTGGGTAAAGTTCAACAAACAAAGCTAATGTGTGCTACGTTGTCACTTATGGTAAAAACGATCAATTTTGAGACATGACCTTTTGGACACACGGCACACAACTGGTTCCTCCTCCTTTCTGAAAAACTGGTGAAGGTTGGTGTGGTGAATATACTTGAGATGGGATTGGGCTTCTCTCGTATTAGTCCGGGAGCCAGCGACAGATTTTCATTACCAATTTCCTCTCAAGCGGTATTTAGTGGAATGCATCAGAGAGTTGTATCATACAGCCTCGTAAACGTCAGCTGCGGTTCCGTGGGTGGGTTGAGCGGGGGTACCCGCCCAAACACGTCGAAAAAAAAAAATTTCAGTCATTTCCTCCCGACTGAAACTTTGTAAAAGTATAGCTTATCAGGTATCTAAAAGAAAACACAAAGTCAGCTGGCTGTAACGTGGTGGATTATACGTCAGCTGGACGCTTGAACATGCCAATTTATTATTTTTTCGTACACTTAATATGGCACAGCATGACATTTTACCCTACAAAAGGTCGGATAGTTCTAAATTTTTGATATGTTATATGGTATGGCTGGTAGATGCAAATTCCAAATTTCCACAACCACGCCCCCTCCGCCACCTTCAAAATCCTGGAAAAACCACAAAAAATCGGCACTTTTGTCAGTTTTTTGACTATAACTTTTGTTGAGTGTATTTTATCGAAAAATTAAATAAGCAAATTTGTAGCTTTCAAAATTTCCTATAAATATGATGCGAGGAGTATTTTTTTACAACCAGTACGAACGGCGCTATGAAGCTTCCAAAAATGGATAAAATTTCGTATTTTGAAAGATTTTCATTGTCCGCCCTCTTTAAAGCGCAATAACTCCTTAACTGTCGAGTTTAGGGCAATTTGTTCCAAATTAATCTTTTAGATAATTTTATTGGCTACCGATTGCATGCAAGCATTTTTATTTTGTGACCAATACAATCGGGTGAGGATTGATATAGTGTTTTGTTAAAATATTCTCACTAACTCATTTTTTCTCTGTATGTCTGTTTGGTTGCTGCGATTTTAAACTAACTTTGAGATAAGCCAGAAACCCAAGCGCGTGCATAAATCCTCACCCGATTGTATTGGTCACAAAATAAAAATGCTTGCATGCAATCGGTAGCCAATAAAATTATCTACAAGATTAATTTGGAAAAAATTGCCCTAAACTCGACGGTTAAGGAGTTATTACGCTTTAAAGAGGGCGGAAACTGAAAATCTTTCAAAATACGAAATTTTATCCTTTTTTGGAAGCTTCATAGCGCCGTTCGTACTGGTTGTACAAAAATACTTCTTGCATCATATTTATAGGAAATTTTGAAAGCTACAAATTTGCATATTTATTTTTTCGATAAAATACACTGAAAAAAAGTTATAAACTGACAAAAGTGCCGATTTTTTGTGGTTTTTCCAGGATTTTGAAGGGGGCGGAGGAGGCGTGGTTGTGGAAATTTGGAATTTGCATCTACCAGCCATACCATATAACATATCAAAAATTTAGAACTACCCGACCTTTTGTAGGGTAAAATGTCATGCTGTGCCATATTAAGTGTACGAAAAAATAATAAATTGGCATGTTCATGCGTCCAGCTGACGTATAATCCACCACGTTACAGCCAGCTGACTTTGTGTTTTCTTTTAGATACCTGATAAGCTATACTTTGACAAAGTTTCAGTCTGGAGGAAATGACTGACATTTTTTTTCGACGTGTTTGGGCGGGTACCCCCGCTCAACCCACCCACGGAACCGCAGCTGACGTTCACGAGGCTTTATGATATTATTCCCTTATTCTGTTCACCAATTATCATTCGAGAGGAAATGATTGACGAAATTTGTACCTGGCTCCCGGACTATATGGGTTTCCGATAATTGTTTGATGAAGTTTCTGGCAGGCTTATGCTGCTCAGATTTTTAAGAATGATTTTGATGGTGAAATTTGTGCTTGGGTGATGGAGTGCGTGAGGCTTACACGATCGATGATAGCACGAATTATAATTTAATTATTAAATAAAATGTAGGTCGGTATTGGATGATTTGATTATGTTCTTAATTTAATTGAATTTAATTAAATAAACCAATTATCCGGCTCGAAGGACCAATGTTTGGGGTAGCTTCCAATAAAGTTGATAGATGAAAAAAATGGTTCCGGAAATTAAAAACACCAAGTTTATAATCGTTATAAAATAAAGTTTATTAGACGTAATACGTCTTACCAGCTTGGTGGTTATAATCAAAGAGACCAGATAATACAGGAAAAGGTAGATGTCTTACAAAATTTCAAATATGGTGGAAATAGAGAGAACTTAAAAAAGATGACTGAATCGCCATCTAGTGCTTATTTCAATTTAATATCATTAACAAAATATAATACAAGGCTTAGATTTGCCTTAAACAAACATGTTTATCGAATAACTCAAGAACCAGAGATTGAAAGTAGTTAACCTTGTCATTGGCATTAGAAAAATCATAACATTGATTCCATGGGTAGTTGATGGCATCATTATGTAGCTCTAAATAATAAATGGATTTAACATCTCTGAATTGAAAGGTTGATGGTGTATAGTTTTGCGAGAGTGTTATAGTATATGTACAAAACAGTAAATCGTGATCAGGAAAACCATCTAAGGACACTTGGTCCTGTAAAAGAACATATGATAAATCCGAAACTAACATTAAGTCAAGAAGACTAGGAGTAGAATTAGGGGCAAAACGAGTGGCATGTGAGTTGGATACTGAAAGTGCGGCTGTTGCAATTTCATCTCTTAGTTGATTAGCACGAGAATCATACAGCAGAAGATCTGCATTGAAATCACCACAGATGACAATATGCTCATACAACAAAGAGAATTCCCGAATGGCTGCAAACATAGGTTCAGGAGAAAACTTTTATTAGGGTTATAACCAACACCCACACCGACCTCCAAGAGAAGATATTCTATGCCCTTCTCATCAGGCTTATGAATCTTGAAGCGTATATGGAATGCTGCGAGTACTGTGAAACAAAAGATGGCGAATAAAGAAGAATGCAAAACAAAATAGGTTCGTCGATACCAAATGCACATTAACTGAATGCAAGAGCTTGAAGCCAGGCTCCGCTCTGCCCTTCAATGTGAAGTCTTCGTTTGCCAAGAAATATTGGCCAGACAAGGGACGTGTTTCCGGTTGACTCGTAAAGTGACGAGCATAATAAGACATAAAGACATATAGAATAGCGTACGCAGTGATTTTCCCAGCGTATAAAAGAATAGGGCATTTCGGAAGATTTCGTTCCCTATCGAGGTTATATAAAAAATGAATTGATGCTTTCATCAATATGGCCGCGGAAATACAGCTCCAAAAAATAATTAGCAATAATTGTATTTAAGTTTATTTCTATTTTTTAAAATAACACAATTTCAATTTAGATAAAAGTGCAAATTTAAAATATAAATAATTCTGACTTTTCATTGTTTTCCCAGGCTGCTGCTATTTTGCTTTCATGTATCATCTACAACCACAGCATATCAGTTCTTGGAATCTTTGGAGTGATGGTTGTTTTCCTTGCTATATTTCTCCGAGTATACTGTAACCAAAGAATAAAGGCAATTCGTAGTCGAGCAGAGGCGATACGTCCCAAGCTATCTGTCTAGCTTGGTACATAAGATAATTCATAAGACATTTGCTTTGTGTTTTTTTCTCGAATTTGTTAAAATATTCACTAATTAATCCTAGATAGGCTGTTGTTAATTTTTGTTTATATAATAAACATACCACTCAACGAAAATACTAAAATATGCTTATATTTCATACTTAAAACTTAAGTCTCTCGGTAACTACTTATTATTATAGCTTCTATTATTTATGCAACTTTTTTTTTAGGTGACGACTCTATGAGGTCTTTTAATTTTAATTGTAATTTTTAAAAAAGTTACAGAACAACATTTGTAATTATAAAAACATATAGTTATTATTGTATTTTTTATATTGTTGTAGAAGTAAAACACATGTATATTTTTATTAAGAAAAAAGAAGCTATTCCCAATTCGTGTTTGTAGTAATTATTAAAAATTCATTAAAATGAAAATAAAACATGAATATTGAGTTCCCAATTTTTGATATCTTCTCAGGGTTTTATTACGTATTATTAAGTAAAATAATCTTCGAAAGGCTAAATAATAGATACACATTACATATTTTTGTGTTGATAACACTATTTTAAAACTTTTCTAGTCTTCATTCAGGCAAAGCCTTGTCATTCAAAATTCTGAAAAAAATGTCTGAACTGACTAAAAATGAATTAAAAAATCGACATTGACGGTTTCGACTTCAGATACCACTGATAACGAAATTTCGGTATCAGATTGGTTATAATAAGTAATAATTTCAGTATCCAAGTTAATATATTTTTTATGGACAAACTAATTTACATCGTTTTCTTTAACTCGAAGAGAATGCTCTAACAACTCAGCTTTGATAAAAAAAAATTCAATTTGTTGAAAAGCTTATGCTGCGCTTTGCTTGAATGTATAAAGTTTAAGCTATTCGGTTACAAAATTTTAGCGTTGTTTTTTTTTTGCAACTTTTCTTGAAATCGGAAAGTTTACATTTATTGCTTTCGTCAACTATTTTGAGAAGAACCTATTAACAAAAACAAAATAAAAGGTTTTTACTTTGTTTATAGGGCAAGTACTGGTTTCGTGCAGAAAAAAAATCAAGGTTTTAATTCAACATGACATTACGATGAGAGAGAGAAACCCAAAAAGTGGTTTTCGCTACACCTTCCATCGGTCTGTCTCTGCGAATAAGCGCTATTTTACGCCATGCTACAGCCTAAACATATTGACGGATTTTCTTCAAACTTTATACATGTATAGCAGTTAAGAAAATTGGTTGTCCAGGTTTTTTTAAATTTCGATTTAGCCCGACTCAAACTGGTACATACCTTTTAAGTAACGGTTTTTTTCATGTTGAATTTTATCGAAAACTGCTCTAACGATTTTGATTAAACTCAAAGTTTAGCTAACTTAAAGCATTTTTAACAAAACTGCGTTTTTCGTTTTTGGCTCAAACGAAAATAATGGTCGTAACGAAAATAAAGGTTTAAACGGCTTTTTTCAAATGACCATAAGTTCGCCACGGCTTGATAGAATTGACACAAAGTTCGTTTGGCATAGTTCTCCATAGTTTTTTATAGGATGGCATTGCAAATGTTTGAGTAAGGCCTTTCAAAACGGTGGCTCCCATACAACGAGCCGTTGAGTTTTAGCCAACTTTTTTGGTTTTTTCTAATTTTGCTCGAAAATGGCCCTAACGATTTTTATTGTAAATACACTATAATAATCTGTAAATTTGTTCATAGAAGCTCTTGATCTGTATTATTATTTTAGTGAAATAAAATATTATTCTCTCTTGTTACTACTTAAAGCAATCACGTCTATTAGCTTTCTAATAGGTAATAGGTTATGGGCCCAGATCCGAAAGAATAAATAGTTCTTGAATATTCTTAAATATATAAATTTAAAAAAAAAATGAACGGACTATCTCTGGAAAACTTATTTGTCGCGAAAATTATTCCACATGGAAAATTTCAGCCCAAGCATTCCTTGATCTTGATGATTTGTGGACAAATATAATAGATTGTAAGTTGGACGCAAACGGAGCACCTACACCAGATGTGGATGAAACCAAGGATAGGAAGGCTCGGAGCAAACTAACGCTAATCATAGATCCGATGTGCTATGTACACATCCAGAGCGCAGACAGCAAGACAACTATGGCAAAAGCTAGCAGATGCCTATGAGGACAACGGACTTACTCGTCGTGTAGGCCTCCCGCGGAAGCTGATTACTACGTCCATGTCGAATTGTGGCTCAATGGATAAATACGTTAACGCGATCATGTCAACTGCTCAATCCTTGAATGGAATTGGTTTTCCAATTAATGAAGAGTGGGTTGGAGCACTGTTGTTGGCTGGTTTGCCTGAAGAGTATCGACCAATGATAATGGCACTGGAAAACTCTGGGGTGAAAATTACGGGCGATGCGATAAAAACAAAATTATTGCTCAACAGCGTTTCATGCACACAATAATTTCAAGAATGCACAACATGCAGCGTAAAGGTCCTTAATGTAGAAAATGTCAGAAATTTGGACATATTGCCAAAGACTGTCGTTCGAGAAACCAAGGCGACGATGTTAAGAAAATCCTGATGTTTTTAGTTGTGTCTTGTCTACACTCGGTGTTGATGGCAAAAGAATCTTGGTACTTTGATTCTGGAGCCACGTCCCATATGACTTTTAACAAAAACATTCTGGATCATATTAACGAGGATACTGGGACGGAAGTTGCGGCAAACAAGGGAACGATGCAGGTGAAAGGCTGTGGTAAGGCAACGCTAAGACCAAGCTGCAACTCATCAGCAATAGAAGTTAGTGACATCAAATATATTCCCGAACTATCTGCAAACCTTCTGTCGGTCGGTCGAATTGTAGACCAAGGACATACTGTGGTGTTCAGCAACAAAAATGTCAATGTCATCAATTCTAAAAACCAGATAATTTCAACAGGTTCATATGTTAATAGCCTATATAAATTGGATACAAAAGCGATAAGAGAAGCTGCACTTGGATGTGGTCCCAAAAGCAGCAAAGAGCTTTGGCATAGAAGAATGGGTCATCTCAATTCAGACAGCCTGGAAAAATTGAACAGTGGACTGGCTACTGGAATCAGCTTCACCAACAAAGCAGGTAAAGATTGCAAAAATTGTGCGATAGGGAAGCAAGCGAGGTTCGCATTCAACAAATGCGGAAGCAGAGCCAGCCAATTGCTGGAGGTGGTACATTCGGACCTTTGTGGACCGATGGAAAATAGCTCGCTTGTCACCAAGCGAGCTATTTTCCATCAAATACAAATATTTTCTGACATTTATTGACTACAAATCTAGAAAAATATTCGTCTATTTTCTTAAGACGAAAACAGATTGGGAAGTATCATCAAGCTTCGAAGATTTCTACTTGTATGCCGAAAAGCAAAGTGGACATAAGATAAAAACGCTCCGCACGGACAATGGTAAAGAGTTCTTAAATAAAAAGTTTCAAAACATTCTTAAGAAAAATGGAATTCATCATCAAACAACGAACGTGCATACACCGCAGCAGAATGGATTAGCAGAGCGGAACAATCGGTCGATTGTCGAAAAAGCTAGATGTATGCTTGCAGATGCCAATTTGTCAAAAGTTTTTTGGGCTGAAGCCGTGTCGTACTCGGTGTATATACTGTCCGTTCTCCATCCAGAGGTATAGGAAAAACACCAGAGGAAGCGTGGACTGGAAGGAAGCCCGACCTGTCACACAAAAGATTTTGGGACTGTTGCAATGGCTCACATTCCTAAAACCAACAGACGAAAATGGGACCCAAAAGCCAACGAATGTATCAAGACGGGATACGATGAACACACTAAAGGCTATCGTCTTTACGATCCAGTGAAAAAAACATATTTTCAAAAGCCGGGATGTAATTTTTATTAATGAAGATTCTGTTATTGCTGGAAAAATGTCATCTACAACTAGCAACCCTTATCAATACGTCATGGATGAAGTTACAGCCGAACAACAGTCACCAATCAGTCCAGCGCTCCCTCAACAATCGGAATTCAACCAATTGCAGCCGCCGGTGATGAGGCGTAACGAAAGGGAGCGCAAAGTGTCAGGCAAGTATAGTGATTTTGTCATTCCGAACATTGATTTTCCCTCGTCTGAAATTTCTGAAGGTCAACATATTGAACAAACAGAGGAGGCCATTTCATCAAATATGCGGGATTCCTTAGACGCAATGGAACCCTTGTATGGTTTTACTGGGCTTACTGCACCTGATGTTGCACAGGTTGCACATCGAAATATAGTCGATCCTGAGACACCTGAAGAAGCGCTGGCCTGTCCTAAAGCAAATGAATGCAAGCTGGCAATGCAAGAAGAGTAGGTATCACTCTTTGCTAGCAAATGACACATGGTCGCTCACTGAATTAGCGGAAAACAGAAAAGCGATCAAATGCAAATGGGTTTTCCGAACGAAGCTTGACGTAACTGGACGCATTGATCTATACAGCTAGACTAGTCATCAAAGGTTACTCGCAGCGAAAGGGAGTGGATTATGAAGAAACTTACTCTCCTGTTGTTTGTCATAGTTCGCTACGATACCTTTTTGCTCTCGCTGTTCAAATGGAGTTGAAAATTGAACAAATGGACGCAATAACGGCATTCCTTCAGGGAGAACTTTTCGAAGAGATCTATATGGAACAACCATTATATTTCGAAAACAAGGATTGCAAATCAAAGATGTGTCGGTTAAAAAAAGTCTTATATGGTTTAAAGCAATCTAGCAGAGTTAGGAATTATGCGCTGGACGAAGCTTTGAAAACGTTTTGTTTAGAAAAATCGAAATATGACCCTTGCGTTAACCATAAAATTAAAGAAGGAAACACAGCTACATCAAAAATTTAAAATGAAAGAACTGGGTGAAGCAACTCAATTTCTTGGAATACGAATTAGCCGGGAAAAAGATGTGATTGGATTGGATCAAAAACAATACCTACATTGAAAAAATTCTCGAAAAATTTGGCATGAGTAATTCAAAACCAGTTACAATACCAATGAATTCTAGTGAGAAATTATTATCAGCAGACTGTCCTAAAGACAAAAAGAAAGACGATATGCAAAATATTCCCTATCAAGAAGCTATTGGATGTCTTATGTATTTGTCGCAGTGTACACGTCCAGATATTTGTTTTGCAGTAAATATACTAAGTCGGTATAATTCAAATCCTGGACTTCGACACTGGGCTGCAGTCAAACACATATTTAGATACTTACGTGGAACATCAAAACTGAAACTACAATTTAAAAAAGGCGGGAGTCAAATTATTGTTGGATATACTGATGCTGATTGGGCTACTGGCACTGATGACCGAAAATCAACAACTGGGTATGTGTTTATTGCTCAAGGTGGAGCAATATCTTGGTGCTCCAAAAAGCAACAGACAACTGCTTTATCCACCTGTGAGTCCGAGTATATAGCTCTTTCAGCCGCAGTTCAAGAAGCTCTCTGGTGGAACGGGCTGCAAACACAGCTTAAGAAAGAAAAGGAACCTCTTCAAATTTGCTGCGACAATCAAAGCACTATCTATTGCTATTGCAAAGACGAGCGGATTCCATCCCAGGACGAAGCATAGACATTCGTCACCATTTTGTGCAAGGTACATTGTCTAACGGTGAGATACAACTCAATTATATCAGTACAGATAAACAAATCACCGATGCACTAACAAAACCTTTAAATTTTGTTAAACTTAATATATTCCGAAATGCTATGGTGTAACGAGCTGCTTTGCCAAATGGTCCAGGCTGGCATCTTAACTCCCGTAGCTCAATAGTGGGTTCTTGGACCAGAACTTATTACAAAAAAAAAAAAAAAAAATAAAAAAAATTGGCCGGCTTGTTTGTCCAGATGTTTTCGGACTTGCGAGAAGTTTTACTTAACCCTCCCTAAATTGGTTGTCTTCCTTTGCCAGGACAACCCCATAACTAGGCTTCTTCTCCTCTCAGGCCATCACCCTTCTCTCCTCTCACAACCTCATCCCTTTATAAATGGGCTTACTCCATCCCATTTTTAGTTTTTCAATTCTCAAAATAAAAAAAATACCATTCCACTCATTTTAATTCATAGATAAATTATAACTTTTTTATTAATCTATATAATTGTATGTAATTATGATTAATTAACCCTAGAAGACTAATGTTCGTCGATTCGACGAACACATTTTTCTTTTTCTTGAATTCCTTTTTACCCTTTTACGCAATCGCTTTCGTTCTTTGTGTAGCTCTAGTCATCCATGAGTTCTTGTTGTGTGCGGACGCTGGGATACTTGTGTGATCAGGTAAGGGTGGTTTTTAGGGAAAAATAGCACGATCGTTCGTCGAAACGACGAACATTAGCTTTAATGTAACATTTAGCGACTAGGACTTCCAACATTGCACTCAACTCTCAGGACTAATATTTAACTTAATACTGCCAAATATGAAAAATCTTCAACAGAGAACAGCTCAGTTGAAATCAGCCCGAAAAAAAGAAAGATTTTCAAATTGTGTCCTTCAAAAAAGCGGCGTATGACGAAATCCATATGTGGAAAGTGCAAAATCAATATATGCGGAGAACACAAAATTGAAGTTTGCACCAAATGTACAAATTAATTTTTTTTAATATTATTGTTATTTTTATTCGTTTTGTTATGAATTAATGTTTATGTTTTTGTTATTTTGAATTAATATTTTTATTTATTTTTATAAAAAAAAAAAATCAAGAAAAAGTGATCTCATAAAACCTTTGTTCCTATAGAAAATAAGAAAATAAAGACTTATGTTTCTGAAACTTAAAATTAAAACTTTGTGTTTTATTACAAAAAAGAGCCAAAGAAAATAAGTTATTGATAATAACAAGAATTTGTCAATTACTTTTGCCACAAATTGATTTTGAACATTACGTCGTCGATTCGACGAATGATTAGTCTATATGTACTAAAAAATATGATTAGTCTTCTAGGGTTAAGGTACTTACCTATATTTCTTTAAATTTAAATCAATAAAATTAATTAGAGTAAAAAAAAATTAATAGGTATTTAAATCTTGCAACCAAATTTAACATTCAATTTTAAACATATGGCAACTCTTTTTGACTTTTTATTAAAGAAGAAAAAAATTTAAGCTTCGCGCACAAAAACGTCTTCGGATTTATTATGAAATTTGGATCGCACTTCCTCTTTTATATTTACCTTTTTTCGTTTTATTTTACTCAATGGTCCCCACTTTAAAACCCCCGTAAATTCGCGCACTTGATTTTTTTATATGTAGGTATAGGTATATAGATAAATATTTAATCAGGTAAAAATATACTCTTAGCCAAACTCACCCTTTGCATCCTCTTGAAGTGGCCACTGCAGCTGGAGTTAGGTATATGGTGGTAGATACCGCAGGTATCTTTTCGATTTAATTTATTTGCCTTTACTTGCACCACTCAACACTGATTTTAATATTTTACTATATTAACACATATGCAAAAAAAGATCGCGAATTTAATTTAAACAATTTAAACGCGCGTTGCTACGCTAAAAAAATAAAATGCACGACTGGGTCGCACGTACTTGCTCTGTGGGTGCAATAGTACGACGAAAACAAACTTTTCGATCAATAAGAACAACTCATTTTTGAAAAATTTGGTAAAAACTAAAAAAAAATCGCGAATTTAATTTAAACAAGCGGTACCCGGCGCGCGTTGCTACGCTAAAAAAATAAAATGCACGACTGGGTCGCACGTACTTGCTCTGTGGGTGCAATAGTACGACGAAAACAAACTTTTCGATCAATAAGAACAACTCATTTTTGAAAAATTTGGTAAAAACTAAAAAAAAATTGGCTAAAACTGGAAAACTCGATATACGGAAGCTAACGTTAAGTCACCTTTAGTATATCCAATTTAGATGTCGTCTTTTGGGTGATATAAATGATATAAATTTCCGCTTATGGCCAAATTAATAAAACTGATATTACCAATTTCCGCTATTATCATGTGTAGCCAAAAACTAAAAATGCAGTTTTCTTTGAAGTATTCTATATTATGTAACATACAAAGTTTCATACAAATCGGGCGAGCCTTTTTTGAGTAATTAGAAAAAACGAAAAAATTGGCCAAAATCTAATGGATCTTTGTATAGGAGCCACCACTTAAAAAAAGAAAATGAAAAAAAATCAATGCCATCTGAAAGGAAGCTAAAAGAAACTATACCAAACAAAGTTTGAGTGAATTCGATGCGACCGTTGACAACTTATGGCCATTTGAAAAAAAGCCGTTAAGAGCAGATCTCCGTTATTTGCATTTTAAGCCAAAAACTGAAAACGCAATTCTCTTAAAAACACTAAACGAATATAACACACAAAGTTTAATCAAAATCGTTAGAGCCGTTTTCGAGCAAATTAGAAAAAACCAAAAATATTGGCTAAAACTTATCGGCTCGTTGTATGGAAGCCACCGTTTAGAAAGGCCTCAGTGAAAAATTTACAAAGCCATCCTATAGAAAACTATAAAAAACTATGTCAACCGAAATTTGAGTCGATTCAATCGAACCGTTGTGAACTTATGGCTATTTGAAAAAAAGCCGTTAAAACCAGATTTTCGTTAGAACGATTTGAGCCAAAAACGAAAAACGCAGTTTTGTTAGAAATGCTTAAAGTAAGCTAAATTTTGAGTTTAATCAAAATCGTTTGAGCCGTTTTCGAGAAAATTCAAATTGAAAAAAACCGTTACTTGAAAGGTACCAGTTTGAGCCGGGCTAAAACGAAATAAAAAAAACCTCGACAACCGTTTTCCTTCAAACTACTATATATCAAGTTTAAAGAAAATCCGTCAAGCGGTTTAGGCTGTAGCATGACGTGAAAAAGCGCACATCCGCACAGACGCACAGACAGACCAACGGACGGTATGGCGAAAACCACGATTTTTTTTTTCTGCACAAAACCAATACTTGCTCTATAGAGCAAGTAAAAAGCCAAAGTTTTGAGGTATACAATTCGAATATAGTTTGAGTGGTTTTACCACGGCCACGTAAGATTAAGAACTTTTGTCAATTCCAAGACTTGCAGTTCATCCGTAAGTACATCAACTGAGAACAAATTCAAAACGATTCCATAGAGCAGACTTAAATGTTTGATAACAGCTAATTTTTTGGTCTCACTATATCGTCGTACAAAAGTAGTGCACGGCACTTGAATACCTTCTAATAAAGAGTTGAATATTAGGAGGATCTTATCTAGAACATTATCAAAACCAAGCAGTGGGAGAAGTTGGTTAGGACTTTCAATTCGAATGGACCGCCATCAAAAACTGTCGCTGAGTGGAAAAGAGTAAGTAGTAATCGTAGCTTTTTGTTGCAAGCAATGTTAAAACTCAAATTTTTATTAGATTTGGACGCTGCGAAATTACAAAATAAAAAAGAAGCTAACCCAGAACAAAGGTTCATTAAAGAAAACTGGAGGCGGTCCATTTGTTTTGGATTTTTTTTATTATTTTTGAATAAATTTGCAAATAAATCAGTTCATATCCTGTGCATTTAAAGTGTGCCTTGCTTTCTGATTGTTGACTTTTCTCTTTTTATTTGAATATACATATTTTAATTTGAAATCATATAACACTAAAGTAATATTTTCAATTTTAACTTTTGTATTATTTGCCGTCAAATTACTTCTCAAAAATCAAAAATGTATGGATGTGACACCTAAATAGGTGTCACTCAATTTTCATTGCAAAAAGGCGACAGCCACGGTGATTGTGACCTTACATGATACCAAATTCGCGATTGTGACTATCAACTATCACCTTACAAAATTCCACCCCAGCCTTTTGACACCTTGTTTTTGGATTGTCATTTTGTTCCAAAAAATATTTTTTTTATTGTATTTATTTTAAAAATCTGTCGCAATAAACAGAAAATTTATAAAAAAAATATAAAATCGGTAACAGGGCTTTGCTTTTCCTAGATATTTATATCTGGGACATGCAAATGAACCCACGTTCGTGCGAGAATCGGTAGTGCAAACAAAAGTGAAACAAAATTGAATGCATGTTCGCCAATGCAGGCAAAATAATCTTCAAATAGTATTATTTGCCATATAGTGAAGTGAAATCCGAAAAGAAAGTGAAGTGTTTCATCAAATAGAATGCAATAAAATAAATGTCATTAAAGGAATATAAAAAATATTGAATCGAATGAACTTATGGTACTTTAGTATGCACATAATATACATAAAACAGAAATACAAAAAAAAATATTAGCCGTCTGCGCGAAAGAGACGGATAACCCACTCCCGACTCCCCAAACAAAAATTTTATTGAGTCGGTTCGGATATGTTGTTTATAGGGTTTTCACACCGAGCCGAAAACCCGGTTTTCGGCTAAAAGTTTACGAAAACCTGAAAATCGTTCACACCGGACTTTTCAAGTTTTCGTTTGACATTTCACTTCATTTTGACAACTGACTATCAAATTTTGTATCAATAACTTTTTCTTAGCTGAAAACCGTGACCGTTTAGATAATATTTGTAAAAAAAATGAATTCTGACCAATTAAAACTAATTTTTTTTCATAAGAATAAAATGGAACAAAGTTTGACCATTTTGTTAAACTTGACTTCATCTCAAGCTGCTTTCAGAAGCAGAAAACGTCGTTATATATTGCAGTTCCTAAGACTTTGGCAGAAAAAAAAGCATTGATGAATGCAATGAATAATAGTGCAAGACCAAGGAGCATGTGGACAAAAGTAAGCTTCCAATAACAATTAATTTACACAAAGAATCTTTATAAATATCTAAATATCGCAGATTCGTACAAGCACTTTTTGGGAAAAAGAAGTGTTGGAAAACGACGATAATTACTTTAAGCAACACTTAAGAATGACTCGCCAAACATTCAACATTCTCTGCAGAGAACTAAAAAGTATGGAATTGCGGGATACAAATTTTAGGAAGTGTATACCTCTAGAAAAAAGAATAGCCATCGCCATATTTACGCTGGGATCATCTGCCGAGTACAGGACCGTTTCAGCAATTTTTGGGGTTGGTTGCTGCTTCCAGCATGGACATGAAAGGAAGAGTATGCTATCCAACAATTGACCGATCCCAAAAGTCTAGTACAGCAACCAAGGACTCATTGATTGCTCCATTTGCCACCCTTAAAGTTCTCTTAAAATTTTTGGAACGTAATGACGAAGACGATTTCGAATTTATTTAATACGTTTGGACTTTTATTTCCATTCATTTACAACACATTTTTGTCAAAATATACTCAATTAAAAACATTAATTTCAAAGGCCAATGACGTCTAAGATATACATAAATATTCTATTATAAAATAATTAGAAGACTATCAGTCGATAAAGATTGAATCTTCAAAATCAGGTTATAAATTCTCAACGCTGGACCCAACTTAATAGCCAATCTATTTACAACATCCGAACGTTTTAAAAGTAATAACGACTGCCCATCTATGTCTTGATCTTTGAAAACTTCCGCCTCATTGGGATAGAACTTGTTAAAGTACTCAGTAACTTGGCTAGCTGACCAGTTCTTGACGACTGGTATTTCAGACGATTCGTGATTGTTTGTTGGCTGTTGTTGTTTAGGATTCGGCAAAGACTCTAAAACAGAACTTGGTGAGGGTGACATGCTGGCATTTGGTGACGGACGTAAAATAGGACTTTGCGAAGGCAGTTTCTTAATAACATCGTTTTCAATTTCTTCCGAATGGACTGTTAATACTTCGGTTGCAATATTTGCTTTAGTGTCCACATCTATTGACTCCGGTAGTGTAGGCAGCGTTGGCGGAGCTGGGGTGCCCAAAACTTTCAGCAAAGACTTGGCTTTAGGAATTGTACACTTTGAACAAAACCATTTAGACTGTGTCGGAAATCGAGCCATACTTGGGATGTGAAAAGCAAAGTGAAACGACTTAACACACTTTGTACATGTTATAAGCTCTCCCTGAAAACAAATTTATTTGATACATTAACAGGTCGTCTGTTTTTGGGTATAATAAAACTTACATCTTCAGTCCCCTCATAACAGGATGCACATATTTGGCAAACTTCACTTGCACCTCTTGCGTAGATAAGTTAGGTACTTTATTTTGTTCCTGTAGAAGTGTCCAGAGAGGTTGAGCTCCTCGCATCGTACAACAGCGATCTTACCGCCTTGCAGCAGGTATTTTGCGGCCACGGACGCTAGGTATCTATCTCAAAAAAAAAACTTTTGTCTTCATATATATAACGTATTCTGCAGGAGCTATTTGAAAAATATACCAAACTAAATTTTAACCATTTCGGAAATGTGTTTTTTCAATGTATGGACAGTTAAACATAAAAAAACATTAACAGCAGGTTTCTGTTATTTGCATTTTTAGTCAATACTAGTATCGCCCATTGGCCAAAAGTTCGTCCAAAACTGTGTGTGTGTTTTTTTTTTTTTTGACGTTTATGCGCTTTTTAGGTGTGTTTGGAAAGAAAGAAAGAAAGAACCACAACAAACTAATAGGGTTTTCACACTGAGCTGAAAACACGATTTTCGTTGAAAACCCCCAAAACCTGAACGAAAACACAAGTTTTATAGGGTTTTCACACCGAGCCGAAAACCCGGTTTTCGGCAAAAAGTTTACCAAAACCTGAAAAGTGTTCACACCGAACATTTCAAGTTTTCGTTTGACGTTTCACTTCATTTTTACAGCTGACTGTCAAATATTTGTATCAATAAATTTTTCTTAGTTGAAAATTAATCGTGTAGATAATATTTGTGAAAATAAATGTGAAAATATAAATAAAATAAATGAATTCGAACCAAATAAAACTAATTTATATTCATAAAAAGAAATTGCAACAAAATATTAACATTTTGTTAAACATCACGTCATACCAATCTTCTATTAGAAGAAGAAAGCGTAAATATATATTGGAAATCGTAAAACTTTATCAGAAAATAAAAGCGTTGGACAGTACAACGGGAAATATTAATAGACCAAGGAGTATGTGGACAAGGGTAAGCTTCCAATAACAATTAATTTACACAAAGAATCTATATAAATATTTTAATGTCATAACACAGATACGTACAAGCACTTTTTGGGAAAGAGAAGTGTTGGAAAACAACGATGATTATTTTAAGCAACATTTCAGGATGACTCGCCAAACATTCAATATACTCTGCAGGGAACTTAAAAATCTGGGAATGCAAGATACAAACTATAGGAAGTGTATACCTGTAGAAAAAAGAATAGCCATCGCATTATTTACGCTGGGATCATCTGCCGAGTACAGGACCGTTTCTGCTATCTTTGGCGTTGGAATATCCACAGTGTACATTATTTTGAAAACATTTTGTGAGGAAGTTTGGCGTGTTCTCAAACCAAAACATATATGTGCGTATCCACTCAATGAAGATATTATAAAAGAAAACGTGAATGGTTTCGAAAAACTTGGTTTCCCACAGTGTTTTGGAGCTATTGGTATGTATCTATGTACCTACATGTAGGTATAGTTAATCTTCTTAAAAATTGTTTTCAATTTCAAGATGGTTGCCATATTGAGATTAAACCCCCTGTTGAAGACGCTGTAGATTATTACAATTATAAAGGATGGTACTCAACTGTTCTACTAGCCGTGGTTGATTATCGGTAGGAATATCGGAAATGGATGCAAAACATAATTCTAATACACCTATATAGTTACAGATTTCTTTATATAAGCGTAGGAAGTCCAGGCCGGTGCAATGACTCTCAGATATACGAAGATTCTTATGTAAGACAACAGCACCGGCAACCAATTTTAAAGGATATGTCAAAGGAAATAGGCGGAGTGAATGTTCCCGTTGTCCTTATCGGAGATTCAGCTTTTAGGTTTTCAGAATCTCTAATGAAACCGTATCCTTTTGATACTAACGCTTCATTAGAAGAAAAGAACTTCAACTACGCTCTTTCAAAATGTCGAAGAGTTGTAGAAAACAGTTTTGGACATCTCAAAGCAAGATTCAGAAGAATCGGAAAGGGTCTTGATAATCGCATAGGAAATAGCAACTTAATAATAAAAGCATGCTGTGTTTTACATAATTTTCTTAATAATCATAAGGATGAAATTAATATTCAATGGCTGAAAAATTTGAAAAATAGTACACAGAGAGAGCAGCCAGACCAGTCCACTCAGATAGACGACTATAACATTACACCTTCAATAATACGAAATGCCATCAGCATGCATTTAGGTAAGGAAAAACTTTATACTCAATTAATTCCTTATCAACTCATTGCATTTTCAACCACATAATCGTAAATACAACACTTACACATACAAAACAAAACCAACGTCCTTTTCACAATAATTCAAGACACCCTTTTCAATTTCGTTACAATAAAAAACACTAAAATTGAATAGATATTATATTTTATTTGTCAAACATTTTAAAAAACTTTTCATTAAATGACTTGGCTTCTTCTACAAACTCCCTTAACAGGGAAAGTTTTTCGGTCTCCACTTCCATGAATTTCACATCAGCTTCTTTGCATTCTGCCATAAAATTGTCCATTTTTGCTTCATATTTAGCACGCTCAATTTTTTTTTTCTTCGCAGCTGGAGTTGATGTTGAAGAATATGAAACGAGTGAGGCTTCTATGTCCTCGTACTGGGACGAGGAATATCTCCTAGACGACTCCCCAGAGGCCGGAAATATTTCAAGGGAAGTGCCAGCTGAAAATTAATAAAAATAAATGAAAATATGTTCTGTAAAAAAATGTTATTTTATTTTAATTTACCGGTCGGGTCGCTATCCTCCACAATAAAATCTAAGTTGTAGATTTTATGTTCCCCCAGAATGGCATGTATTTTTGGGTACAAAGGCCATTCTGACGGGGAACCTCCGGATGGGCCAATAACTTTTTTTTCACCCCTAAAAGAGAAATAATAAATGATATATAAATATGTTTATATTGTTGCAGTTATTTGTTAATTAACTTACTTATATTTGGTGGTCAAGTTATGTATCTTCATTTTCACCTCATCCGGAGTATATTGGACGTTCCGACCAACAAATCCCTCTGCCATTTCCTTAAATATATGGGAGTTTTTCCGGCTTCCTCTTAGGTCCTTCTCCTTCTCAGCCCATAACTGAAGGAGATATTCCTCGTCCAGTGGATCCCAAGTCTTCCTCTTCTTGAATTTTCGTTTTTCTTCCATTTTCTGTAAAAAACATGTAAAATTTTAATTTTTCTATTCATCTTACAAACAAAATTACTTACCACAATCTAGAACTTTTATTTTTGATACAACGCGCGCGATAACTTAGCTTGTAATTAATAACGCTGTTTGATTTTTGTTTGACGTTTATTATTTTTTTTAGGCGTGTTCATTGTATATCACAACAAGTTTAGGTGTGTTTGCTTTGTATCCCAACAAGTTTTCGACAGGTTTTATATAAAACCAGTCGTTTTATAAAACTTGTGATGAGGAAAAACGTATGGTAAAACTTGTGTTTTCGTTCAGGTTTTGCTGTTTTTTCGCGAAAACCGCGTTTTAGCTCGGTGTGAAAACCCTATTACCATACATTTTTGCTAAACACAAGTTTTCGAAAACAACTAGTTTTATATAAAACCTGTCGAAAACTTACCTCTGTTCGCGTACATTTTGTGCCAAAAAATGAAAACTGTCAAAATTTCTCAAATGAGAGAAAAATTTCTCTCACTTACCGAAAAGTACACGAACGCTTTTTGTGTAAAAACTTGAAAAACGTCAAATTCGAATTTTTTGATTGGTTAACTCTTCGCGGTAAGGGTCATCTGCAACAACAAATGTTTACGTCATTCGATTTTGACAGAGTTCAAGTTTTTACCAGATGAAATTTCAGTGGGCAAAAACTTGCAAATAAATGAACGAAAGAATAAAACAGCTGTTATTTTCTTTCGTTCATCTTTCGTTCATCTCTCAGTACGCGAACGCTTTTTGTGTTAATGTAAACGTATGAAATCGAATGCAAACTGTTTCATTTGGGTACGCGAACAGAGGTCTTGTTGGAATACAAAGTAAACACACCTAAGTTTGTTGTGATTCTTTCTGAACACATCTAAGTTTGTTGTTATTCTTTCCAAACACACCTAAAAAGCGCATA
This sequence comes from Platycheirus albimanus, assembly GCA_916050605.2. NCBI lineage: Eukaryota > Metazoa > Arthropoda > Insecta > Diptera > Syrphidae > Platycheirus > Platycheirus albimanus. The sequence goes on from OU696696.1 coordinate 251,077,884, forward strand.
AACGTCAAAAAAAAAAAAAAAAAAAACAAACACAGTTTTGGCCGAATTTTTGGCCAATGGGCGATACTAGTATTGACTAAAAATGCAAATAACAGAAACCTGCTGTTAATGTTTTTTTGTTTAACTGTCCATACATTGAAAAACACATTTCCGAAATGGTTAAAATTTAGTTTGGTATATTTTTCAAATAGCTCCTGCAGAATACGTTATATATATGAAGACAAAAGTTTTTTTTTGAGATAGATACCTAGCGTCCGTGGCCGCAAAATAAATGCTGCAAGGCGGCAAGATCGCTGTTGTACGATGCGAGGAGCTCAACCTCTCTGGACACTTCTACAGGAACAAAATAAAGTACCTAACTTATCTACGCAAGAGGTGCAAGTGAAGTTTGCCAAATATGTGCATCCTGTTATGAGGAGACTGAAGATGTAAGTTTTATTATACCCAAAAACAGACGACCTGTTAATGTATCAAATAAATTTGTTTTCAGGGAGAGCTTATAACATGTACAAAGTGTGTTAAGTCGTTTCACTTTGCTTGTCACATCCCAAGTATGGCTCGATTTCCGACACAGTCTAAATGGTTTTGTTCAAAGTGTACAATTCCTAAAGCCAAGTCTTTGCTGAAAGTTTTGGGCACCCCAGCTCCGCCAACGCTGCCTATACCACCGGAGTCAATAGATGTGGACACTAAAGCAAATATTGCAACCGAAGTATTAACAGTCCATTCGGAAGAAATTGAAAACGATGTTATTAAGAAACTTTCTTCGCAAAGTCCTATTTTACGTCCGTCACCAAATGCCAGCATGTCACGCCCACCAAGTTCTGTTTTAGAGTCTTTACCGAATCCTAAACAACAGCCAACAAACAATCACGATTCGTCTGAAATACCAGTTGTCAAGAACTGGTCAGCTAGCCAAGTTACTGAGTACTTTAACAAGTTCTATCCCAATGAGGCGGAAGTTTTCAAAGATCAAGACATAGATGGGCAGTCGTTATTACTTTTAAAACGTTCGGATGTTGTAAATAGATTGGCTATTAAGTTGGGTCCAGCGTTGAGAATTTATAACCTGATTTTGAAGATTCAATCTTAATCGACTGATCCAACCATAGGATGGTAGTCTTCTAATTATTTTATAATAGAATATTTATGTATATCTTAGACGTCATTGGCCTTTGAAATTAATGTTTTTAATTGAGTATATCTTGACAAAAATGTGTTGTAAATGAATGGAAATAAAAATCCAAACGTATTAAATAAATTCGAAATCGTTAAGAGAACTTTAAGGGTGGCAAATGGAGCAATCAATGAGTCCTTGGTTGCTGTACTAGACTTTTATGATCGGTTAATTGTTGGATAGCATACTTTTCCTTTCATGTCCATGCTGGAAGCAGCAACCAACCCCAAAAATTGCTGAAACGGTCCTGTACTCGGCAGATGATCCCAGCGTAAATATGGCGATGGCTATTCTTTTTTCTAGAGGTATACACTTCCTAAAATTTGTATCCCTCAATTCCATACTTTTTAGTTCTCTGCAGAGAATGTTGAATGTTTGGCGAGTCATTCTAAAGAGTTGCTTAAAGTAATTATCGTCGTTTTCCAACACTTCTTTTTCCCAAAAAGTGCTTGTACGAATCTGCGATATTTAGATATTTATAAAGATTCTTTGTGTAAATTAATTGTTATTGGAAGCTTACTTTTGTCCACGTGCTCCTTGGTCTTGCACTATTATTCATTGCATTCGTCAATGCTTTTTTTTCTGCCAAAGTCTTAGGAATTGCAATATATAACGACGTTTTCTGCTTCTGAAAGCAGCTTGAGATGAAGTCAAGTTTAACAAAATGGTCATACTTTGTTCCATTTTCTTCTTATGAAGAAAAATTAGTTTTAATTGGTCAGAATTCATTTTTTTCACAAATATTATCTAAACGATTCACGGTTTTCAGCTAAGAAAAAGTTATTGATACAAAATTTGATAGTCAGTTGTCAAAATGAAGTGAAATGTCAAACGAAAACTTGAAAAGTCCGGTGTGAACGATTTTCAGGTTTTCGTAAACTTTTAGCCGAAAACCGGGTTTTCGGCTCGGTGTGAAAACCCTATAAATAGCAAGATCGACTTCAGGGTGACTTCAGGGCGACCCCAGGTTTCAAAAAACAGAGAATTTTGTATTGAGGGCGAGTTGAGGTAATTCAAAAAACGCGCTGTGGCGACCCCAGGGCGACCCCAGGGTGACTTCAGGGCTCAACAAACAAAGCTAAAATTTGATAGTCAGTTGTCAAAATGAAGTGAAATGTCAAACGAAAACTTTAAAAGTCCGGTGTGAACGATTTTCAGGTTTTCGTAAACTTTTAGCCGAAAACCGGGTTTTCGGCTCGGTGTGAAAACCCTATTAGGTGTGTTTACTTTGTATTCCAACAAGTTTTCGACAGGTTTTATATAAAACTAGTTGTTTTCGAAAACTTGTGTTTAGCAAAAATGTATGGTAAAACTTGTGTTTTCGTTCAGGTTTTGGGGGTTTTCAATGAAAACCGTGTTTTCAGCTCGGTGTGAAAACCCTTTTACATTTTCTCGGTAGGTACATAGAGCACCGTTCAATTAAAAAAAAAAAAAATAATTTCATGCAAACAATTCGATTGCCCAGCTGTTCGTTTATTGGGCAATAAAGCAAAAAAAAAAACATTTTCGAGTATTAAAAACGCGAAAATCGATATCGTGTTTTGCGGTCGACAAAATGAAAAAATAAAAAAAATGTTTTTCGGTGAATAACAAAGATTTTAAATTCGAATGCTGTTTTTATCAGATGTAAACATGGGTCGCGAACCCATTTAACTAGCCGGGCTTGTAATTAATTCAGATAAGTTAAAATATAATTTAATTGTGTAACTCGATACTTTGTGGTTTCTTTTTTCTTTTATTTACAGGGTGTTTATTGGCGTATGTCTTTGGCATGAAATGTCCCCAAATATTTGCCAGCTCTGGACTCCAATTCGTACATACAATTGCCAATGGCTCTAAGTACGCGGCATTTCACAAATTTGGGAAGATATTTCGCGTTTACTCCCTGGACAAAATTGCTTTGAGCAAAGTTTCGGTGGAACACCTCTTTGCCCTTGTGTTATAAGTGTTTTTGGACTTAACGTGTGCCCTGAATAAATTCTCCGAAAACTTCTGTCTCGCGCGTGAAGTCTTCAGCGCCTTCGGCAAGACTCACATTTCCGGATCCCCGAATGCTTTAAGATCTCCCAAAATTCGGTACGAAGAGCCATGCGATATCATATTTTAACCAAAAAGAGCGAAATAAGGTTGAAAACCTAATGAATCATGTACATCTGATCGTAAGGCACATGCAATACTTGATAGATGTATATCCCAGTCGTTTTGCTCTTTGGATATCAAGACTCTTAGCTTACTTAGCAGGCTACGATTAACCCGCTCGGAAATGTTAGCCTGCGGTGAATATAATGCCGTTCTCACATGCTGAATGCCGTAGTCTTCCAAAAAGTTTTTGAACTCTTTGGATACGAATTGTCGACCGTTGTCGGAGTGAATGAATTCAGGGGTGCCGAAAGTTAAAAAATGTCTGTTTCTAGGAAATGCATTATCCTAGAGGACGTTGCTTTTGGCATCGCTTTAAGAAAAGTAAATTTACTGAAGTGGTCCACTACAATAAAAACATACAAGTTTCCCCTTTTCGTACGCGGATATGGTCCCAAGAAGTCGATATACAATCGTTGAATAGGTCTTTCCGTTACAGTCTGCTTGGTGATAGGTGGGCGAAGAATCGCGTTAGGAGCTTTCACCATCTTACATGTTTCACATTCACTCACAAATGCCTTGATGTCCCTCGCCATTTTAGGCCAAAAATATTCCTCTTTAATACGAGCATATGTCTGCAAAACCGCTATGGCAATTCAGCTTCGTATTGTGAGACAATTCAATACATCTGTGAGTGAGGGTTTCTGGTAACCAAAGACGCCACAACGTCCACATCACCATTCCTGAACCTAACTCTTTTGTATATACATTTTCCCGATACAACTAGCGCAGATTGATTAGAATCGATATTCTTTCTCAATTGGGAATATTCCTCCGAATCAAATTCAACGGAGTCAAGGTCAATATCCCCACATTTCATTGTCGAAGCAATCTCATCAATCTCATTTTCTATTGCGGTTACTTTTGTTGAAATCTCTTCCATGTCCCCACGAGATAGAGTATCTGGCACTACGTTGAGAGACCCCTTCCGATGTTCGATGTCAAAATCATAGTCTTGGAGTTCTAAGCTCCATCGAGCAAGTCTTCCACTCAACTCCTTCATGGTCATCAACCATTTAAGGCTTGAATGATCTGTAATGACTTTGAAAGGTAATCCATCAACGTAAGACCTAAATTTTCGTATGCTCAGAACTGCTGCAAGACATTCCTGCTCGGTAACCGTGTAGTTTTTCTGAGCTTTGTTCAACTTCTTCGACATGTATGCAATTGGTCTCTCGTTGTCGTTCTCATCCAACTGAAAATGAACACCACCTACTCCTTCCGAAGATGCATCACACTGTTTAGTAAACGGCCTGTTGAAATCTGGTTGGGACAACACAGGTGCCGAGGAAAGTGCAGTCTTCAGTCTGTTGAACCCCTCCAGCGCTTTGGGTGTCAACTCGAACTTACTTTTCTTTCTCAGGCAATCTGTAAGAGGTGCTGCTAGATCCGAATAGTTCTTGATAAACCTTCGGTACCATCTAGTTAAGCCTAAAAATCTCCTAACTTGGCTTAGCGTCGTGGGAACGGGAAAATTAACCATTGCTTCGATTTTGTCAGGATTGGTCTTCAAAGTATCTTGGCCGACTATATAGCCGAGATACTTTATCTCTCTCATGCAAAACTTGCTTTTATCGAGGTTAATAGCAAGGTTGGATCTGCGAAGACAAGCAGCCACTTCGTTAAGGATCCGCATGTGAGACTCAAAATCAGCCGTACAAATCAATAAGTCGTCTAGGTAGACGAACACATTATCACGAAGGGAAGTTGGTACCACTTGATCGATGACCCTTCTCATAGTTTCATCCGCATTGCTCAAACCGAATGGCATAACATTAAATTGGTAGAGTGCTCTACCAGGCACGGCAAACGCAGTCTTGTCACGCGATTTTTTGTCTAGCGGTATTTGCCAATACGCGTCTTTAAGGTCGATTCCGGTAATAAAATGTGGCAAAGGATATTCATCCTTAACGGTGACTGCATTGACAGAGACGGACCTTACCGGTCTTTCTGACCAAAACTACCGGGCAACTCCACGGGGAGTTACTCTCCTCGATAACCCCAAGTTCTAACATACGGTCCAACTCCTTATACACCTCTTCCTGACGAACCGGAGACAATGGATAATGCCGCGATTTGATAGGGACAGCGTTTCCCGTATCGATGACATGACATCCGAAAGATGTCTTACCCAGCCCTAGCACGACAAAATAAGGAAAAAGCCTTTTAACATTTTTCAGCTGAGTGCTTTGCTCAGGTGAAAGTTCAATTAATTCAGCCTCATCCTTGAAATTTCCCTCTTCTTCGTTGGCTCCGACGTCGTCGGCCTGAAGTTCGCTCACCTCTGGCATTAGGTTGAAATCACGCCAGAAATTCATCCCCAAGTACAACTTTTGAGTGAGGTTAGGAATAAGGTAAAAAGAGGGGTTTGGTGATGCCGTTATATTTCGTCTGAATTAGACAGTGGCCTACTATATCATGCGACTTACCGTCGGCAGTACGAACTTTGTTCGTATAAGGCTTCACTTCCACACCAATCTTTTTAACCAACTCCCAACACTCACTTCCCAAAACCGATATGGATGCCCCGCTATCTAACAACCCGAAAACAGACTCGTTATCTAGCTGGACATTGGCATACATTCTCCCATCAGTGTTTGAGGATATAATTTCGCGTTTACTCCCTGGACAAAATTGCTTTGAGCAAAGTTTCGGTGGAACACCTCTTTGCCCTTGTGTTATAAGTGTTTTTGGACTTAACGTGTGCCCTGAATAAATTCTCCGAAAACTTCTGTCTCGCGCGTGAAGTCTTCAGCGCATTCGGCAAGACTCACATTTCCGGATCCCCGAGTGCTTTAAGATCTCCCAAAATTCGGTACGAAGAGCCATGCGATATCATATTTTGACCAAAAAGAGCGAAATAAGGTTGAAAACCTAATGAATCATGTACATCTGATCGTAAGGCACATGCAATACTTGATAGATGTATATCCCAGTCGTTTTGTTCTTTGGATATCAAGACTCTTAGCTTACTTAGCAGGCTACGATTAACCCGCTCGGAAATGTTAGCCTGCGGTGAATATAATGCCGTTCTCACATGCTGAATGCCGTAGTCTTCCAAAAAGTTTTTGAACTCTTTGGATACGAATTGTCGACCGTTGTCGGAGTGAATGAATTCAGGGGTGCCGAAAGTATGAAAAATGTCTGTTTCTAGGAAATGCATTATCCTAGAGGACGTTGCTTTTGGCATCGCTTTAAGAAAAGTAAATTTACTGAAGTGGTCCACTACAATAAAAACATACAAGTTTCCCCTTTTCGTACGCGGATATGGTCCCAAGAAGTCGATATACAATCGTTGAATAGGTCTTTCCGTTACAGTCTGCTTGGTGATAGGTGGGCGAAGAATCGCGTTAGGAGCTTTCACCATCTTACATGTTTCACATTCACTCACAAATGCCTTGATGTCCCTCGCCATTTTAGGCCAAAAATATTCCTCTTTAATACGAGCATATGTCTGCAAAACCGCTATGGCAATTCAGCTTCGTATTGTGAGACAATTCAATACATCTGTGAGTGAGGGTTTCTGGTAACCAAAGACGCCACAACGTCCACATCACCATTCCTGAACCTAACTCTTTTGTATATAAATTTTCCCGATACAACTAGGCCAGGAAGCGCAGATTGATTAGAATCGATATTCTTTCTCAATTGGGAATATTCCTCCGAATCAAATTCAACGGAGTCAAGGTCAATATCCCCACATTTCATTGTCGAAGCAATCTCATCAATCTCATTTTCTATTGCGGTTACTTTTGTTGAAATCTCTTCCATGTCCCCACGAGATAGAGTATCTGGCACTACGTTGAGAGACCCCTTCCGATGTTCGATGTCAAAATCATAGCCTTGGAGTTCTAAGCTCCATCGAGCAAGTCTTCCACTCAACTCCTTCATGGTCATCAACCATTTAAGGCTTGAATGATCTGTAATGACTTTGAAAGGTAATCCATCAACGTAAGACCTAAATTTTCGTATGCTCAGAACTGCTGCAAGACATTCCTGCTCGGTAACCGTGTAGTTTTTCTGAGCTTTGTTCAACTTCTTCGACATGTATGCAATTGGTCTCTCGTTGTCGTTCTCATCCAACTGAAAATGAACACCACCTACTCCTTCCGAAGATGCATCACACTGTTTAGTAAACGGCCTGTTGAAATCTGGTTGGGACAACACAGGTGCCGAGGAAAGTGCAGTCTTCAGTCTGTTGAACCCCTCCAGCGCTTTGGGTGTCAACTCGAACTTACTTTTCTTTCTCAGGCAATCTGTAAGAGGTGCTGCTAGATCCGAATAGTTCTTGATAAACCTTCGGTACCATCTAGTTAAGCCTAAAAATCTCCTAACTTGGCTTAGCGTCGTGGGAACGGGAAAATTAACCATTGCTTCGATTTTGTCAGGATTGGTCTTCAAAGTATCTTGGCCGACTATATAGCCGAGATACTTTATCTCTCTCATGCAAAACTTGCTTTTATCGAGGTTAATAGCAAGGTTGGATCTGCGAAGACAAGCAGCCACTTCGTTAAGGATCCGCATGTGAGACTCAAAATCAGCCGTACAAATCAATAAGTCGTCTAGGTAGACGAACACATTATCACGAAGGGAAGTTGGTACCACTTGATCGATGACCCTTCTCATAGTTTCATCCGCATTGCTCAAACCGAATGGCATAACATTAAATTGGTAGAGTGCTCTACCAGGCACGGCAAACGCAGTCTTGTCACGCGATTTTTTGTCTAGCGGTATTTGCCAATACGCGTCTTTAAGGTCGATTCCGGTAATAAAATGGGGCAAAGGATATTCATCCTTAACGGTGACTGCATTGACAGAGACGGACCTTACCGGTCTTTCTGACCAAAACTACCGGGCAACTCCACGGGGAGTTACTCTCCTCGATAACCCCAAGTTCTAACATACGGTCCAACTCCTTATACACCTCTTCCTGACGAACCGGAGACAATGGATAATGCCGCGATTTGATAGGGACAGCGTTTCCCGTATCGATGACATGACATCCGAAAGATGTCTTACCCAGCCCTAGCACGACAAAATAAGGAAAAAGCCTTTTAACATTTTTCAGCTGAGTGCTTTGCTCAGGTGAAAGTTCAATTAATTCAGCCTCATCCTTGAAATTTCCCTCTTCTTCGTTGGCTCCGACGTCGTCGGCCTGAAGTTCGCTCACCTCTGGCATTAGGTTGAAATCACGCCAGAAATTCATCCCCAAGTACAACTTTTGAGTGAGGTTAGGAATAAGGTAAAAAGAGGGGTTTGGTGATGCCGTTATATTTCGTCTGAATTAGACAGTGGCCTACTATATCATGCGACTTACCGTCGGCAGTACGAACTTTGTTCGTATAAGGCTTCACTTCCACACCAATCTTTTTAACCAACTCCCAACACTCACTTCCCAAAACCGATATGGATGCCCCGCTATCTAACAACCCGAAAACAGACTCGTTATCTAGCTGGACATTGGCATACATTCTCCCATCAGTGTTTGAGGATATAATTTCGCGTTTACTCCCTGGACAAAATTGCTTTGAGCAAAGTTTCGGTGGAACACCTCTTTGCCCTTGTGTTATAAGTGTTTTTGGACTTAACGTGTGCCCTGAATAAATTCTCCGAAAACTTCTGTCTCGCGCGTGAAGTCTTCAGCGCATTCGGCAAGACTCACATTTCCGGATCCCCGAGTGCTTTAAGATCTCCCAAAATTCGGTACGAAGAGCCATGCGATATCATATTTTGACCAAAAAGAGCGAAATAAGGTTGAAAACCTAATGAATCATGTACATCTGATCGTAAGGCACATGCAATACTTGATAGATGTATATCCCAGTCGTTTTGTTCTTTGGATATCAAGACTCTTAGCTTACTTAGCAGGCTACGATTAACCCGCTCGGAAATGTTAGCCTGCGGTGAATATAATGCCGTTCTCACATGCTGAATGCCGTAGTCTTCCAAAAAGTTTTTGAACTCTTTGGATACGAATTGTCGACCGTTGTCGGAGTGAATGAATTCAGGGGTGCCGAAAGTATGAAAAATGTCTGTTTCTAGGAAATGCATTATCCTAGAGGACGTTGCTTTTGGCATCGCTTTAAGAAAAGTAAATTTACTGAAGTGGTCCACTACAATAAAAACATACAAGTTTCCCCTTTTCGTACGCGGATATGGTCCCAAGAAGTCGATATACAATCGTTGAATAGGTCTTTCCGTTACAGTCTGCTTGGTGATAGGTGGGCGAAGAATCGCGTTAGGAGCTTTCACCATCTTACATGTTTCACATTCACTCACAAATGCCTTGATGTCCCTCGCCATTTTAGGCCAAAAATATTCCTCTTTAATACGAGCATATGTCTGCAAAACCGCTATGGCAATTCAGCTTCGTATTGTGAGACAATTCAATACATCTGTGAGTGAGGGTTTCTGGTAACCAAAGACGCCACAACGAATCTTCCTCGTCCACATCACCATTCCTGAACCTAACTCTTTTGTATATAAATTTTCCCGATACAACTAGGCCAGGAAGCGCAGATTGATTAGAATCGATATTCTTTCTCAATTGGGAATATTCCTCCGAATCAAATTCAACGGAGTCAAGGTCAATATCCCCACATTTCATTGTCGAAGCAATCTCATCAATCTCATTTTCTATTGCGGTTACTTTTGTTGAAATCTCTTCCATGTCCCCACGAGATAGAGTATCTGGCACTACGTTGAGAGACCCCTTCCGATGTTCGATGTCAAAATCATAGCCTTGGAGTTCTAAACTCCATCGAGCAAGTCTTCCACTCAACTCCTTCATGGACATCAACCATTTAAAGCTTGAATGATCTGTAATAACTTTGAAAGGTAATCCATCAACGTAAGACCTAAATTTTCGTATGCTCAGAACTGCTGCAAGACATTCCTGCTCGGTAACCGTGTAGTTTTTCTGAGCTTTGTTCAACTTCTTCGACATGTATGCAATTGGTCTCTCGTTGTCGTTCTCATCCAACTGAAAATGAACACCACCTACTCCTTCCGAAGATGCATCACACTGTTTAGTAAACGGCCTGTTGAAATCTGGTTGGGACAACACAGGTGCCGAGGAAAGTGCAGTCTTCAGTCTGTTGAACCCCTCCAGCGCTTTGGGTGTCAACTCGAACTTACTTTTCCTTCTCAGGCAATCTGTAAGAGGTGCTGCTAGATCCGAATAGTTCTTGATAAACCTTCGGTACCATCTTGTTAAGCCTAAAAATCTCCTAACTTGTCTTAGAGTCGTGGGAACGGGAAAATTAACCATTGCTTCGATTTTGTCAGGATGGGTCTTCAAAGTATCTTGGCCGACTATATAGCCGAGATACTTTATCTCACTCATGCAAAACTTGCTTTTATCGAGGTTAATAGCAAGGTTGGCTCTGCGAAAACAAGCAGCCACTTCGTTAAGCATCCGCATGTGAGACTCAAAATCAGCCGTACAAATCAATAAGTCGTCTAGGTAGACGAACACATTATCACGAAGGGAAGTTGGTACCACTTGATCGATGACCCTTCTCATAGTTTCATCCGCATTGCTCAAACCGAATGGCATAACATTAAATTGGTAGAGTGGTCTACCAGGCACGGCAAACGCAGTCTTGTCACGCGATTTTTTGTCTAGCGGTATTTGCCAATACGCGTCTTTAAGGTCGATTCCGGTAATAAAATGTGGCAAAGGATATTCATCCTTAACGGTGACTGCATTGTTTTTTCGAAAGTCTAGACAGAGACGGACCTTACCGGTCTTTCTGACCAAAACTACCAGGCAACTCCACGGGGAGTTACTCTCCTCGATAACCCCAAGTTCTAACATACGGTCCAACTCCTTATACACCTCTTCCTGACGAACCGGAGGCAATGGATAATGCCGCGATTTGATAGGGACAGCGTTTCCCGTATCGATGACATGACATCCGAAAGATGTCTTACCCAGCCCTAGCATGACAAAATAAGGAAAAAGCCTTTTAACATTTTTCAGCTGAGTGCTTTGCTCAGGTGAAAGTTCAATTAATTCAGCCTCATCCTTGAAATTTCCCTCTTCTTCGTTGGCTCCGACGTCGTCGGCCTGAAGTTCGCTCACCTCTGGCATTAGGTTGAAATCACGCCAGAAATTCATCCCCAAGTACAACTTTTGAGTGAGGTTAGGAATTAGGTAAAAAGAGGGGTTTGGTGATGCCGTTATATTTCGTCTGAATTAGACAGTGGCCTACTATATCATGCGACTTACAGTCGGCAGTACGAACTTTGTTCGTATAAGGCTTCACTTCCACACCAATCTTTTTAACCAACTCCCAACACTCACTTCCCAAAACCGATATGGATGCCCCGCTATCTAACAACCCGAAAACAGACTCGTTATCTAGCTGGACATTGGCATACATTCTCCCATCAGTGTTTGAGGATATAATTTCGCGTTTACTCCCTGGACAAAATTGCTTTGAGCAAAGTTTCGGTGGAACACCTCTTTGCCCTTGTGTTATAAGTGTTTTTGGACTTAACGTGTGCCCTGAATAAATTCTCCGAAAACTTCTGTCTCGCGCGTGAAGTCTTCAGCGCATTCGGCAAGACTCACATTTCCGGATCCCCGAGTGCTTTAAGATCTCCCAAAATTCGGTACGAAGAGCCATGCGATATCATATTTTGACCAAAAAGAGCGAAATAAGGTTGAAAACCTAATGAATCATGTACATCTGATCGTAAGGCACATGCAATACTTGATAGATGTATATCCCAGTCGTTTTGCTCTTTGGATATCAAGACTCTTAGCTTACTTAGCAGGCTACGATTAACCCGCTCGGAAATGTTAGCCTGCGGTGAATATAATGCCGTTCTCACATGCTGAATGCCGTAGTCTTCCAAAAAGTTTTTGAACTCTTTGGATACGAATTGTCGACCGTTGTCGGAGTGAATGAATTCAGGGGTGCCGAAAGTATGAAAAATTTCTGTTTCTAGGAAATGCATTATCCTAGAGGACGTTGCTTTTGGCATCGCTTTAAGAAAAGTAAATTTACTGAAGTGGTCCACTACAATAAAAACATACAAGTTTCCCCTTTTCGTACGCGGATATGATCCCAAGAAGTCGATATACAATCGTTGAATAGGTCTTTCCGTTACAGTCTGCTTGGTGATAGGTGGGCGAAGAATCGCGTTAGGAGCTTTCACCATCTTACATGTTTCACATTCACTCACAAATGCCTTGATGTCCCTCGCCATTTTAGGCCAAAAATATTCCTCTTTAATACGAGCATATGTCTGCAAAACCGCTATGGCAATTCAGCTTCGTATTGTGAGACAATTCAATACATCTGTGAGTGAGGGTTTCTGGTAACCAAAGACGCCACAACGAATCTTCCTCGTCCACATCACCATTCCTGAACCTAACTCTTTTGTATATAAATTTTCCCGATACAACTAGGCCAGGAAGCGCAGATTGATTAGAATCGATATTCTTTCTCAATTGGGAATATTCCTCCGAATCAAATTCAACGGAGTCAAGGTCAATATCCCCACATTTCATTGTCGAAGCAATCTCATCAATCTCATTTTCTATTGCGGTTACTTTTGTTGAAATCTCTTCCATGTCCCCACGAGATAGAGTATCTGGCACTACGTTGAGAGACCCCTTCCGATGTTCGATGTCAAAATCATAGCCTTGGAGTTCTAAACTCCATCGAGCAAGTCTTCCACTCAACTCCTTCATGGACATCAACCATTTAAAGCTTGAATGATCTGTAATAACTTTGAAAGGTAATCCATCAACGTAAGACCTAAATTTTCGTATGCTCAGAACTGCTGCAAGACATTCCTGCTCGGTAACCGTGTAGTTTTTCTGAGCTTTGTTCAACTTCTTCGACATGTATGCAATTGGTCTCTCGTTGTCGTTCTCATCCAACTGAAAATGAACACCACCTACTCCTTCCGAAGATGCATCACACTGTTTAGTAAACGGCCTGTTGAAATCTGGTTGGGACAACACAGGTGCCGAGGAAAGTGCAGTCTTCAGTCTGTTGAACCCCTCCAGCGCTTTGGGTGTCAACTCGAACTTACTTTTCCTTCTCAGGCAATCTGTAAGAGGTGCTGCTAGATCCGAATAGTTCTTGATAAACCTTCGGTACCATCTTGTTAAGCCTAAAAATCTCCTAACTTGTCTTAGAGTCGTGGGAACGGGAAAATTAACCATTGCTTCGATTTTGTCAGGATGGGTCTTCAAAGTATCTTGGCCGACTATATAGCTGAGATACTTTATCTCACTCATGCAAAACTTGCTTTTATCGAGGTTAATAGCAAGGTTGGCTCTGCGAAAACAAGCAGCCACTTCGTTAAGCATCCGCATGTGAGACTCAAAATCAGCCGTACAAATCAATAAGTCGTCTAGGTAGACGAACACATTATCACGAAGGGAAGTTGGTACCACTTGATCGATGACCCTTCTCATAGTTTCATCCGCATTGCTCAAACCGAATGGCATAACATTAAATTGGTAGAGTGGTCTACCAGGCACGGCAAACGCAGTCTTGTCACGCGATTTTTTGTCTAGCGGTATTTGCCAATACGCGTCTTTAAGGTCGATTCCGGTAATAAAATGTGGCAAAGGATATTCATCCTTAACGGTGACTGCATTGACTTTTCGAAAGTCTAGACAGAGACGGACCTTACCGGTCTTTCTGACCAAAACTACCGGGCAACTCCACGGGGAGTTACTCTCCTCGATAACCCCAAGTTCTAACATACGGTCCAACTCCTTATACACCTCTTCCTGACGAACCGGAGACAATGGATAATGCCGCGATTTGATAGGGACAGCGTTTCCCGTATCGATGACATGACATCCGAAAGATGTCTTACCCAGCCCTAGCACGACAAAATAAGGAAAAAACCTTTTAACATTTTTCAGCTGAGTGCTTTGCTCAGGTGAAAGTTCAATTAATTCAGCCTCATCCTTGAAATTTCCCTCTTCTTCGTTGGCTCCGACGTCGTCGGCCTGAAGTTCGCTCACCTCTGGCATAAGGTTGAAATCACGCCAGAAATTCATCCCCAAGTACAACTTTTGAGTGAGGTTAGGAATTAGGTAAAAAGATAGGTTTGGTGATGCCGTTATATTTCGTCTGAATTAGACAGTGGCCTACTATATCATGCGACTTACCGTCGGCAGTACAAATCTATTCCAACCAAAACATTAAGTTTGCGCAGAAAACATCATTCAGAAAGTTTTATCAAAATCGTAGGAGCCGTTTTCGAGAAAAATTGAATTTTCACTAAAAATCGTATGGCAGGTACCGTTAGTTTTAAAGCTAGAATGCTAATTCCAAAAACCCCTCTGTAGGACGTCATAATAATACTATCTACCAAGTTTGAAGCAAATCGGTCCAGCCGTTTAGGCTGTAGGTGCCGATACAGACAGACGGACAGACAGACAGACAGACAGACAGAGAGACAGAATTGTCGGACCCACTTTTTTCGACTTCTCTGTCATAGTAATGTTATGTTTGATTGTCAAAAAAAATAATTTTTTTTTACGAATGCATAACTTGCCTTATAGAACCTATAATCGCAAGTAAAAACTGAGCAAAAAAAAATTAAAACAAACTAGTGATTGATTTTGATTTTAAAGGACTTGAAAAAAAATGTTTCTCATTGGGTTTCAGGACTTAAAACAGACGAATACTTCATCTGTCAAGGCTCTAAAACATTCGGAGAAATTAAATGGGTCTTGCTGGAAGGCCCTCCGAAGACGCCTTTACATCGACGGGACTCTTCCTAGCATTTTTGTACACACACAAAAAAAAATGTGTAAAAATTTAAAAAAATGTGTACTAAGCTGTTCGGCCCTTTGAGTACCTTTAGCCAAGGTACTCAATGACTCAACCGCTTAGTTCACATTTGTTTACAAAAAAAAATTGTATTGATTGAATCTTTTTGATGGCAACGCGGTACCAAGTGCCATATACCCAGTCACCGGGACTCACCAAAGAAGTTCAATCAAACTTCAGAAAAGGAAACAAAAAGAAAACAAAATTTAAACGAAATTTGAAAATTCTAAAAAAAAATTTAAATGAAAGAAATGAAAATGAATTGGCTCAAAAAAATAAAAAAATAAGTCTCACTATCCAAGGATAGTGGACTTCACGTTGGGCGCCATTTTGTAACGAGCTGCTTTGCCAAATGGTCCAGGCTGGCATCTTAACTCCCGTAACTCAATAGTGGGTTCTTGGTCCAGAACTCATTACAAAAAAAAAAAATAAAAAAATTGGCAGCTTGCTTGTCCAGATGTTTTCCGACTTGCGAGAAGTTTTAATTAACCCTCCTTACCTTGGTTGTCTCCCTCGCCAGAACAACCCCATAACTAGGCGTTTTCTCCTCTCAGGCCATCACCCTTCTCTCCTCTCACAACCTCATTCTTTTATAAATGGGCTTACTCTATCTCCACTTTTAGTTTTTCAATTCTCAAAATAAAAGAATAACCATTCCACTCATTTTAATTCATAGATAAATTATAACTTTTTTATTCATTAATATAATTGTATGTAATTACAATTAATTAAGGTACTTATATTTCTTTAAATTTAAATCAATAAAATTAATTAGATTAAAAAAAATTTAATAGGTATTTAAATCTTGCAACCAAATTTAACATTCAATTTTAAACATATGGCAACTCTTTTTGACTTTTTATTAAAGAAGAAAAAAATTTAAGCTTCGCGCACAAAAACGTCTTCGGATTTATTATGAAATTTGGATCGCACTTCCTCTTTTATATTTACCTTTTTTCGTTTTATTTTACTCAATGGTCCCCACTTTAAAACCCCCGTAAATTCGCGCACTTGATTTTTTTATATGTAGGTATAGGTATATAGATAAATATTTAATCAGGTAAAAATATACTCTTAGCCAAACTCACCCTTTGCATCCTCTTGAAGTGGCCACTGCAGCTGGAGTTAGGTATATGGTGGTAGATACCGCAGGTATCTTTTCGATTTAATTTATTTGCCTTTACTTGCACCACTCAACACTGATTTTAATATTTTACTATATTAACACATATGCAAAAAAAGATCGCGAATTTAATTTAAACTAGCGGTACCCGGCGCGCGTTGCTTCGCTAAAAAAAATATAATGCACGACTGGGTCGCACGTACCTACTTGCTCTGTGGGTGCAATAGTACGACGAAAACAAACTTCGATCAATAAGAACAACTCATTTCTGAAAAATTTTGTAAAAACTAAAAAAAAAATTTGGCTAAAACTGGAAAACTCGATATACGGGAGCTAACGTTAAGTCACCTTTAGTATATCCAATTTAGATGTCGTCTTTTGGGTGATATAAATGATATAAATTTCCGCTTATGGCCAAATTAATAAAACTGATATTACCAATTTCCGCTATTATCATGTGTAGCCAAAAACTAAAAATGCAGTTTTCTTTGAAGTATTCTATTTATGTAACATACAAAGTTTCATACAAATCGGGCGAGCCTTTTTTGAGTAAATTAGAAAAAACGAAAAAATTGGCCAAAATCTAATGGCTCTTTGTATAGGAGCCACCATTTAAAAAAAAGAAAATGAAAAAAATCAATGCCATCTAAAAGGAAGCTAAAAGAAACTATACCAAACAAAGTTTGAGTGAATTCGATGCTACCGTTGACAACTTATGGCCATTTGAAAAAAAGCCGTTAAGAGCAGATCTTGCATTTTAAGCCAAAAACTGAAAACGCAATTCTCTTAAAAACACTAATCGAATATAACACACAAAGTTTAATCAAACTAGAGCCGTTTTCGAGCAAATTAGAAAGTTGTATGGAAGCCACCGTTTAGAAAGGCCTCAGTGAAAAATTTACAAAGCCATCCTATAGAAAACTATAAAAAACTATGTCAAACGAAATTTGAGTCGATTCAATCAAGCCGTTGTGAACTTATGGCTATTTGAAAAAAAAGCCGTTAAAACCAGGGGTGGATTCGGCTAAGGTGATTTGTGATATGTGATAGTCACAATCTACAAATTTCGTCTGGCTAAGGTGATTGTCACATGTGATAATCACATTTTTGTGACTTTTTCTTGTGACAGCTATTTAGGTGTCACTTGCATACAAAAATAATAATAAATAAATAATAAACCTCTGACGCTGACTTATAAAACAAAATAATTTGCTTTTGCTGTCAAAGATTTGTCAAAGATCTACACTAATGTTGTTTTCGATTGGGAGAAATTAGTTTCTCCTCATGATTAAAGTAAAAATAAAAACATTGCAAAAAAAAAAACAGAAATGAACATTTTTTTAATTGAGATATTTTTCTGAAACGCGTATATGTTGTGAGCAATCACGTGAAGTGACAACTAAATTAATCTTTTCTAAATAAATACATAATTGTCACGTCCCTTAAAGATATATTATATTAAAATGCTTTTTGGCTAGAATATAAACAAAATATTAAAAGTTTTGTTTGAAAGCGGGCTGAAACGCCATAATCCAAATATAAATTATATTTAAGATTTGCCTATTGCATCTGGGGCAAAATGTCAAAAAGTTGAAAAACAAAATAAATTATTTTGTATGTAGATATGTTTTTATATGAAATTGAAGACTATCTACTTTTAAGAGTAGGTATCAATTTTATCAGAGATATGGAAATAAAAAATGTCCGCTTGGTTTGAGAATACAGAAAAGAATGAGTTTTATTCGTTATGAGAAACTTTGAATATAATGATAATATTAAGTAATAAGAAAGAGGGCGCAAATGGCGCTAAGTAGTTGTCATCGTAGGAGACGGAATTGCCAAACTCCAACAGTCCCACTCAATTCGTGGTCCGGAGATCATGAAGTCCAAGTCCAAGCATACACCTCTCATGATTTGGTTTCGTCAAAGGTTTGGTTAGAATGTCTGCCACCATCTCCTCCGTCGGTTTGTAATCCAGTGAAATGGATGAGTTCCTGACCACTTCACGAACGAAATGATATCTAATATCGATGTGTTTGGATCGTGAGTGAAACACAGGATTCTCAGCCAATTTTCCAGCTCCTTGGTTGTCATTGTACATTTTTATTTTGGATAGTTGGTGGAAGCCCAACTCCTTCAGAAAATTTGACAAGTAAACTGCCTCCCTGCTTGCATCGCTGATGGCCATGTATTCTGCTTCGGTTGAGGATAGAGCCACTGTTCGTTGCTTGCGTGATTCCCAGGAAATCGAAGCATTTCCTAAAATAAAAACCGAGCCTGTGTAGGACCGACGATCCAGAGTACAGTTCCCCCAATCAGCGTCAACAAAACAGATTGGTGTCTTGTCATCCATCTCGAATTCTAGCCCCAGATGGGTCGTGCCTCTGAGATAACGCAACACTCGCTTCGCAGCAGTCCAGTTTTCGTTGCTGTAACAATTGTTATATTGGCTGAGAGCACTTACCGAGTATGCGATGTCTGGGCGGGTG
This sequence comes from Platycheirus albimanus, assembly GCA_916050605.2. Lineage (NCBI taxonomy): Eukaryota > Metazoa > Arthropoda > Insecta > Diptera > Syrphidae > Platycheirus > Platycheirus albimanus. The sequence goes on from OU696696.1 coordinate 251,096,628, forward strand.
CCCAAAGCGAGATACATCAGTGCACCCACCAGTTCCCGATATGGTTTCTCATGTTGATGCTCTTCAGACTGAACATTAACCTTCAAAAGCGTGCGATCTCCTATCATTGGAGTAGCCACCGGTTTGCTGTTTTCCATTGAAAACCTCTTCAAGATGTCTTCGATGTACCCACTCTGCGAAAGTTGTATTTTGCGCTGTGATCTTTTTATCTGAATTCCTAGACAGCATTTCGCTTCTCCTAGATCTCGCGTGGTGAATCGCTCAGACAGTGTTCGTTTTATATGCTGTTCCATAACTTGGTCGCTAGAAAATATAAGAATATCGTCCACATAGATAAGGACGAACGATTTCTTGCACTTGTCATGGTAGACACATGAGTCGGAGTCTGTTGGGAACAATCCAATATCTTTAAGTGTTCTGTTAATCTCGATGTTCCATTGTCGTCCGGACTGACGAAGTCCATATAATGCCTTCTGGAGCTTACAGACTTTATTGGTACCTCCTCGAAGATCATTCAGCATTTTATCTGCTTGGAATCTGAGGTTTACATCGCTGTCGCTAGTAGACATTGTATGCAACATAACTTCCAGAAACTGCGGTTTGTCCATAAAGATATCTTCATCAATTCTGCCGTTCAAGTAGGCTGACGTAATGTCCAGTTGAGAAATTTTTAGATTTTCCCTTGCGGCTATAGCAATTAGCAATCTCAATGAGCTCAATCTAGCAACTGGAGCAAAGGTGTCGCAAAAATCTACTCCAGGTTTCTGCGAAAACCCTTTCGCCACTAATCTGGCTTTTCTTCTCTCGAGTAGACCATCAGCAGTCCACTTGTTTCGTAGAACTATCCTACAGCCAATTGTCCTGGCATGCTCTGGCTTATTAACAATTTTCCATGTGTTGTTTGCGACTAAATTTCTGAACTCGGTGTAAATGGCTTCTTCCCAATTGGATTTGTCATCACCTGATATCGCTTCTGATATAGGGACTTCTGAAGCATTCATCGCAAAGTCAACATCTACTGGTTTCGTTTCATCTTCTTCTTGCGTTCGATCATTGACGGTCTCCTCAATGTCTTCAACTTTATTAAAGATTTTTCTCGGACGGCCTCGCTGTCCAGTTTTCTGTTTTGCTGGCCTTCCCGATGTATTCTTGTAAATTTTCACTACACTCGATGTGTCTCGCCTATTTTTCGGATACTCTGTCATTTTAAATTTATCGAATTGCAAAGGAGTCGACCAGGTTTCGATTTCGGATTTGACGTTTTCATTTTTTAAAATATTATTATTATTGGGTTTGTTTTGAAATATAGTTGTGGTTGTGGCATTTGGATCTTCCAGGTTGTAACGTCCGTTAAGGGTTTCCTCGTTTGTGAATTCACTGAAGTTTCCTTGGTTTTTAAGGTCGACAAACTTGACGTCCCTCGAGATGTGAATTTTCTGTTGAGTTGGAACCCAAACTCTATAACCCTTTTGTGTTTCAGGATAACCGACGAAGATTCCCTCAATGCCTCTGTCATCAAACTTTCCTTTTCCATGTGTTTTGTCCAGGATAAAGACTTTGTTACCAAATGGATGCAGGTAATTTAATTTTGGTAGTTTACCTGACCACCTTTTATAAGGTATTTCTCCATCTAGGCTTTTCGTGATACATCGGTTCCGAATATGATTTGCTGTGGCTACAGCTTCAGCCCAAAACGTCGATGGAAGGCCAGACTCTTTCAGCATACATCTCGCCGATTCTACCAATGTTCGATTTCTTCTTTCGGCTACTCCGTTCTGTTCGGGAGTATAAACAGTCGTGAGTCGGCGCTTGATACCGTGTTCCTTCAAGATGTTATCCATTACTCTGTTGCAGTATTCGGTCCCGTTGTCAGACTGCAAGGCCTTTATTTGTTTGCCTGTTTGAGTCTCTGCAAAATTTTTGAACTCGATGAACTTTGAGGCAACTTCATTCTTACCTTGTATGAAATAAGTCATACAAAATCGGCTGCTGTCATCGATGAAAGTGATGAAGTATCGAGATCCACCATGAGACTCAGTTCTCATGGGTCCACATAGATCGCTGTGTACGATATCCAACAGTTCACCGGAACGTTCGCTTCGATTTTGGAAAGGCAAACGTGTCAGTTTTGATGCTATGCATGTTTCGCATGTTTTCGGATTCCCTTTCAACTCAGGAATTAGCTGCTTTTTGGCCATGAGTAAGAGGTCGTGTGAGTTCAAATGACCGAGTTTTCTGTGCCACATATCGGGATCTTCGACGGCATTGTTTGTGGCGAGGTTGCTCTGCTGGGGTTCTGCACGCACGTAAAACAAATCACCTTCGCGTTCGGCGACAATTTTCGTTTCTTTGTCTTTGTCCTGTATGAAGGCTCTGTTTTTGGTGAACACCACTGTATCACCTTTATCAACTATCTTTGCAACGGATATCAAGTTGGTGCGTAAGTCGGGAACGTGCAGCGTGTTGTTGAGTTGTACGTCAACGTTTTTGAATCCGTTCCGTGTCAATATGGCAACGTCACCCTTGGCTGTGATGGACGATGATGCAGATGTTGCAAGCTTTAGACTGGATCGTGTGAGTTCCCGGTTTTTAAGAAGTGACTCATCCTTACAAACATGAGAGGTGCATCCACTATCTAAGCACCACATATCGTCTATGGATACTTCGTTGGAAGTGTCGATTAGATATGATTTGTAGGAATGTCCTGCATTCGTTTTCGTGTCTTTCTTCTTAAAACAATCGGCTGCTTTGTGTCCTCTCTTTCCACAGTGATTACAGCAATATTTGAAGGGTTGTTTTTCTGTGCTGTTGCCATTCCTGGTTTTATTTTGCTCATTTGTGTATCTGTTACCGGTGCTATGTTTGGCGAAGAGTGCTCCAGAGGATCGGTCATTGGTTTTGCGAATTCTCGCGTCGTGCTCTTCGATGATTTTCACTTTTAATGATTCGATGTCGGGAAGGTTGTCTCGTGATTCAATGGCACACCTGAAATTTTCAAACGAATCAGGCAGACTGTACAACAACATGACAGAAAGTAACTCATCATTAACATTGACTTCCATATTTTGTAGCTTGTCTACAATGTCAAAAAATTTGGAAAGATACTCCCTTATGTCATCTCCTTCCATCATCTTGTTCTGCGTTAGTTGCTTTAACAACGTCGCCTTCCGAGCTGGTCCTTTTGATGCGTATACTGCTTCGAGTTTCAGCCAGATCTCATTCGAAGTGGAACATCCTCTAATCTGGCTCAGCTCAGTTGGACTGATGGCCAGGATGAGATCTGACTTGGCCTTACGATCTTCTGCTACCCATGTATCTAGTAGAAGTTGTGTTGCTGCGTCGTCTCCAGTCACTTTGGGTTTCGGCTTTTCGCCGCAGACGTAAACCCATGTCTCATTTTTTACGAGGACGGCTTCCATCTGTATTTTCCATGTCTCAAAATTACTTTTGGACAATGTTTCGATACGTATGGCGTTGGCCATTATTAAAAAGGAAATTTTACTTTATTTTTAATCTAAGTATCTGTCGGGACTGGGCCCATAACCTATCAGAGATATGGAAATAAAAAATGTCCGCTTGGTTTGAGAATACAGAAAAGAATGAGTTTTATTCGTTATGAGAAACTTTGAATATAATGATAATATTAAGTAATAAGAAAGAGGGCGCAAATGGCGCTAAGTAGTTGTCATCGTAGGAGACGGAATTGCCAAACTCCAACAAATTTTCAATATAACCAAAAATGTAAATTATATATTAAAATTGTTCGAATTGTTTAATTTGAAATACAAAATATATAGAATCTGTGACGTTCGTATATATGCGTCTTCAGACCGCATATTTCATAAAAAGCAGAAGTAAGACTCGCAAAACACAACTCCGAAGAGAAACGATTTGTCTTCGGAGTTCTCTCCGATTGCCCAACGGAAAATGACATAATGAAAATAAACAAAATTCCGGTGATCACATTATGCAGACGCACAAAATTATTTTATCACATGTGATTGTCAGAAATGTGACAATCACATATCACATTAGCCGATTCCACCCCAGATTTTCGTTAGGACTATTTGAGCTAAAAACGAAAAACGCAGTTTTGTTAGAAATGCTTAAAGTAAGCTAAATTTTGCGTTTAATCAAAATCGTTGGAGCCGTTTTCGAGAAAATTCAAATTGAAAAAAACCGTTACTTGAAAGGTACCAGTTTGAGCCGGGCTAAAACGAAATAAGAAAAACCTCGACAACCGTTTTCCTTCAAACTACTATATATCAAGTTTAAAGAAAATCCGTCAAGCGGTTTAGGCTGTAGCATGACGTGAAAAAGCGCACATCCGCACAGACGCACAGACAGACCGAAGGACGGTATGGCGAAAACCACTTTTTTGGGCTTCTCTATCATCGTAATGTCATGTTTGATTAAAACCTCGATTTTTTTTTCTGCACGAAACCAATACTTGCCCTATTGAGCAAGTAAAAACACTTATTTAATGTGAAATTAAATTTATATATTTATTTCATATCAATGCTAACGGATAAACAATATTTTTGGTTAAATCCTGCACTTTTTTGTCTTCGATCCGATTGGCCATTCCGGAATTTTTGCTGATGTTTCAAACAGCTAAAAGATGTATGAAAAAATCAAAAATCAAAAAAAAAGGAAATGATCCAAAAAATGTTAAAAGTCTGCATTTTATTTTTGTCTTCCACCTGATCGGCCATTGCGTAGTTTTCGCTGATGTTTCAAACCGCTAAAAAATTTATGAAAAAAACAAAACAAAAAATTGAAAAAAATGCTTAAAGCCTGCATTTTATTTTTGTCTTCCACCCGATCGGAACCAAACCTTCACAGGAACCATCCCTGGACTAAACTATATTTACCCTGAAAATTTCATAAAGATCCATTGGGCGGTTTAAGAGTCCATAGACAACATACCTACATACAAACATACACACATCCATTTTTATATATATAGATTGAACCAACAGTTGTTAAAAGCCTGCATTTTTGTTTTGTCTTCGACCCGATCAGCCATTACGGAATTTTCGCTGATGTTTCAAACCGCTAAAAAATTTATGAAAAATCAAAAAAAAAAAAAAAAAAAAATCATCCAAAAAATGTTAAAAGTCTGCATTTTAGTTTTGTCTTCCACCCGATCGGAAATTGCGGAGTTTTCGCTGATGTTTCAAACCGCTAAAAAATTTATGAAAAAACCAAAAAAAAAAATATGACCAAAAAATGTTAAAAGCCTGCATTTTATTTTTGTCTTCCACCCGATCGGAACCAAACTTTCACAGGAACCATCCCTGGACTTAACTATATTTACCCTGAAAATTTCATAAAGTTCCATTGGGCGGCTTAAGAGTCCATAGACAACATACAAACATACAAACATACACACAGCCATTTTTATATATACAGGGTGTCCCAAAAGTCAACGTCAAAACGAAAACGGGTGATAGGGTAGGTGGTGACAGTTATCAGAAAAATAATAAAAAAAATTTTTGCCATGTATTTTGTGAGTAAGAGGCATTCGAAAAAAAATCGAAAAAATGCTCACCCTCTGACGGCCTTTCAAGTGCCGTGATTACAAATCTTAATTTTTCTCCATTTTTTTTCTGTTATGGAACCTCGAATAACCCCGCTAACAATTGCATTAAAAAATTTAAACACACCTGCATCAGCTTTGAAGAAAATGTCACTTTTTTGCCCAACTTAATACTCAAAATTTTTACATGACCCTAATTCAATGGGCTGTAGTGTAAAAAAAAAATTTACTACTAAATTTTGGCAAGTTACCTTAAAAGTTGGCGCGTTCAATTCTCCTTCCAAAATGGTACAAGGTTTTTTAAAATATTCCATAAATAACGGAAAAAAAATGTTTTTCTCAAATAAACAGGTTTTAAGATAATTCTTTTTCATTCATTAAAAAAAAATCTGAATGTAATCCAGGCTTTCTCGTCCAAGTTTAAGTTCGAGGAGAGTGACCGTTATTATTTATAAGTAACTACTAGCAGGCCCAGACTTCCAAGGGCTATCAGATAGTGATTTATTTCTATCTTTTTTGGTTTAAGTTTGAAATAAAATTCAATTTTTCAACAAAAATTACATCAAAGTTTATTTCGATTAGTTATAACTATAACAAATGTTCAAATTGTTTGCCTCCAACAGCAATGATGAGTTGATGTCTGCAACAGCCTCCGTGATTTTTTGGCGCAGCTCTGCTAAATTTTGGATTGGTTTTGAGTAGACTTTTTCTTCTTCTTTTTTACTTGCTCTATAGGGCAAGTACATATTGGTTTCGTGCAGAAAAAGAAAATCGAGGTTTTAATCAAACATGACATTACGATGATAGAGAAGCCCAAAAAAGTGCTTTTCGCCATACCGTCCGTCGGTCTGTCTGTGCGTCTGTGCGGATGGCGGATGTGCGGATGTGCGCTTTTTCACGTCATGCTACAGCCTAAACGGCTTGACGGATTTTCTTCAAACTTGGTATATAGCAGTTTGAAGAAAAACCATTGTCGAGGTTTTTTTTATTTTGTTTTAGCCCGGCTCAAACTGGTACCTTTCAAGTAGCGGTTTTTTTCAATTTGGATTTTCTCGAAAACGGCTCTAACGATTTTGATTAAATTTATAATTTAGCTTACTTTAAGCATTTCTAACAAAACTGCGTTTTTTGTTTTTGCCTCAAATGGTCGTAACGAAAATCAGGTTTTAACGGCTTTTTTTCAAATAGCCATAAGTTCACAACGGCTTGATTGAATCAACTAAAACTTTGTTTGACACAGTTTTTAATAGTGTTCTATAGGATGGTTTAGTAAATTTTTCACTGAAGCCTTTCTAAACGGTGGCTTCCATACAACGAGCCGTTGAGTTTTAGCCAACTTTTTTTGTTTTTTTTTTCTAATTTTCTCGAAAATGGCTCTAACGATTTTGATTAAACTTTGCGTGTTATATTCTTTTAGTGTTTTTAAGAGAACTGCGTTTTTAGTTTTTGGCTAAAAATGCAAATAACGGAGATCTGCTCTTAACGGCTTTTTTTCAAATGGCCATAAGTTGTCAACGGTTGCATCGAATTCACTCAAACTTTGTTTCGTATAGTTCCTTACAGCTTCCTATCAGATGGCATTGATTTTTTTTCAGTTTCTCTTTTTTTTAAATGGTGGCTCCTATACAAAGGAGCTCCCCCGATTTTTATGAAACTTTGTATGTAACATACATAGAATACTTCAAACAAAACTGCATTTTTATTTTTTGGCTATACATGATAATAGCGGAAATTGCTTTTAACAGTATTATTAATTAGGCCATAACCCATAAGTGGACATTTGTATCATTTATAACACCCAAAAGATAACGTCTTAATTTTAAATATTAAAGGTTTCTTAACGTTAGCTCCCGTATATCGAGTTTTCCAGTTTTAGCCAAATTTTTTTGGTTTTTACCAAATTTTTCAAAAATGAATTGTTCTTATTGATCGAAAAGTTTGTTTGCACCAACAGAGCAAGTACGTGCGACCCAGTCGTGCATTTTATTTAACTTTGAAGCGATACTGCGATTTGTCTTCCCGTATCAAATGTGGATTTTCTACATGCCGATACCACTAGTGCAAATTGTGAAGGTTCATGTATCCATCCTTTTTAAATGTTGATTCATCGGACCACCGAATTTTGTCCAAGAATCGCGGATCTTCCCTGTACCGTTGTAGTATCGTTCGACAAAATGCAACTCTTCCAGGGTAATCTCGGGGTAGTAGGCTTTGCACTCGTTGAACATGGTATGCATGGAGCTCATTTTTCTTCAAAATGCGATAAGCTGTACTTTTGGGAACTCCTGTTCTTGTTGAATTCCACGTACTGAGGTACTTGGGTCTTGATTGACTTCTTGTAGCACTTGGTTCTCGAAGGACATGAGGGGCCTGCCTTCACTAGTTCTTTGGTATGGAAATCGACCTTCTGAGAATGACTGGTGCAAATTCACAAAAACCCGATGATCCGGATAACGCTCAGCATTTGATATTTCTCATGGTAAAGTCTAGCTACAGCACTAACATTGCTTCTGCATTCTCCATAAATAAGGTGCATGTTCGCATATTCCTGCGCAGTGTACAAAGATGGCATCGTGATGTTATTAAGTGAGATTATAACGCACTTAAATCCAAAGGACAACAAAAATATTCCAAGGACCGGATCAGTTTTACTAAACGACAAGAAATGAATCACTATCTGATAGCCCTTGGAAGTCTGGGCCTGCTCGTAGTTACTTCTAAATAATAACGGTCACTCTCCTCGAACTTAAACTTGGACGAGAAAGCCTGGAGTACGTTCAGATTTTTTTTTAATGAATGAAAAAGAATTATCTTAAAACCTGTTTATTTGAGAAAAATATTTTTTTTTCCGATATTTATGGAATATTTTAAGAAACCTTGTACCATTTTGGAAGGAGAATTGAACGCGCCAACTTTTAAGGTAACTTGCCAAAATTTAGTAGTACATTTTTTTTACACTACAGCCCATTGAATTAGGGTCATGTAAAAATTTTGAGTATTAAGTTGGGCAAAAAAGTGACATTTTCTTCAAAGCTGATGCAGGTGTGTTTAAATTTTTTAATGCAATTGTTAGCGAGGTTATTCGAGGTTCCATAACAGAAAAAAAATGGAGAAAAATTAAGATTTGTAATCACGGCACTTGAAAGGCCGTCAGAGGGTGAGCATTTTTTCGATTTTTTTTCGAATGCCTCTAACTCACAAAATACATGGAAAAGATTTTTTTTATTATTTTTCTGGTAACTGTCACCACCTACCCTATCACCCGTTTTCGTTTTGACGTTGACTTTTGGGACACCCTGTATAGATAGATAGATAGAAGATGTAGATTGCTTTTAGCTACGTTTCGCGCTTTTGTACGTTTAAGTTAAACTTCTTTTTTTCTTTTGCACAAGATAAAATTCTAATTGAACTAAAAAAAAACAAATTAAGTATTTAATAAAAAAAACTGATTTAAAAAAAAACTTTTGATGGTCAACGGTGGGATTCGATCTAGGAACTCCCAATTGAAATGCTTGCGCCCAGACTCTCTGAACTAGTTTACGAATTGTTGAATCGATTTTGGTGGTTTTAAAATTGGACAGTAGAATGTTCCACAGGTGTTAAATTTTGCACACCGAAACTATTAATTCCTGCTTCCTGGGATATCGATCGCTCTTGCACTATGGCCGACAATATGGTAGGCGGTAAAATTTTGCGACCGCCTTTGAATTTGTAGGTAACAAAAAAAAAATTAACATAAGGAAAACTAAAATTTTTTTTTTCTTTCGTTACCTTCTTTTGTAGTCAAATAAATTTATCATGCAACTTAACTCGTTAATTTTCTTTTTATTGCACCCAAAAAAATGTAGTTGACGCGAAAAATTAAAGTCGCGTGATAAATTTTTTGTTTTATCGAAACTTAAAAAAAACTGAAATTTAACCCGTCCGTAGCGAACACCTTCTTAGTCGCTTCAACTGTATGCTTTGGCAAAATGATTCTAATAATTTGGTTGCTAAGTGCCATTGGAAATTCTATTAAAAGCTCCTAACTCTTTAAACTCCAGGTTTATTGACATGAAATTCTTCACACTCGAGTCAAAGTTCCTAGAATTCCTGTGCATCTAAACCAGTCTCAAAGTTGCAGGAACAAAACTTGCATGAGCTTTATTTGCAACCATGGACACATTCCGAGCCCACCTCAGCAACAAATCTACCACAATCCATGTTTAAAGAAATCTGAACCAAAATAAACCGACTAGCGTCCAACTTCACATTTATTCAAATGTCAGACTTTTGACACCTTGTTTTTGGTTTATCAGTTTTTTCCACACATATTTGTTTTATTGTATTTATTTTAAAAATCTGTCGCGATAAATACAAAATTTATAAAAAAAATATAAAATCGGTAACAATGGGAATTACAGAACAATCTCCAGCTTAAGGAGGAGTATTGTAAATACACTTTATAGTAATCTGTAAATTTGTTCATAGAAGCTCTTGATTTGTATTATTATTTTAGTGAAATAAAATATTATCATTCTCTCTTGTTACTACTTAAAGTAAGCACGTCTATTACCCTTCTAATAATTTTGATTAAACTTTGTAGTCCGGTCAAAATAGACATTTCGGTTTGCAAAAATTCGCATAAAGCTGAAAATTAGTACAGACGGTGGGAATACCATTTCAAATAAACTAAGCAACATCCCCATCGATCCGACTGGTGCGTTAGAAGTTATTCAAGGTCAAAGGGTCAAATAAACGGTTTTTAAAATTTTTCTGGTAAACGGTAGGATTTATCAGAAAAAAACATGAGACAAAGTAGTAGACCATGAAATTATCTACAAAACTTGTTAATATCATTTTTTTGTAAGAATAACCATTTCGGAGATATCGTGATTTTAAAACTTGAAGGACTCACGTTCTTCATGATATGCTCATATATGCCACATGCATAAATTTAGTCCAGTCGACAGGTTGGAAAAAGTGGGTGAAAGGTAGAAAAAGGACGGAAGCTAATGAAACTATCAGATATTGTTGAAGGATAGTTAATCAATATTTTACGAAGTTTTGGATCTCGAGGGCCCTATGAAAAAAGAGAAGGGGGAGGTTGAAGGAGTAACTGCAAAATTTTTGACCTTGCAATGGTTTTTCCTCACTAACTTTTTTTTCGTACGTTCTATAGCAAAAGCATTTCCATATTATAGTAGAACGTCAAATTTTCTACAATTGTGTTAGTACCAAAATTGTTGTATGTTTATTCTTTACCGAGATACAGCTCTTCGAAAAACAGGTAATTTTTCAGAATTTGCTAAAAAAATTCAGCTTATTTCTTCTAATAGACGAAAACTACTGCGAGGTTTTTGTATGACGAGATTTTCATACGACCAGGGCCGGCCCGAGCTAAATTAGCGCCCTGTGCAAGCTTTATCATTGGCGCCCTCAATTGCGGTGATTTTTGGAAGAAGTCATTTCCTCATTACCCAAGGGATAGACTTTGCAAAGCATTTTTTAACGAGTAATAATAGTAACTGAAGAATACAAAAATAATCGTAAATTTAAGTCAACAAATATATCACACAATTATAGGAGATAATACAAGATATATTTGAGGTAGGTTGTGTAACGTACAGTTTGTGAATTAACATAGGCGAAAGCTTATGAAGGGTGATTCACTTAAGGTGTGCCAAACTGCTAGAGCGAGTAGGTTGGGTTGGGACAAGAAAAACTCATGTGGGAGGGGGGTCTATTCCCTTCCGTTTAGCTGAGAGGGGCAATTTTCTTAAAACATGACTAAAATTGGAAACAAAAATTATTAAAAAATAACAAAATAACTTCTACAACGCCATGCTGTGCCATTTTTTAAGGCCAAAAACCTCTTCTTTTACTTATTTTGTTTTGAAAAATATTTATTTTAGTGAAATTTTTTCAAAATATTAATTTTCAAACTCAAAATTAAAAAAAAAAGTTAAAATCAAATTTTCAAACTAATTTTATTTCAAAATTTTACCTTATTTAGTATTTTTTTTGCCAAAATTCAATGCTCTTATTTGCTTCAAGTCCAACATTAAAAACCGTATGTCTCTAGGATTTCTTGTTCCCAAGCTATTCAAAAATAAAAGAACCTATTTCTGCATAAAAACACGAAAATCTAGCCTTGTGTGATTTTTATGAACAATAAGGTTCGGATACTTTTGAATAGCTTGGCAACAAAAAGTCATAGAGCCATACGGTTTTCAGTGTCTGACCCAAAACTAATAAGAGCATTGAGTTTCGATAACAAAAATAATACTTGAATACATCAAATTTTGAAAAAAATTAGTTTGAAATTTTTTTCTATTTTTTTGTTGCCATAATTTTGAGTTTGAAAGTTCATATTTTGAAAACTGATCACTTAAATAGCTTTATTTAAAAACACTTAAAAGGAGGAGATTTCTGGCTTTACATAAAGATATGGCATGGCATTGTAGGAGTTACCGTTATTTTTTAATTATTTTTGTTCCAATTTAAGTCATGTTTATAGAAAATTGCGCCTCCTGGCTAAACGGAGATGAATAGACCCCCCTTTCATACGATTTGTTTCTTGTCTCAACTCAGCCTACTCGCTCTAGCTCTTTAAACAACCTCACACCAAAAATAATACAAGTATTTTTTGTTATATTAGGTATCTTTGCTCACACCGATTACCCTGTGTTAGTCAAAAAATTCTTTTTTTTTTTTAATGGAAACAATGACTGGCAGGCAAGAACAAAAAAAGAAAAAAAGAAAATTGAAAAAAAAAGATTCACTCAATAACGACAAACGACAAGCCTCATCATTAGTCATCGCATCATCATCAGTCATCACTCATTATTTCCATATCGTCCCCTCAGAAGCAAAGTGGCTTATCTAAAAATCTAGAGTTTTACAGAAAAGCGATTTGAAATATTTTGATTCTTAAGAAATATATTTTCGTCCAGATTTTATGCGAGGAGGCAAAAGTCGTAGAACAAGAAAAAGTAAATATTTATTCCTCTATCGAGTGGTATAATAAAGTTTAAAAAAATCACTTAAAAAAAAAAAAAATAGAAGGACTTATGTCGTTTCGCATACAAATAATTATTATTTGTGTGTTTTTTTTCAGAAATGCTTGAGAAAGTGTCGTTTTGTATTGAAATGAAACCAGTAATTTTATAGATAAACAAATCAACAAATAAATTTTTTATTGTTTTTATTTAAACGCTTATTTTCAGTAAACAAACAAAACTATTTTACTCTTCAGGAGTTAAACAAAGCGATTATACTCTTCAGGAGTATTTTTTAACAAAAAATCAATCTTAATTGATAAAAACAAACGAAAAAGAAAAACTTACATAGCTATAATAGATAAATTAACAGTAATTGAACAAAAAATAGTAATTCCAGTCTTTAAATATCTTTCACAGTTGAAAAACTAAATTCTTCAGGAGTAAAATAAAGCGATTACTCTTCAGGAGTATTTTTTTAACAAAAATCAATCTTAATTGATAAAAACAAACGAAAAAGAAAAACTTACATAGCTATAATAGATAAATTAACACTAATTGAACAAAAAATAGTAATTCCAGTCTTTAAGTATCTTTCACAGTTGAAAAACTAAATTCTTCAGGAGTTAAATAAAGCGATTTCTCTTCAGGAGTATTTAAAAAAAAAATCAATCTTAATTGATAAAAACAAACGAAAAAGAAAAACTTACATAGCTATAATAGGTAAATTAACATTAATAAAAAAAAATACTATTCTTCATTCATTAAGTATCTTGCACAGTCAAAAATATACTTTGTTTAAGTGTTAACAACACCTTGATTTATCACAGAATTTTCTTAGACGCTTTTGATTTTTGAATAAAAGTCTTTATAGAAAGTTGGAATCTGATTTTTATCGAACAGTTTCAATAAGCCTTCTTCCCAGTTGAATTTTCTTGAAGCTTTTTTAAATAAATGAAGACACAGGAACCAATTTGGTTGGCACCCCTTCCAGCTAGACCCTCGTGCCAAACAAAACAGTCCACATTTTTATTCTTAAGTTCACAGATTGTAAAATTGAACACATTTATCTTGGACACGTAGTAAAAAACACTTGAGTCTCCTCTCGGACATTGTAGAACAGCCTGAAGGTCATATACAGCTACTATGTTTGTTTCATTGGCAGATTGTTTATCTTTTTCTTTTTCCTCTCTTGAAAGTTTTTTTTCTTCCAAATGGTTGTCATACTTTTGTTTCAGGCTGTCTTTATTAATGCTGTTTTCAAAAGCCATGCAGTCTTCGCATTGATCTTTTTTGGGTCGATGAAAGCTTATGTTGAAGTTATTCACAAAAACTCTTTGGAAAACATTATATTTAGCGAAAGGAATTTGTTTTTCCTTGCATTGCTCAACATAGTTTCGATGAATCGCTGTAACTGTCAAACCACCATCAATGTATTCCATATTAGATTTCGACCTACAATAATGGCTAGGTATACGTGGTATTGATTCAATATGATCCATTATTCCTTTCAAAATCAATTCGTCAGTTTTATTAATTGGGGTGTGCTTACCTCTCAAGTCGCTTTGGACAATGTTGGTGACTGATTTATCTCTTTTAGCCAGGACAGTGCGTATGGGTCTGTCATTGATTCCCAGAGTCGATGTGAAAAATTTTTTGCAAACTCTTATTCTCGAATTTTCAAGTGTAAAATAAAATGCGTTATTGTTTTTTCGAGGCTTTCTGGAAACGGAATGGGGAGTGGAATCATTATTTACCCGAATGTATCGATATTTAGGTTTTATATCAATCATTGCAGATGCAATAAAACATCGTTGCTTGTCGATACTTCCGTAATTCCAGTAATTGGTGAAAATTTTAGATCGGCTCTCTTCATCTATTTTGGACGAACAACCAAGACTACAAGAACAAACTGGACCCATCTTTCTCGCCTCAATGAATTTTTTAGTTTTTGAACTTGAAATATAGGCTTTTCCAAATCTCCTTCCATCATAAGCTTTATTTCTTGTCCATTTGTCTTTTGAAATTTGCCTCTTTTTTGAGTTCGGCTTTTCGTTTTCATTGGATTGTGTAACGTCTTCTATCGGGCTTGAAGCTGGGGTATCAACCAAAGATTCCGAAGAACTGCTTGAAGATTTAAAATTCGGGTCTCTATAATCGTCATCTGAGGAAAAGTCACTGTCTGTTTCATCTGATGATGAAGCTGACAAGGATGGTTCATTTTCTAAGCTGCGTTGACCGGGTAATAAATTAGAGACACTAGCCCCACTACATCCAGGTTCACTAGTGATTTGATCGCAACTTCGTGTATCTGTGTTAAGATGAGTATTTTCGGATGATTGTATAAACGGAGCAATATTGTTGATGATCGGGTAGAGCAGGTTGATTCGAAGGTGAATCTTGTTGCTAAAAGAAATATTCAAGCGAAAAAGTTAACATACAAATATATTACGTAGACGACTATAAAATGCTTACAATGTTTTCGTAGGTGTAACAAATATTTTGTTCTGGAAGGTTTTCCAGACCTGAAACAGACCATTCGGGTTTATTACTATTGTTTGAATTTCTCGCTAATTTGACAAGCAACTGAGATCGGTTCAATCTGCATTACAAAACAAAAAATTGGTGGAATTCAATTAATAATTATTTTTTAAGACTTTCGAAAAAAGCGTTGACAAAGTGACACTTCTTATACTGCTAAAAAAAAACTTTTTGAGTTTTAAGTTCGTATTTTCTAAAACAAAATGACATGTTTTGGATAATGGCCTTTAAAATTCAGATACTAAAAAATAATTTTGACATAAAATACATAATGTCGTTTTAGTTCTCACAAATTAAAAAAATTTGTTTGTTTTCTCTTAAAGTAAAATGACTTAATGTCAATATAGCGTTTAAGCACTAAAATAATTGTAAAAATAAAATATGACAAATGACTTAAAACGAAAAATGTCACTTTTCCTTACTTAATTTTCATACTTCAATAATATTTTTTGAAGAAAAGTGTCACAAATAAAAAATGTCGAAAATAAAAAACAAAACTTACCTCTTCGTTTCAGTGTAGTCCGACATTTTAGAATTACAACTTTTTTATGAGCAAACAAGCACAACCACTCACAATGAAGACTGACATGAAACTGACAATGTCATTTTACAGATGAATAGTTCAGGGATGATATATAAAATGCAAAACGACACTATCCCCCTCACGCGTTCAGTTTAAGAAATATTTTTGTGACAGTTTGACCGAAAAATTGACTTTTTTTTTGTGATTTTTTCTGTATACTCAACTCAAAATCGCTAAATTTTGAGATAAGCCACTTTGCTTCTGAGGGGACGATATTTAAATTTCAACTCAACCCTTTGTCATCTCTTATCTCTCCAGACGAGTGATAAGATTCCACTCATAAAGAGAAGCCAATGACAAACTTAAACATAGTACAAAAAACACTCAACCGAAGGAGTTAAAATTCATAGGTGCAGTTTTTAATTTTGCACACTGTTGTGTACATGAGTATGAATTTTGTACCTCAGAATTTCAGTTGAGTAACATTGCTCACTTTGATTTCATATAGAAGCACTGACATCGTGTGCATGTTACCAACATGCACACTGTTAATTATCTGTATTTATGCTGTTGACATTTTTTTTTATGATACACTGCATAGGGGTAGGTTATGAAAATAAAATAAAATTTCTCATACGTGATGATGCCTTATAAAGAGAAAAATAGCATATAGCTAGGTAGGTAGGTATCTATTGAAGCTAACTTGGTAGATAAAGTTTTGTTTTTACTGTGGGACTGTGGGGTGGGTGTGAATAAAAAGGTAAACATGGATTAATTTTTGGAATAGTAGATATTATGTAAATACATAATTGTATATCTGTCATTAAATTCAAATTAGCTGTTAGTTATATAATGAATATCAATATTGGTGTGAGCTACAAAAATAAATGAGAATTAAAAAAGAAGGTAGTGGTTACGAGGTGACTATTTAAACGCTCGCCCAAGGCGCCCATTGGTTTCAGCGCCCTGTGCATTTGCACCGCTTGCACGTATAGCTTGTCCGGCCCTGCATACGACGATTTGTGCTTTTAATTTTTTTGGCATTTTTTAGCAAATTCTGAAAAATAACCTGTTTTTTGAAGAGCTATATCTCGATAAAGAATAAATATACAACAACTTTGGTACTATGGAAATTGTAGGAAATTTGACGTTCTACTATAAAATGGAAATGCTTTTGCTATAGAACGTAAGAAAAATAAGTTACTGAGGAAAAACCGTTGCAAGGTCGAAAACTTTGCAGTTACCCCTTCCCCCTCCCCCACCTCTTTTTCAATAGGGCTCTCGAGGTCCAAAACTTCGTAAAATATTTATTAACTATCCTTCAACAATATCTGATAGTTTCATTAGCTTCCGACTTTTTTCCACCTTCCACCAACTTTTTCCAACCTGTCGACTGGACTAAATGTATGCATGTGGCATATACATATGTGCATATCATATAGAACGTGACTCCTTCAAGTTTTAAAATCACGATATCTCCGAAATGGTTATTCTAACAAAAAAATTATATTAACAAGTTTTGTAGATAATTTCATGGTCTACAACTTTGTCTCATGTATTTTTATGATAAATCCTACCGTTTACCAGAAAAATTAAAAAAACCGTTTAGTTGACCTTTTGACCTTGAATAACTTTTAACGCACCAGTCGGATCCATGGGGATGTTGCTTACTTTATTTGAAATGGTGTTCCCAAAGTCTGCACCAATTTTCAGCTTTATGCGAATTTTTGCAAACCTAGCACTATTTTTTTTTGTCTATTTTGACCGGACTATTGTGTGTAATATTCTTTTAGTGTTCGTAAAAGAACTGCGAAAAGCTACTACCGTTTGTTATTAAACTTTGTAGGTATTATTATTATTATAGTTTATTAACATAAAATTAAAAATTTACATGTTAAATATATGAGCGCTGAGAAAAAATGATTCTATTATAGGTATAAGTAGAATTTAGTAACTAAATTTAATTTATGTATATTTTGTAGTGGAAAGTTTATATTTGAATATTGTGTAATTTAATGAAATTGTAAATAGTTTTTATATTTTCTGAAACTAAGTTTCTAACTATTTCCTCTGTTTGTAAAGATGAGGTGTAAACGCTTGTATTAGAGGTCAGCGATTTGCAGACCCCTGTTCCAAGAATATGTTTTATGTCTATTGTTGTTTGGCAGTGAGTGCAGTATGGCGGAGCTGTATGTCCTATTCTTAGTCTGACCATGACTGTATTCATCTGTTTGGAGATGGTGATAGGATAGATAGGTTTGTTTTTGTCGGGGTTGGTGGATTTGTAGAAGTGTTGGTAGTTGTTTTGCCAGTCGTTTTGTTGTTGTTGTCGAAGTTTGTTTTTAACTTCCAGACTAGCATTCAATATGGTTGGTGAATCATGAGCATCATTTGCCGCTTTGTCAGCATGTTCGTTGCCGATTATCCCAACGTGTCCAGGTATCCACATAAGTTTTAATTTGTTGGAATGTGTTATGAGGTGATCACTTATTGTGTTAATAATAATCGTGGTGTTGTTTGGATTATGAATATCGTTAAGAACTGACTGACTATCGGAACATATAACAAAGTTACCAGGTAGCTTTGCGGTTATTGTTACGGTTTCTAAGACCGCTGTTGCCTCGGCGCCGGCGGTAAATATTGAGGCTACATTGTCCAATAGACCTATGGTTATTAGTGATCTGTCTTCGTGGGTTGATGCAAATGAGGTGCTTAGTTGGGTTTTTGAACCATCGATAAATATAAAATTCCAACCGTTTGACTTAAAACAGTTAGTGATGTCCCGGAATAATGCCCGATATATGCTGTTGGATGTATTGCTTTTTAAATTATCTGCCAAATCCATAATAAAGGATGACTTTAAAATGCCCCAAGGTGGAAATAAGGAGTAGTATTTGGAGTTCTTTATTGTCGGAAGATCCATTAAGTTTTTGGTTGTTATTGCGATTGATAAGGCTGATGGAATTCGTTTTGAGATTTTAGCTTGGAATTAAGACTTAACGTTGTCGTTAATGATTGAACCTTGTATAAAAGAAATTTTTACGTAAAGTTTGGCTCTTTCGAGGATGCGTTCTTCTACTGAAGGAAGTCCAGCTTCTGCCATTATGTTGCGTATCGGGCTCGTATTAAAAGCGTTTAGAGTGTTAGTCAAAAAGGATTTGATATAGTTAAATATTTTGGGGCCAATACCCCAAGATCTAATTTTGTCCAGGATTTGATGTATGCCTATTCTATCAAACGCTTTTCTAAGTCTAATGACAATATTGTGACATGGTTACGAGCTGATAGAGCTTTTGTTATATACCAATCAAGGTGTAGCAGGTCATCCGCACAGCCTTTATTGGCTTTGAAAGCGACTTGATTAATGCTTATCAGGTTTCTGGACTCCAAGAACCAGAGCAGCCTTTTGGCAACGATTTTTTCCAATATTTTCGAAGCACATGGAATCAGAGATATTGGCCGATATCCGTTAATATTGTTAATTAATTTGTTTGGCTTGGCCAAAGGCAGTATAGTTACAAGTTTCCAGCTTTGTGGAATGATACCAGTGTCAAGAATATTGTTGTATAGTTGTAGAAGCCTTAACAGGCCACGTGCCACTAAACAATTATTAGTGGAGGCCCTAGATGGCGTCAAAGCCGACATCACAGCCATCAAAGAAGTGCGATGGGATGGTGAAGGCACAAGGAGGATGAAAAACTGTGACATCTACTACGGCAAGTGCTACAGGACAAGAAAACAGCGGCTATTTGGATGCGGATTTGTGATAAGAGGAAGGCTTAGGCAAGAAGTCTTGGGGTTTCGTGGTTTAAGCGAACGCATTGTCACAATCCGCATTAAATCCAAATTCAGCAACATCTCGCTAATCTGCGTCCACGCCCCACGGAGGAAAAAGATGACACGAAAAAAAGAAGAATTCTACGATCTTCTCGAGAAGAAGTATGACGAATGCCCGAAGTACGACACTAAGATTATTCTTGGTGACTTCAACGCCAAAATCGGAAAGGAGGGTAACTTTGGCTCGACAGTCGGAAAGCATAGCCTGCACGACAACATTTCCGGTAACGGACACAGGCTAATCAACTTTGCTGCGGGGCGAAGTGCCATCTTAGCTAGCACATACTTCCCACACCTCAATATACACAAGGGGACCTAGCGGTCTCCTGATCAAAATACCGTCAACCAAATTGATCACATTGCGATTGATAGCAGACATGCCTCCAGTGTAATGGATGTCCGCACTTTCCGAGGGGCCAACATAGACTCGGACCATAACTTTGTTGTAGCTAAAGGGCGAATGTGGATCTCCACCAGACCGCAGAATCGAGCATCCACTGTGGGAAAGTTTGATGTTGCAAAGTTACAATCGCAAGAGACCGCCACAACTTTTGCCAACCATGTCTCCTCTTATCTCTTGACATGCCCGGCGCCTTCGCCAAACATTGCAAAATGGCCATCAAAACTGCTGCCACGGATGTTTTGGGTTTCATTAGGCGACCACAACGAAACACCTGGTTCGATGATGAGTGCAGGCTCGCACACTTGGCCAAAGACGAAGCCTATCATGCAGTTCTGAATTCCAGAACTAGAGCTGCCAAGAACGCTTCCCGTGCGGTATACCAGCAAAAGAGGAAAGAGGAACATCGGCTTTTCAGAAGAAAAAAAAGAAGGAATGTTCGAAAGTTCTACCAAAGGGTAAAGCATTCGTCCAAGGATAGCAATATCTAAACTAAAGTCTAACAAGGCTGCTGGAGCGGATGGCCTTACGGCTGAACTCTTCAAAGCAGCGGAAGATGACTTGGTGAGGAGCATACACCAACTCATTTGTACAATCTGGTCGGATGAAAGTATGCCTGACGAATGGAACCTCAGCATTGTGTGCCCTATCCACAAGAAAGCAGATACTCTAAGCTTCGCCAACTACAGAGTTATAAGTCTCCTAAATGTCACCTACAAAATCTTGTCGGCCATTCTGTGTGAACGTCTGAACCCTTTCGCACGTGAACTGATTGGCCCCTATCAGTGTGGTTTCAGGCCCGGTAAGTCAACCGTCGACCAAATGTTCACACTTCGGCAGATTTTGGAAAAGACCCAAGAATTCCAGATCGATACTTTTAAAATCTATAGAAGTGACAGGAAAGACAGGGTAGAGGGCGGAGTTTGTATGTATATACGAGAAAATATACCGGCATCTGCAGTTTTTAGATCAACTCAAAGTAAAATTGATTTTATTTGTGTGGAAATGAAGAATTCAGTTGAAAAATGCTTACTCGTAGCTGTTTATAGCCCATCAAACATGTTTAGTGAAGAAAATTTATGTGAACTGGAAGAAACATTGTTGAAGTTCGGTCCAAAGTACAATGATATCCTAATTGGAGGTGACTTTAATGTAAATTATTTAGTTAACAACCGTCTTACGCGCTTATTAAACCATTTCTCCGACAAAATAGGCTTATCAGTTGTAAATAACCGATGACTAACTTGTTTTAAGTCTGCTGTAAACCCCTCTCTGTTGGATCTTATGTTCCTGAGCAGCTCCAGGCATAGAATTCTGGGAAATGATCAAGTCAGGCCAACCTCTGAGTTCATCCATGATCTAATCATCTGCTCCTTTCGGTTTGATGTAGACAGTGCTATTAATGCTCAAACATTCAGCTACAGGTCATCGTGGCTTCAGCTATGAACACTTGTGGTTGAATTTTAATAGCCTGGAGTGGAATGAGATTTATTTTTCCTTGAATGCTAATGCGAAAGTATCGTTATTTAATACATTACTTTCTCGTCTTTATGACCACTATGTTCCTTTAGTTACAAGAGTAGTTAGAGTAAATAATTGTCACTGGTTCAGTAGCAATATAAAGATCCTTATAAGGCAAAGGGAAGGATTTTTCAAAAGATTTAAGACAAACCCAACTCAGTTCAACAAGAGTCAATATATATGCTCGAAATAAAGTAAATTCTGCTATTCATAACTCTAAGCGTTCATACTTACTTCAGAAACTTGGCCCGTCGCTGAGTTCCAAAAAAACTATGGAGCAACTTGAAAAAACTTGGTGTAAAGGAAGGTAAAAACAAAAATAAATGTCACTTTAGTGCTGAAGCGATGTCTAATACTTTGACTCCCCCATCGTCGAGTTCACGAATCCCTCCTGATTTTTTTAATTTCCCTGCAAGCTTAGATTCTTTTTCGTTCAGGTGTATAGGTTCTATTCAACTTTTAACTTCAATAAAATCAGTCAAATCTAATGCGATTGGTCTTGACGATATTTCACCGAAATTCGTAAAGCTCATTCTCCCTATAATCATGCTTCATATTTTTAATTTTTGCTTATATAGCGGTAAATTCCCAGATGTGTGGAAAAATGCAAGCATTATTCCAGTTCCTAATAAAGCTAATCCTTCTAACCCCTCCGAGTACAGGTCTATCAGTATTTTATCTTTTCCATGTAAAATACTTGAACAAATAATGCATGACCAGATTAAGGTGTATCTTAATGACCGCATGTTACTTTCAAAGTGGCAATCTGGTTTTCGCAGTGGGCACAGTTGTGAATCTGCTGCAATCAAAGTTACATCTGACATCCGTTTCGCTGTTGACTCTGACAAGTTTGGAGTTTTGGTGCTTTTAGACTTTTCTAAAGCTTTTGACTGAATTGATCACTCTATTCTTCTGTCTAAACTGAAATCGTATTTTAATTTCTCTAGCTCATCCCTCAAGCTATTAAGCAACCTTCTCGCAGAAAGAGTTCAACAAATAAAAACTGAAGCTGGTATTTCTAACCCTTATATTACTAACGCTGGTATACACCAAGGCTCGGTCTTAGGACCTCTGTTATTCTCGCTATTTATTAATGACCTTCCTGACGTGATTCGCAACTGTCAAGTTCATCTGTACGCTGATGATGTAGTCATCTACAATTCTACATATCTCGCTCAATTGGTTTGATGGAGGATTGCATAGCTAGGCTTAATGAGGACTAAGGCTATATTCAAACTTGGTCTAATAGAAATAATATGAAACTAAGTCCTTCCAAGTCCGTTGCCATGATATGTTCCACAGATCAGCCTAATCCCTTAGATTTTCCGGCGGTAGTTCTTGATGATGTAGTTATCAATTATGTTAGTGATTTTACTTATCTGGGGTTCAAAATTTGCAGCAACCTTAGTTGCTGTAAGGCGGTGTCAAATAGCATAAGAAAAATTTATGCGGGATTAAGGAGTCTGAGATGTTCATCGGAATTGTTGTTACCCAATATGAACAAACACCTGGTAAAGTCATTAATTTTGCCTTATTTTACTTTTAACAGTACAGTCTATCCTACCTTAGACTACGAATGCAGACGCAAACTTAATGTTGCTCTAAATGATTGTGTACGCTTTATTTATTGTGTTTCGAGATATACAAGTGTTTCACATCTACGACACACACTTTTTGGAATAAACCTTAATGAAATTCTGAATTTTGCCCAATCACAAAGAGGGTTAAAAATAATCATGCCACGTTTCTCGCGCAGCATTGGAGAACGTTCATTTTACGTAGCAGCAATTCGTTTATGGAACTTACTTCCGAATGAATTGCAACGTAGGTACAGCCTCAACTGCAGCCTTCAAGCGGAAATTATTTTTGCACTATTCTAACTAAATTTAATTGAAGTCTTCTCTCTTCTATTTATTTATTTATTTGGCTCAAAACTGCCTTTTTCTCGTTATTAGTTTTTGTATTTGATTTACTTATTTTTACTTGCGATTATAGGTACTATAAGGCAAGTTATGCATTCGTAAAAATAATACGGGCAAGTGCGAGTCGGACTCGCGCACGAAGGGTTCCGTACCATTATCTATAAAAACAGCAAAAAAAAAATCACGTTTGTTGTATGGGAGCCCCCTTAAACATTTATTTTATTCAATCAACACTTGCTTAAATTTCTCATTGTAACAGGCGATTACGATTTGCAGAAGACGACGAACTGATAGTTTGTTTAGGAAAGATCGCGCCAAAAATGATCTTGTTTGTGTGAGTGAAAGAAAACTGGCAAATCAGCAAAAAGAAGAAGAAACAGAGACAGCTATGCATGTAAATTCAAGAATTCCAGAAATCCGCAAAGAAGAAAAAAGCCAACCTATGTATGCTTTTAAATCTCAGTTTTCTTTTATTCGTGTTCGAATTCGAATTCGAATGGAAAACAAAATAGAAAAGAAAACGAATGTCAAACAAAGAACAAGAAGTCAGTATTAAATTTGCAATTAATTTTTAACGTCTCAAAAATAAATATGTATGTATAAATGAATAATAACTTCTTTAAAATCAGATCGAGACCTCCCAGTACTTCTTTTGTAAATTTAATTTAATATTTTAGGATTAACAGTAGTTTTAATAATTCATAATTAATTCAGTGATTCAGTATTAGCAGCAGAAGAAGAAGCAGCAAGAAGCATTTATAGAATTTTTTTTAATAAGAAATTATTATTATTTATATTAATTTTTAAGATTTTAAAATTTGGTCGGTAAGAAAATCTAATACCGACTTCTTGTTCTTTATTTGACATTCGTTTTTTTTTCTTATTTTGTTTTCTATTCGAATTCGAACACGAATAGAAGAAAACTGAGCTTTAAAAGCATACATACATAGGTTGGCTCTTTTCTCCTAAAAGAATTTCTGGAATTTATATGCCTGTAGGTCAAGCTGTTTCTCACTCACACAAACGAGAACAGTTTTGGCGCGATCTTTCCTAAACAAACTGTCACCAAGATGTCTTTTGCCAATCCTGCTCAAATATTTCACTGAGAAATTTCAGTAATTTTTTTTCTGAGCATAGTGTTTTTTTACAATAAAATAAAGAAGAAAGGCGTACTTACGTTTAAAAACCCTAAATCCTGATTTAATATTATTTTATGAGAGAATCTAATACCGACTTGTTGATTGTGGTTTGACATTTGTGTTTTTTTTTTCTATTCGAATTCGAATTCGAATTTCTGGAATTTACATGTAGATAAAACTTTTTCTCACTCACACAAACAAGATCATTTTTGGCGCGATCTTTTCTAAAAAAAAAAAACTATCACCTAGATGTCTTTTGCCAATCTTGTTCAAATATTTCACTGAGAAATTTCAGTAATTTTTTTTCTCAGCATAGTGTTTTTTTTTACAATAAAATAAAGAAGAAAGGCGTACTTACGTTTAAAAACCCTAAATCCTGATTTAATATTATTTTATGAGAGAATCTAATACCGACTTGTTGATTGTGGTTTGACATTTGTTTTTTTTTTTTTCTATTCGAATTCGAATTCGAATTTCTGGAATTTACATGTAGATAAAACTTTTTCTCACTCACATAAACAAGAACATTTTTGGCGCGATCTTTTCTAAAAAAAAAACTGTCACCAAGATGTCTTTTGCCAATCTTGCTTAAATATTTCACTGAGAAATTTCAGTAATTTTTTTTCTCAGCACAGTGTTTTTTTTTTTTTAATATTTCTAGAAATCACTCAAATCACCTCCATTGACAATAAAATAAAAAAGAACTTACGTTTGAAAACAATTAATCCTGATGTTATATTATTTTATGAGAGAATCTAATACCGACTTGTTGATTGTGGTTTGACATTTGTTTTTTTTTCTATTTTTTTTTCTATTCGAATTCGAATTCGAACACGAATAGAAGAAAACTTAGCTTTAAAAGCATACATATGTTGCCTCTTTTCTTCTAAAAGAATTTCTATAATTTACATGTAGGTAAAGCTGTTTGTGTGAGTGAAGGAAAAGTCGCAAATCAGCAAAAAGAAGAACTAACAGGGACAGACTTCAAGAAATTTCTAAAGAAGAAAAGAGACAACCTGGTGATGGACGGACAAACATAGCAAAAACGAGCAAAAAATTACGTTTGTTGTATGGGAGCCCCCATAAATATTTTATTTTATTTAGTTTTTAGTATTTGTTGTTATAGGGAACACAATAATACATCATCTGTCCAAATTTCAAGTGTCTAAGTTTTACGGTTCATGAGATACAGCCTTGTGAAGGACGGACAGACGGAGAGCAAAGTCTTAGTAATAGGGTTCCGTTTTCACCCTTTGGGTACGGAACCCTAAAAACAAATTTTTTGGACATTACGATGATAGAGAAGCCTAAAAAAGTGGGACCGACAATTGTGTCGCTTATTATAATAGTGGTGTAACTCCGAAATAATGAGACTTTTGCAAAAATGTGTATAGAAAAAACACAATAAGAATTTCCGTTTAGTTAATATTTTCTTATTATTGTTTAAAAGTTAAACTCTTTAAAAATCGTAACAGCTTAGGAAATAAAATTGAAACTAAATAAATAAATTAAGTTAAAAAAATTTATTTGGAGTTACTTCACTTTTAGAGTGAAATTTGGAACTTCAACTGAACACTCATCGTCATTTTGTATGCTGGAACGAGTCGCAATCTCCAAGGGAAGTTTTTTATAATATTTATTTATTTATTTATTAACGTCTATAAGTGTACAAAACTCTCTTAGACTAATTAAAAATTTCTTTAAAACTATTTTAAAAATAATGCTATGAAAAAAAAAAGATTCAACTTTAAATAATATTTTCCAAAACAACAGATTTGAAGACAATTCTATTTTGATTAAAATCGAAAACATTTGCATATTTATTAAAATTAATACAAGCATTGGTAATTGGCTCATTTTGGCCATAGTTTGTTGCATGTTGAGGAATAAACAAAAAATTATCAATTCTAGGTCTTAAAAGTCTAGAAGGCGCATATATACCGAACAAGGCTAAAAGAGGGGGACAGTCAATATGTCCTGTTACGACATCTCTTGCAAATGTAACAGAATAATAAGTTCTTCTTCAAGATAGAGGCTTTAAATCAATTAATAAACATCTACTGTTATAAGATGGCATGGAATTAGACCAATTTAGTTTACGAAGTGCATATTTAGTAAATCGTTTCTGAATTTTTTCAATACGTAGCAAGTCTTTTTTGAAAAGAGGAGACCATACGACAGAGCAGTATTCCAAAATTGGACGAACTAAAGCTACAAATAAGGATTTTAATGTATAAGGATCACGAAAATCATGGGAGTTCCTAAATATAAATCCAGACAAAGCATTGGCTCTTGATATAACATAATCAATATGTATGTTAAAAGAGAGATGTGAATCAAATATGACTCCCAAATCTTTTTCGTTTACAACTCTTTGCAATATGACATTTGCAATCCTATAATCAAACGATATAGGCATCTTGGACCTAGAAAAAGACATAATTGAGCATTTATTGACATTCAAACTTAAGGAGTTATTAAAACACCATTCATTTAAGTTATCAATATCTTGTTGTAATTTTAAACTATCAGAAACTGACTTAATAGATTTAAAAATTTTCACATCATCAGCGAACATCAGACAATTTGAGAAATTTATAACTGTTGGCAGATCATTAATGAAAAGAAGAAACAACAAAGGTCCAAGATGACTGCCCTGCGGAACACCCGAATAGTTCCTTATTTCAAAAGATAACCTCGATCCAATCTTTACAAATTGTGAGCGATTGCATAAATAATTACTTATCCATTTAAGGAGTATTGAGTGAAATCCCAAGAAATATAGTTTCCTTAATAAAATTTGATGACTAACTCTATCGAAAGCCTTTGAGAAATCCGTGAAAACAACATCAGTTTGACATTTGTTTTCCATGTTTTTCAAACAAAAATTTACAAAAAGAGTTAAATTAGTCACAGTAGAGCGCCCGTGTACAAAACCATGTTGGTAAAACGATATATGGTTTTTCACCGCTTCGTACATCTTATTTTTTACAATCGATTCGAAAACCTTAGGAATTAATTGCAACTTAGCAATGGGTCTATAATTTTCAACCACTTGCTTTGATCCAGATTTAAAGGTGGGAGTAATATAGGAAAATTTCCATGTATCTAAAAACTCACCACTACGAAGAGATAGGTTAAATATGTAACACAGCGGTTTCGCCAAATTACCTGCACATTCTTTTAGAAACCTTACAGGAATGTTGTCAGGTCCCATACTCAAACTATTTTTTAGGCTAGAAAGTTCAGTAAAAATTTCGTTTTCAGATATAAAAATAGAACCCATGTCAATTAATTGAGAACAAGCTGACAAAACATCACTATTTGAGGCATCCACCTTAAAATTGGATTGAAAAAAAGTTGCAAACATATTACAGATTTCAGAGATATCACTACTTACAATGCCATTGTAATTCATGTTTGAAGGAATTCCAACCGATTTTCTTTTTACATTATAGAACTGCCAAAAAGATTTGGAATCACTCTTGATCTTTTGTTCAACAGACCATATATACTGGTTATGTAAAAACTTCTTTAAAAAATTATATTCTTTAAGCAGACGACGATAATTGCTTCGAAAATTTGAATCGATCTTGCATTTTTTCTGAGCCTTTAGTAGTGCATTTTTTAAACGCACTAAACTTTTTGAAAACCACATTGGCTTATTTGATCCCCTACTTATAGCCTTTTTAGGTATAAACTTAGCAAACAAATCTTGGATTACATTCATAAAAATAGAAAAACACGAAGACAAGTCAGATTGAGACAAAAAAGAAATCCAATCCAAATTTTTAATATAATTATGTATGCAATTGTAATCAGCCTTATCAAAATTGAATTGAACTCCTATCAAAGATGATGTTTCAGATAAAGATCGAAAAACTGATAAATTACAAACTATATTCAAGGCTTTATGGTGAATACTATTATTTAACAAAGGATTAGCATCTTCAAAGATTGAAACATCAAACTCATTATGGATATAAGTCAAATCCAAAATTCTACCTATATCATTAACAACATTGTTTATTTGAGATAAATTCAGAGCTGAAAAAGTATCAGTTACAACAGCCTCAAAGTCTTTTAAAACATTAATCGGAAATAAACATTTATCATCTTGAGAATAAAGCCACTTAATATTACAAAGATTAAAATCTCCTAACACTACAGCAAAACAATTTTCATCAAAATTGGCAACAATATTTTTGACATTATTCACATGGGCATTATAGACAGTGAATTCAGCATTAGGAGGTATGTATGAAACAAAAACAAATATTTTGATCTTTTTTAAACTTGTATCATGAGATATGATAGAGAATTCTATACAAACACAAATTTGTTCGATCATACCCGAACAGTTTGACAGTTGAATTTCCTTACTATTAAAACAAGATTTAACCGCAACCAGCACACCACCACCTCTATTTAATCCAGTACATATTGCATTTCGGTCACGTCTGAAGACAACAAAATTTGAGTTAAATAACTCTGTTGAAAGTAATCCATCATAAAGCCATGTTTCCGTAAGTGCAATCAAATCATGCGCACAATCCATTACAGATGAATAGAACTGATTAGTTTTAGTGCGCATACCTCCTACATTCTGATAATAGAGAGAAAAATTATCAAATGCAGTAACAGCAGTCTCATGTGACAATCACATTTTTGTGACTTTTTCTTGTGACAGCTATTTAGGTGTCACTTGCATACAAAAATAATAATAAATAAATAATAAACCTCTGACGCTGACTTAAAAAACAAAATAATTTGCTTTTGCTGTCAAAGATTTGTCAAAGATCTACACTAATGTTGTTTTCGATTGGGAGAAATTAGTTTCTCCTCATGATTAAAGTAAAAATAAAAACTTTACAAAAAAAAAAACAGAAATGAACATTTTTTTAATTGAGATATTTTTCTGAAACGCGTATATGTTGTGAGCAATCACGTGAAGTTTTTTTTATCTTTTCTAAATAAATACATAATTGTCACGTCCCTTAAAGTTGCCGGAAACTATATATATTATATTAAAATGCTTTTTGGCTAGAATATAAACTAAATATTAAAAGTTTTGTTTGAAAGCGGCCTGAAACGCCATAATCCAAATATTAATTATTATTTAGATTTGCCTATTGCATCTGGGGCAAAATGTCAAAAAGTTGAAAAACAAAATAAATTATTTTGTATGTAGATATGATTTTATATGAAATTGAAGACTATCTACTTTTAAGAGTATCAATTTTCAATATAACCAAAAATGTAAATTATATATTAAAATTGTTCGAACTGTTTAATTTGAAATACAAAATATATAGAAACTGTGACGTTCGTATATATGCGCCTTCAGACCGCATATTTCATAAAAAGCAGAAGAAGTAAGACTCGCAAAACACAACTCCGAAGAGAAACGATTTGTCTTCGGAGTTCTCTCCAATTGCCCAACGGAAAATGACATAATGAAAATAAACAAAATTCCGGTGATCACATTATGCAGACGCACAAAATTATTTTATCACATGTGATTGTCAGAAATGTGACAATCACAAATCACATTAGCCGATTCCACCCCAGGTTTTTTTGTGGAATTTGTTATGAAGAGATTGTAGGTGGCTTCTTTCGCTCGTCGTTTTTTGGGAACTTAATAAATTCTCTTACACGAACACCAGTAGGCCAAATAGAAGCTTGCATAATCTTATCAAACAAATTTTCTGGAACTATAACTTTAAAATTTATAAAAGAGAAGTCAGATGTATCAACACCTTTTTTCACAAGCACAGTGCACTTAATTTGATTTGATGAGATGTCAAGCGCACCAGCAATAAATGCAGTAAGAGAATCCACCGATGTATTAGGGCTAAAATATGATAAATGTAGACACTTAGAATTGGGAACCAAAACACCTTCAAGTAATGTGGATGTGTTTGTTCCAATTATATGCCTACGCATAGGGTAGGGTTACCAGATATGTTTTGAGGAAACTAGTAATCGAGACTCAAAATCCCGGACTTTCCCGGACAAATAAAAATTAAAAAAAGAGTACAAAACTAGGACAAAACAAACACATTGTTTTTTTTTAACAAAACAATTTTATTAAGATAGTAGGTATAAATAAAATAAATATGTATAGTTCAAGAAAATGTACTAAGATACATTACTAAATCACATTTTTAATGCACAAAAGAAAAGAAAATAAAGAACTCCATATGTTACATATTATATATTGTTTATATAGATATACAGATACACAGGTATTTGTCAATAAACTAAAATAGTTTTTTATCACGCAATATTTTTCAGGTAGTTGTATTTTTCACTAGTTCTAATGTTGTTAAGTACGTCCGTGTTAGTTGAAATTAATAAATCGTGAAAAGAATCGCAGCTTAGTTCTTGAAAATTAAATTTGGTTAAAATTATTCCTTTAACGGTCTCAGGTGCCAGTTTATTTCTTTCTTTTGTCCACTGGGAATTAATTAAGGAGAAAACTCTTTCCACATCTGCGTTGTGACTTGGTATTGCAAAATAAAACTCTGCTATCTTAATCAATTCACTGAATAATTCTGTGGAAGAACAGCTTTTGAAATATGCTGTCCATTTTTCATTTAAATTGTGTACGTTAGATTGAGATAGACTAGCCATAAAGCTCTTTAGATTCAAAAACTGATCAAATAGTTTACTCTCGTGAATAATGACACCCTTTTCTTGAATATAAAGTAAACACGGTTCAATTGATTCCCACGTAACACTCTTCTCGTTGAACTGCATCCATGAGAAAACTTTAAATTCTTCAAAAGGTGCTAACCAGGATTCAATATATTTGACAGTGACATTATACAGTTTATTGATGTCATTTTTAAATTTAATGACGTTTTCTTTAGAACCAGATTCATGAAGCTTCTTCAAAATAGATTTAATTTTGAGTGGAACAAAGTTACTACTAATCCGCTCTTGTATATTGTTAACAATATTTTGTAAAACTTCCACGGTTTCAATAATAGAAATATCTTGTTTTTCAAGCTTTTGAATATTATCATTGAATGTTGACATAAGAGAATGAACAAGAAATAAATATGCCTCGCTTAAGTCGTTTTGAAAAAAATGTTCCAATATTTTTGGTGGATTCACGACGCCTTCGAAATAGGTCTTCAGGACTTCGTACATAAGCAAAAGACGTTCAACAGCAGGATAGAGGGAAAGCCATCTGGTTTTTGAATGATATAAGAGAGGTTTATATTCATTGTCCAGAAATGCAGCAAAATCTCGAAGTCTTTCCGTTCTGACCGTGTAGATAGAGAAGTAGTTATATATTTTTACAATTATTATATCGACGTCAACTGGCAAAGTGTCACATCCATGGTAGATCGCATTATTCAGTACATGTGGTGGACATCCTACACCTATCATGTTTTGGTTGACTAAAGATTTTAACTTCGAATAGACATTGTTAGAACCATTTCTTTGTCGACCGCCAAAATTGGTATTGCAGTTGTCGGCGCAAAACCCAGTTAATTTTGATAATAAATTATAGTGTGTAAGGGTTTTAACAATAAGCTGAGTAATAGTTTCAGATTGCTCATTTTTTTCGAAGACAAGATCTAAAAGCTTGCATTTTGTCCCACCATCTTTAAAGTCATAATATCTTATTAAAACAGGGAACATTTTCAAAGCTAAATGGTTGCTCGCATCTGTTTGAACACTTATGTAAGAAATTGTTTCTAAATTACACAATACCTGTGATACAGAAAACGGAGCAATAACATTTGTAATGATCGCTGTGGCTTTGGTCCGTGCACAAGAGAGTTGCTTGCAGATATTGGAGTCAAAGTATAATTTTTGATTTAATTTCATTGTACAGTCAAGTGAATTAAAAGATTGATGATGGAAAACTGTGTGGTAGGCTATTGTTGCTTCTGCTGCTTTTAATTGTTTTTGATTCGCGACTGAAGGTCTCTTTTCAACAAACGAATTCAAAGTTGCCGACGATGTTGACGCTCGCATATTTGTGGAATGTTTTGAAGATTTTATGTGTTCTTCGATATCACTTCTGCCTTTATTTGCAATTGATATCGTACAGTTGCAAATGCAGCAGCTCACCTCCCAGTCGTATTTTCCTTTTTTGAAGGAAGGAAACTTTTGCTTCAATTCCTCGTTAAAAGTGCATTTTCTTCTCGGCATTGTGCGCAACTAAAAGCATATTATTGAAAATCAATGAATGAAACACTACACCGATATGCAATATATGTACGTACCTTTGCTTATGAATTTCCTGAAAAACTTTAACAAGTTTTAAAGTGGTTTGTGTCCACAATTTTTCTGGAAATAAACAAATTAAATTCACCAAAACAAACATTCACTTCGTATTCTTAAGTGCGCAAATCTAACTGACAGAAGATAATTTCGTTTTGACATATATGGCATCATGATACAACTAACCAAGACAGCGCCTTACCATTTGACATGTATGTGTGTCCGTGACGTTGAGCGACGTAGAGCGCAGAACAAAACAAAAACAAGAATGCGATGTGTGGCGTAGACGAAACATAAATACAAACGGGAAGGCGCTATCTGGTTTAGTTGTCTCATGATATCGATATGACAGCTTAAAAGTTCTGTTCGTTCTATTCCTTCTTTTTTAAATTGTTGGATCTGTTCGTTCACTTAATATAAATGAACCTCGATGCTTTTTTTTTGAATAAGCAATAAATTAATAGAGTTTCAATCTTTTCTTGAATTTGTTTTGCTCTTTCTGTCAAAAGATTTAATCTTTTTTAGTATTGCAATTTGTATTGCAAATTTGAATGAAACTCGCTATAAATGTAGCATACAAGTAGGTATATACTAAAATGGTTTAAAAGAGTACAATCCCGGACAATTAATAAAAACTATCCCGGACGCCCCCCACACAGTCAAAAAAGAGTACATGTCCGGGAAAAGCCGGACGGATGGCAACCCTAGCATAGGGCCATCTTTATGGTGGTCAAGTTTTAACGCCAGGGTAGGGGGAACCGTATTCACGATGGTTACACTATTTTCTATATCATTGTTTTCAGGAGATAACTCTTCTGAGACCTTAAGAGCACTATTTGGTGATGATGATGATGATGATGATGATGATGATGATGATGATGATGATGATGATGATGATGATGATGATGATGATGATGATGATGGTAATGATACTAATGATGCTAATGATGATGATAATGATGGCGATGGAGATCCCTTTGTTTGTTGACCAGATGTTACGGTTTCTTTTAATTTTAATTTTTTATTTATTGAGGAGTTTTTATTTAATTGCTTACTCGAAACATTATTAGAAATTGAGGCATTAAGCGATTTAGTTATGAAAGTCATTTGATCTTTAAGCTCTAAGATATCCATTGAGAGCTTATCTAGCCTATCAAATAGACCATTTTCAATATGCCGCGACACAGTGCACGAATTACAACGCCACATCATATTTGCATCACTGACCAAAATTTTAAAGCTGGCCTCCTAGATGCAAGCACATTTCTTGTGAAATTTACTTTTGCAAAAATGTTCAGAAATTTCCGTATTACATGTACCACACAGATTTACTGACATTTTATTCATTTTTAGCAATGCAAAAACAAAAAAAAACAAAAATAACAAGAGAGCATTAATAGAACACGTCCGATGTCAATGAAAATTAGACTAGTTATTGGGGATGAACTGGCGGAATGTAGGGTGGAAGATCAGGCATATCCCTCTTCTTTGGGGCAGTAACAGGTCTCCTTGAAGGATAGAGTGGGGCCTGTTGAATGTTGATAAGGGTGGTTATTTTTTGTCGATTCCTTTTTTACTCAGATCAACTTCATAAAAGGGTCTTTCTGGATTAAGTGTTTCCTTGAATTCGAATTGTAGAGGATGATCTTCTTCGAATCTTATCCATCTAATCCTGAGCCAACTTAAGCCATATCCGCATTTTGTCTTCTTCCTATTTGTTATGGATGCTTCCAAAGCAGCAGTGCTTAAAAATTCTGAATTTTTGAAGTCTTCGATTATGAAGTGCGATGTTTTTCGTTTCGATCCATTCATCTGCATTATAAATTTGAGCATGACAACGACTGGCATTCTCAATTATACCGAATTCCCCATCGTTGGGAAGATAGGAATGACCTGATACCAAGAACTTGTGGTCTATGGTCTAAATAATTTTATGAGGATCTTGAACAAGCTTTAAAAGCGAAAGCGTAGTTTTTATGTTCCTATTTTGTCCAGTGCAAGAATCGGAGTACATAATTACGTGGTTTTTTAATACTGCATAAGCTCTTAAGAGTTTGGTTAGGCAAAATGCAATGTCTTGAGATCCTCTGCATTCCTTCAACTACATCCCAGAAATGTATGTAGCCTGTGTTGTTATTGAAACAATGTATTCCCAATTTGTACAAATTCATATTCCCTTTGTAGTATGCCACCGACGTTGTTAGCTTTGGGAAGGCTAAGGCTTTTTGGAAGTCGAAAGTTAGCACGTAAGCTTCATCAATTTTGCTTGCGTCATTTTGAAAACTTTGGTATGCAGCCTCTGCTTTCCGCAGATGAAGTTCTCTTTGCTTTTGCAACTCATTTCTTGTCTCTTCATCAACGGCGTCTTCTATTTTTAATGTAAGATCATCACAAGTCTTGCATGTATCTTGTCGCGGTTGTTTGAAATGAAAATTGAACTTTGTGTTGAAAATATTCATGAAGCATTTCAATTTTTTTGGTTCAACTCCTTCATTCTCACATTTTTCTTTATAGAGACCGTACATTTTAATTTTAATCCAGTATTTAAATACTTTCTATTTGGATTAATTCTGCGTATGTAATGGCTTTGATAGGCAGGAAAACTTTGAATATTGGCAACAATATCCGAATCATCCAACTGTCAAGAAGTAGTTGTTCCTCGCGCTAATCCTTGGACTGAGAATCGTCATCTTTAGAAAGGCGTCGATATAGTCTTCCATCGCTGACTTGAAACGTCTTCATAAAATATTTCTTGAAATAAACTGCTTGTGTGTTGTTGCAAGATTTGAAGTACTTAAACGACACGTCTTTTCCTGGACGTGACCGGCCTTTTGGGCTTTTTCGGCTGACTATTTTGTTTTGCACTAAAGCGTACAAATATTCATTCTGTGTATTAAAGCCTTTTAATTTCCAAAATGAATCAAACATCGCCTGTTTTTCATTTTCAGTAAACAGCTCAACACATTTATTGAGTTTTCCCATTGGTTTTTATTGCTAGGCGCTATCGCTGTTTTGTATGTGCTCGAACAATTTTGTCACAGTAAAAGTGAATCAAGTCCGGATTTACTTCACTCTTAAACTGACTTGGGACTTACTTCACTATTATAATGAATATAATGCCTTAAATGTCCCTTTAAAAACGAAAATCTCTTATTATATAAAATATACTGGATATTTGGAGTTGATTCACTATTGTACTGAAAGGTATTTGAAAAAGTGATCCGATGGTGCAAAGAAATCCATATTTGAAAAAATGGAGTTACACCACTATTATAGTAAGCGACACAATTCTGTCTGTCTGTCTGTCTGTCTGTCCGTCCGTCTGTATCGGCACCTACAGCTTAAACGGCTGGACCGGTTTGCTCCAAACTTGGTAGATAGCATTATTATGGCGTCCTACAGAGGGGTTTTTGGAATTAGCATTCTAGTTTTAAAACTAACGGTACCTGCCATACGAATTTTAGTGAAAAATGAATTTTTCTCAAAAACGGCTGCTACGATTTTGATAAAACTTTCTGAATAGTGTTTTATGTGCAAGTTTTATGTTTTGGTTGGAATAGATTTTTCAGGAAAAGTCTTATAGCGGTACCTCCCAGAGGACCGGTTTTTTGAAATCCGATTTTCTCGTAAGCCACTTGACGGATTTCGATGAAATTTTTAATGTAGAAGCCCTTTTATAAAAGAAATAATAAAAATTCTGAAATTTTTCAAAAAAAGTTTTTTTGAGTTTTTTAAAAAAGTTTCAAAATTTTTTTTAAATTTTTGTTTTTTCCAAAAACGATTTAATCTATTTTTTTTAAATTTTATTTTTCTGATAAAAACTACAAAGTGCTAGAAGTTGGCATACTTAAAAAAATTTTGGAATATTTTTTCGAAAAGTTTTTCAAAAAAAACTGTTTTTTGAAAAAAACTGGTCGAAAGATTTTGAATTTTTTTTTTGTTAAAATTCAAAAAAGTAAAAGAAACCTGATGAGTTATTTCATTTTCTCCAAAAAACGTTTAAGGTACCTATTGATTTTTAAGTGATTTATAAAATTTCATATGATTTTTTCAACGCTTTTTTTTCCAAAATCTCAAGCACCCAAGACCATTTGAACACATTAGAGCAAGTTCGTACGACCCAGTCGTGCACTTTATTTTTCTTTTATTTATAAATTTTAATAGCTGAAAATAAGTAATTTAAAGATTATTGATGCTCTAAAAGATTGAAATCTTAATGTATCGATGTAAAATTTATAAATTTCTTAAATAAATAAATAAATAAAAATAAAAATAAATATACTCACCACCTCTTTATCAATTTTAAAGCCGCCTATGACAGCGTGAAAAGGAACGAGCTATACAGAGCCATGTCACTTCTTGGCATCCCTGCTAAACTCGTTCGATTGTGCAGGATGACTATGGAGAACTCGCGCTGCTCCGCCAAGGTTGGTAAGAACACCACCGACTCATTTAATGTCGAGAAAGGCATACGACAGGGTGACGCGCTGTCATGTTACCTCTTCAACATCATTCTTGAAGCAATCGTACGCAACTCGCATGTCAACACCAGCGGTACGAGTTTTTTTAGATCCGTTCAATAACTTGGCTATGCTGATGATATTGACATTATTGGAAGAACGAAGCGCGCTGTCAGTGGAGCATTCGCAAGTATTGAAGTGGAAGCGGCTCGAATGGGTCTGGCTGTAAATGAAGATAAAACAAAGTATAATATGCTGTCCTCGGGTGAAGTAGATCATCACCGCAGGCTCGGACAAAACGTCACAATGGACAGATATAACTTTGAGGTTGTCAAGGACTTTGTCTATTTGGGTTCCACTATAACCTTTCAGAACAACATCAGTGAAGAGATCAGTCGAAGACTCACTCTTGCCAATCGCTGTTTCTTCGGGCTAAGAAGGCATTTTAGTAGTAAAGCCCTCTCTCAAAGGACCAAGGAGACACTATACAAGACCCTTATCATCCCAGTCCTGCTGTATGGGGCAGAAGCGTGGACACTGACACAATCGGATGAATACAGGCTGGGGTGCTTTGAGAGAAAGATTCTTTGGGTGATATTCGGTCCAGTATGTATCATTTAAGTATGCATCAAGAGAAGATTCAATGACTATTGTACGGGTTATATAGCGACATTGACCTGGTTAAGAAACTGAAAATACAGCGGCTTGGATAGATTTGCCATGTGGAGTGTACGGACGAAAACGCACCAGATCGACGAGTCTGCAATTTCAACCCAGTGCGATGGCACGATCAAGTGGAGAACGACCTCAAACAAATTGGTGTGCGCAACTGCAGACCACTGGCTAGGGACCGGCCTAGCTAGCGAGGATTGTTGGTTGAGGCCGTGGTCCACAATGGACTGTCTGCGCCACCTTAAGTAAGTAAGTAAGATGTAGAAGCCTGCATTTTGCTATTGTTGGAAGGTTTTTTTTAGCACAGGGTATGAAATACGATCCCTACTAGGTGTTTTCCCTTTTAACTTGGAAAGACAACTTTCAAGTTCAATTTTTGAGATAGCCTTTTCTATGTGATTGGATAGAGGTGATAAATATTCATTGTGGGAAGGCAAGTTAAGAGCTGTTGTTTTATTGATTTTGAAAGCAGCAGAGAAGTTTTCATCTTTAGAAAGACTTGACCATGTTTTGGCGAAGAGGTTACTTATTTCGGAAGGAGAAGTTATTTCTTGATTTTGTTCAGCAATGCACATGATAGAGTGAGGTGTGTAGGTACCTGAGAGACAACGGATTTTTTGCCATATTTTCGATGGAGAGGAAGTGGGATTAATAGCGGATGTGATTTCATTGAATTTTTTTTGTTTAGAAATTTTCACTTCCCTACGAAATTTAGCGTTTGATTTTTTGAAAGAAAGAAGGTTTCTCTGGTTAGGGTACTTTTTGAAAAACTTCCATGCTATGTTTTTTTCTTTACGCAACCGTTGTAGTTCTGAATTCCACCAAGATACTGTACGATTTGGAGCTTTTGTAGAGACTTGGGGTATCGAATGATTTGCCGCCAATCGAATGGCTTTGGAAATTCGAGCAGCCTCTTGATTAATATTTTAATAGATATGTGGAGATGTTAGGTTTCTTGTGATGTGATCTTGAAACGTGTTCCAGTTTGCTAGACCAGTTTTAAACTTAGGAGTCGCACCATATCTTTGGATGTTGTGATAAGTTGTAAGTGTAGTTATTAAAGGAAAATGATCACTATTGTGAAGATCTTCAAGAACAGTCCATGAGATCTTTTGGTACAATTCGGGAGAACAGGTAGTAATGTCTATGTGTGTGAAGCTTTGATGCGTAGAAAAATGGGTAAGGGAGCCATCGTTAGGAATTATGAGGTTAGAGTTCGATAAAAATCTTTCTAAGATCGCACCTCTTCCTCTAGCATTAGTCACAGGAGAACCCCACAAAACACTCCCGGAGTTAAGGTCACCACCTAAGATGATTGGAGTGTTTATTGGTGGATTTACACTAATCTGCATCCTTACTTCTTCAAAAAAAGAGGATACAACATATAAAAGTCATACGCGTTCGATAGAGAGGGGAGATAAAAATGAAGAACATTTTCATAAATCAAGATTATAGGAAATAGGAGAAATGAAGATGAAGATTATGGTGAAGACAAACATGTTCATCTTCATTATAGCAAGTTCTTCTGCATTTCGAGGTTCCTATAATTTCTATAGTTCAGGCCAACAGTTTTTCTCGTTTTGACACCAATTTTCGAATTTTTATGCTCAAAATTGAAATTTTTGCTTGTGAATCACAATTACCTGAACGCAACAAAGTCATGACAATGACAACTACTATGTTCTATCAATTTTTTTTTCATTAATTATCATTTGCCAAACACCAAAGAAATAATCAATGGCAAAAAAGGAAAAAAATACAAAAAGGTTGAAAAAGTAAGTAATAGAAAATAATTATTACAAAATTATTATTGATTTTAATTATGAACTATTTATCTATTTATTTCAGAAGACTAACAGCAGCTACAAAAGATGCACAATCTTAAGTTATATGAAACCTGAAGACGATATCTTTCATGTAAGAATCGGCCAAGTTTCTTAACTAATATGATAGCATTTCCACAAACAATCCCCGATGTTTTTTTGTGCCATCGAGAAGAGCGGCATGAACTTGAATCCACAACAAAATGGAACGACTCTATTCATACCAATTCCCAGGTGACAAAAGAACAAAAAAATGTAGTCTCTGTTATAACTAAATATCGAGATGCCATCAGAGGTACCTTCAACAAAATGACATCAAAAAAGCCAAAGAGCAAACGGATATTGCCAAAGATATATACGCCATACAGACTCAAGTTAAATCTAATGGCGACAAGTTTATAGAAGAAGCAGATCGGAACTTGAAGCCAAACAAAACGAAACGAATTGACCAGATTAAAGGACTAAAGTAATAAGATTTAAGTGTAATTGTAGTGTTGGTCTTTTTGAGTTTATAATAAAAAAAATATTTTACTTAATTCTCTTTAATTTCTACAATCTTTTCCTTTATTCGGCATTTTAACTTTAACATTATTTCTTGCTCTGAATACCAATGCAGACTCTTGGGATTTGACAACAGGAGTACACCGCGTCGATCTTTCGGTACCAGCATTGCAGTTGTTCTAGAAAATTAGTTTGGATTCCTTAAGATGTTCGATAAGATCTTGGAACTCAGCGGTCTTCTTAACATAGAATTCCTTGGGCATGTTGGACTTCATTACATTCTGCCTGAGTGGTACGGATCTTCTTGGCACGGCTAGCATACTTAAAAAACAGTCAAGCTAAATATTTGATGAATAGTCAGACAAAGCAAATTTACCTTGAGGGTATTGTATATGTATATCTGCATATAAGTCAATGAACTGAAACATCAATGTTTGACAACTTCTGCTCAAGGAATTATGATACGGAATATGTTTCATGCCATCCGCCAGTTCGTTTTACAATTCCCCAATGCCAAGAGGGATTTATTAATGCTTGCACCTTCTTTGAACCTCACATTTCCACGAGTACTAGCTGCTGTTTTACTTCCTGCCAAATCAAGAGCATATATCTTTGGACTGATGGACAACAAGGTGGAAATGATATTAGCTGCTACTGTTCGAAATGAATCTACTTTAAATATATTTCTTGATTTATTGGGTAAAAAAAGAAACAGTTGAAGCATTTTAAAACAAATTAATGCTTCCAGCAGCACAAATATTAACAAGGAAATACACTTTGTGGGGACAATATATTAATACCTTTATGTCCACTCGATTGATATTCCGGTTGATGAGATCTAAAATCTGAAAAGATCTCTAAGAGGATTATATTCATCTATGAAATCCCTTCAAGCAAATTGATCCGAATTGGATCCACGCGCGGAGTCAAATTCACATACTAGACTCCGCATACGGACCCAAATAAGGAGCCGTAAAACGACGTTTGTCGGCTCCATTTAGTATGTAAATTAGAATTCCCACGGACTCACTTGTGAGAGAGAAATAGAGAGAGAGAGAGAATGTGTGTGAGAGAGAGAGAGAGAGAGAGAGAGAGAGAGAGAGCGAGCGAGCGAGCGCGTCCTGCTCAGCGAAATTGCACCCAAAACAAACTTGAAAACAAAAATGTAATAAGAGCAAACGAGTTGGAGAGTATCGAAAAAAACTTCTGTCGTCCAAAACAAAATATAAATAAAATTTGTTGCCATATTTTTATTCTTTATTCCTTATAAACCAAAAAGTAAACATAGTAGTAGTTGTATAATTTTATTGAGATTTTTTCCAGGGTACGATTACATTTCATTAATTATAAATTAACACGGTATTAATATATATTTGCCGACTTAGAAGTGGCCGGGCTACACAATTTATATTTATTTGTTGTTTAATTATATTAAGACAACTCTGATTTGTAGGCAAATAACTAATTACTTTATAAACGTATTTGAAGCACGAGTATTAAGTACGTGTCCACTCAAAAAGACCATAATGTTTACTAATTATACATGAATAAAAGGCTCCTGCTCTCTCCCTCCCTCTCTCAATCTATTGAAAAAGAAAAAAAATGCTGGACTCTCGATTCTCTTTCTTAATTTTGTATGCCATGCATGCAATTTCGTGAGAGGCCTCGTTAAACGCAGACTCAGGTGAGCCAGAATTGAACCGAGAATTCTGAAGTCAGTGATTTTTGCTTGAAGGGATAATATTCTCCCTTGTCATTTTGTCCTCCACAAGCAATGAATCCAACACTTAATGCAAAACATTGAATACATTCAGCGCATTTGTAGCATTGAGCAGCCAATCCAATGTCAGGGCATACTCAGAGATGGGATTTCTGCGCCGGATACCACGGTCAAGGTCTTATCTGATGACGATTCTTCTGAATGTGATCATAAGGTGTGGTAGATAGATTCATGTACGATGAAGTACTTTTACTGAAAAAACTTGTCACAGCGCCTGGGATGCTGGCTAGGCTTTCGTCGATGACGACGCACGACGACGATGACAACGACGACGACGAAATCGACAACAACTACAACGGATTCGACGAACGAACGAATAATTTTGGAGTAGAGAATTTTCTTGACCACCATTTTTCTGCGATCGCGATTTACTGGAATACACAAAACTATATTTTCCTATTCCACAATTTATTCAACAAAACATTTTCTTGTACACAAATATTAGACACAAAAAACAGAAGTTTCACGTTTGATCTCTGGTTGCCTGGGTGCGCGTCATTGAATAGGGGACGTATGTAGGGAAAAGAAAAAATTACTTTGCAATTGGTGGTGCAATGAGGTATATGAAATTAACTTCCTTTTATTTATCTTAAATTAACTCACATTTTTGTATTTTTAATCCTATGTCTTGTCTTTTCAATAGAAATCTGTAATATTTTTTGACAGCAAGTTTTAGTGATTTTGACTTCTGTCACCTAGCTATAAAAAATTATAGCAATCAAAATGGAGTACGTATATTGTGTATTCTTTCACTCTTCTGTATAATCACGTATATCTCCCCCGCTTTACTTTTCTTGAAATTTGAAGATGAAGACGTTGCAGAATAATGTAAATCCACCATATCTGACCGATTATGTTTTCCAGATCATTGATGGAAAAAGTTTGTTTAGGATGTATATACACGGACACTATGGTGAATTTGATCGCGAGCTGTACTTCGATTGCAAGTGTTTTGATTTAATTTGTGAAAAATCCTGTATAGATTATGGGGATGTTTGGCTTAAAATTAAATGGACAGTGTGTTTCTTGAAGAGAAATAACACTTGGCGAGTGGGCTTAAGTAAGAATACTTAATTCGTTATAGTTGTAAATAAAACCCTTCATGTTCCATTGAAGGATTTTAATGGAGGAATCTTTTGATAAGTTCGTTGTATAAGGTTGATTTGTTTGTGAGAAAATAGAGTTGTCGAGATAGGGGTGATCAGAGGAGCTTTGACTCCGCTGATCGAGTGTTGGATCACCCGAGCTCCGTAAAGAGCCCGGATGATTCAATTCCCGATCAGCGGAGTCGAGCAATGTGGTGTTTTTATTATAAGTCCATTTCGACATCCTGATGGTCGTTATTTATTACAAAGTATTTATTTTTTTCAAGTAAATCTTGAGTTAACTGTGATAGAGGAGAATTTGTTTGTTTTTCGGAGGTTGTGGAATTGGTGTTTACGGAGGAATTGGCTTGAATGCAATTGTGAGTTAAGATATTTGATGTTTTTTGTTCGTTCGCCAGATTTGATTTTGGTTCTGATGATCGAGGTGTGTTTTTTGGACTTGTTTGTTTGGAAGAGTCTGAAGTGTTGGTGATGGATTCTGTATTGTATGGAATTTTTAGGTGGGTATTTATTTGAGATGTTTGTGTTTGTGTTGTGTTGCTATTATTTGTGGTTGTGTAATTAACTGTTTTTGAGGTTGAAAGTGTTAACTTGTCAATTGACTTGGGAATTTGTGTATCTTGTACATTTGCTTTTTGAACAGTTAGAGTATTCGTAGTTTGTTTATTCTTTCAGCGAATGATTCTGAGGAAGATGAGAAGAGCGGAGGTAAGGTGTTTTGTTCTTTATGAATTTTTTTAGCTTCCGCCATTGTGCATTTTTTGAGTTTTAATAATCAAAATATCTGGCTTGTTTATAGTCAGTTCATGTTTTAGAGGAGGAAGAGTGGGAAAGTGAGCAATTTGAACACATAACCCTAGTGCACAAAACGGGATTATGTGGTGTCAGACTACATGATTCGCACTTAGCGTTACCATTGCATCGTTTACTTGTATGACCAAGAAGTTGGCATGTTTTGCAGCGCATTGGGTTAGGTATATATTCGGTGACCTTGGCTTTATAAAAACCAATATCAACCGTTTTGGGAGTATAATATAAGTCAAAAGTGAAAAGCATAAGTCCGGTTGCTTTTTGCACTTTTTCTTTTTTACTAACAATACCTTTTCATTCATTTAATTTCTCGTGCAGTTTCACTATAACGGGGCACGTGTTTGCAAGGTTATTAACTTTAAGAAAGAGGTCTGCGATTTTTTTTTTGGTTTAACCAAGATGAGAAGATTTGCATCTCGTAATTGTGAGATTTGTTCGTTTTCTTTACTAATATTGTCAATCTTTTTTTTAAGAAGGAATGGATTGAGGGATGTAATGGGTTTATCGGTGAGTTTAGGGGAAATAACAATGAATTTAGGATTTTTAGCACAAGTTGATGTTGAATGAAGGTCTGGGTAAAGGCATAAGGGGGGCGGATTTGTTTTGTGTTTTTTTTTTGGTTGAGTTATTGACACGGAGTCCACGTCAAGCGGTAAATGCCTGAAACGTGACCCCCTTCCCCGAGGGGCATTTTCACTTTGATAGAAAGTACTTATTAAAGAGTAAA
Source organism: Platycheirus albimanus (assembly GCA_916050605.2). Lineage (NCBI taxonomy): Eukaryota > Metazoa > Arthropoda > Insecta > Diptera > Syrphidae > Platycheirus > Platycheirus albimanus. The sequence goes on from OU696696.1 coordinate 251,141,156, forward strand.
GTGAAGAGAGAAAAATTCAATCAAAAAAAAAATTTTTTAGAAAGACGGAGTGGTTATAACGATAAATACCGGTTTTTGCACTTTGAAGCACAAGAAAAGAAAGGGCACACAGTAGACTAAAAACGATGCGGACTGTTCGGAGGTTAGTCGATAGATAATATAGAATGCTTCGAAGAAAACTGCATTTTTAGTTTTTGGCTACAAATGGTAATAACCGAAATTGGTTTTAACAATTTTTCTTATTGCTCGAAAAGTTTGTTTTTATCTTACTATTGCACCCACAGAGCAAGTACGTAAGACCCAGTCTTGCATTTTATTTCTCTTCTCATTCAGCCTTTCACGTTTCCTGGAGTTTCAGCACTTTTCAAATTTTTTTCTGTTGTTAAGTATAGTGAAGAGTGTTTTTGGTGTAGGTAAAGCAATGCAAAGTCGCAGGTTTTTGTGAAGTTTTTATAAAGGAATAAAATGGCGACGTATTTTTACTTGCGATTATAGGTACTACATATAAGGCAAGTTATGCATTCTTCGAAAAAAAAATTTTGAGATAACAATCAAACATGGCATAACGATGATAGCGAAGACGAAAAAAGATGGTCTAAAAATTCTGTCCGTCTGTATGTCTGTCTGTTTGTCTGTCTGTATGTATAGACACCTACAGCCCAAACCGGTGAGCCAAATTGCTTCAAACTCAGTATATAGAGTTTTTTAGGTATTGTACAGAAGGAAAATTGAATTTTTGTTTTTAGCTCAAAAAATAACGGTACCTCGAAAACGACTCTAACGATTTTAATTAAAAAAAAATGAGTGTAGCTTTTTAGGTACGACCAATCATATGGCTGAAAAAAAGTATTAAAAAATGTCTAAGAACGGTACTTTCCATAGGACCGTTTTCTTTTTGCTTTCGACTATCTCGAAAACGGCTCAACCGATACTTTTGAAATTTTACACATATGTATATAGGTGTAGGTAGGCTCAATTTATACTGCATACGAGTATTTTAAAAAAATATTTTTTCTATTTTAAAAAAAATTTTAAAATTATATTTTGAAAACCGCTTATTAATTTTTTTTTCTAAAAACTATAAATAAATGAATTTGCTGAATATCTATGAACTGGCTTTTTTTTAATTTTTTTTGTATTTTTTTCAAAAAGTTTAAAAAAAAAACTTTTTTCTCAAAAACCGCTCCACAAATTTTTATAAATTTATTCTCATAAATTCAAATTTAAGCAAGAAATAACAAGGCGTACTTTTTTCAGCTCAAATTAGTTTAAGTATTTATTTAAGAATTTAGGAAAATGCGCCTGGACCACTGTCACACATTAGAGCAAGTTCGTGCGACCCAGTCGTGCATTTTATTTATATTCGGTTAGGTATTAGGTCGAACCATAGACAAGAGAAATATACAGATGTCGAATGTGGGCTCTATCAAGTTTAGTTCTCCGTTTTAATGAAGATGACGCCACTTAACACTTTTCTCAGATTTTTGTATGATCATACGGTTTGAGAATTAACATCTTACTTCATACCGATTCCAGAACGGGAAATTGCCAACTAGAGTCACATTTCACACATAATTTGTCTTTTTGTTTGTTTTTTTCTGACTCGCGTCAATGTAACTGGTGCGGTGGCAGCGCGGCGCGCGACAGGTTGACGACGTGTCTTGTGATTTTGTGATCAAAAAAGGATTAGGGGTTGATGGTATTACACTTTTTCTTCGCGGCACGAACACGATAGGGGGAGGGGAATTTATTTAATTAAAATTATTATTCTAACCGATCTTTGAAAACGCGATCAACTTAATTTCATAAAACAAAAAAAAGAAGTACTTGTACACCTGTTGGCAACGCCCCAATTACGCAGGATTGGTAGTCTCCTCCCTCAGGAATAGAGGGCGCAGATAACGATCGCCATTTTCCTCATTTCTAACGAAAAATTTGAGTTTTTCGGTGACAGATATTGGCAGACACGAGGCGCACTTATCCGAACATTTTTAATTAAATATATGTTAAGTAAATTAAGCACAATTATAAAAAAAGAAAAGGATACAAATATTGAGAGAAACAATTGTAAGTTATCACTTGATAATATTTTCATGAAGTATAAAATGAACTAAATAATATTAACTTAAATAAAGGTTGTAACTTTGACCACCAAGCAACAACTGGGTTTTTATTGTGGGGGTTAACAGCACGTTTCCAAGGACGGAGTTGTTGGCATCAAATCACGCCAACATTTTACAACAATTTTGTTCAACACCTGTACTGCAGCTTGTCAAATGCCACCTAGACAGAACCAAGAGATATTATCATCTATGGATCCAACAAGATTTCAAGCTTCACCGGAGGAGTTCAACTGTAAAGAGTGTACAGAACCCGACTCTATCGATGATATGGTCCAATGCGACCGTTGTGAATCATGGACCCATTACATCTGCGCAGGAGTTGACAGCTCAATTGAGGAAAAAGAATGGATTTGCAAAGTGTGTACAACAGGTAAGAGGACTCCTTTACTTAGTAGTGTAGAAGTAGTTATTGCGTCTGCTGAACGAAATATTGCCAGATTAGAGTCACGTCAAAATAATGCGCCAAATAATGTCGTCAATACTGCCCCTAATAATAATGTAAATACTTATAATAGCGTCTGTGCTATCACGGATCAAAACTTTGCACCAAGTGGGTTAGCCGAATTTGAAGTGTCAGCCGCGCTAAGTGCACCCACAAATGCTGCCACTATGGGAGCAGCATACATTGCAGAGGTTGCCACAAATAGTGCAACATATCCTGTGAAAGCTGCCACAACGAGCGCAGCATATAGTACAGCAGCCGCCACAACTGGTGCGGCCTATATATCTGGTGGGGAATCTGGATTCCCGAAAAACATTTTTTCACTTACCTACAATAATGCAGGTGCCTTGAGTCCAGCTGATGGAGCATTTTATGACTCGTCATCCACGTCAAATGTAACAACATCAGAGAATACTCCGTCTTCCCTTAGCGCATCAGTTTACGCTATAGCACCATCTAATTCGGCAATTGGTGCTTCAACTAAATCGTTCAATGTCACAGTTGGTGGCACAGTATATGGTGGAAGGAATTCTAGCGCATACTTCGACCCGGTTATGACTGGTGGTACTCGCCCTACGGTTATAAACAAAATGTACAGTGGAGGGTTCAACAAAATAAACGGGAAACCATATGAAATCTCACATAGTGTAGTGAGTTATCAAAATTCAGTTTATGCCTTGAGCCATGATGTTCTGGCTGGTACAGTGAGTGCGACATGTAAGGATCCAACATACAGTGAAACAAGCTTACCTGTACACGGAGTTACTAGCGCTATGCTTAACGCTAGTTTAGGCAAAAATACTTCTGTTGGTGCTGGTACTTCCGTATCCTATGGTGATCACAGGAACCAGACCTTTAGGGGCCCAAGAATTAAATCAAAGCCTATCCTAGGAACGCCACACGACAACACAGCGGCGTTGATAGGCTACCAACCAATACTACAAGACTTCGATGCATCTGCCGGTACATCAACCGCGATGAAGGGAAATACCGCAACGACTTCAACAAGACTTTATTCCACTGAAGGCATTAACCGCAAGCCCCGTAGTTCAAGGACGTCGGTCAGCTCTAATACCTCAAGATCTTTACTGAAGAAGCAACATCAAATTGAGCTGCAGCAGCTTGAAGAAGAGAGAAACTTAAAGTTAAAGCGGGATCAGGAGGAACAACAACTTAAAGAAATAAGAGATCGTGAATACCTAGAAAAGAAATATAAGATCTTGAGGCAGATGGAAGGATGCTCTTCGAGTTCTGAGGAAGACGTTCAGTCGATAGCCAACTCCAAAGTGAGCAACTGGCTTGGTAGTCACCCAGTCAAGGAAAGTTCGAAGATGTTGAGAAACAATGCTCCAGTACCAAAACCAAACAACTGTGCTGCCAATCATGACAGGACTTGGACTGGAATCTCATCATCTCAGCAGGAACTTGCAAATGAGGAACAGCTAATCATGCCTCCTAGGATCGGGCTTTGGAACACTCATCCGCAGGGAACACTGCAGCAACATACAAGCCTACCACCGAAACACTGCATGCCGTCCTTATTCAATGCAGAGCCACAGTCAACAGCTCACAACGCGCCGCTACCACAAAGGAAGTACCCAAGTACGCAGCGCCAGCAACACGCCGAATGTTCTTCAGCAATACGAACACATGACCTGACAGCATCACTGCCTCCAGTCTACGGTCTCTCAAGAGAAAATATAGCAGCACGCCAACTAATATCACGCGATTTGCAGAGCTTCAGTGGAAGTCCAGATGAATGGCCCCTGTTTATTTCTAACTTCTACAGGAGCACCGAGCTTTGTGCATTTACGGACGACGAGAATATGGTTAGACTACAAAAGGCTTTGAAGGGCAAAGCGCTAGATGCGGTTCGATCTCTTTTAGTACAACCGAATTGTGTAAATCGAGTTATAGCCACACTTAAAATGTTGTATGGCGATCCAGAACTCATTATCCACACGCTTACACAAAAGATTCATTACACCCCAGCGCCAAAAGCCGAGAGACTGGAGACTTTAGTGAACTTCGCCCTCACTATTCAAAACCTGTGTGCAACCATAGAAGCTTCAGGACTAACAGCGCACCTGAACAATGCATCTATGCTTCAGAGGCTCGTCAGTAAACTTCCCCCTGCGATTCGACTTGACTGGGCTAGACATAAGCAGTCACTAATGGAATGCAACCTTTCGGATTTTAGTGCGTGGACCTATCACCTAGCAGAAGCAGCGAATAGTGTACTGGTTCCGGAAATCTCAACTGCACCCAACGAAAACAAGTCGCAGGGCAGAAGCGCGAAAGAAAAGGGGTTTGTGAATGCACATTACAGCCAGCTGGACGAGAAGGGTAATCAACTACTGACACAAGATTACAAGTGTTATATTTGTAAAGAGGATTGCCAGTCAGTTGCCGATTGCAAGGAGTTCCGAAAACTTAAAAGAGCACCATTTGTGTCGTCGATGCCTAGGAAAACACCGTAACCGAAGCTGTCATCTAACAACGGTCTGCGGAAAAAATGGATGTAACTTCAAACACCATAAGCTACTGCATAACGACGAGAAGGATCGTGAGACAAATCCGACATTTGGCAGAGTTTCGCTGCATACCCAAGCGCACTGTAACGCTCATAGCAATGGATTGAAGGCTACGCTTTTACGGATCGTACCGATAATCCTGTATAACAATGACATTGAGGTACAAAGCTTTGCGCTTTTGGACGACGGTTCATCCCTTACACTTATGGACGAGGAACTAGCCAAAAAACTGAAGATGAAAGGAACTCCTCAGCCTTTGTGTTTGAAGTGGACTGGGAACACACATCGATATGAAAACAATTCAGAAACGTTTTCCCTGCCGATCTCGAGTGTAAACGCAAACGCAGAACGGCACAATCTGGTGGATGTACATACTGTTCAAAACCTACAGCTTCCAACACAGTCCGTGAATTTCAAACTGTTAGAACAGGAATACGCATATCTTCAAGGTCTCCCAGTCCAATCCTTCGAGCACGCGGTACCTCAAGTGTTAATAGGATTGAACAATGCAAAGATGAGTCTCCCCTTGCGCCACAAAGAACGAAGAGCGGAAGAACCGATCGCGACAAAAACACGTTTGGGATGGATCGTGCATGGCAACTGCGATAGACGAGTTTCCCGAGATACAGGTGCCACTGACCACGATAGTCTACACATCCACGAGTGCGACTGTGCGGAGCTGCAACGACTTGTGGAAGATTTCGTCAGTAATGAAAATTTCGGAACTTCAACCTGCGGAAAGATGTTACTGCCAACGGAAGACAAACGAGCGTTGGAACTCCTGGAAACTCATACAATTCGGAAGGACGGGTATTTTGAGACCGCACTGCTTTGGAAGGAAGACCATGTTCTATTGCCAGACAGCCTGCCAATGGCAAAGAGGAGGCTCACGTGTCTGCACAAAAGAATGAGAAGGGAACCACATTTGGCAGATATAATAGCCAGCAAGATAGACGATTATGTTTCAAAGGGTTATGCTAGAAGGCTTTCAGCTAAGGAGGTCGTGGAAGGAGGCCCGCGCTCATGGTACCTTCCAATATTTCCGGTGCAAAACCCTAACAAACCAAAGAAGATAAGGATTGTGTGGGACGCGGCAGCCACTAGTCAAGGCATATCACTTAACTCCGCCTTGCTCAAGGGCCCTGACCAGTTAACATCGCTTACCTCAGTTATATACAGGGCAAGAGAAAATCGAGTAGCCATCTGTGGAGATATTATGGAGATGTTCCACCAGATCCGGATCCACGAAGAAGACCGAAACTCTCAGAGATTCTTATGGAGCAAGAACGAAGACCAAGAAAAAAGTGTATACGTCATGAACGTGATGACGTTTGGAGCAACCTGCTCTCCCTGCTGTGCGCAGTACGTTAAAAACAGGAATGCAGATGAGTTTTCACACAAATTTCCAAGAGCAGTAAGGTCCATAAAAGAAAATCACTATGTAGACAATCTGATGGACAGTGTGAAGACCGAAGAAGAAGCAATTAAACTGGCGAAAGAAGTTCGATACATACATGAACAGGGTGGTTTTCTAATAAGGAACTGGATATCAAACTCGACAAACGTTCTTAATGCACTGAACGCCGATCCAATTGAAAACAAAGATCTTAACGTAGAAGTAGAGCTTACCACAGAAAAAGTTCTTGGCATGTGGTGGTGCACGTCATCGGATTGTTTTACGTACAAACTGGCCAAACATACCAACCAACTAGAGACTCTCTTTGGGAAAAGCCGCCCAACCAAACGCGAAGTGCTGAGAACACTTATGATGATATTTGATCCTCTGGGCTTGCTATCGCACTTTCTGATGTATGTGAAGATACTGCTACAAGATATCTGGCGCAGCAAAATTGCATGGGATGAGGGGATTAAGGATGCAGAGTATGACAAATGGTTAAGATGGGTTAAATATCTGCCAACTATGGAAAAGCTGGAAATTCCCAGATGCTACGTAACCACCAATCCAGAATCTATTTCAGAGAGGCAACTACACAATTTTGTCGACGCCAGCGAGTGCGGTTTTGCAGCAGTGGCGTACATCAGAAACGCAACAGAGGACTACGTGGAGTGTGCACTGATCGGTGCGAAGACAAGAGTAGCTCCACTTAAAAGTCTCTCGATACCTAGATTAGAGCTTCAAGCAGCAGTTCTCGGGGCTCGCCTAGCTAAAGCCATAATAAAAGCTCACGTTGAAAAATTTTCTCGAACAACCTTCTGGTCAGACTCTAGAAACGTCCTAAGTTGGATACGGTCGGACCACAGGAGGTATAGTCAATTTGTGGCATTTCGGGTGAGCGAAATCTTAGAGCTCTCAAAGATATCGGAGTGGCGGTGGGTTCCAACAAAGTTGAATGTGGCTGATGAAGGCACTAAATGGCAGAAGGTCACAGAGTTTACGGCCGCAAGTCGCTGGTTTCAGGGGCCAGACTTTCTGCGGGCACATCCAGAAAACTGGCCACAAGAGACTCAACAAGAAGACCCGACAGAAGAGGAAATAAGAGCAAACTTTATAAACCTACACGCTTCAGCACACCAGGTTGTTTTCCGCTATAATGAAATATCCAACTGGAAACGCCTGCTGAGAAGTACAGCGCTGGCTCTTCGCTTCATCCATAACACACAAGCTCGAAGAAACAACAAGAGAAAGTTTGGAACTCTGTCACAAGAAGAACTCCAGCTCACCGAGACTGCACTCTTAAAAGAAGCACAAGCATGTGTATACGCCGACGAAATTGCTGACCTCAAATCCAATTGACCAGTAGACAAAACAAGCCCACTACATAACCTTTGCTCCTATCTAGACGCCAGTGGTATGTTAAGGGCGAACGGAAGAATACAGCTCTGTAGACAGGTTGATGAAAACCTAAAAAGACCCATCATCCTTCCGAGAATGCATCGAATCACTCACCTAATCATCACGGACTTCCATTGTCGCTACCACCATATGAACCACGAAACAGTCGTAAACGAGGTAAGACAGAAATTTCAAATCTCGCAGTTAAGAGCTGCAGTCAAAGCGGTTAGAAGGGATTGCCAAAGATGCAAGAACACCAGTGCTAAACCGGCGTAGCCCATTATGGCCCAACTTCCACCAGCGAGGCTAGCCTCATTCTGTCGGCCGTTTTCATTCATCGGAATAGACTATTTCGGTCCAATGAATGTCACCATATTGCGAAGAACAGAAAAGAGATGGGGGGTCCTGTTAACATGCCTGACCACTAGAGCGATCCATCTTGAAATCGCTCACTCTTTATCAGCTGACTCCTGCATATTGGCACTGCGGAACTTCATGGCTCGTCGTGGAACTCCGATCGAGTTTTATAGCGACAACGGAACAAACTTCGTAGGAGCTGAACGAGAGCTAAAAGAGGCGCTCAAGGCAGTCGACCAGAACAAACTTGTAGAGACCTTCACTACCCCAAATACCAAATGGAAATTTATCCCTCCCGCGTCGCCACATATGGGGGGAAGCTGGGAAAGGCTAGTAAGGTCAGTAAAAAGTATACTGTACCAGAAAGCACCGACACGGAATACTTCAGACGAACTCCTAAGAAGTATGTTAACAGAAGTAGAAATGATCATTAATTCACGTCCTCTGACGTACATTCCAATAGAGAACGAAAACGAAGAGGCCTTAACGCCAAATCATTTTATCTTAGGGTCTTCGAGTGGTTCTAAACCACTAACAGTATTTGATGACGACATTAGGGTGCTTAAGAAGAGTTGGCAAACGTCGCAGCAGTTCGCAGAACGCTTCTGGAAACGCTGGGTAAAGGAGTATCTCCCCACTATTACCCGACGAAGTAAATGGTTCAATATCCAAAGGCCAATAGAGGTAGGCGACATTGTCCTCATAGTCGACCCGAACAGTCCGAGAAATTGCTGGCCAAAGGGCCGAGTAGTGGGCACCAAACTCTCCAAGGACGGCCAAGTTAGAAGCGCTCATGTCCAAACAACGTCAGGTGTGTATGAGAGGCCTGCGGTGAAGCTGGCGATCCTAGACATCACGACGCCAAGGGATCAACTTCGGAAGGATCTACCGGGGGGAGTGTTGGCAACGCTGCAATTACGCAGGATTGGTAGTCTCCTCCCTCAGAATAGAGGGCGCAGATAACGATCGCCATTTTCCTCATTTCTAACGAAAAATTTCCGGCTTTGAGTTTTTCGGTGACAGATATTGGCAGACACGAGGCGCACTTATCCCTACATTTTTAATTAAATATATGTTAAGTAAATTAAGCACAATTATAAAAAAAGAAAAGGATACAAATATTGAGAGAAACAATTGTAAGTTATCACTTGATAATATTTTCATGAAGTATAAAATGAACTAAATAATATTAACTTAAATAAAGGTTGTAACTTTGACCACCAAGCCACAACTGGGTTTTTATTGTGGGGGTTAACAGTACGTTTCCAAGGACGGAGTTGTTGGCATCAAATCACGCCAACAACACCGATACGGACGGCGGCGACGCACGACACGAATTAATTATTTGTTTACTCAAACTACCACGAACGAAGGACACGAAAGAGAATGCGAAATAAATAAAATGCACGACTGGGTCGCACGAACTTGCTCTTATGATAAGCAATTGCGTAGTGGCTGCATATATGGATATTAAAAAAAAATTAAATAATTTCGAAAATTCTTTTATTTTTTAAATTAGTTTAAGAGTTTTCTCGGAAAAACTAAGTATGCAATAAAATTTCAAAGCTATACGTCAATTTAGGAAAAAAAATATTGAAAATCGTTGGACCAGTTTTTTTTTAAAAAGGTTATTTTTGAAAAACTTTTTCAAAAAATATTTTGAAATTTATTTGAGTATGCAAATATATGGCAATCCGTAGTTTACATTTGAAAAATAATTTTTAAAAAAATCAATGTACCCGTTTCCAACATATTTCGAAAACCAAAAATTTTTTTGAAGAAATTATAAAAAACAAAAAAAAAAGTTTTTGAAAATTTTGAAATGCCATATTAATAAAATTATAAATGACTTCCTGTGGTCAAAATTTTATTGAAATCGAATGTATAGTTTACGAAAAAATTTGATTTGAAAATACTGGTTCTATGAGAGGTACCGTTATTAGACAAATTTTGAAAAAAAATTTCAAACCAAAAGATAGATTTTCTTGCAAAAATAGCATTCTGAAAGTTTAATCAAAATCGTTAGAGCCGTTTTTGAGAAAATCAATTTTTGTCTTCAAGATTGTATGGCAGGTGCCGTTATTTTTGGACCTAGAGCAAAAATAAAAAATATGTTCCGAGGGACGGCCAAATAAATCCTAAATACCAAATTTGAAGCAAATCGGCCCACCCGTTCAGCCTCCAGAGGCGCGAACAGACATACAGACAGACAGACAGACAGACAGACAGACAGACGGACGGAATTCCCAGACCCACTTTTTTCGACTTCTCCATCATCGTAATGTTATGTGTGATTGTTATCTCAAATTTTTTTTTCTGCACGAATCCATAACTTGCCTTATAGTACCTATAATCGCAAGTAAAAAGTGTAATAACAGCTAGATCAAAATAGCTGTCACCACGGCTGCTCAGCTGGGGTGTGTTCGGTGGAAGAGTTTTTGGGCTTCTTCTGATAAACTTTATTGATTTATCGAATCAAAATAGTTTATCAAAAGAACATGTAGGTATGCACAGTAGGGTGCAAAAAAAAAAGTTAGGCGCCAGGAATTTTTTTTTTAAAACCGAATTAGAAAATTCCAAAACTAATTTTAGGATTTTAAGGACCGATATTTTAAATAAAAAGAAGGAAGTTAAATGAAGATAATTATTTTATTGTTTTGGGAAACCTTGGGACATAAGATCCCTGGACTAAAACCCAAAAGTCTTTTCAAATAAAAAAAATTAAACAATGTAAATATGGCCGTTTGGCTCGAGGCAAAATTAACAAGGTAGAGATTTAAATTAAATAAAAGTAAAAGCAAATAATATAAAGAAAAAAAAATGCAAAATGAAAATGGGTCTTTAATAAAAAAAACTAAGCGCGTCCCGGAAATCTCGTATACAAAATCGATTGAATATAAATATATATATTTGGAATTACAAATATATATATTTACATCTAAAATCGCACACAAACTACTTATCTCTGTTTAATGTCTCCTGTCTCCTTTCTCCTTCAAAACTTTTCACGACTCGCATCTCGATTCCTGGTTATGTCCTTAATCCAAAAAATGTTTAATATCAAAATTAAAACAAATGTCTCCTCCTCGATTTGTTTTTTTTTCAAAATTTCTCGATCTCTTTTTCACAAAAATTAAGTTTTCGCTTTTAAGGCTCTCACCCGAGTGCCTTCCAAGCTCATTTTCATCAACAACTTTCTTCCCTCGTCCATTCCAATCATTTACTCATACATACAACGCTACAACACAACCATTCGTTTCGAGATCATCGGTCACGGCTTTCTGGAAGCATGACGCTCTCCTAGAAAACAACCGTCGTGGGATCTAACGAAACATACTCATACGCACACTAACACGGTTTCAACAAGTTGTTGGATGTGTTTCCAAAACTTGCCAAAACATACTCTCACGCACACCAACACAGTTTCGACAAGTTATTGGATGTGTTTCCAAAACTTGTCGAAACATTATGGACGAGTTCAGACTATTTCCCAACTAAAACTATTTTCGAGAAAAATTGAGAAGAATTAAAATTGAAGAGATAGGCTTTTTCCTACTACTCTACTACTATCGCGCGGGATTCGAAGCGTGAATTATTCAACAAACTAGCTATTTTCGAAGATACAGAGAGGAGCGTTACTTTAATCATTTTCAAAATTCTACAAAACTAATCTAATCGCGTTAAAAACCCATTTTGTACATTAAACAAATTTACGTTATTTTAAGTTAATGTTAAAATTACTTTACGTTAAAATGAAAGGATATTAAAATTAAAAGATAATTATAAGAAGGTGTATAGTTGTTGTTGCTCATTTTAAGAGTCCACCTGACTCGTTACTTCTTCGGCTCATCCGCCGGCTCTCTTCTCGTTTTAGAACGTCGTACTCGAACACCTGCTTGGGTTGCTTTTGCAAAATAAGGCTAGGTACACCACTGGTTGATGAGACCATGGTTGCCCTCAACTTCGCCAATATTTTGCAGCCACAACGAGAAAAAGACAAGGGAAAAAGAACGACCAAAGGGAAGTTTTTGTTGCGGTAAAATTTGACGTAACAATGGGTTACTTAAGATGTTTTTTTTGTTGTTGTTTTCTTAGGTGCTCAAATATTTACTGAGAAAGACGATGCAAATGCGGTGTGTAGATGTGGATTTATTTATGAAGCAACTATGATTGTGTATAAACATATTTTTACATACATACAAACATACCTGCTTCGTGGGGTAGCAGATTTCTTCATAATTAAAAAGAAGTTCTTTTGTTTGAAAATTTAGACTTATGGGCCAGTTATAGCTATCAGGAAATCCAAACCGAAAAAGTTTTCAGATAGAAAATTTAGTATGTTATGGTTCGTTTTTTAAGACAAATGCTACCCTGATCGATGGCAACCAATTCAGAGGATGTTTTTTATTCATAATAATTTTAATTGAACAAATACTTTTGATAAAAATGTATTTATTTATTTTTCTGTTATACGTTTAAGAGAAAAATAACAAATTTCGTTTTTAACAAAAAGTACTAGTTCAATTGAGACTTTTATTAGCAAAAAAAATTCTCCGAGTTGGTTTGCCATTGACCAGTGTAGCATTTGTGTTTTAAATCGATTCGTAATATATAAAATTTTCCATTTGAACTTTTTTTCGGTTTGGTTTTCCGTATCGCTATAACTGGCCCCTTAATGATTTTTAAAGATACACCGAACAAAAAAAAATTGATAATAAATATAATTTAAAATTGATAATTTTTCGTTTAAATTTTCAGCTAACATTAAAATTATCAATATTGATGTGGTCCTCATATCATTTGTGTTTGAAAAATATCATTTTGATACCTATTAAAAAAGTGTTAAATTTAGAATAAAAAAAACCCCTACCTATATAAAATACTGGGTTTGTGATATTACATCATATCCATTTAATATTAAATATGTATATCAAATTGATATTTTTTTAATATCAAAATGATATGAAAATAATTGTTTTGATATTTTTTATTTGCTAAAAATAGAATAGCAAATAGCAATGTCAATGTAATATGTAAATAATTTCAAATTGATATTAATAGGCGTTTTTCTTTTTTAGTTCGCAGTAGAACCTGAGTTGTCAAAACAAATAAGTGTTTCTTTTTTCCTTCAGAGTGTGTTCAGAGTGCGCTCTACGAGCTCCAAATCAATAGATGGGGCAGACTGAGCTAAAAGCTGAGCGTCAAAAGTGAGATGCTTTCAAAGCAATTCGATTTATAAAAAGAAGAAATAAATAATAAATAAAAATTAAAATGGCCGAGAAATGTATTTTAAATTTAAAAACAATTTTTGTTCGGGTTTTTCATTTGGCATGAGAAAGAGAAATAAAATGCATGACTGGGTCGCACGAACTTGCTCTTATGATAAGCAATTGCGTAGTGGCTGCATATATGGATATTAAAAAAAAATTAAATAATTTCGAAAATTCTTTTATTTTTTAAATTAGTTTAAGAGTTTTCTCGGAAAAACTAAGTATGCAATAAAATTTCAAAGCTATACGTCAATTTAGGAAAAAAAAATATTGAAAATCGTTGGACCAGTTTTTTTTTAAAAAGGTTATTTTTGAAAAACTTTTTCAAAAAATATTTTGAAATTTATTTGAGTATGCAAATATATGGCAATCCGTAGTTTACATTTGAAAAATAATTTTTAAAAAAATCAATGTACCCGTTTCAAACATATTTCGAAAACCAAAAATTTTTTTGAAAAAATTATAAAAAATCAAAAAAAAAAGTTTTTGAAAATTTTGAAATGCCATATTAATAAAATTATAAATGACTTCCTGTGGTCAAAATTTTATTGAAATCGAATGTATAGTTTACGAAAAAATTTGATTTGAAAATACTGGTTCTATGAGAGGTACCGTTATTAGACAAATTTTGAAAAAAAATTTCAAACCAAAAGATAGATTTTCTTGCAAAAATAGCATTCTGAAAGTTTAATCAAAATCGTTAGAGCCGTTTTTGAGAAAATCAATTTTTGTCTTCAAGATTGTATGGCAGGTGCCGTTATTTTTGGACCTAGAGCAAAAATAAAAAATATGTTCCGAGGGACGGCCAAATAAATCCTAAATACCAAATTTGAAGCAAATCGGCCCACCCGTTCAGCCTCCAGAGGCGCGAACAGACATACAGACAGACAGACAGACAGACAGACAGACAGACGGACGGAATTCCCAGACCCACTTTTTTCGACTTCTCCATCATCGTAATGTTATGTGTGATTGTTATCTCAAATTTTTTTTTTTAGCTCAAAAAATAACGGTACCTGCCATACAACCGTTACGTTAAAGCTTATTTTTCTCAAAAACGGCTCTAACTATTTCAATTTAAAAAAATCAGTGTTGCTTTTTAGGTACGACCAATAATATGACTGAAAAAAAAGTTTTAAAAAATGGCTAAGAACGGTACTTTCCATAGGACCGTTTTTTTTGCTTTCGACTATCTCGAAAACGACTCAACCGATTCTTTCGAAATTTCACACACATATAGCTGTAGGTAGCGCAATTTGTATTGCATACCAATATTTTTGAAAAATATTTTTTTGTATTTTTAAAAGCATTTTAAAAAAAAAAATTAAAAAATTAATATTTTGAAAACGGCTCATTAAATTTTTTTCTAAAAATTTTAAATAAATGTATTTGCTGAATACCTATGAACTGGCGTTTTTAAATTTTTTTTGAAATTTTTTTTCAAAAAGTTTTTCAAAAAAAACTTTTTTTCTCAAAAACCGCTCCACAGATTTTTATAAATTTTTTCTTATAAATTCATAGTTTTCCAAGAAATAAAATGGCGTACTTTTTTTTCAGCTCAAATTAGTTTAAGTATTTATTTAAGAATTTTGAAATTTTTATTTTTATCAAAATCTCAAGCCCCTAAACCACTGTCACTCATTAGAGCAAGTTCGTGCGACCCAGTCGTGCATTTTATTTTACTTGCGATTATAGGTACTATAAGGCACGTTATGGATTCGTGCAGAAAAAAAAAATTTGAGATAACAATCACACATGACATTACGATGATGGAGAAGTCGAAAAAAGTGGGTCTGGAAATTCCGTCCGTCTGTCTGTCTGTATGTCTGTTCTCACCTCTGGAGGCTGAACGGGTGGGCCGATTTGCTTCAAATTTGGTATTTAGGATTTATTTGGCCGTCCCTCGCAACAAATTTTTACTTGCGATTATAGGTACTATAAGGCAAGTTATGCATTCGTCGAAAAAAAAAGTTTTGAGATAACAATCAAACATGACATTACGATGATAGCGAAGACGAAAAAAGATGGTCTAAAAATTCTGTCCGTCTGTATGTCTGTCTGTCTGTCTGTCTGTATGTTGACCTACAGCCCAAACGGTTGGGCCGAATTGCTTCAAAATTGGTATATAGACCTTTTTAGGTATTGTACAGAAAGGAAATTGAAATTTTTTTTTAGCTCAAAAAATAACGGTACCTGCCATACAACCGTTACGTTAAAGCTTATTTTTCTCAAAAACGGCTCTAACGATTTTTAATTAAAAAAATCAGTGTTGCTTTTTAGGTACGACCAATCATATGGCTGAAAAAAAAGTTTTAAAAAATGGCTAAGAACGGACCGTTTTTTTTGCTTTTGACTATCTCGAAAACGACTCAACCGATTTTTTCAAAATTTCACACACATATAGCTGTAGGTAGCCCAATTTGTATTGCATACCAATATTTTTGAAAAATATTTTTTTGTATTTTTAAAAGCATTTAAAAAAAAAATTAAAAAATTAATATTTTGAAAACTGCTTATTAAATTTTTTTTTAAAAATTTTAAATAAATGTATTTGCTGAATACCTATGAACTGGCGTTTTTGAATTTTTTTTGAAAAAATTTTTCAAAAAGTTTTTCAAAAAAAACTTTTTTTCTCAAAAACCGCTCCACAGATTTTTCTAAATTTATTCTCATAAATTCAAATTTATCCAAGAAATAAAATGGCGTACTTTTTTTTCAGCTCAAATTAGTTTAAGTATTTATTTAAGAATTTTGAAAATTTTATTTTTATCAAAATCTCAAGCCCATAAACCACTGTCACTCATTAGAACAAGTTCGTGCGACCCAGTCGTGCATTTTATTTATTTTTGCTCTAGGTCCAAAAATAACGGCACCTGCCATGCAATCTTGAAGACAAAAATTGATTTTCTCAAAAACGGCTCTAACGATTTTGATAAAACTTTCAAAATGCTATTTTTGCAAGAAAATCTATCTTTTGGTTCGAAATTTTTTTCCAAAATTTGTCTAATAACGGTACCTCTCAAAGAACCAGTATTTTCAAATCAAATTTTCTCGTAAACTATACATTCGATTTCAATAAAATTTTGGCACAGGAAGTCATTTATAATTTTATTAATATGGCATTTCAAAATTTTAAAAAACTTTTTTTTTTTGATTTTTTATATTTTTTTCAAAAAAAATTTTGGTTTGCGAAATATGTTGGAAACGGGCACATTGATTTTTTTTTAAATTATTTTTCAAATGTTAACTACAGATTGCCATACATTTGCATACTCAAATAAATTTCAAAATATTTTTGAAAAAGTTTTTCAAAAATAACCTTTTAAAAAAAAAACTGGTCCAACGATTTTCAATATTTTTTTCTCCTGGATTGACGTATAGCTTTGAAATTTTATTGCATACTTAGTTTTTCCGAGAAAACTCTTAAACTAATTTAAAAATTAGAAGAATTTTCGAAATTATTTAATTTTTTTTAATATCCATATATGCAGCCACTACGCAATTGCTTTTCATAAGAGCAAGTTCGTGCGACCCAGTCGTGCATTTTATTTTATAATGCACTCGCACTCAAAGGGATATTAATACCTTAATAATGAATTAACATGTGCGAGCGAGGAGAGAGAAGGAATAGAAAGATAGGAAAGAAAGTTGTCACAGTGGATTGAGATTATAGGTGATAAATATCTCACGAAAATCCCACGGGTGGCGTCCAGTTGAAACTGGGGGAATAAATAAAAACTGCTGCCCAGGCTGGGTTTGAACTCACAGCTCTAAGGTTAAGCAACGAAGCACTACATCCACTGTACCATTGCCACGCGCTCAGAACATAATTGGTTCAGAGGACGTTCGGAGCGAGCTCAATATGCACGAACTCTGTTCAGAGCTTTTTCTGAATGCAAACAGAAAAACCGCCTTATCAAACAACTATTAAACCGTTGGCTTAAAAAAAACCATTAGAAATTGATATGAGAAATACCATTTTGATATTACATATTATAATGTATGTATAATGTGTAACAAAAAGACAGAGCATGTAGGTTGGGCCGAGAAAAAATCGTATAGGAGTTGGGTCTATTTCCCTCCGTTTAGCCGGGAGGGGCAATTTTCTAAAAACCTGACTTAAATTTAAAAAAAAAAGTATTAAAAAATAACGGTAACTCCCACTATGCCACGCTATATTTGTTTGTGAAGCCAAAAACCTATTCTTTTATTGTAATTGTAAATGAAGTTATTTTAGTGAATTGTTTTCAAAATATTAACTTTCAAACTCAAAATTTTGAAAAAAAAAATTTAAACTAATTTTTTTTTCAAAATGTTACGTAATCAGATGATATTTTTGTTCTCAAAATTCAATGCTCTCATTAATTTGAAATCTAACACTAAAAACCGTATGGCTTTATTACTTTTTGTTGCCAAGCTATTGCAAAATAACCGAACCTACTTCTTCACAAAAACACGAAAAAATTGGCTAAATTATCACTTGTGCCATCCCGTAAGGCTAAATTTTCTTGTGCGAAATTATCACCCCTTTTTTTTTTTATACGCATGAAAATCCATACAAAAAAAAACAAGATACACAACCTAAACCAACTCTCATATACTTCATTATAAAAAATTGCGTTGTTTACATTTTTTGGAATGTTTAGAGGTAGTCAAAAGTATTTACACAACGAACTTTTTTTTCCATTGAAATTCAATTCAATTAAGGTCTTTGTGTGTAAATACTTTTGACTACCTCTGTAGATACCTAACAAACATTGTTTTTGTATTCATTGGCAAAAAACGAGAGAGGAGAAAAAAGTTTCATAAGTCGAAACCGACACCAATCAAACATCATGCGCTTCCTTTTTAAAAGGATCGCGCAGCGACACGATTGTTGTTATTTGTATGTCTGTTTGGTATTAGTATGAGGAATTCTAGATTTTCAATTTGGTATGCTCAGCTCATTTAAATTTTTTTTTCATGCATTTGTTCTGGTATTCGACATCTGTGAGGACTAGGAACTGGGTTTTTGGTATGGAGGTATGGTATGGTAATGGTATGTTAAATTTTTTTGAAGGATGTCAATTTCTCGGACATGTTTGAGTATGAGGTATGCTAGCTTTCGATTTTGGTATGCTAGCTTTGAATTTTTTTTTGAACATGCTTTTGTTCTACTATTCTACATCTGTATATTTCTTTTGTCTGTGGTTGAACGTTATGGATTCGTAAAAGAGAAGTCGGGTTTGGAAACTATTTTTTTTTTTAAGTTTTTAGTTTCTGAAATAATTTGACTACTACAGGGGAATTTTTTTTTGAAATAATTTTCCCCGCAAAAATGTACTTCAAATTTTGCCGTTTTCACTCAAACATATTCCAAAATAACTAGGTATATATTTTTTCGAAAAGTAGGTATGTAAATATTTAATAAGTAAAAGTAAAAGGCTGTTCTAAATAATTTTGCAATTTTTTTTTTCAAAATACTGAGCCCCAAGCAATCATCCAGCATAAGAGCAAGTTCTTGCTACCCAGTCGTGCATTTTATTTTCAGCTCTAAGTAAAAGCATTTATTTCAGACTTTTTTGATTATGCAAAATTAAAACAAAATAAACGAGCAGTTGAGAACCAAAATTTACATAAAATCTTTCATATCTATCACACACACACCCATTGCACCTCCACATATACACTCACTTATAAGAAATTCACTTCATCAATATCAGCTGAACGAAGAAAAATCTTGCTGCAAGAATATCAGAATCAAATCTATAGGGGTATTCACGATCTGGTGTAACTTGTCTTGCATCATTGTAAAAGTGTAGAAGTGCTACGATTTCTTGCAATACAACAACAAAATATACTGCCTGTCATTTTGTTACACTTTTGCACTTTATCTATACCTCAACCCCATTGCAACAGGAAAATACAACGGTGCAAAATTTGTACTTTTGATTTTGACATTTGTGTCAACCTGATTTTGACATTTGTGTGAGTTTTGCTACAGATTGGAAGAAGTGAGTTCAAGATCTACAAGAAATACAAACAATTTCGCACTTTTACAATACTTATTTGCACCAGATCGTGAATACCCCTTAAGGGGTATTCACGATCTGGTGTAACTTGTCTTGCATCATTGTAAAAGTGTAGAAGTGCTACGATTTCTTGCAATACAACAACAAAATATACTGCCTGTCATTTTGTTACACTTTTGCACTTTATCTATACCTCAACCCCATTGCAACAGGAAAATACAACGGTGCAAAATTTGTACTTTTGATTTTGACATTTGTGTCAACCTGATTTTGACATTTGTGTGAGTTTTGCTACAGATTGGAAGAAGTGAGTTCACGATCTACAATAAATACAAACAATTTCGCACTTTTACAATACTTATTTGCACCAGATCGTGAATACCCCTTATATCTATCTATATATATAAAAATCAATGCCACTTTTCGTTGTAATTTTATAACTCAAGAACGGGCTCACCTATCCAAACCAAATGTTAAGGCTTTGTTCGGACTATTTAGTAGATGGTTTATGTGAAGTTTGCACAAAATCGGTTAAGCCATTCTTCATTTAGAATATTTTGTTAATGAGGATTTTACTGTAAAATTAAAACTTTTTTCAGAAGGGGGGAACTGTGCTGTCAAATTGAAATTTTTTTGAGTGTTGTTGTTTGTTCAAATGTACTATGTATATGTGTGCGTGTACTTTTCTTAAAGCAAATTGTCAGCAATAATTATTGCTTTGTGTTTAACGGTAAGTTATGAACTGTATATCATTTTCAAAGATTCATAAATGAATGCCCATTTCTCAGGAGATTTGATTGGAATTAAATCGTTAGTGAATTCATATCAGAAGGTTTTCTTCATTTAAATGAATCATAATGATTCATTTTTGAAGGAAAATGTTTGCTGGGTATTAACATACACACATATAGGCACATGTATAAATACTGATACACCACTATTAATGTAGCAATTTGTTTTTAATTTGATTTATTTTTTTATATGAAGGAAAAATGCCACGAGCAAGACGAGCAAATATAGGTCGGCGAACGCGTAATGCAAATGATGTGGCATTACTAAGCCAGTCACAGACTGCAGATGAACGCACACAAGCTAATGCATCGCAGCGTGAACGTAATGCACGAAATAGATCAGTTGACCCTGTACCTGTGCTGAATCTTTCACGGCGATCACGAATACGTCGTGCTGTTTTGGCTGAAATGATGCGTGCTGCTTTTGATTACAGTATGTACGGATACATTGAAATGATGGACGCAATATGTCCACATTGTGATGCGGCTAACTTTCCAGGTGAAACGCCCGGGATGTGTTGTGTTAATGGCAAAGTGAGATTGTGAAGTTTTCACAAAATCGGTCGAGCGCGTTCTTCATTTATCACATTTTTTGTAACAAATGAATTCATTAAATGGCGGATCATTTTGTTAATGGGGATTTTGCTGTCTAATTGAAACTTTTTTCATATGGGGCCTGTGCTGTCAAATTGAATTTTTTTTCAGTGTTGACGGTACAAGCATGTTGTTATGTCATTCATGCGGTCATTTCATTTTGTACGTGCTTCGATTAAAGCAAAATGTCAGCGATAATTATTGCTTTGTGTTTATATTTTTAAACATATTGCTTATTAGAAGCAATCGTTCCACTGGTGATATGATGGTATATCTCACCGAACAGTGGAACAAATCTTTACATCGTTTTGGAGAAAGTAAGATTATTGCACTTGATATTTCTAAGGCATTTGATAGAGTTTGGCATGAAGCTCTTTTATCGAAAATGCGTGCATTTGGCATCGATGAACCCCTCCTTCGATGGATTAGAAATTACCTTTCGGACCGTTCAATTCGCGTTGTTTTGGACGGTTTTCAGTCTGCTACCCACAAAATAAATGCTGGTGTGCCCCAAGGCTCCGTTCTGTCTCCGACTCTCTTTTTAATCTTTATAAATGATCTCTTGTCTAATACTTCTAATCCACTAAATTGTTTTGCTGACGACAGTACTCTCAGCTTTTCATACTCGTTTCCAGATTCACATCCATGTCCTTCGGATGTGGAACTGCAACGAAATCGTATGATAAGCTCATTAAATTCCGATCTTGACAGCATTGTCCAATGGGGAATCATCAACCGCGTGGAATTTAATGCTTCAAAAACTCAATGCTGTCTTCTGTCGTTAAAGCATAACCTACCCCCTATGCCACTGTCCATGAGTGGCACTTGCATTGAGGAAACAGATCAGCTCTGCGTTCTAGGTATGTGCATCACAAATCATCTTCTGTGGAACGATCACATATTTGACGTCGCCAAAAATGCCGAAAATTGCTTAGGTTTCCTAAATCGATGCAAGAAATATTTTTCCCCTTCTGATCTGGCTATAATCTACAAGGCATTCATTCGCCCGAAGCTAGAGTACAATTCTCATATCTGGGCAGGTGCTCCTGTCACTCACTTGCGCCTCCTGGATAGGATTCAAAAAAGAGCCTTAAAATTGATAGGTGAAAGAACCATTACCGAAACATTTGTTTCACTTGAACATCGTCGTAATGTTTCTTGTCTAACCTTGTTTTATCGCTACTTTCACAAACAGTGCTCCAGCGAAATAGCCAGATGCGTTCCTCCCTTAAAACAATTTCCCCGTAACACCCGCACCGCAAGGAACGCCCATCAATTTACCCTCGAGCCTAACTTCGGACGTACTGTTAAGTATAGAGACTCTTTTTTTAGCCGCACTACAAGAATGTGGAATGCTTTACCCGGCTCGATTTTTCCCTCCCATTACGATATACAGGCATTCAAAACCAATGTGCACCGGCACCTCCTTTTATCTCCTATCCTCATTTCCTGAACGCTCGCACTGTGTTGACTCATATTAAGGGTATTAATAACCCCTTGTGTGCGGGCTCAAACTAAAAAAAAAAAAAAAATTAGAAGGTGGTCGGACCGCACACTGCATTAAAATTGCCATTAAATGTACAGATGATTGAAACTCCAACTTGCAATATTTCGTGAAATTCTGTTATGGCAAAATTTCTGCGTTAACGTCAATAATTATTTTATGGGATGAGTGTACAATGGCGAATAAAAATCACTTGAATCATTTAATCGAACAATGCAAGATTTACGTGGTAATCAACAGCTTTTTGGTGGTGCTTTGATATTACTGTCAGGGGATTTTCGTCAAACATTACGTGTCATTCCTCGATCAACTCCTGCTGATGAAATAAATGCCTGTTTGAAGTCATCAGTTCTTTGGAGAAACATATGTACAAAAATTGACACTGAACATTAATATGCGTATTCACCTACAAAATGATCCACGTGATGCCCACGAGTTTTCAAAACAATTGTTAGAAATTGGTGATGGCAAAATACAAATCGACAGTACCAACGGATTGATCGCTGTACCGAACAATTTTTGTACAATTGCGCAATCGATAAATGAATTGAATGAATGTGTTTTTCCGAATATTCTTCAGAATTACAGAAATCATGATTGGTTGAGAGAACGTGCCATTTTAGCACCGAAGAACATTCATATCAATGCCATTAATTTTCAAATTCAAGCGAAACTGCCAGGTGTAGTCACGACATATAAATCAATTGACAGTGTTATGAATCAAGATGAGGCAATGAATTATCCAATTGAATTTTTAAATTCATTGGAAACAGCTGGTATGCCATCGCATTGCTTGAATCTGAAAGTTGGTTCTTTGATTATATTATTGCGAAATATTAATCCACCAAAACTGTGTAATGGCACCAGATTAGCAGTGAAAAAGTTATTGCAAAATTTGATTGAAGCTATGATCTTAACTGCTAAATCAAAAGGAGAAGTTTATTTGATACCGCGTATCCCTATGATTTCAACTGATATGCCATTTGAATTCAAAAGATTACAATATCCTGTGCGTTTATCATTTGCGATGTCCATCAACAAGGCCCAAGGGCAAACACTTAACGTTTGTGGTGTGAATTTGGAGGAATCATGTGTTTCACATGGCCAACTTTAAGTTGCCTGTTCCAGAGTCGGTACCCCCAGCCGTTTGTTTATTCATGCTCAAAATGGAAAAACAAAAAATATTGTTTATCAAAATGTTTTGGATTAAGTTTTAAAATAGCTAGCAATTAATAAAATATTTTTTTTGTTTGAATAAATGAATTTGATGTTCCAATTAAATTTTTCTATTATTTCACTTTATACGTAACGAAGCACGTACCGGACCGCTAGTACATATATAAAAATCAATTGCTGTTCGTTTGAAGCGCTTTAACTCGAGAATGGCTAGACCAATTTTGGAAATTTTGATCTTGAAATATTTGTGGAAGTTCAAGGAAGGTGTAAACGGTGTTACGGTAAATTTTACCGCAACAAAAACTTCTCTTCGGTCGTTCCTTTCCCCATTCTTTTTTTCTCGATGTGGCTGCAAAATATTGGCGAAGTTGAGGGCAACCATGGTCTCATCAACCAGTGGTGTACCTAGCCTTATTTTGCAAAAACAACAAAAGCAGGTGTTCGAGTACGACGTTATTAAACGAGAAGAAGGAGCCGGCGCGCGGATGAGCCGAAGAAGTAACGAGTCAGGTGGACTCTTACTTACATCAAACGACTAACATCAAGCTAACATCTTTTTATAAATATCTTTCCATTTTAACGTAACTTAATTTTAACTTTAACTTAAAATAACGTAAATTGGTTTATTGTACAAAATGGGTTTTTAACGCGTTTAGGTTAGTTTTGTAGAATTTTGAAAATGATTAAAGTAACGCTCCTCTTTGTATCTTCGAAAATAGTTTGTTAAATAATTCACGCTTCGAATCCCGCGCGATAGTTGTAGAGTAGTAGGAAAAAGCTTATTTGAGACTTCTCCTCGATTTTAATTCTTTTTCAATTTTTCTCGGATATAGTTTTAGTTGGAAAAGGGTCTGAACTCGTCCATCATGTTTCGGAAAGTTTTGGAAACACATCCAACAACTTGTTGAAATGTTGTTTGTGTGCGTGAGAGTAAGTTTTGGTAAGTTTTGGAAACACATCCAACAACTTGTTGAAACCGTGTTTGTGTGCGTGTGAGTATGTTTCGTTAGATCCCACTACGGTTGTTTTCTAGGAGAGCGTCAAGCTTCTAGAAAGCCGTGACCGATGATCTCGAAACGAATGGTTGTGTTGTATCGTTGTATGTATGAATGAAAGATTGGAATGGACAAGAGAAGAAAGATGTTGATGTAAATGAGCTTGAAAGGCACTCTTGGGAGAGCCTTATAAGCGCATACAAGAAGAAAAAGTAAAATCGAGAAATTTTGGTGAAAAAAAAAATCGAGGAGGAGACATATTTTTATGTTTATTTTGGATCGAGGATTTTTGGAATTGACTAGAGTCAGGATTCGAGACGTGAGGAATTGAAAAGGAGATACTAGAAAGGAATTATTAATAAGATAAGATAAGTAGTTTGTGTTAGATTGTGAATATAAATATATATTTGAAATTCTAAAATATATATTTATATTCAACGTGTATACGAGTTTTTCCCTATAATTCGGTTTTAGAAAAAAAATTCCTGGCGCCCACTTTTTGTGCACCCTGCTGTGCATACCTAGATTTTCTCTTGATAAGCTACTTTGATTCGATAAATCAATAAAGTTTATCAAAAGAAGCCCAAAAATTCTTCCACCGAACCCGCCACAGCTGAGCAGCCGTGGTGACAGCTATTTTGATCTAGCTGTTATTACACATTTTTTTCGCATTCTCTTTCGTGTCCTTCGTTTTCGGTAGATTGAGTAAACAAATAATTAATTCGTGTCGTGCGTCACCGCCGTCGGTATCGGTGTACAATTACTTTTTTACTTGCTCTATAGGGCAAGTATTGGTTTCGTGCAGAAAAAAAAATCGAGGTTTTAATAAAACATGACATTACGATGATAGAGAAGCCCAAAAAAGTGGTTTTCGCCTGTGCGGATGTGCGCTTTTTAACGTCATGCTACAGCCTAAACGGCTTGACGGATTTTCTTCAAACTTGGTACATATATAGCAGTTTGAAGAAAAACCATTGTCGAGGTTTTTTTTATTTTGTTTTAGTCCGGCTCAAACTGGTACCTTTCAAGTAACGGTTTTTTTCAATTTGGATTTTCTCGAAAACGGCTCTAACGATTTTGATTAAATTTAAAATTTAGCTAACTTTAAGTATTTCTAACAAAACTGCGTTTTTTGTTTTTGCCTCAAATGGTCGTACCGAAAAACAGGTTTTAACGGCTTTTTTTCAAATAGCCATAAGTTCACAACGGCTTGATTGAATCAACTCAAACTTTGTTTGACATAGTTTTTCATAGTGTTCTATAGGATGGTTTAGTAAATTTTTCACTGAAGCCTTTCTAAACGGCGGCTTCCATACAACGAGCCGTTGAGTTTTAGCCAACTGTTTTTGGTTTTTTCTAATTTTCTCGAAAATGGCTCTAACGATTTTGATTAAAATTTGTGTGTTATATTCTTTTAGTGTTTTTAAGAGAACTGCGTTTTTAGTTTTAGGCTAAAAATGCAAATAACGGAGATCTGTTCTTAACGGCTTTTTTTCAAATGGCTATAAGTTGTCAACGGTTGCATTGAATTCAATCAAACTTTGTTTGGTATAGTTCCTTACAGCTTTTTCAGTTTCTCTTTTTTAAATGGTGGCTCCTATACAAAGAGCCACTAGATTTTGGCCAATTTTTTCATTTTTTTTCTAATTTACTCAAAAAAGGCTCCCCCGATTTGTATGAAACTTTGTATGTAACATACATAGAATACGTTAAACAAAAATGCATTTTTAGTTTTTGGCTATACATGATAATAGCGGAAATTGCTTTTAACAGTATTATTAATTTGGCCATAAGTGGACATTTGTATCATTTATAACACCGAAAAGATAACGTCTTAATTTTAAATATTAAAGGTTTCTTAACGTTAGCTCCCTTATATCGAGTTTTCCAGTTTTAGCCAAATTTTTTTGGTTTTTACCAAATTTTTCAAAAATCAATTGTTCTTATTGATCGAAAAGTTTGTTTTCATCGTACTATTGCACCAACAGAGCAAGTACGTGCGACCCAGTCGTGCATTTTATTTTTCTTGTTTTCTGAAATTTAATTGATCGCGTTTTAAAAGATCGATTAGATTAATTAATTAACTTAATTACCCCCTTTCCCCTATCGTGTTCGCGAATTAAAAGTGTAATAAAGTGGTGCCCAACGTTAAGGGCCCAAAATGGAAGAGTTTTTTTTTATTGTATTTATTGTGTTTTTTTTCTTTCTCTCATCGATCTTTTGATTGAAAGCTAATTGTTTTTTTATTTTTGGTGTAGTGTCTCTCGTGGCCAAGCAAATTGTTGTGGAATAAAAAGGCGGAGCAGTGAAGGGGATCCAGCTAAATTAAGAAGGAGTTAAAAACAACAAAGTTTTTTGGTGATATTTTTTTTATTTTGTTAGTGTTGTAAACTACTCGTTTTTTTAAATTCTGTGGTGTCTTTTCTTTAATATACATATTTTTTGTTCTCTATTTCGTTTTATTAATTTTGTTTGTGTTCATATAGGTACCTCGGTTAGTTTTTTTTTTGTTTTGTTAGATATTGTTTTTTTTCTCGCGTGGGATACCTACTTATAAGTTTTGTTCGTGTTTGAATGGAAATCAAATTGAGTTCTTTAAGCGATAGTTGATAGAGTTTGTTTATACCCTATTCCATAGAATGGGTATATTGTATTTGGTGTGGAGTTTGTAACATAGAGAAATAATACCGTTAGGTATAGAAAAGTATATATATTCTGACTCAGAATCAAAAGACTATTCGATTTAGCCATGTCCGTCCGTCCGTCCGTCCGTCCGTCCGTATGTGTACTCTCTAGAGGTCGCAGTTTTTGAGCTAGAAAGCTGAAATTTGAAATATATAATCTTTGGTTCAAGAGTAAGGCTAAGTTTTTGAACCGGTAAAATCCGCCCACAAACACGCCCACAATCGCCATTTTTGATGAACAACCTCAATTTAATAAAATTAAATTATGTTTTTTGCACAGTTACGATAGAAGCATAAACCTAAAATTTTGCACACGTAAGCTTTAGGTAAACCTTCCTGCAATCGAATAAAAATATTTCAGTTTGGGCGTGGCTGACGCCCATTTTTCATACAAAACCATCAATACTGTTTTTATAAAATAACAATTGTTACATCAAAGCGAAAACCATTAAATTTTGTGGGTATTACTTGCACATAAACATCTTGTGTGTGAAATCAAAAAAATTGATTTTGGGCGTGGCTAACGCCAACTTTTCATTAGAAACTATAAAAAAAATTATTTTTGTAAATAAACGGTATTTATAATGAATCCGCAAGCCAAAATTTGGCGTCTCTTGATAGAAACTAAAAGGTTTGTGTATGAAAAGAAATTTTTGAATTTTGGGTGTGGTTTACGCCCACTTTTCATGAAAGAACGAAAAGCGTAGTCTCAAAAATTTAAGGCACTTCCATTATTTAATTTAAACCTTTTCCTTCCGTTCGTTATTTGAGAAATATATCTAATTTTTTTTTGTGTAAGGTTTTTCAATACGCCCACTTTTAAAGGTGTGATTTTGATAAAATACCTTTGTAAGATTGTTTAAAAACTACTCGATTAAGCTGTTGTCTTACACATATGCCTAAATACTGATCAAAGCTCAGTTAGTGCTTCAAATTTTATACAGGCCCACCTTTAAGGGGCGTTCCCGTCAAAAGTTGTATAATGCATTAATTTGTTATCGTTTCTTTTTTTTTTTTTTTTTTTATTTGAGCCCGCACACAAGGGGTTATTAATACCCTTAATATGAGTTAACACAGTGCGAGCGTTCAGGAAATGAGGATAGAAGATAAAAGGAAGTGTCGGTGCACATTGGTTTTGAATGTCTGTATATCGCAATGGGAGGGAAAAATCGAGCCGGGTAGAGCATTCCACATTCTTGTAGCGCGGCTAAAAAAAGAGTCTCTATACTTAACAGTACGTCCGAAGTTAGGCTCAAGGGTAAATTGATGAGCGTTCCTTGCGGTGCGGGTGTTACGGCGAAATTGTTTCAAGGGAGGAACGCAACTGGCTATTTCACTGGAGCACTGTTTATAGAAGTAACGATAAAACAAGGTGAGGCAAGAAACATTACGGCGATGTTCGAGTGAAACAAATGTTTCGGTAATGGATCTTTCACCTATCAATTTTAAGGCTCTTTTTTGAATCCTATCCAGGAGGCGCAAATGAGTGACAGGGGCACCTGCCCAGATATGAGAATTGTACTCTAGCTTCGGGCGAATGAATGCCTTGTAGATTATAGCCAGATCAGAAGGGGAAAAATATTTCTTGCATCGATTTAGGAAACCTAAGCAATTTGCGGCATTTTTGGCGACGTCAAATATGTGATCGTTCCACAGAAGATGATTTGTGATGCACATACCTAGAACGCAGAGCTGATCTGTTTCCTCAATGCAAGTGCCACTCATGGACAGTGGCATAGGGGGTAGGTTATGCTTTAACGACAGAAGACAGCATTGAGTTTTTGAAGCATTAAATTCCACGCGGTTGATGATTCCCCATTGGACAATGCTGTCAAGATCGGAATTTAATGAGCTTATCATACGATTTCGTTGCAGATCCACATCCGAAGGACATGGATGTGAATCTGGAAACGAGTATGAAAAGCTGAGAGTACTGTCGTCAGCAAAACAATTTAGTGGATTAGAAGTATTAGACAAGAGATCATTTATAAAGATTAAAAAGAGAGTCGGAGACAGAACGGAGCCTTGGGGCACACCAGCATTTATTTTGTGGGTAGCAGACTGAAAACCGTCCAAAACAACGCGAATTGAACGGTCCGAAAGGTAATTTCTAATCCATCGAAGGAGGGGTTCATCGATGCCAAATGCACGCATTTTCGATAAAAGAGCTTCATGCCAAACTCTATCAAATGCCTTAGAAATATCAAGTGCAATAATCTTACTTTCTCCAAAACGATGTAAAGATTTGTTCCATTGTTCGGTGAGATATACCATCATATCACCAGTGGAACGGTTGCTACGAAAACCGTACTGCCGGTCATTAAGAAGTTTCCGTTTCTCAAGATATTTCTTGATCTGAAAGTTTATCAGAGTTTCCATGACCTTGGAAAGAAGGGAAGTCAGTGCAATTGGTCGGTAATTTGAGGGAGATGAAGATACGCCTTTTTTTGGGATGGGCTGGACAAATGCTGTTTTCCATCCACTCGGGAAGAGACCTGTAGAATAGGAAAGATGGAAAAGCTTACGCAGTGGTTTTGCCAGCGTAACTATCGGTCGCAGTTTTGAAGTAAACACATGAACACTTGGATTTATATTCCTTGGTTACGTAGCAGAGTGTGGTCCAAGAATTGTTAAAAACACCCATAATCGCCATTTCCATTCAAAATCTAATTTTTAAAAATTTAAGATTTGTTCAAATCGATCTGCAAGAATAAAATTGAATGTCACTGAGCTCATAACAATTGCCTTAGCAATAAAACGTTTTAACTTTGGGCCTGGCGCACGCCTTTTTTTTATTGCGACATCCCTAATTGAACATCACTCCGCACAAAATTAATGTTATTGAATTTGTTTCTGTCTGATAAAGAAGAATTTCGTTTCTGAAACATCAGCTGTTTGCGGGAGGCAGACGCATACAAGTACAAAAATATGGGGAATAGGGTATCCAACAGTTCGTTGCAAACGTACTGTAGCTCTCGCTTATGTTTTTTTATTGCTTTTTTTCTCTCGTGGGATATTTCGCGATACCTATTTGTTTTGTTCTGAAAATCGAGAAACTTTCGCTTGAGTTTTTTTTTTAGTAATAGGATATAGTATTTGTTCTTAGAAGAAAATAAAAACACATATTTATAATTTTTCGGGGCTATAGTTTATTGTTGGCAGTTAATTTTTTTTGCTTTGGTTATTGTAAGAATTGATTCGTGCTTGCGGTTGCCATCTACATGTAAAATTTCTCGTGGAAACTTAAATAGAGTTTTTTTTAACATCGGTCGAGTTAAGAATTTAGAGTTTCTTGTTTTGAACGAAATTTAGTGTAGGTACTTAATATTTTTTTAATATAAATCGTTTAGGGTTGACAAGTTTTTTTTTAATTTTAAATAATTTTTCTCGTGTGTGCTATTAATTAGTTTTTTTTGAAAAAAGATGAATATAGGAAGATTAGCGCAGGACGAACTGTCCTATGAGATGAAGGTCAGGGGTTTAAAAGTAGGTCCGATAGATGAGATGCGAAAAGCATTGAGGTCATCGAGGTTGCTCGTTAAGAGAAACTCGATGGAGTTTAGCATGGTGTACCCGTTCACCTATGAGGAGGATAAAGATGCTATAGAAGCAAAAATTGAGGAGATTAGGGGCCTTCTTAAAGTACCTACCACCGAAGAATCCAAAGTCTTTGCAGTACATTAAGATTGTAACAAAGATTGAATGGTGTATAGGTAGGTTAGCTAGGACACCTTGTGAGGCAGACGACGAAGAAGATGCGATTAGCTCACTTCGTAACAAGGTTTTGTGTTTGTTAGGAGATCTCACTGGTGATAGTAAGAATGGGGATAGGGAAGAAGAAGTTTAGAAGGAAAAGACTCCGATTAAAACGCAAAGCCAACTTTAAGTATGTACAAGTTGGTCAGACCCCAAGTAGTGTGCGGTCTACGTTAGGATTGGTTGGTGGGTCATTTTCTGAACCAATGCGTGTTGGCAGTAGTCCATCAGTCAATGATATTAGTGTTAGGGTCCCATTAGGACATAGGGTTGATAGGGGTGACACTTTTTCTGAACAGAAAAAGTGTCACTTCAACAGAAGTGCACTGAACGTATAGGGAAGTGGGGGGTGAAATTTACTGGTGACTCTAATGGAGCATCAGTGAATTCAGTCCTGGAAAGAGTTGAGGAACTTCGTCTAGCTAACGATGTTCCGGACTCCCACCTTTTCAAATCCGCTTCGGAGCTTTTGTCGGGTAGGGCCCTTATGTGGTAAAGGACTGTTAGGGAAGACTTAGGAGATTGGCAGGAACTCGTCAAGGAACTCAAAGCGGAGTTCCTTCCTGCGAATTACGATGATCGGATGATTTGTCAGAGGGAAGAATGATTTCGATATTGAGGAAAAACGTAGACCTTTTTTATCAGGTTCAGATAGCGAGTGCCAAACCAAAGACGGTTAAGGAACTTGCTATCTTAGTTAGAAAGCTAGATAGCCTTAAGGTAAATGTAGATAGTTTTACTCCACCAAGTAGAGGTAGGCATTTGTTGGAACCAGAATGTGGTTACCAACCGAGTTCGTCTGGACAACACCGAGTTGCGGCTGTTGCTCCAGTCCCAGAGAACCCTTTTAGACAGGTAGTTAAGTGTTACAATTGTAACAGGGATGGGCATTTGGCACAAAACTGTTCAGTGCAAAGAAAGTGTTTTGGTTGCGGGGCTGTAGGTGTATATCGTAGGGACTGTAGGTGGTGTTCGGGAAATGGGGAACGGGCTCTTGTGACAGCAGGACAGGAGACCCGTCGGCGTTAGTTAGGTCGTCTGCTGGCGATCTGGTACTACAAGTACACCTAAGTTTCACTTTAGCGGCAAACGGAAGGGACAGTAGACCATATTTAGGAGTTAGAGTTTATGGAATCAAGTTTTTGGGCCTACTTGACTCAGGAGCCTCTCGTACCATCGTGGGTGGTGACGGGTGGAACATGGTGAAAAACTTAGGGCTTAGATTAGAGAAGAGTAGTGTTGGGTCAGTAGTGTTAGCAGAGGGGGCTGGTGTAGGAGTAGCTGGGTCTATTTCTCTACCAGTGGAGATTGAGAATAGATCCATTTTAATAGAATGTCTGGTTATACCGAATCTCCCACACCAATTGATCTTAGGTGCCAACTTTTGGGCACTATCGGGCATAGTTCCGGATTTGAGATCAAGCCACGAAATGGTGGCTTCGGTAACAGACATGGTAGCAATTAGGGAAAAATCGGATTTGGACGATTTTGAAAGTAAGAAGTTAGAAGACTTGCTAGGAGAACTTTTTAAATCAATGACCAGAACCAATTAAACAATGATATTACCCTGTTTCGCCCACGATTCAGAAACATATCGATCAGGAACACCAAGAGATGTTGGATGCTGGAGTGATCGAGAAGTCGAAGAGTCCTTGAGCATCGCCGATTCTTCTCGTTAAGAAGAAAGACGGCAGTTATCGGTTCTGCGCTGACTATAGGAAATTGAATGAGGTTACTGATAGGGATGCTTATCCACTACCATTTATTTCGGCGATTTTGGACAAGCTTCGAAACGCGAAGTACTTGTCCTCATTAGATATTAAATCTGCTTATTGGCAGATTCCAATGGAGGAAGAATCGCGTAAGTACACAGCCTTTACCGTGCCAGGGAGGGGTCTTTTTCAATTTTGTAGGATGCCATTCGGGCTTCACAATTCACCAGCGACATGGCAAAGGTTTATTGACGACGTTCTAGGTCCCGATTTAGAACCGTTCGTCTTTGTGTACCCATTCTTTATCGTCAGCGATCGGCAACGGACAAGGACACAAGTGCGCGCACAACAAATTATTAAATACCAAAACATTTTATTACCCAGGTAATAAAAAAAAAGGGACGAACCAAAGGCTTACCTGCGGTTTTACCTGACATCGAAATTCCTGGAAGGGTTTTTCGGGACTAAAGCCAACAAAAATCAGCTTACCCAGAATATAAATTTTTATAATCATGGGTAAAAAGGAGAAGAGGAAGCGACTTCATCAACAAAATAAGATCAGGAATTTCCGAGTACGGTAAGGATTATCTCCTTACCGTTCACGAGAAACTCGCAAATTTCCAGGAACTATACGAAGGTAGTGAGGATGAGGATGAGGATTTAAATGCACTCCAGTCGGACATAGATGACCTGGAAGCCAATAAACCCACAACCACCAATAACTCGGTCTTAGAAAAGGAAAAAGACCAACCCACTGTCAAAACTATCATCATTAAGAGGAAGAGAAAAGGTTCAGATCCAGCCAAAGAAGGAGTTAAAGCGGCAAAAACAGAGGAGCAGCAGCCAACAGTGACAGAGCCCCCAATGGAGGCAGCCAATTCCACTTCTGAGCCGATACAGCCCAGCCAGAACTTTCAACATCGGGTGTAACCCTAGTGCTTGAACCGTTAGCAACAGTGCAGCTAGCATCAGCATCAACTTCTGACAAGCCAGCATCAAAAGAAGCCCCTACCGCAGCCAAACCTAACAAAGCCCAATTCATGCCTCCTGTCATCTGCTACAGGATGAACGTCGCTGAATTGGGTACACATTTACGTGGAGTCGAGTTTAGGTTCCACAAAAGTCGGTTGTCACAACCAAATCTAGGGATACCTACAACAAGGTGAAGGAGTATTTGAAGTC
Organism: Platycheirus albimanus; assembly: GCA_916050605.2. Lineage (NCBI taxonomy): Eukaryota > Metazoa > Arthropoda > Insecta > Diptera > Syrphidae > Platycheirus > Platycheirus albimanus. Next base: position 251,175,081 of record OU696696.1, read on the forward strand.
CCGCAAAACGAAATTCACCACATTCAACCCTAAGGAAGACAGGAAAGCACTGGTTGTACTAAAAGGGATCCATCACAGCTACAACGTGGAGGAAATCAAGGAAGAGCTGGTGGCTGAATGTATTAACGTCATCCAAGTTAGCCCCTACCGGACAAACAATGCGGACAAAAAATTCAACAACTACGTTATTGAGCTGAACAAGACATGCGACTTGGCGTCAACATTCCAGAAAACACTTCTGCTAAACGAGAGGGTTTACTGGGAAAAATATAAGAATCCGCACGCACCACAATGCAAGAACTGCCAGTTCTCAGGACATGTTGCTTCTAACTGCAACCTTCCTTACAGGTGTGTGAAGTGTGAGTTCCAAACGAACCCGGTCAGTGCAAGAGGAACAAGGACTCCAAAGATGACAAAGTTTACTGCGTCAACTGCAAGAAGCACGGACACCCAGCCAACTACAAAGGATGTCCTTTTTGAAATCGAAACTGGCGGAGAAAAAAAGGCAGCCAACCCGAAAAAAGACACAGCCCAATTGAACAAAGACATGGCAACAAGGACAATCTCTAAAGGACTAAGTTTCGCATAAGCTACTTCACTTGCAGCAGCTAAGAAACCAGAACTTAAGCCCGTAGCTCCAATTAAAACCCAAAAGCCAGCTACACCCTCAGCAGTCAGCAAAACAACCACTCCAGCCCAAAAACCCAAACCTTCAGGATCCAAGCAACAACAACAGGGATCTGGTAACATCTTCCTTGACGCGGAGCGGCTCTTTGGAACTGATCTCCTGTCCTTGATCCAAAAAGCCAAGAAGATAGTTCCAGCAAACTACGCAAGCCTTGATGACAAGGCTAAGACATTAATAATTGGAAGCATCATATGTGAATTATGCATATAAACCAGCTAAGTATCGTTTCGTACAATGTGAATTCAATTTATTCAGTACAAAAAAGGGCTTCCTTAAACTTATTTATTAAGTCTAGGAAACCTGATATTCTTTTCTTACAGGAAACGAACTTGACGTCAAGAAACCCTCTCCAACAGAAAGGATACAACATATTCAGAAATGACAAAACTACGGAAGGAAGAGGCACAGCAATTTACCTACTTGCGGAATACGTTAGATGGAGAGAAAATCAACACATCTGGACTCAACTGCTCGGAAGCCACAGCTGTCGTTGTAAAGATTTCTCCTTCGGAGACTCTTCTTCTGGTCTCGGTCTACGTAAAGTGCAGCTCTTCAGTAATAAATGTATCTTCAGATCTACAAAAACTGTCAACTATGGCGGAGCGGCACACATACTGTGTTATTGGTGGTGATTTCAACGCCAGGCATCCACTTTGGTTAGACACCGTGATTTCCCCTCAAGGACAAGCTATTGTGAACTGGCTGGAAAATAATCCCGACCAACACTGCTTGGCAATCATTTCCCAGCCAAAGCCAACATTCCCGAGGACACCATCAACGTTGGACTTCTTGGCAACATCAAATTTCGTCAACCTCCTCCCGCAGTTTCGAAACTACTTTTGCACTGCTATAGATAGTGACGCTGACCATCGCGCCGTGGAGCTGAAAGTCCGTACAAATGCTCCCATCACAGTGGTCCAACCTGTACCAGATCTGGGAATCAATTTTGAAAAAATTGATTGGCCCCGATTCAAATTGGATGTTGCTACGGAAATACCAGAAGTCTCAACGAGTAACAACCTTACCAACAACGAGATCAACGAAACCATTGGACGGTTTCAGGTGGCTGTTAACAGTGCAATGGACCGACAAAAGACACCACGCACTAACAAAGACAGGTACGGAAACCTTCCAGCACACATAATAGCTATCTACAACCACAGACAGAAGCTAAGGAAAAAGCTTCAACGGATCCTTCATCGCACCTTCAACACGGCAAACGATGAATATCGGAGAACACTTTCCCAACTACAATGTACTCAGGTGATGTTCAACAGAGCAGTGAAGCACCACACAGACACATTGTTCAGGAAACGATTGGAAGCGATCAAACCTGGTCCGGATGCCTTCAAAAAAATCAACTCCATTGTCGGTAGGGCAAAAACCATCCAGAAGGTGATTACTCATGGACAGCAGACTGCAAGAAGTTCTTCTGAAAAAGCCTTTGCAACCCACTTTGAAGATAATTTTATGGACCGCCCGCCTCTCCATATGCCAGAATTCATCTAAGAAGTAGGTTCCTGCGTCCAAGAACTAGCTCCAATGGCAAATACGAGAACAATTACCTCTTTCAATGAAGACAATCCGGCCAGAAATCCCAATCAGAACGAAATATTCACCACCCCCGAGGAAGTTAGTGACGTTATCCTTCACGGAAACTCAAAAAAATCAGCCGGAACGGACAACATTTCTAACTTTGTTTTAAAAAAGTTACCAAATGTCGCCCTTCTACTTCTCACAATTATTTTTAATAATTGTATTAACAACAGCTATTTTCCAACACACTAGAAAATTGCGAAAGTTGTGCCAGTGCCCAAGAAAACAAATCGGACAGAGGTGAATGGCTACCAACCCATCTCCTTGCTCTGCTGTGTGAGAAACGTTCTGGAGTCACTACTTCTCTCAAAGGTACGAAATTTTTGTACGGATAGGAACACCATCCCGGACTTCTAGTTTGGCTTTAGGAACATGCACTCAACCGTTCACTCTCTCATGGGACTACATATGGACGTAACATCAGGACTAAACAGGAAAGAGACAACAGTCGCATGCCTTCTGGACATCGAAAAAGCCTTTGATAGCGTTTGGATCAATGGACTTATTTTTAAGATGACTAGGCTTCGGTTCCCCAGCCATTTGGTAAGAATCATTTACAGTTTCCTAACTAATAGATTGTTTTTTGTACAGGTTATTAAGGAAAACTCGTCAACAATAAGGATTAAAGCTGGAGTTCCACAGGGATCGAAACTGGGGCCGTTTCTTTTCAACATATATACTTCCGACCAGCCAAGTAACACCCAGCGGACAAAGACAAAATTATATGCCGATGATTCACTCACATACTCTACCTCACTCTCTCCAGAGATAGCAGCACGTAGAGTACAGGAGCACATCTCGAATCTGTGGGAATACTACTTGAAGTGGGGCCTCAAAATCAATAGTGATAAGACGGAACTTATCTGTTTTCGGACACCGGTAACCAGCAACAGAGGACGAAGAAGGTTTGCAACAAGATGCCAAAACATCAGCATTCAGCAGCCAGACAGATCTGTAGTGAAAGCAACCGACTCTTCAAAATATCTTGGAGTAAACTTTTCAAACAAGTTCAAACTCAACAAACACGCTGAAGCCATGGAGAGGAGAGCCAACTTTTCTTTTCACCTGGTGCACCATGAGGAAACAAAATGGATTGACCACAAAAACCAAATTGTTGATGTACAAGCAGCTCATCCGCCCAGTACTATTATATGCTTGTCCAATTTGGTTCACCATTTCACCAACAGCGATGAAAAATATCAAAAAATTTGAGAGGAAAGTTCTGCTAGTCTGCACAGGATTATACCGGAACCCCACAACAAGGAAGTATTGGCCGAATAAGATGCTCTATGAAAAATCAGGAATTATCCCCATTGACGACCACATGATCCAGCCGGATTCTAGGAAACCTGGAAGGACACCCAAACCCGGAGGTACAGCAACTTCTACAAGGACTCATCGAACCCCACGACAGATACCTCAGCGTGAGAGCCATCACAGACGACCGCTACAGAAGCATTATTCACAACGAAGGAAGACCATTCTACGACAAGGCTGACAGTGGACATTATAGGGGCTAATCCCCTTAATAATTCTTAAAAAAAAATATATATTATAAATTATCCACTCATATTTTTATAGAATATTAAAAATTTATTATTTTAACATGTAATAGATTAAGGCGACAAGAATATACATTTTGTAAAAAATATATTATATAATAGACATAAGAAACCGACGGCCCCATTTGTGCCGGAATCATTTTGTAAAATAGTAATAAGCTTAATTTTAAGACAATTGTTTATAAAGTTTTTTGCACCTAATTAAAAACACTTAATCTAATCTAAAAAAAAAATTTAAATCGTCTTTGTGTACTTAGATGACATTATCATTGTCACCAAATTTTTTGAGAAACACCTAGAAATTCTCAAAGAAGTTTATAAAAGGTGAGGAAAGCGGGTTTTAAAGTAGGTAGGGAAAAATATAATTTCTGTAGGCCTCCTTTGAAATTTCTAGGTTATGTAGTTGATAGGAACGGGCTTCATGTAGACCCGGAAAAATGTGGAGAGCATGATGAGGATTCCTGGTATCGAAGATTCGTGCCAAATTTTGCAATTTTGGTTAGGCCTCTTACCGATCTCTTAAAGAAAGGTAAGAAGTTTGAGTGGACCCAAGAATGTGAGGAAAGTTTTAGGAAAGCCAAAGAGTGTTTGGTTACGGCACCGATTCTGACATGTCCGGATTTTTCTCGGCCGTTTGTTGTCCAAACAGACGCGTCAGATTTTGGTATTGGGGCCGTTCTTTCGCAGGAGTTTGAGGATGGCGAAAAAGCCATTTGTTATTTAAGTCGGTCATTGAATAGGAATGAAAGTAACTACTCTACGACCAAAAAGGAATGCTAAGCGGTTCTTTGGGCGATCGAAAAGTTACGGCCGTATCTCGAAGGTGTTCGATTTACATTTGTGACTGATCATCACTCACTGGTCTGGCTTAGCAATCTTAAGGATCCACAGGGGAGGTTAGCTCGTTGGGCCGTTCGGCTATAACAATTTGATTTCAAGATTATCCATCGAAAGGGTAAAGAACATGTCGTTCCTGATATGTTGTCGCGAGGAGTCCCCGAAGTAGCCGGTGTCTCTGAAGCGGATTCGGACCCTTGGGTGATCAAAATGAAATCACAGGTAGAAAAGAGCCCGTTAGAATACCCATCCTGGCGAGTTGAGGATGGGCGGCTCTATAAACATGTTAGGATGAACCATATTGTTGTTCACAATGGGAATGAGGCGTTGAAGTTAGTTGTAGAGAAAGGTGATAGGGCAAAGGTTCTAAATGATTGCCATGATGCTCCGCTTTCAGGACACATGGGCGTTAAAAAGACTTTTGCTAGGGTAGAAGAAAAATATTACTGGCCCAAAATAAGGAGTGACATAACGAAATATGTTAGGTGTTGTAAGACTTGCCAAAAGTAGAAACCGGTGAATGAGAGGCCAGCTGGTCTTATGACTGAGAGGGTGGGAAATTCCCAACCGTGGGAAATGATTTGTGTGGACTTAGTTGGTCCACTACCGAAGTCGTCGCGCGGTTTTATATATATTTTAACGGTTGCGATTACTTTAGTAAATTTCCCCTGTTGTTCGCGTTAAAGTCCGCAACGGCGAAAGCGGTTTGTCGAAAATTAGAAGAAAACGTGTTTCTTCTCTTCGGTGTTCCAAAGTGGATCGTCTGTGACAACGGTCCCCAGTTCCGTAGCAGACCGCTTAGTGAAGCGTACAGGTCACAACTTCGGTATACGGGCGGCGCATTACCATCCGCAAGCGAATCCTGGGGAGCGCAAAAAACAAATTATTAAGAATAAGCTCCGAGAGTATGTCTCGGTAAACCAGCGGAGTTGGGATATGCAACTGGCAAAAGTGGCCTGTGCTATCCGAACTTCGCAACATGAGGTGCTAGGTGTTTCGCCGTATTTTGTTAATTTTGGTAGGAACTTGGTAACTAGTTGCCATGATGTAGGGCTTAGAGATAGTGATAGGGACCAAGATAGAGGGGATACTGTTAGGCAGTTGCAGAAACTGAGACAGGAAATAGCTAAGAAGTTGGAAGCGGCGGGAAATAAGACCGCTAAAACTTAAATTTTAAGAAGACGAGACATACAGTTTCAACCTGGTGATCTCGTTTGGCGTAGGAATTATTCCTTGTCCGATGCGGCAAATTATTTTGCGGCCAAATTAGCGACCAAGTTTGTTGGTCCATTTGGGGTCAGTAGGAGGGTGTCACCTTGGACATACCTCCTGATAGACGATAAAGGGAAGGATCGAGGGACGTGGTACGTAAAGGATTTAAAGCCATTTATTGACACTTAGTCAAAAGTCCCTTAATCTTTCTTTTAAATCGTAATTTTTTGTATTTTGTGTGCTTTGTTTTGGTAAATTGTCCAATTTTATATTATCAATTCGTGCCACTAATTCTTTTTTTTTCTTCTATTTTTCTTTTTTTAATATGATGGTAACCCTGTGTTGTGTTGTACACCCTGTTCTCTTACCCTCCCAGTCTGAAGAAATGGTTTATTTTTCTTGAAAAGTAAACACATTTCTTGGGAGGTAAGGGTAGAATTTGTTACGGTAAATTTTACCGCAACAAAAACTTCCCTTCGGTCGTTCTTTTCCCCATTCTTTTTTTCCCGTTGTGGCTGCAAAATATTGGCGAAGTTGAGGGCAACCATGGTCTCATCAACCAGTTGTGTACCTAGCCTTATTTTGCAAAAGCAACAAAAGCAGGTGTTCGAGTACGACGTTATTAAACGAGAAGAAAGAGCCGGCGCGCGGATGAGCCGAAAAAGTAACGAGTCAGGTGGACTCTTACTTACATCAAACGACTAACAACGAGCTAACATCTTTTTATAAATATCTTTCCATTTTAACGTAACTTAATTTTAACTTTAACTTAAAATAACGTAAATTGGTTTATTGTACAAAATGGGTTTTTAACGCGTTTAGATTAGTTTTTTAGAATTTTGAAAATGATTTAAGTAACGCTCCTCTTTCTATCTTCGAAAATAGTTTGTTAAATAATTCACGCTTCGAATCCTGCGCGATAGTTGTAGAGTAGTAGGAAAAAGCCTATTTGAGACTTCTCCTCGATTTTAATTCTTTTTCAATTTTTCTCGGAGATAGTTTTAGTTGGAAAAGGGTCTGAACTCGTCCATTATGTTTCGGAAAGTTTTGGAAACACATCCAACGACTTTTTGCTTTTATTTTTATTTAACTTCAATTCCTTATTAATTTTGTCTTTGAGCCAAACGGCCGTTTTTAAATTGTACAATCCCCTTTTATTTGAAAAGACTTTGGATCTTCTGTCCCATTGTTTCCCAAAACAATAAAATAACTTTATTTTTTTAAACATAACTCTTTCTTTTTATTCCATTTATTCGGTTCTTTACGTTCTATAATTAGTTTTGGAATTTTCTAATTCGGTTTTACAAAAAAAATTCCTGGCGCCCACTTTTTGTGCACCCTACTGTGCATACCTAGATGTTCTCTTGATAAGCTACTTTGATTCGATAAATCAATAAAGTTTATCAAACGAAGCCCAAAAATTCTTCCACCGAACCCACCCCAGCTGAGCAGCCGTGGTTACAGCTATTTTGATCTAGCTGTTATTACACTTTTTTTTCGCATTCTCTTTCGTGTCCTTCGTTCGCCGTCGGTATCGGTGTACAATTACTTTTTACTTGCTCTATAGGGCAAGTATTGGTTTCGTGCAGAAAAAAAATCGAGGTTTTAATCAAACATGACAATACGATGATAGAGAAGCCCAAAAAAGTGGTTTTCGCCATACCGTCCGTCGGTCTGTCTGTGCGTCTGTGCGGATGTGCGGATGTGCGCTTTTTCACGTCATGCTACAGCCTAAACGGCTTGACGGATTTTCTTCAAACTTGCTATATAGCAGTTTTGTTTTAGCCCGGCTCAAACTGGTACCTTTCAAGTAACGGTTTTTTTCAATTTGGATTTTCTCGAAAACGGCTCTAACGATTTTGATTAAATTTAAAATTTAGCTAACTTTAAGCATTGCTAACAAAACTGCGTTTTTTGTTTTTGCCTCAAATGGTCGTACCGAAAATCAGGTTTTAACGGCTTTTTTACTTGCGATTATAGGTACTATAAGGCAAGTTATGCATTCGTCGGAAAAAAAAGTTTTGAGATAACAATCAAACATGACATTACGATGATAGCGAAGACGAAAAAAGGTGGTCTAAAAATTCTGTCCGTCTGTATGTCTGTCTGTCTGTCTGTCTGTCTGTATGTATAGAGACCTACAGCCCAAACGGATAGGCCGAATTGCTTCGAACTTGGTATATGGACTTTTTTAGGTATTGTACAGAGGGGAAATTGAAATTTTTTTTTTAGCTCAAAAAATAACGGTACCTGCCATACAACCGTTACGTTAAAGCTTATTTTTCTCAAAAACGGCTCTAACGATTTCTATTTAAAAAAATCAGTGTTGCTTTTTGGGTACGACCAATCATATCGCTGAAAAAAAAGTTTTAAAAAATGGCTAAGAACGGTACTTTCCATAGGACCGTTTTTTTTGCTTTCGACTAACTCGAAAACGACTCAACCGATTCCTTCGAAATTTCACACACATATAGCTGTAGGTAGCTCAATTTGTATTGCGTACCAATATTTTTGAAAAATATTTTTTTGTATTTTTAAAAGCATTTTTTAAAAAATAATTAAAAAAATTAATATTTTGAAAACTGCTTATTAAATTTTTAAGTAAAATTTTTAAATAAATGTATTTGCTGAATGCCTATAAACTGGCGTTCTTGAATTGTTTTTTAAATTTTTTTTCAAAAAGTTTTTCAAAAAAAACTTTTTTTCTCAAAAACCGCTCCACAGATTTTTATAAATTTATTCTCATAAATTCAAATTTATCCAAGAAATAAAATGGTGTACTTTTTTTTTCAGCTCAAATTAGTTTAAGTATTTATTTAAGAATTTTGAAAATTTTATTTTTATCAAAATTTCAAGCCCCTTAACGACTGTCACACTTTCGAGCAAGTTCGTGCGACCCAGTCGTGCATTTTATTTCAAATAGCCATAAGTTCACAACGGCTTGATTGAATCAACTCAAACTTTGTTTGACATAGTTTTTCATAGTGTTCTATAGGATGGTTTAGTAAATTTTTCACTGAAGCCTTTCTAAACGGCGGCTTCCATACAACGAGCCGTTGAGTTTTAGCCAACTTTTTTTGGTTTTTTCTAATTTTCTCGAAAATGGCTCAAACGATTTTGATTAAAATTTGTGTGTTATATTCTTTAAGTGTTTTTAAGAGAACTGTGTTCTTTGGCTAAAAATGCAAATAACGGAGATCTGCTCTTAACGGCTTTTTTTCAAATGGCCATAAGTTGTCAACGGTTGCATTGAATTCAATCAAACTTTGTTTGGTATAGTTCCTTACAGCTTCCTATCAGATGGAATTGATTTTTTTTCAGTTTCACTTTTTTAAATGGTGGCTCCTATACAAAGAGCCACTAGATTTTGGCCAATTTTTTAATTTTTTTCTAATTTACTCAAAAAAGGCTCCCCCGATTTGTATGAAACTTTGTATGTAACATACATAGAATACCTTAAACAAAACTGCATTTTTAGTTTTTGGCTATACATGATAATAGCGGAAATTGCTTTTAACAGTATTATTAATTTGGCCATAAGTGGACATTTGTATCATTTATAACACCGAAAAGATAACGTCTTAATTTTAAATATTAAAGGTTTCTTAACGTTAGCTCCCGTATATCGAGTTTGCCAGTTTTAGCCAAATTTTTTTGGTTTTTACCAAATTTTTCAAAAATGAATGGTTCTTATTGATCGAAAAGTTTGTTTTCATCGTACTATTGCACCAATAGAGCAAGTACGTGCGACCCAGTCGTGCATTTTATTTTTCTTGTTTTCTGAAATTAAATTGATCGCATTTTAAAAGATCGATTAGATTAATAAATTAATTAAATTACCCCCTTTCCCCTATCGCGTTGGCGAATTAAAAGTGTAATAACGGTGAGAAAAATGAATAAGTTAAACAAAAATTTCATACATAGCAGTTTAAAGAAAAACGGTTGTCGAGGTTTTTTTATTTCGTCCTAGCCCGGCTCAAACTGGTACCTTTCATGTAACGGTTTTTTTTATTTAAGATTTTCTCGAAAACGGCTCTAACGATTTTGATTAAACTCAAAATTTAGCTAACTTTAAGCATTTCTAACAAAACTGAGTTTTTCGTTTTTGGCTCAAATGGTCGTAACGAAAATCAGGTTTAAACGGCTTTTTTTTAAATGGCTATAAGTTCCCAACGGCTTATTAGAACTGACTCAAACTTCGTTTGGCGTCGTTTTTTATAGCGTTCTATAGGATGGCTTTGCAATTTTTTCAGTAAAGCCTTTCTAAATGGTGGCTCCCATACAACAAGCCGTTCAGTTTTAGCCAACTTCTTTTGGTTTTTTCTAATTTGCTCAAAAATGGCTCTAACGATTTTGTTAAAACTTTGTGTGTAATATTTTTTTAGTGTTCTTAAGAGAACTGCGTTTTTAGTTTTTGGCTAAAAATGCAAATAACGGAAATCTGGTCTTGACGTCCTTTTTTTCAAATTGCCATAAGTTGTCAACGGTTGTATCGAATTCAAACAAACTTTGTTTGGTATAGTTCCTTACAACACTCTATCAGATGGCATCGCAATTTTTCCAGTTTATCTTATTTAAATGGTGGCTCCCATACAAAGAGCCACTAGGTTTTGGCCAATTTTTTTAGTATTTTCTAATTTACTCAAAAAAGGCTCTACCGATTTTTATTAAACCTTGTATTGAATATACATAGAATGTTTTGAAGAAAACTGCATTTAAGTTTTTGGCTACAAATGATAATAACAGAAATTTGTTTTAACAATTTTATTAATTTGGCCATAATCGGACATTTATATCATTTATAGCACCCAAAAGATGACATCTAAATTTTAAAAATTCAAAGGTTTCTTAACGTAAGCTCCCGCTCGCGTTTTCCAGTTTTAACCAAAATTTTGTAGTTTTCCCCAAATTTTTCAAACATGAGTTCTTCATATTGCTCGAAAACTTTGTTTTCATCGTACTTTTGCACCCACAGAGCAAGTACGTGCGACCCAGTCGTGCATTTGATTTTTTCTGCACAAAACCAATACTTGCCCTATAGAGCAAGTAAACAATAAGGAGTGTAAAAGTGTCAATTATTTGAAATATTTATCAGTCAGAATTTGATATATCTATCAGTGTATTGTTTTTTGTTTTGAAGTACAAAATATAGCTATGTATGTAAATACAAAAATAAAATATGTGTTATATTTTTGAACGCTACAAATTTCATTTTAATGATGTACATACATACATTATGTATGTATGTATATGTAGGTATTCCTAAACAAATTTAACATCAAAAAGCTTTCTAAAGAAAAAATTTTTCAAAGAAATAAATGGTAAAAGATGGCAGGGAAGGTAGAAGATGCTAAATGGTAGAAGATAATTGATGGTAGATTAAAGAGGATGCTAGAAGGGAGAAAATGGTAGATGGGAGAAAATGGAAGATGGTAGATGGTAGCAGATGGTAGAAGAAAGTTGATAGTAGAAGGTGGTAGTTGGTAGATGGTAGATGGATGGTAGACGATAGAAGATGGTAATGGTAGGAGATGGTAAATGGTAGATGTTAGAAGACAGTATATGGCAGATGTCAGGAGATGGTAGATGCTAGAAGATGGTAAATGGTAGATAGAACAAGATGGTAGTTGGGAGAAGATTCTAGATGGAAGAAGGTAAATGATGCTAGATGGTAGAAGATGGTTGATGTTAGAAGATGGTAGTTACTAGAAGATGGTAGAAGATAGTTATGATAGTAGAAAAAAGTTGATAGAAGAAGATGGTAGAAGACAGTAGACTGTAGAAGATGATTAATGGTTACAGATGGTTGAGAGAAAAAGATGGTCGATGGTAGAAAATGGTAGATAAAAGAAGGTCGTAGACGGTGTTATATTCATAAATATAAAAGACAGCCCTGATGTATTTCTTTCGTTGAATCATACCAACCCATATCCTGTGTGGTGAATTTAACTTGAACTAAGGTTAAGAATTAGAATTAAGTCAGTCAGAATAAATTGTGCAATGAGAAAAGATAAGTGTGTTTTATTTCAATCCTAAAATACAATAAATGGCGAGGAGGATAAAAAAAAGAATTTAAAAAAAAAGATTAATAATTAATTAAAACTCGCACAAAGTAATTTTAAAGTAAAATAAATTACGATTCATTAAATTAATTTTGATTATTATTCATGCACATGCACACTTGGTAATTGTAGTTGAAATCCTACAAATGACAGTCGAAAAAGAAAAAGATATAAAACCTGTAAAAATAATGTCGTACGTAGGAAATATAAGTGAATTTGTGCCCGGTGAAGACTTCGATGCTTACAAAGATCGAGTGGAGCAATATTTTATTGCAAATAAAATTACAGCAGAGCGGCAAACACCGGTGTTCATCACCCTCGTGGGCTCGGAGGTGTACAGAGTTCTTAAATCCATGACCGCGCCTGCCTTACCCAGCACCAAACCATTTGATGTGCTAATTCGTTTATTGGAGCAACACTACGCTCCAAAATTTAATAAAAGAGCGGAGCGTTTTAAATTTCAAAGAGCCAAGCAGGAAGAAGGGGAGTCAGTCAGCGATTTTATTATCAAACTCAGAAACCTCGCTGAAACATGTAAGTTTGGTGATTTCATACTGGATTCTACTGCAGATGCAGGAAAACTAAAAAATCTTGCTTTGGAAGATGCTCTGACAGACAAATTCATCGAGGGACTACGAAATGAGAGAATTCAACAAGCGCTGTTTGCAGATGAAACAGCATCATTCGAGAAAAGTTGTGAGAAAGCTCTGACGATGGAAATGTTTTAACAGCTTTTTTTCAAATAGCCATAAATTCACAACGGCTTGATTGAATCGATTCAAATTTCGTTTGACATAGTTTTTTATAGTTTTCTATAGGATGGCTTTGTAAATTTTTCACTGAAGCCTTTCTAAACGGTGGCTTCCATACAACGAGCCGATAAGTTTTAGCCAATATTTTTGGTTTTTTCTAATTTGCTCGAAAAGGGCTCAAACGATTTTGATTAATTTTTGTGTGTTATATTCGTTTAGTGTTTTTAAGAGAACTGCGTTTTCAGTTTTTGGCTAAAAATGCAAATAACGGAGATCTCCTCTTAACGGCTTTTTTTCAAATGGCCATAAGTTGTCAACGGTCGCATCGAATTCACTCAAACTTTGTTTGCTATAGTTTCTTTTAGCTTCCTTTCAGATGGCATTGATTTTTTTTCATTTTCTTTTTTTTAAATGGTGGCTCCTATACAAAGAGCCATTAGATTTTGGCCAATTTTTTCGTTTTTTTCTAATTTACTCAAAGAACGCTCGCCCGATTTGTATGAAACTTTGTATGTTACATATATAGAATACTTCAAAGAAAACTGCATTTATAGTTTTTGGCTACACATGATAATAGCGGAAATTGGTAATATCAGTTTTATTAATTTGGCCATAAGCGAAAATTTATATCATTTATATCACCCAAAAGACGACATCTAAATTGGATATACTAAAGGTCACTTAACGTTAGCTCCCGTATATCGAGTTTTCCAGTTTTAGCCAAATTTTTTTTTTAGTTTTTACCAAATTTTTCAAAAATGAGTTGTTCTTATTGATCAAAAAGTTTGTTTTTGTCGTACTATTGCACCCACAGAGCAAGTACGTGCGACCCAGTCGTGCATTTTATTTATTTCGACGTTTCAAGTTGAATATCATAATCGATATCAACTTTCGGTGCGCCGGTTGCGCAAATTGCTTATTCGTTTTTATTTGCTATCTTGCTTATTTGTTTGGGATTCGATAAATCCCAGTTCGCGGTTTCTCAGTTCGTCTCATAATAATAATTAATCAAAATAAATATAAAGTAATAATTCGCGGTAAAGTGCACTTAACAATCTGCAACCTTCTACCATCTAGAATCTTCTTCTATCTACCATCTTGTTCTATCTACCATCTGCTACTATCAAAATTCTTCCATATCATCTACCATCTCCTGCCATCTTCCATCTTCAAACATATACCATCTTCTACCATTTACCACTTTCTACCATTTACGATCTTCTTCCCAACTACCATCTTCTACTCTCAACTTTCTTCTACCATCTACCTTCTTATATAATCTACCATCTCCTGCTATCTACCAACTACCATGTTTTACTATCAACTATCTTCTACCATCTGCTAAAATAAAATCTGATTTTTAGTGACCTTTTTATCGTTAAAGATAGATATTTAATTGATTTGTGGGCTATAGGTCAATAGTAAATAAAAGGTGTTATTTCATCGCAACGTTTCGAGTATGTTTATACTCTTCATCAGGCCTTTATTGGTTAATGACAAAAGATAAAAAGTAATACAAACATTAGCATACAACTATTAAACATTCTAAAAATGTGACGTCAAGATAACTTACAATAAAACTTTTTTCAAACAGTTAATATTTGATATAGTCAAACATTTTATACACAATTGAGGCAAAGTAACTAAAATAAATAAATAAACAAAGTTAAAACTACATTTACAAATTGTAATTTGGTTATTTTTAAAAAAGAACATTGCTCGAACAACAGTTAAAACGTCCAATTACGCTACACGATCACCTATTTTGAATCTTTTTCTTTTTTGTTGGCCTATTTATAAGTTGGCTATAAACAGTACTAAGACAGTCACAATCCGATCTACGGTTGACAGCATTGTTGTTATCTATTATATGCAACATCTCTATCAACATTCTTTTTGAATAATGTTGCTCTGTTTAAAGAATTTCTACATTCTCCAAATCTGGTGTGTGTTTTTCTTCTATGCAATGGTGAGCTAGTGCAGTTTTGTGAGAAGACCCGCTATTTAGATCAGACCTGTGACCAGAGATGCGATTTCTCAATTTTTTACTTGCTCTATAGGGCAAGTATTGGTTTCGTGCAGAAAAAAAAAATCGAGGTTTTAATCAAACATGACATTACGATGATAGAGAAGCCCAAAAAAGTGGTTTTCGCCATACCGTCCGTCGGTCTGTCTGTGCGTCTGTGCGGATGTGCGGGTGTGCGCTTTTTCACGTCATGCTACAGCCTAAACGGCTTGACGGATTTTCTTCAAACTTGGTATATAGCAGTTTGAAGAAAAACCATTGTCGAGGTTTTTTTTATTTTGTTTTAGCCCGGCTCAAACTGGTACCTTTCAAGTAACGGTTTTTTTCAATTTGGATTTTCTCGGAAACGGCTCTAACGATTTTGATTAAATTTAAAATTTAGCTAACTTTAAGCATTTCTAACAAAACTGCGTTTTTTGTTTTTGCCTCAAATGGTCGTAACAAAAATCAGGTTTTAAAGGCTTTTTTTCAAATAGCCATAAGTTCACAACGGCTTGATTAAATCAACTCAAACTTTGTTTGACATAGTTTTTTATAGTGTTGTATAGGATGGTTTAGTAAATTTTTCACTGAAGCCTTTCTAAACGGTGGCTTCCATACAACGAGCCGTTGAGTTTTAGCCAACTTTTTTTGGTTTTTTCTAATTTTCTCGAAAACGGCTCTAACGATTTTGATTAAACTTTGTGTGTTATATTCTTTTAGTGTTTTTAAGAGAACTGCGTTTTTAGTTTTTGGCTAAAAATGCAAATAACGGAGATCTCCTCTAAACGGCTTTTTTTCAAATGGCCATAAGTTGTCAACGGTTGAATCGAATTCACTCAAACTTTGTTTGATATAGTTCCTTACAGCTTCCTATCAGATGGCATTGATTTTTTTTCATTTTCTCTTTTTTAAATGGTGGCTCCAATACAAAGTGCCACTAGATTTTGGCCAATTTTTTTCATTTTTTCTAATTTACTCAAAAAAGGCTCCCCCGATTTTTATGAAACTTTTTATGTAACATACATAGAATACTTCAAACAAAACTGCATTTTTAGTTTTTGGCTATACATGATAATAGCGGAAATTGCTTTTAACAGTATTATTAATTTGGCCATAAGTGGACATTTATATCATTTACAACACCCAAAAGCTGACATCATAATTTTAAATATTAAAGGTTTCTTAACGTTAGCTCCCGTATATCGGTTTTTCCAATTTCAGTCAACATTTTTTTAGGTTTTACCAAATTTTTCAAACAATAGTTGTTCTTATGGATCGAAAAGTTTGTTTTCATCGTACTATTGCACCAACAGAGCAAGTACGTGCGACCCAGTCGTGCATTTTATTTCTTTACCAATTAAGAGAGGAGAGTTACCCCTCTTCAAAATTATTGCAGATGGAGAAGAATTGGTGAAAACTTTGGAACAGGGTGACCAGGAGATTGCTAGATCAAATTTTACAGAAATTTTACAAAATCATTTACGATCAACATACATACCTCCGTTTGACAAGTTTTTGCATTAAGTTTATAAAGAAGCCAGATTGTTCCTCAAACAACATAAAGACGTCTATATTGTCTCTGCTGATAAAGGCAACGTCACAGTTGCAATGTATAAGACAGACTACATTGGCAAAATGCATGAGCTCATGATGGACAGAAATGTTTACAGAATTTTAAGAATTAATCCAACAACAACATTGCAGAATCGTAACAATGATTTTGTAAAGGATCTGTTCAAAGAAGACCATATTTCTCAATATGATAAGAAACGGATGATAACGTACACTGCTAACACCCCAAAAATCTATGGATTACCCAAAATTCACAAGGAAAATACCCCATTGCGACCAATCTGTGCCTCTACCAAAGTTCCCTGCTACGAACTTTCAAAATTTATGGTCAAAATTCTTCAAAACTTGACACGGAATTCGAAATTTAACGTCAGGAATTCAAAAGACTTTATTGACAAAGTGTCTTCAATACGATTGGAAAACGGAGACATTCTAGCTTCTTTTTATGTAGTTTCCTTGTTTACTTGCATTCCAATTGGTTTGATTCTGGACATTATAAAGAATAACTGGAATAAGATTAAAGAACACACCAATATTAAAAAGACGAAATTCTTTGAGATAATCAGGTTTTGTGTTATCGATAATAACTTCTTGGAGTTCGATGGCAATATTTATCAGCAAAAACAGGGTGTACCCATGGGAAGCCCAGCATCTCCAATTTTAGCGGATTTGGTTTTGGAAACATTGCTGGAGGATGTTCTTGGTAAGCTTTCAAAAAAACCAAAAGTTATCACCAAATATGTAGATGACTTGTTTGTTGTGATTGAAGCAGAAGAAGTTCAGAACACGCTGAATGCCTTGAATTCTTTTAATCACAAAATTAAGTTTACGGTGGAAATGGAGGTGAATGGTGAGCTTCCATATCTCGATGTGAAAGTTATAAGGCGAAATGAAAAACTAATTTTTGATTGGTATAAAAAACCGACTGCATCTGGTCGCCTTATAAATTTCCATTCGAAGCAACCCAAAGAAGTTATTATCAATACGGCACAAAACTTTGTGAACCGGGTTCTTGACATAAGCGATAAATCTTTTCACCAAAAAAACATCAAAATCATCCGAGACACCCTGTTCTCCAATTCCTTCCCCTCTCCGGTTGTCAACAAACTCATCAAAAACCATCAAAAAGAAAAAATGATCAACCAAGCTGATAATCCCCAACAAGTGTGTGTATATAAGAGTTTACTTTACATACCTCACCTCTCCAACCGCATCAAGACAGCACCAATAAAAGACAACACAAAGACAAAAATAGCTTTTAAGTCTGCATTTCCTCTGAGGAATAAACTTTTTGCCAACACAAAAGGTAGAGTGGAGACGTTGGACAAAGCAGATGTTGTCTATAGGATTAACTGCTTAGGAGGAAAGGAGACGACATGTCCGTCCGTTTACATCGGTACCTCCAAACAAAAATTGAAAAATCGCATCTCTGGTCACAGGTCTGATCTAAATAGCGGGTCTTCTCACAAAACTGCACTAGCTCACCATTGCATAGAAGAAAAACACACACCAGATTTGGAGAATGTAGAAATTCTTTAAACAGAGCAACATTATTCAAAAAGAATGTTGATAGAGATGTTGCATATAATAGATAACAACAATGCTGTCAACCGTAGATCGGATTGTGACTGTCTTAGTACTGTTTATAGCCAACTTATAAATAGGCCAACAAAAAAGAAAAAGATTCAAAATAGGTGATCGTGTAGCGTAATTGGACGTTTTAACTGTTGTTCGAGCAATGTTCTTTTTTAAAAATAACCAAATTAAAATTTGTAAATGTAGTTTTAACTTTGTTTATTTATTTATTTTAGTTACTTTGCCTCAATTGTGTATAAAATGTTTGACTATATCAAATATTAACTGTTTGAAAAAAGTTTTATTGTAAGTTATCTTGACGTCACATTTTTAGAATGTTTAATAGTTGTATGCTAATGTTTGTATTACTTTTTATCTTTTGTCATTAACCAATAAAGGCCTGATGAAGAGTATAAACATACTCGAAACGTTGCGATGAAATAACATCTTTTATTTACTATTGACCTATAGCCCACAAATAAATTAAATTTCTATACCATCTGCTACCATCTACCATCTTCTGGTTACATGATCGCGCAAATCTACATTTTGCTTATAGTGTAACATATGTTTTTTCAAATTATTCTTAACAATCTGGACATGCCTCTCGGCCAAACCATTTGACTGTGGATGATATGCAGGGCTGTGAAGTATTTCAATTTGATTTCTATTGCAAAATTGTTTGAACTCCCAAGAAGCAAAAGGCGGACCATTGTCCGTAACTATGGTTGTTGGTAAACCAAACACCGAAAAAAATAAGTTCAACTTTTGAATTAGGCTTTTAGCATTCGTTGAACCCATTTGAAAAACTTCAAGATACTTGCTGTATGAATCTATTAAAAGAAGGAACGTTTTACTTTGAAAGTGAAAGAAGTCCAAATGGATCCTTTGAAATGGATACATACTGCTAGGCCATTTAGTTTTAACAATTTCTTTTTGAACATTTCTAGTAGCCTGGCATTCTTTACAAGACTCTACAAAGTCTTTTATTGCTATGTCCAACTTTGGCCACCAGAAATAAGACCTAGCTGACTTTTTCATTAAAACTATACCATCATGGTTTTCATGTAACAAATTTAAAACAGTCATCTGTAAATCGTTTGGAATTAAAACTCTATCATTATAAAAAATACATCCATTTTCAATGCTAAGCCAATTCCTAAATTTATGATAGAGTTTAAGTTCGTTTTCAACTTCTTTTGACAAACTATTTTTTATAAAATTGTATACTTTACGAAGTATAGGACTTTTCCTTGTTTTCTCTTCAACTTTCTTAAAATCTATTGGCACTTTACTCAGGCAATTAATAGAATTAATATTAAATGATTCAATATTTGTGGAATCACTTACTGGCAACCTTGACAGAGCATCAACATTTGCTAAATATTTGGCTGGACGATGTACTATTTTATATTGATACATGGACAACGCTACTGCCCATCTTTGCAACCGAGCTGCGGCGACACGGCTGTTGTACATTTTTGTTAGGGTTAAATATCTCCTTTAAAGCTTGGTTGTCCGTCTGAATTGTAAATTCCTTACCATAGAGATATTTAAAAAACTTTTTTACAGCAAACATAACCCCTAACGCCTCGCGGTGCAGCTGCGAATAACCCCTTTCGGCATCTGATAAGGTGCTACTAGCGAACAACACAGGCTTCTGAACGCCGTCTATTAAGTAAGCAAGTACTGCTCCTACACCATAGGGACTTGCATCTGTAGAAACAATAATGGGTTTGAGTGGATCAAAAAAAATTAAAACATTATTGTTGATAATTAATTGTTTGGAATTTTCGAATTCCTTGTCACAAACTTGGGTCCACTTAAAAGGATTCTTTTTCTGCAACAATTCATACATATTTTTTAGCTCGGACGATAAATTAGGAATAAACCTCCTATAGTAATTAATTAATCCTAAGTAGGATTGAAGCTCTTTTAAATTTTTCGGTGCAGGCGCATTTTGAATGGCCTCAACTTTTTTCGGATTAGGCTTTACTATATTGTGACTCAAAACATGACCTAAATACTGAACCGAGGTTTGTAAAAATTTACATTTTTGCAAATTTATTTTAACTTTATGTTTATTTAATCTGTCCAAAACCATACATAATTTTTCTTGACAATCTTCTAAAGTTTTCCCTCCTATAATTATGTCGTCTACGTATGCAAAAACGTTTTCAATGCCCGATATAATTTGATCAATGGTTGATTGAAAAATTGCTGGTGCACACGCAACACCATAACCTAAACGCATGAATTGAAATAAACCCTTCATCAGTGAGTTCTAACTGCTGGTAAGCACCAGCTAAATCTAGAACACAAAAAATTGCACAGTTGGAAAGGCTACCGAAAATATCTTCTATATTTGCAAAAGCACAATGTTGCGTTTTTAAATGCTTATTGATTGTAACCTTACAATCTATGCAAAGCCTAACACTACCTTCTGGTTTTGGAACGCATACCACTGGAGACGCCCATATGCTATGCTTCACTGGGATTAAAACTTTTTCGTGGACCAATCTATCTATTTCGTTAGAAACTGCATCCTTTAAGCGAAATGGGACAGTATAGGCTTTGTGAAAGATTGGTTTGCATTCATTCAAATGAATTTTTGCTTTATATCCAACAATCATTTGGTTTGGGTCATTTGAAATTACGTTTGGATAACATTCTATTATTTTATTACTCACATTATAATTGTGCGCCGTATTTACCACGTTAACGAATTCTTTATCGCACGCAATACTCGTTTTCCAACTTGGAAATAATGAAGAAAACCATGTTCTTCCAAATAATGGCTTCAAATATGCACCGTCTACCACAATCAAATCCAGCTCTCTCATTACTCCAGCGCAGCGAACTCCACAGCAACAGCAATTTCTCCTAAAACTGACAACTTGTGGCCTGAAATAGTATTTAAATCAATATTAATATTTTTCAATTTTAAATGCGAAAACTTAGCTCTATAATCTCTAGCATTAATTAAAGAAACACTTGCTCCTGTATCCAACTCCATCCTCAGCATCACACCTTCCACCTTGTCCACCACCTCTGCAGCATCTTCTCCGCGAATGGCATGTATACTATGAATCGGCTTAAACTGACGACGTCGCTTCGATGATTTTGTGTGATCGTTTCTATTAGAAAACAGACATTTGCCATGTGGCCTTTTTTACCACACTTGAAGCACGATAAAGATTTCACTGGGCACTTGTTATCATGATGAAACTTTCCACAGTGAGAACAATTCCTCGTTAACTGGCTTTTATGACTTTGTTGAGACTCACTGCTTCGACTACTAACACGTGCTTCAATGTTTCTTGACGACCTGTGCTTAATCACGTTGACATATTTTTCTGTTGGCTGCATTGATCGTTGTTCTTTCTCTGACATTTCCATCGTCAGAGCTTTCTCACAACTTTTCTCGAATGATGCTGTTTGCAGAGAAAAGTTGTGAGAAAGCTCTGACGATGGAAATGTCAGAGAAAGAACAACGATCAATGCAGCCAACAGAAAAATATGTCAACGTGATTAAGCACAGGTCGTCAAGAAACATTGAAGCACGTGTTAGTAGTCGAAGCAGTGAGTCTCAACAAAGTCATAAAAGCCAGTTAACGAGGAATTGTTCTCACTGTGGAAAGTTTCATCATGATAACAAGTGCCCAGTGAAATCTTTATCGTGCTTCAAGTGTGGTAAAAAAGGCCACATGGCAAATGTCTGTTTTTCTAATAGAAACGATCACACAAAATCATCGAAGCGACGTCGTCAATTTAAGCCGATTCATAGTATACATGCCATTCGCGGAGAAGATGCTGCAGAGGTGGTGGTCAAGGTGGAAGGTGTGATGCTGTGGATGGAGTTGGATACAGGAGCAAGTGTTTCTTTAATTAATGCTAGAGATTATAGAGCTAAGTTTTCGCATTTAAAATTGAAAAATACTATTTCAGGACACAAGTTGTCAGTTTTAGGAGAATTTGCTGTTGCTGTGGAGTTCGCTGGAGTAACGAGAGAGCTGGATTTGATTGTGGTAGACGGTGCATATTTTAAGCCATTATTTGGAAGAACATGGTTTTCTTCATTATTTCCAAGTTGGAAAACGAGTAGCTATTGCGTGCGATAAAAAATTCGTTAACGTGGTAAATACGGCGCACAATTATAATGTGAGTAATAAAATAATAGAATGTTATCCAAACGTAATTTCAAATGACCCAAACCAGATGATTGTTGGATATAAAGCAAAAATTCATTTGAATGAATGCAAACCAATCTTTCACAAAGCCTATACTGTCCCATTTCGCTTAAAGGATGCAGTTTCTAACGAAATAGATAGATTGGTTCACGAAAAAGTTTTAATCCCAGTGAAGTATAGCATATGGGCGTCTCCAGTGGTATGCGTTCCAAAACCAGAAGGTAGTGTTAGGCTTTGCATAGATTGTAAGGTTACAATCAATAAGCATTTAAAAACGCAACATTGTGCTTTTGTAAATATAGAAGATATTTTCGGTAGCCTTTCCAAGTGTGCAATTTTTTGTGTTCTAGATTTAGCTGGTGCTTACCAGCAGTTAGAACTCACTGAAGACTCAAGAGAGCTTCTTACAATAAACACTATGAAGGGTTTATTTCAATTCATGCGTTTAGGTTATGGTGTTGCGTGTGCACCAGCAATTTTTCAATCAACCATTGATCAAATTATATCGGGCATTGAAAACGTTTTTGCATACGTAGACGACATAATTATAGGAGGGAAAACTTTAGAAGATTGTCAAGAAAAATTATTTATGGTTTTGGACAGATTAAATAAACATAAAGTTAAAATAAATTTGCAAAAATGTAAATTTTTACAAACCTCGGTTCAGTATTTAGGTCATGTTTTGAGTCACAATATAGTAAAGCCTAATCCGAAAAAAGTTGAGGCAATTCAAAATGCGCCTGCACCGAAAAATTTAAAAGAGCTTCAATCCTACTTAGGATTAATTAATTACTATAGGAGGTTTATTCCTAATTTATCGTCCGAGCTAAAAAATATGTATGAATTGTTGCAGAAAAAGAATCCTTTTAAGTGGACCCAAGTTTGTGACAAGGAATTCGAAAATTCCAAACAATTAATTATCAACAATAATGTTTTAACTCTTTTTGATCCACTCAAACCCATTATTGTTTCTACAGATGCAAGTCCCTATGGTGTAGGAGCAGTACTTGCTTACTTAATAGACGGCGTTCAGAAGCCTGTGTTGTTCGCTAGTAGCACCTTATCAGATGCCGAAAGGGGTTATTCGCAGCTGCACCGCGAGGCGTTAGGGGTTATGTTTGCTGTAAAAAAGTTTTTTAAATATCTCTATGGTAAGGAATTTACAATTCAGAAGGACAACCAAGCTTTAAAGGAGATATTTAACCCTAACAAAAATGTACAACAGCCGTCGCGTCGCCGCAGCTCGGTTGCAAAGATGGGCAGTAACGTTGTCCATGTATCAATATAAAATAGTACATCGTCCAGCCAAATATTTAGCAAATGTTGATGCTCTGTCAAGGTTGCCAGTAAGTGATTCCACGAATATTGAATCAGTTAATATTAATTCTATTAATTGCCTGAGTAAAGTGCCAATAGATTTTAAGAAAGTTGAAGAGAAAACAAGGAAAAGTCCTATACTTCGTAAAGTATACAATTTTATAAAAAATAGTTTGTCAAAAGAAGTTGAAAACGAACTTAAACTCTATCATAAATTTAGGAATTGGCTTAGCATTGAAAATGGATGTATTTTTTATAATGATAGAGTTTTAATTCCAAACGATTTACAGATGACTGTTTTAAATTTGTTACATGAAAACCATATGATGGTATAGTTTTAATGAAAAAGTCAGCTAGGTCTTATTTCTGGTGGCCAAAGTTGGACATAGCAATAAAAGACTGAGTCTTGTAAAGAATGCCAGGCTACTAGAAATGTTCAAAAAGAAATTGTTAAAACTAAATGGCCTAGCAGTATGTATCCATTTCAAAGGATCCATTTGGACTTCTTTCACTTTCAAAGTAAAACGTTCCTTCTTTTAATAGATTCATACAGCAAGTATCTTGAAGTTTTTCAAATGGGTTCAACGAATGCTAAAAGCCTAATTCAAAAGTTGAACTTATTTTTTTCGGTGTTTGGTTTACCAACAACCATAGTTACGGACAATGGTCCGCCTTTTGCTTCTTGGGAGTTCAAACAATTTTGCAATAGAAATCAAATTGAAATACTTCACAGCCCTGCATATCATCCACAGTCAAATGGTTTGGCCGAAAGGCATGTCCAGATTGTTAAGAATAATTTGAAAAAACATATGTTACACTATAAGCAAAATGTAGATTTGCGCGATCATGTAACCAGAAGATGGTAGATGGTAGCAGATGGTATAGAAATTTAATTTATTTGTGGGCTATAGGTCAATAGTAAATAAAAGATGTTATTTCATCGCAACGTTTCGAGTATGTTTATACTCTTCATCAGGCCTTTATTGGTTAATGACAAAAGATAAAAAGTAATACAAACATTAGCATACAACTATTAAACATTCTAAAAATGTGACGTCAAGATAACTTACAATAAAACTTTTTTCAAACAGTTAATATTTGATATAGTCAAACATTTTATACACAATTGAGGCAAAGTAACTAAAATAAATAAATAAACAAAGTTAAAACTACATTTACAAATTTTAATTTGGTTATTTTTAAAAAAGAACATTGCTCGAACAACAGTTAAAACGTCCAATTACGCTACACGATCACCTATTTTGAATCTTTTTCTTTTTTGTTGGCCTATTTATAAGTTGGCTATAAACAGTACTAAGACAGTCACAATCCGATCTACGGTTGACAGCATTGTTGTTATCTATTATATGCAACATCTCTATCAACATTCTTTTTGAATAATGTTGCTCTGTTTAAAGAATTTCTACATTCTCCAAATCTGGTGTGTGTTTTTCTTCTATGCAATGGTGAGCTAGTGCAGTTTTGTGAGAAGACCCGCTATTTAGATCAGACCTGTGACCAGAGATGCGATTTTTCAATTTTTGTTTGGAGGTACCGATGTAAACGGACGGACATGTCGTCTCCTTTCCTCCTAAGCAGTTAATCCTATAGACAACATCTGCTTTCTCCAACGTCTCCACTCTACCTTTTGTGTTGGTAAAAAGTTTATTCCTCAGAGGAAATGCAGACTTAAAAGCTATTTTTGTCTTTGTGTTGTCTTTTATTGGTGCTGTCTTGATGCGGTTGGAGAGGTGAGGTATGTAAAGTAAACTCTTATATACACACACTTGTTGGGGATTATCAGCTTGGTTGATCATTTTTTCTTTTTGATGGTTTTTGATGAGTTTGTTGACAACCGGAGAGGGGAAGGAATTGGAGAACAGGGTGTCTCGGATGATTTTGATGTTTTTTTGGTGAAAAGATTTATCGCTTATGTCAAGAACCCGGTTCACAAAGTTTTGTGCCGTATTGATAATAACTTCTTTGGGTTGCTTCGAATGGAAATTTATAAGGCGACCAGATGCAGTCGGTTTTTTATACCAATCAAAAATTAGTTTTTCATTTCGCCTTATAACTTTCACATCGAGATATGGAAGCTCACCATTCACCTCCATTTCCACCGTAAACTTAATTTTGTGATTAAAAGAATTCCAGGCATTCAGCGTGTTCTGAACTTCTTCTGCTTCAATCACAACAAACAAGTCATCTACATATTTGGTGATAACTTTTGGTTTTTTTGAAAGCTTACCAAGAACATCCTCCAGCAATGTTTCCAAAACCAAATCCGCTAAAATTGGAGATGCTGGGCTTCCCATGGGTACACCCTGTTTTTGCTGATAAATATTGCCATCGAACTCCAAGAAGTTATTATCGATAACACAAAACCTGATTATCTCAAAGAATTTCGTCTTTTTAATATTGGTGTGTTCTTTAATCTTATTCCAGTTATTCTTTATAATGTCCAGAATCAAACCAATTGGAATGCAAGTAAACAAGGAAACTACATAAAAAGAAGCTAGAATGTCTCCGTTTTCCAATCGTATTGAAGACACTTTGTCAATAAAGTCTTTTGAATTCCTGACGTTAAATTTCGAATTCCGTGTCAAGTTTTGAAGAATTTTGACCATAAATTTTGAAAGTTCGTAGCAGGGAACTTTGGTAGAAGCACAGATTGGTCGCAATGGGGTATTTTCCTTGTGAATTTTGGGTAATCCATAGATTTTTGGGGTGTTAGCAGTGTACGTTATCATCCGTTTCTTATCATATTGAGAAATATGGTCTTCTTTGAACAGATCCTTTACAAAATCATTGTTACGATTCTGCAATGTTGTTGTTGGATTATTTCTTAAAATTCTGTAAACATTTCTGTCCATCATGAGCTCATGCATTTTGCTAATGTAGTCTGTCTTATACATTGCAACTGTGACGTTGCCTTTATCAGCAGAGACAATATAGACGTCTTTATGTTGTTTGAGGAACAATCTGGCTTCATTATAAACTTTATGCAAAAACTTGTCAAACGGAGGTATGTATGTTGATCGTAAATGATTTTGTCACCCTGTTCCAAAGTTTTCACCAATTCTTCTCCATCTGCAATAATTTTGAAGAGGGGTAACTCTCCTCTCTTAATTGGTAAAGAAAAAAATTGAGAAATCGCATCTCTGGTCACAGGTCTGATCTAAATAGCGGGTCTTCTCACAAAACTGCACTAGCTCACCATTGCATAGAAGAAAAACACACACCAGATTTGGAGAATGTAGAAATTCTTCAAACAGAGCAACATTATTCAAAACGAATGTTGATAGAGATGTTGCATATAAAAGATAACAACAATGCTGTCAACCGTAGATCGGATTGTGACAGTCTTAGTACTGTTTATAGCCAACTTATAAATAGGCCAACAAAAAAGAAAAAGATTCAAAATAGGTGATCTTGTAGCGTAATTGGACGTTTTAACTGTTGTTCGAGCAATGTTCTTTTTTAAAAATAACCAAATTACAATTTGTAAATGTAGTTTTAACTTTGTTTATTTATTTATTTTAGTTACTTTGCCTCAATTGTGTATAAAATGTTTGACTATATCAAATATTAACTGTTTGAAAAAAGTTTTATTGTAAGTTATCTTGACGTCACATTTTTAGAATGTTTAATAGTTGTATGCTAATGTTTGTATTACTTTTTATCTTTTGTCATTAACCAATAAAGGCCTGATGAAGAGTATAAACATACTCGAAACGTTGCGATGAAATAACATCTTTTATTTACTATTGACCTATAGCCCACAAATCAATTAAATATCTATCTTTAACGATAAAAAGGTCACTAAAAATCAGATTTTATTTTAGCAGATGGTAGAAGATAGTTGATAGTAAAACATGGTAGTTGGTAGATAGCAGGAGATGGTAGATTATATAAGAAGGTAGATGGTAGAAGAAAGTTGAGAGTAGAAGATGGTAGTTGGTAGATAGCAGGAGATGGTAGATTATATAAGAAGGTAGATGGTAGAAGAAAGTTGAGAGTAGAAGATGGTAGTTGGGAAGAAGATCGTAAATGGTAGAAAGTGGTAAATGGTAGAAGATGGTATATGTTTGAAGATGGAAGATGGCAGGAGATGGTAGATGATATAGAAGAATTTTGATAGTAGCAGATGGTAGATAGAACAAGATGGTAGATAGAAGAAGATTCTAGATGGTAGAAGGTTGCAGATTGTTAAGTGCACTTTACCGCGAATTATTACTTTATATTTATTTTGATTAATTATTATTATGAGACGAACTGAGAAACCGCGAACTGGGATTTATCGAATCCCAAACAAATAAGCAAGATAGCAAATGAAAACGAATAAGCAATTTGCGCAACCGGCGCACCGAAAGTTGATATCGATAATGATATTCAACTTGAAACGTCGAAATAAATAAAATGCACGACTGGGTCGCACGTACTTTCTCTGTGGGTGCAATAGTACGACGAAAACAAACTTTTCGATCAATAAGAACAACTCATTTTTGAAAAATTTGGTAAAAACTAAAAAAAAATTTGGCTAAAACTGGAAAACTCGATATACGGGAGCTAACGTTAAGTGACCTTTAGTATATCCAATTTAGATGTCGTCTTTTGGGTGATATAAATGATATAAATTTCCGCTTATGGCCAAATTAATAAAACTGATAATACCAATTTCCGCTATTATCATGTGTAGCCAAAAACTAAAAATGCAGTTTTCTTTGAAGTATTCTATATATGTAACATACAAAGTTTCATAGAAATCGGGCGAGCCTTTTTTGAGTAAATGAGAAAAAACGAAAAAATTGGCCAAAATCTAATGGCTCTTTGTATAGGAGCCACCATTAAAAAAAAAAGAAAATGAAAAAAAAAAAAATCAATGCCATCTGAAAGGAAGCTAAAAGAAACTATACCAAACAAAGTTTGAGTGAATTCGATACGACCGTTGACAACTTATGGCCATTTGAAAAAAAGCCGTTAAGAGCAGATCTCCGTTATTTGCATTTTTAGCCAAAAACTGAAAACGCAGTTCTCTTAAAAACACTAAACGAATATAACACACAAAGTTTAATCAAAATCGTTAGAGCCGTTTTCGAGCAAATTAGAAAAAACCAAAAATATTGGCTAAAACTTATCGGCTCGTTGTATGGAAGCCACCGTTTAGAAAGGCTTCAGTGAAAAATTTACAAAGCCATCCTATAAAAAACTATAAAAAACTATGTCAAACGAAATTTGAATCGATTCAATCAAGCCGTTGTGAACTTATGGCTATTTGAAAAAAAGCCTTTAAAACCAGATTTTCGTTAGGACTATTTGAGCCAAAAACGAAAAACAAAGTTTTTTTAGAAATGCTTAAAGTAAGCTTAATTTTGAGTTTAATCAAAATCGTTAGAGGCGTTTTCGAGAAAATTCAAATTGAAAAAAACCGTTACTTGAAAGGTACCAGTTTGAGCCGGGCTAAAACGAAATAAAAAAAATCTCGACAACCGTTTTCCTTCAAACTACTATATATCAAGTTTAAAGAAAATCCGTCAAACGGTTTAGGCTGTAGCATGACGTGAAAAAGCGCACATCCGCACAGACGCACAGACGCACAGACAGACCGACGGACGGTATGGCGAAAAAAACTTTTTTGGGCTTCTCTATCATCGTAATGTCATGTTTGATTAAAACCTCGATTTTTTTTGTCTGCGCGAAACCAATACTTGCCCTATTGAGCAAGTAAAAAGGAATTGGAGAGGATGAAAGAGGTAAAGTGCGACAAAACAAGTTTTGTATTTTTTAATACAACCACCTTCCGACTGCTCAGCTGTGGTGCGTTCGTTTAATGGATTTGTGTAACAATTGTCAACAATTTTTTACTTTTGACGTTCGTAAATTCCGAAATTGGGACAAAGTGTAACATTCTCGTCGTTCGTTTATGCACAATAAAGTTACATTCTGTAACAATATCCAACTCATCTCCAAGACATGAGTTGAGAATGTTGATCTGTCAAAAGCGAGAAAAAAAAGAAAAAAAAAAGAAATTTTACATTTCACAAGAAGTGTGATCCACAAAAGATTCTGAGAACGAGGACGACAACCAGGGCGATGGGAGCTCGGATTCACAAAATTCAACCTCATCTCAAGTTGTAAGTACCTAAATAATAATAAAAATTATTTTCCAGCTTTATTACCATTGAGTTCTTCAAGCTGAACTCAAAATGGTCATTCGCCAAGCTCCTCAATTGTATACGCAAGCTGTTCGTCTTTGTATTGCCAATGATTCTGGTTATTTCTTAGATATATCAATGTACACGGAAGTAACAGATCCCGAAAGTGGCATCGTAGGTTTCTTTAGGAACGATCAGAAAAAGAAATATATTTAAAGTAAAATCTTTTGTTTTAGATAAAATTCTCAGCATATCGAGACAAACAAGGCTCTCTAAATGGACACCCTATTTCGACGCCATACATGACAAAGGACTTCTTGCAACAAAAACGTTTCCAAGCTCAATCAAATGGCACAACATACGCATACGATATTCCTGATGTTCCGCCAAATGACTGAAAAACAATGGACAGATTACTCAAAAGCTCGACCCACTGTTGAAAATAGAATTGCAGATAAGATTTTGTTGGAATGCGTTGAGTTGGTGTTGGACGGAGACAATCTTGTTGAAATGAAGCGACTTCCTGGAGAAAACATTGTAAGTATTGCTCTTTCTCTTTATTGATGATAAATAAAAAAATAATATCATATTCCAACTCTAACTAGTGTGGCATGGTAGCCTGGAGAATTATTCTAGCCACCCCAGAGTACCCGAGCGGAAGAGAAATTATTGTGATTGCCAACGACCTGACATTCTTTATTGGCTCTTTTGGTATTCAAGAAGATATTTTATTCCACAAAGCATCCCAATTAGCTCGAGAAAGAAAAGTTCCAAGGGTAAGAATG
Source organism: Platycheirus albimanus (assembly GCA_916050605.2). NCBI lineage: Eukaryota > Metazoa > Arthropoda > Insecta > Diptera > Syrphidae > Platycheirus > Platycheirus albimanus. The sequence continues at coordinate 251,205,392 of OU696696.1, forward strand.
ATTCATAATTTAGAAGGTCATCCTCATCATTAATGTGCAAATGCAATTGATATCGGTTCTTAGATTTATATATCAGTGAATAGTGGTGCTAGAATCGGCCTCGCTGAAGAAGTCAAATCGATGTTCAAGGTGGCATGGGAAGACCCAGAAGAACCAGATAAGGGCTTCAAGTATTTGTACCTGAGTACCGAAGATTACAGCAAGATTGCAAGCCTTAACTCGGTACGTGCCATTCTCATAGAAGACGAGGGAGAGCCGCGTTACAAAATAACCGATATTATTGGTAAAGACGATGGCCTAGGTGTGGAAAACTTGAGATATGCCGGTTCAATTGCTGGTGAAACATCACAAGCTTACGAAGAGATTTGTTACGATTTCTATGGTGACATGTCGAACCATTGGAATCGGTTCATATTTGGTGCGTTTGGGACAGCGTGTAATTCAGATTGAAAACTCACACATCATCCTTACTGGGTATTCCGCTTTGAATAAGGTGAGGAAGATATATAAGCTAGACGTTTGTAATTATTTTAAAGCCAATCTTGTTGTTGTTTTAGTTACTTGGGCGTAAAGTGTATGCATCAACTCGGAGGTGTTCAAATTATGTACAACAATGGTGTATCCGGTGCCGAACCTGCCTGTAGGCAAAACAGGCAATTGCCTAGGGCGGCACTCCTAGGAGGGCGGCACTTTGACTTAGCGGAAAAATCAGTTAAACCATTTCAAAAGTAAAGAAGGGTTAACGCATACACAAATTCCAGTTTGTATTGTCAACGGTAATCTGGAACGAGTTTTTATGCATCAACACTACTTCAATCAAAATCAATAGACTTGTTAAACTGGTTAGAGCATTTAGATAAACTCCAGCAGTACTCTCAAATAAACCGTTCCCAGGAATTTTCGTTTGAATCACTATACACGAATGCTTTTAACATTGCTACAAAAATGAACATTATTGTGGATTTTATTGTGTCCGATTCTATAAGCCTACGTAGCCGTCGTTATCAATCTGAACAATCTCTTAAGGCCAACCATCCAAAATTGAAATTTAAAGCTGATTCCTTTTTTGCGTTATCAATGTTACGTTATCTTCTCTCGATAAGCACTTTGTACAATATAAATTTATCAGCCAAAATTTCGGATTTTTTTGCTATGCAAAGAAGGTGTAATTGAAAGACTTTGAACTACTCAAAACAATATTAACTGCAAAACTTGGCAACAAAGTACAAAAGGATTAGATTTTTAGATTAGATAGTTTTTATTTGTTTAACGTTGGTTTCAAGTGATTACAAAATTTACAAAAAAAAACAAAAAGCATGGCTTTATTGCCGTCTGCCTAGTTGACAATACATATAAATATTATTACATTGAAATTAGATATTTAATCAAACAATTTTAATAATAGTAACATCCAAAATAGTAGAGTTATTGTTTTGAAGTATTTAAAAACTTTCATTTATTATTCTATTTCTATAGAGAAGAGCTAGTCTGCAGTATTGATATAATTTTTTAACTTCCATATTGTTAAGCAAGAGTATAATTTGGCTTTGCGTTAGGATATCGCTTCCAAAGGCATTCCTTCTTATTTCTTTAAGAATTGGGCATCTTCCGATAAAGTGGAAAACATCTTCCCTTTCGTCTAAGTTACACAAAGAGCATATTATGGGTAAGTCCTCTCTATGGGGTATGAAGTTAAGCTGTAATAGCTCTCCTCGCAACTTTAACATCCTTGATATTTCAGCAATGCTGTGTTCGTCTCTGAAATAATTCTTTTCTTCCAAGTTGTGATTTAATTGACAGTAGACTTGCCTGTAAAGAGATCCTGTTGCGTCAGTCAAATATTTATCTCGCTGCTTCATGTCCACTGCGGAAATGAGGTCGTAAAGAGAGCTTTTCAGTGCATCGTGATTAAGATCGCTAAGATTTAGTTCCTTTCCACATTCCCTAGCTAAATCCTTCCAATCGCTATACCAGCTTGTTTTCGTTTGCATAACTCGTAGAGCTGCTATCTTTGGAAGCCGGTGATTTTCCATTTTCATTATTTTCAAGATGTAATCTATTTGCAACTTCAGGGTTCGTGTGAAAAGAGGAGATAAACCTGTTTCAAGGATAATGATGTAGTTGGGTGTATTGGGTGGTAGCTGAAAAATTCGCTTGATGTAATATCGAAGAAGTTTCTCCACCGTTTCATACTGTTTCGCTCCCCAAGTTTGTGCTGCGTAAAACAATATTGACTCTGATATCGCCTCAAATATCTTAAACTTGCTGCTATGTGCGATATCTTTGTTATAGAAACATCTATTCCAGGTTGCACTGATAGCGCCTTTAGCCTTCATCAATTTCTCTTTAAGATGTCTTTCCATACTTAGATTTCTCGTAAACAAAACTCCCAAGTATTTAAATTCATTGACGATTTCTATGTCCTCTCCATTGTAGCGCCATTTTTCGTTCGCACAGTTACGACCTCCTCCACCTTTGAAAATCAAAATTTTGGACTTATCCAAATTCACAATCAAACTCCAAAGCTTGCAGTACTGTGAAAGTCGATTTATCATAAGCTGCAATGATTCAGGAGATGATGCCAGAAGTACGATATCGTCCGCGAATAGCAGTGCTTTTATCACATGACCAGCGTATTCAATGCCACAGGGTAAAAGGTCCACAAGGTCTTCAATAAACAGAGCAAATAAACTTGGACTCAATGTGCAACCCTGTCTGACTCCCGATTCCGATTTGAACTCTTCTGACAGCTCTTCACCATTCCATACCTTAGCCAATGTGTCTCTATACAGATTTTGAATTATTCTTCCAAACTTCCATGACATACCGAGACTGTAAAGCTTGTACATTAGCGCTTGCCGGTTGACCATATCGAATGCTGATTTAAAGTCTACGAAAAACGTGTAGAGCTTCTTTCCTTTGTGAAGGAATGATTCCGCAATACTTTTAAGGACGAATATATGGTCAATCGTCGAATAACCAGCCCTAAAGCCAGCTTGAAACTCCTTCAACAACTTACAATCATCGATCCATTTATTGAAGCGTTTTTGCAAAATCAGGGTGAAGATTTTGTATGAAGAATTTAAAAAAGATATGCCTCTATAGTTGGACAGTTCGGACAAACTTCCTTTCTTATGAATCGGGAAAATGATGGATTCCTTAAACTCCTGAGGTATCAGCCCGGTTTCCATAACATTGTTAAATATATCTGCCAGCCTGTTAATAAGCTCCACTGTGCCATATTTGTAGAATTCAGCTGGTATGCCATTTGAACCAGATGCTTTTCCGTCCTTTAGCTTTGTTATGGCTAAAATAACTTCTTGTTGACTTATTTCAGCATCCAGAGTTTCATTGTCAAAGCTCGGCGTCGCATATTGAAAATTAAGGTTCTCTTGGATTGGATTTAACAAGTTCTCGAAGTAAGATGCTAGAAGATTTGGGCTTAGACTGCAGTGTATGGTAAATTTTTTGCCGTTCAGACTCTTTGCCAGATTCCAAAAATCTTTTGAGCTCCTACAAAGCGTCAATCGCCTGGCTTCCGATTCATAGAATTCTGCCTTTTTTTGTTTACAGATTATTTTAAAAGCACTGTTAGCTTGCAAGTATTGGTTCTTGAAATATCCATCACTTGAAGATCTAAAAGCTCTTAGCCAACTAAAAGATAATTCCCTGGCTTTTATACAGTCTCTATCAAACCATGGCGCGATACATTTCTCCCGAGCGTTGTAGTTGGATATCCCTGTTGGGTAAGATACTTTGATTATTTCGTCTAGCTGTCCAAGATTGCAATTTCCTTGTCTACTCAGTAAGTTATCAAGTCTTGCTTGGTATTCCATCGCCTTTGCCTGCTTCCATTTCAGTTTAGGCAAGAGATTCACATCCCTTGCTTCATCAGACTCCATGCCTGTATGTCCAAAAGTCAAGACAATCGGTAGGTGGTCCGAATACAGTACATTTTCAACTTTCATATCAATAATGTGCTCAGCCCATTCGTTGCCTATGAGACTAAAGTCTATCACAGAGCTACCCTGGCTTCCAACAAAGGTTAGTTCACCCTCCATATCCGACACACTTGTACCATTTTGTATTCTTAGCCCGTATGAGTTACAAAAATCAATCAGCTTAAGACCTCTTGCATTGCATATTGTATCCTTAGATTTTCGCTCAATTCCAAGTGCATCGTTTTCATTTCCATTCTCGTTTCCAATTCTTGCATTTAAATCACCTAGCACCCACATGTCAGACGTTTTACCTTGGTTCATCACTCTCTCTAGAGCTTCGAAATCGTTGTTCCATTGGTTGCAGTTGATGTATGTTGGCAGGATGCGATAACTCTTTCCATTAATTTCGAGCTTAACATACGTAACGTCTTCATTTTCTTCAAACTTGCAATTTTTTAAATACTTCTTGACACCAAAAAAACATCCACCACTAGCTCTTCCCCTTACATGCGTTCTAATAGCTGGTATCCACTTTAATTCGAAATTAATAAACTTGTTTTCAAAATTAATAAAGTTTGTTTCGGTTACAAATGTTTCATAGAGGAAAACAAATTCAAATTGATTGACAAAATTATAAAAATCTATAAAAATACCCTTATTATTTAATCCTGCAACATTGTAAGAAAGGATTTTATATTTAAAAGTCTTAAAAGTATTCGTATTGCTGGTAGAATTAACTAAATATTTTTTATTATGGCAGACGGCATTACAACTAAAAATGTCTCGTGTGAACACTCTCCACAGTTTGAGAAGTTCTGGTGTCATCTTGTCTTTGGTTTCCACCATAATCATTTCTGTCTTCAAGAGCTGTCAAATCATAAGTGTCACCAGCCAATTGTTGAATCGTAAACAAACCATCCTCTGCATCCGAAATTAATTTTCCATTCTTATTGTAAAAAAACTTTTTGTCTCCTATATACAGAGTTTCACCTCTTATTTGACTTTTGATGTTTTTGTTTTTAGATGAAATGTGTGCCCTTAGTTTGTTTAGACGCCTTCTACGCTCCCTAGCTGCTGCTGGATAGTCCTTATGTATTGTGATACCAGTGTCTTGTAATTTTGTTTTTGCTCGAAGTATCTGGAATACATCTTCTGTGTTAGACATTTCCACAATGACATTCGTCGTTTTTACTCCCGAGCTAATTAGACGTGCCGCATTTATTTTGGATTGGTTTGCTGTCTGTAAAAGATCCAAGCAAATTGTTTTGGCTCTCTCCACTGAATTCTGGGTATCATTAGCTTTCGGAGGCTTTAGATGCACGACCAAATTCCTCTCGTTGGCTTTCTTTTCAAGCATTTCTACTTGTTTTTCAAGCAACATACACACATCGGGACTCCATTTTGTTCAGTTGCGTCTTCAGTTCTGAATTATTTTGTTTTAACGAAGAAATCTCTGCGCTAATTCCTTCAATGTCTGTTTTTGTTGCAACGTCTTTTAACTTGTCATCTAACAATTTTGCCATAGAATTTTGGAAAATATTGTCCAGTTCTGCGAGTGGCACATTTCCAACAGGTGTACTGTTAACAAGTGAATTACTCGATGAATGAGATCTTGGCGGTGAAACTTCTGCATACAGTCGTTTCGATGGGTTGTTCAAGGGGGGTGATCGCCGCATCGTTGCACTTTTCTCAAATATTTTGATGTTTATAGAATAAACTCACCTAGTAACTTTTCTCGCTGTTACTTGTTCGCGCAAGCTTTCTGAAAATTTACTTCTATGTTACAAAATCGCGGTTGTTAATATTAAAATAAAATTAATTTGATGGAGCTCTAATTTTCATTATTATAGCGAAAGATCTCTGCGCTCAACACAGGTAAAGCTACAGGTAAAGCTAGTTTCTCGAATCTGAAGCCAATAAAAACCTATCTGCGCTCAACAATGACCCAAGAAAGACTAACCGATCTTCCAACTATCTGCATTGAAAAAGAAATGCTCAATTGCTTTGAAGAAGGAGAAATCGCTACGAGATTTGCAAAAATGAAATCGCGCCGAGCAGCATTTTAGGTTCGAAATTGTAAAAAAAAAATTTATTTCGTCGAAAGTTTTTAATTATTACTAAATAAAGCTTTATGTAAATGTTATTGTTTTCCTTGTTTTTTTTTTAATCTATTTTTGGGGCGGCAAAATAACAATTTGCCTAGGGCGGCAAAATTCCCAGGTTCGGCGCCGGGTGTATCGCATAAGACTGAGGGTATGACAATTACAAACCATAACTGAATGATTGCTTATGAAATATTTTAAATTGCAGCTATTGACTTCGATGGTGTTAACACTATTCTGATATGGCTTTCATACATTCCTGCATATATTGACTGTGATTTGCCTATTGTTTTGGCCAATGACCCAATAAACCGACCTATTGGATTCATGCCTACTAAATCTCCCTACGATCCTCGGTGGATGCTTGCTGGTCGAGTTAACCCTGGAAAGAGTGAAGGACCACTAAACTTGTAATTTGTATTAATGGATACACAATGTAAAAATAAAATAAATGAATTAGTTATAATGATTCTTATATTAAATTTTTGAAATGGTGAAATTTATAATTTTGCGAAACAATGAAGCTGTTTATATATTTGTTGAAACTGCTTATTTCTGGCTTTTTCAAGCCCTGAGCTTGAGCTGAAGAATATTTGTACATACTCATAACAGCTCCAGGAGGTTATGAAGTGTGATTCGAACCATACGCTATAATTTAAGTTTTAAAAACGTTGATTCATTATAATATTAGATAATCCATGACATTTTCATAATCAGCCAAGTCGCCTCGGTACACACTCTTTTGCAGATTTGTGGTGTATTGAATAATTTCAGTGAGCTTTTTCCTCACCTCATAACGAAAAAAAAAACACTTACGACTTTTTATGTACTTACAGAGTTCTTATAAAGACAAGCATTCGGAGTGCTCGGCATTCCTCAGATCCTCAGAATCTCCTACACCCAAATCAAGGCAGGCAATTTTTTTCTAAAATGGAGCAGGAATATGAAGTAGCCCGACAAGTTACATACACTATGCGGGGGGTTGCACTTCGTTTTGGCTCCCAATTGAGGCAGTATTAGATAATAAGTTCTTAAAAATCAATATTGTAAAGAATAAACCTAGAATAGTGTTAAATTAAATAAAAAATGACTTCGTTTGTGTTCTTTAACTCACAAATACAAAGTATTGTTTTTTCTTTTTTTATTTCTTGCGGATTTACATTACATACAGTTAAGATATCAAAAATAAAGAGGATTCATAAAAAAAAATTTTGTAATCTAGATAACAGAAGATAGCGTCCCCTCGACTAAGCTCTCATCGTCTTCGATCTTCGGCGCCAGGTAGTAGCGGATGTGTACCAAATCGGGAATACGATATTCAACTACAAGGGGAACATCTGCTGACATCGACAGCTACACTTGGTTTGACAAAGGAGTCGCCTTTGTAAATGCGTTCAGGTAGCGGCAAGCAAATGTAAGCGTTACTGGTTCCTGCATTTCAATTGTGACGGCATCTTCTTCCTTGTCAACATTTGATGTTTGTGCCAACTTGACGTTAGCCGATCCAACATAGCCTGAAGCTGAGAATTTCACACCTTCTTTGGTGCAGCAGATGACCACAGATTCACCGAATTGCGCCAAATCTCTGGAAGCAAATTCCATTGAAGGCATTCGCACCACACAACTGTATTCAGTTTTTGGAATTCCTAACTGCTCCTGATCTAGATTCATCAGTTTCATCTCATAGTCGCAAACTTTTTCTTGATTCTGTGACTGTGTCGGCGTTGTCCTCAGCCTTAACCGTTACGTTGTCCTCATTGTTTGCACATTTAAGGATTTCAGCCATGCTGCCGAGATTCATTCCCATTGAGATGTTTCGGTCACAGCGATATTTGTCAAAACCATCTGAGCGAAGACTAAGAGACACTAAGGAGACGTGGGAGTTGTCCATCGCTTGCAGCTGAAATGGTGGAAAACATTTTATTAAAAACACAATTAAAGGAAGTCATGAACTTACTTGAATTCCAGAATCAGTGCATTCGAAAGTTCCTTCATTAAGGAGATCCTTGATGGCATCAAGGACTTTCTTCAGTGTGATAGCAGAAAGGAGGCGTGCTTCGAATATTTTTGTTGCATAAAGTTATAAAATCAAAACTCGAGGACAGATATAAATAAAGGCACTTTATCTTTTTGAGCATTTTGTTAATTAAAGTAAAATGTGGTTTATTAGCTTATAATTGTTTGAAATCAAGACAACTTTTTTGTTGAAAACTATTTCACAAAATTAAAAAATGAAAACATCTCGAAAACGTGAGCTCCATGCGATTTTGGTCGAAATCAAGTGAGATCTGAGATGTTTTGCTTTTTTTATTATTAAATTTCATTTGACAGAACAACAGAAGTCGTTCTTAAATGAAATTGTTACAATCGTAACAATCTCTAACATGACACTTCAACACTTATTTTTGACATACCAACAATGTGGAGAAAACGAACGCACCACTGGGGTGGGTTCGAAAAGATTAGAGCGATAAAATCGACATTAAAAAAAAAATAAATGTGGAAGACAATAAAAATAAAATGCACGACTGGGTCGCACGTACTTGCTCTGAGGGTGCAATAGTACGATGAAAACAAAGTTTTCGAGCAATATGAAGAACTATGTTTGAAACTTTGAACTATGGGAAAAACCAAAACTGTTTGGCTAAAACTGTAAAACCCGATTTACAGAAGCTTGCGTTAAGAAACCTTTAATATATCAAATTTAGATGTCATCTTTTGGGTGCTATAAATGATATAAATGTCCGCTTATGGCCAAATTAATATAATTGTTAAAACAAATTTCCGTTATTATCATTTGTAGCCAAAAATTCAAATGCAGTTTTCTTCAAAACATTTTATATATATTACATACAAAGTATAATAAAAATCGGTAGAATCTTTTTTGAGTAAATTAAAAAAAAAACTAATTTGGCCAAAATCTGGTGGCTTTTTGTATGGGAGCCACCATTTAAAAAAGAGTAACTGACAAAAATGCAATTTCATCTGATAGAGAGTTGTAAGGAACTATACCAAACAAAGTTTGTTTGAATTCGATACAACCGTTGACAACTTATGGCCATTTGAAAAAAAAGACGTTAAGATCAGATCTCCGTTATTAGCATTTTTTGCCAAAAACTAAAAACGCAGTTCTCTTAAGAACACTAAAAGAATATATTACACCAAATTTAATCAAAATCGTTATAGCCATTTTTGAGCAAATTAGAAAAAACATAAAAAAGTTGGCTAAAACCGAACGGCTCGTTGTATGGGAGCTACCATTTAGAAAGGCTTCACTGGAAAATTTACAAAGCTATCCTATAGAACGCTATAAAAAACGAAGTTTGAGTCAATTCAATCAAGGCGTTGCGAACTTATGGCCATTTGAAAAAAAGCCGTTTAAACCTGATTTGTTACGACCAGTTAAGCCAAAAACAAAAAACGCTATTTTGTTAGAAATAACTTAGGTAAGTTAAATTCTAAGTTTAATCAAAATCGTTATAGCCGTTTTTGAGCAAATCCAAAATGAAAAAAACTGTTACATGAAAGGTACCAGTTTGAGCCTGGCTAAAACGAAACAAAAAAAACCTCGACAACCGTTTTTCTTCAAACTGCTTTATACTAAGTTTGAAGAAAATCCGTCAAGCCGTATAGGCTGTAGCATGACGTGAAAAAGCGCACATCCGCACAGACGCACAGACAGACCGACGGACGGTATGTCGAAAACCACTTTTTTGGGCTTCACTATCATCGTAATGTCATGTTTGATTAAAACCTCGATTTTTTTTTCTGCACGAAACCAATACTTGCCCTATAGAGCAAGTAAAAAATGTTTATTTGAATTAAATCAGAGTACAGGGTGTACTCGGTTTTAAGTGGGCGCCAGGAAACTTTTATGGTAGTTTGCCTTACCAATACAAATCTGAAAATGTCTTCAATTTTAACGAACTAAAAAACAAGAGAATTATTATTCCCAATGGGAAGTTTGAATTTTTTATTGTTTGGGAAGTTATTGGTCTGGGAAACCTTGGCAGAAGGCCTGGACGAAAACTCAGAGTCTTTTCAACAAAAAGAAAAGCAAGAACAATAGTTTTTTCGAGGTTAGCAGAAGGCTAATTCTCGAAAATAAAAATAGGAGCAAATAAAAAAAAGCAAACTATGGTTTGTGCCAAATGGACACAAAGAAAGGTCACAATGGTAATGGAAAGTTGTAAAATCAAAATAAAGGTCACGGGTCCCACAATCTTGGGAGAAAAACGAACATTCAGCGAAGGTCTACTGGGATTTAAAATTTGTTTGCCCCACATAGGGTCACAAACAAAAACGAATTTAACAAAATTAGAACGCAACAGAACAAGTTAAAATTTCTTCTGGATACAACCAGACAAAGAAATACTTAGCTTTATCAAGATTTTCCAACAAGAATATCCTTCTTCAACGCTTGACGCCTCCAAGATTTTAATCAACTTTCTTTCTTCTACAACTTTAAACTTCTTATTTTCGGTTTCGATTCCTAGTTTTTCACTTTTTTTTAAAATCTTTTCTTAAATCTCAAAAATTGCTTCTTTTTTCTATCAAATCCAAAATTGAATTGTCATCCAAAATGGAGGCTTGGCTTGTCCACTTCACCACGGCCATATAGCCATCCTCTTCCTATCATTTGCGTGGTGGTGTTCTTGTCTCGGTCATACAGCAGCATCTTGCCAATATAGGCTGAGAAGTGCAACCGAGAGCAGTGATACAACCATTGCACGCGATCCTATGCGTTGAAGATGCGATCTCCATTGGCTCAGTGGACGTGTTCAGCCGTATAAAAATAATCATATTTTATTTTAAAAAGGCAAGTGAAAAACTACGATACTACGCGCAAAGTCCCCAGCCCAAACCGGCCTAAACTAATTGCTTTGAGAAGAATATTTTTGTTGGAAAGAATCCTCACCATTTTCCAACTAAAATGGTGGGATTTATAAACAAGAGTAATCTTCATTCCGTGGACCTCCGCGCAGATAAAATTTAAAAAGGGGAAAACACATCATTGCGATCTTTCTTTGATATGCGACACTTTACGGTGGGCACTCGGCCATTCTAAATTTATGTAGGTGTGATTATAATTCACACATTGTTGTGATGTTGTGGGCTCCTCTTTCGAACTCGTTGGAAAGCTTCATCACTTTCTTTACTATGCGTGCGAGTCTCCAGCCCGTCCGCTGGCTCGACACGATAGACTGATGCGTGTGAGTCTCCAGCTCATCCGCTGGCTCAACAGGAAAGACTGTTGCGAGTGAGTCTCCAGTTCATCCACTGGCTCAACACGCTGGCTCAACACGAAATATAAGGACCTGTTTTGTTATCCTCTCTGAGTTACTCTCAAAACTCTTAGAGTACAACGGACTCAAAATGTGGGTCAAAAAATAGGAATGGATAGGATGGAGCGGAAAACAGGTTTTAAGAGTCAGACCGTGACCAAAAACAACACGATCAGAAAGAGGTTTTAAGAACCACAAAGGAATAGCTTTTGTTGCGGTAAATCTTACCGTAACAAATTGATCGATGATAGAAGATGGTTTTTTTTTTTTTACTATGCACTCGCACTCAAGGGAATATGAATAAACTTATAATGATTTAACATGTGCGAACAAGAAGGAATACAAAGACAGGTGGTCGATGGTATATGGTGGAAGATGGTAAAAGATTGTGGAAGACGGTAGATTGTAAAAGATGGTTGGTGGTAAGAGATGGCAGATGGTACATCAAACGCGTCAATTTTTGATAATTCAACTGATATTAATTTACTGGAAGAGTTTGATTTCTCCAGACTGGTATTGTACGTGTTAAGCTGAGGCGTACCTACATTGTAAATAGGTAAACGAAAAATTTGGAAATTTCGAAAATATTTAAAAAATAAAGTGCACGACTGGGTCGAACAAACTTGCTCTAATGTGAGACAGTGTTCTTGGGGTTTGAGATTTGGAAAAAAGCAGGGAAGAACTTAAGTGTATGAAATTTTATTGATCACTTAAAAATCAATAGTTAAAACGTTTTTTGGAAAAAATGAAGTGAGCCATATCAAAAAACAGTTTTTTTTTAAACTTTTCCAAAATACATATATTCCAAATTTTCTCTTGAGTATGCCAACTTCTAGCACTTTGTAGTTTTTATCAGAAAAATAAAATTTTAAAAAATAGCTTGAACCGTTTAAAAAAAAAAAACAAAAAATAAAAAAAAAAAATTTAAATGATTTTTAAAAAAACGAAATCCCTTTTTTTCAAAAACTTAAAAATTAACATTCTTTTTTCTTTAAAGAGGCTTCTACAAAAATTTTACGAGGAAATCTGATTAAAAAAAACCGGTCCTATGGGAGGTACCGTTATAAAAAAAATCTGAAAAATCTATAAAAACCAAAACATAAAATTTGCACAGAAAACACTATTCAGAAAGTTTTACCAAAACCGTAGGAGCCGTTTTTGAGAAAAATTAATTTTTCACTGAAAATCGTATGGCAGGTACCGTTAGTCTTAGAGCTGGAATGCTAATTCCAAAAACCTCTCTGTAGGACGTCATAATAATGCTATGTACCAAGTTTGAAGCAAATCGGTCCAGCTGTTGAGGCTGTAGGTAACTATGCAGACAGACAGACACACGGACAGACAGACATACAGACAGACAGACAGACGGCTAGACTGACAGAATTGTCGGACCCACTTTTCTCGACTTCTCTACCATCGTAATGTCATGTTTGATTGTTAGAATTTTTTTTTTGACGTGATAACGTCTAATAAATCGGTTTGGAATATATGGGCAGCACGCACGGAAAACTGTCACAGTCACGATACCTAGCCTTTGCTTTCATAGCCTAGAAAGTCTATAAAGTGGGAGGGGAGGGTGTTGGGTAGTTGGTTGGTTTTGGTGGAAGTGTGTGTGGGCCAGGTGGGGGGGGGAGGGGTAGTGTCGGGAAGTGGAAAAATTGTCAAAAATGGTGGGTGGTTGAAGCTGGTTTGGGTGGTGAGATAAATATTGTCAAAGCTAATGGGTGGTTCCTTGGTGGCTGTAGGTGGGATGGGTGTTTGGTGTTTGGGGGGATTTGGTATGGTTGGGGGAGGGGGGGTGAATTCCAAAATGGTGGGCTGTTGGTTGGTGGTTGTATGTGGGGGTGGTAGGTTGGTGTTTGGGTTAATGGTGAACAAACAATGTCACAAATGGTGTGTGGTTGATTGGCTGTTGTAGGTGGGGTGGGTGGTTGGTGGTGGTGGTGAAGGGGGGAGGAGAGAGGGTGATTAGGAGTAGGGGGGATTATCAAAAATTTTGGGTGATTGGTTGGTGGCTGTAGGTTTGATGGGTGGTTATTAATGTTGGGGGGTGATTTGGTGATGGGGGGAATGTAAACATTTGTGGGTGAGTGGCCAGTGGTTGTATTGGAATGGGTATTTGGGTTGCGGGGGGGGTAGTGGAAGAAATTAATAAAAATAGTTGTTTTGGCTGGTTGGCGGCATTGGTTGGGGAGGGGGAATTGTCAAAAGTGGTGCGTAAGTAGCAGGTGGTTGTAGGTGGAGTGGGTGGTTGAATTTTCTGTGGGGTCGGGGGGGGGGTGGAATTGTCAAAAATAGTGGGTGGTTGGTTGTAGGTGGTGTGGGTTATTGGTAGTGGTAAGGAAGAGGGGATTTACTGTGTGCTGGGAGGTTGGTGTTCAAGGGGTGAAACAAATTAAAAAATGGTGGGTGGTTGTAGGTAGGTTGGGTGGTTGGTGGTTGGACTGATACCTATACACATGAAGTGTTTTGTGAACTGGTTAACACGTAAAATTATCGTCCGTAAACCGACTTCACAGAAAACCACATTTTTGATTTTTTTACGAATACATAACTTGCCTTATAGTTCCTATAATCCTATAAAAAAGAGGCGGTACGGAGTTCGCCGGGTCAGCTAGTAATATATATTTCATTATATATTTTTTAGTCAGTATGTATGAATAACAAAGATCATTATATTATCTAGATATGGTTATTTTTGATTAACATAGAAATTAAAAGTCTTAGAAATAACAGGTCTTAAATATTTTAAAAATTATTGTATTTCCAAACCATCTCTTTAAGCAACTTGATTAAAAAAAAAGTACGTGTGCGTCTCGGGCTCGGCTCTCGGGACGCTCGACAGAAGTGATACCTAACTTAAATAATCTAAATTAAATTATTTAATATTGAAACTTGATACTTGAGAAAAGCTTAGGTTATTACTTAAACCTTATGTACCTATATTAATATGATAATGTGAAGAAAGGTTATTTATTATACGGCTAGCTCTGTAGGTTAAAGTGAGAGAGGAGTCTGCCTACTGCTGCCGTATGCGAGAGAGCAAGGGAAGCCAGACATAGTGGCGTGGTGGCGTAATGCGTTACGTAACAAAGGGGTTTACCCTCCCATAAGGAGTTATCACTTCAAATACTTATATTATAAAATACTAGCGGTACCCGGCGCGCTTTGCTACGCCCAAAAAAAAAAACTTTAGATCTGAAATTAAATTTATTTATATATTTCATATCAATGCTAGCGGATACATAATATTTTTGGTTGAAGCCTGCATTTTCTTGCCTTCGCCCTGGCCATTCCAGAATTTTCCCTGATGTTTCAAACCGCTAAAAAATGTATGAAAAAGTTTAAAAAAAAAAAAAGTTAAAATGGAGGCTATTTTTCCACCTGATCGGCCATTCGGAATTTTTGCTGATGTTTGAAACCGCTTAAAAATTTATGAAAGAAACCAAAAAAAAAATTAGGTATAAAAAAAAATTGAACGAAAATTGTTAAAAGCCTGCATTTTTGGTTCCTTCCAACTGATCGGCACGAAACCTTCACAGGAACCATCCCCGGACTAAACTATATTTACCCTAAAAATTTCATAAAAATCCATTGGGCGGTTTAGGAGTTCATACGCAACATGCATATGTACATACATACACACATCCATTTTTATATATATAGATAAATCTTATATCTTAATATAAAAAACGGCAGCTGTTGCGATTGAGATACTGCTATTTGTACTAAATTTAAAGCTCTCGAATATTCTTATTCTGGAGTAGTCAAAACTTTCAAGTATAGATCCCGAGATTTAAAATTCTCAACATTTAAATCTCCAATAATGTTGCATTTTTAGCTGGCGCCTTGGATTTGGATAATTATTTAAGATTTAAGCCAATATATGTATAAAATTGTACCCAAATCACCAAAACTTAACAGCCCGTCAAATTTACTTTAGTTTTATATCACAATATTAAACTCAAAAACGTTTGTAGGTACCTATGCATAAAAACGTACAAACTGCACCACAAAGTAAATATTTTCGTCACTTAGCTCATTATTTTTTTAATGTCCTTGGAACATTTTATTTATCGGCAACCATGGCTGCCGAATAAAATATGAACATTTTCATAAATTTCATTTTAAGGCCACCAAAAACCATCAAAGCATTTCCGAAAAACAATTCTATTAACATACAAACACACAAGCACAAAATTGGTATTGTGCTTGCTAATCTGGCTCCTCCCATTTTTTTCTATTCTCTGAGTTTTCCCTATTCATTCTTAAAGTCCACACAAAATGAGTCAAAGAATGTGGATTCGTTCGAGGTCGCCACCGTCGATTCTCTGCTTTCCACTACTATAGAATTATATATACAGGATGGGCCAAAAGAAGTCATCCATCCGATTAGTGTTGGCTAAACATATATAAATAGTCCTACGATACTATCGATAGTTTTAAACAATCGACGATAGTATCGATAGTAAAAAACTATCGATACTATCGAAGAGGACAAATATTTCAACAAATATTTTAATATCAAAATTGAATATAACTTTTTTGAAAATTTGTCTTCGCTCTTCGACATCCCTGTACACTTGCAAATTCAAATTCCAGTTCTTTGATACACAAGCTGTAGTAATGAGTGAGTTTCTTTATTCATTCCGTATATTCGGAATATATGGAATTCCCTTTTTGCGTTTCTTTACTCAATGAATATTCCGGAATCCGGATAAACTATTTCCTTGTTTCTTTATTTAATCTGGAATATTTGGAACGCATTCTTTTCATACCAAGTGAAGATGTGGTTTAAATGGAATATAACAATGTACGTGACCAGATGTCAAGTTCAACTCGCTTGACAGAAGCAGAAGCCATAATTGACATACGTCACTACTTGGAAAAATCTTTAATGGATGGAAGTTCTTGCTCACTTAAGTATTTTAATCAATCAACAAGTAAATTACGAGAAATCGCGATTAAGTGTATCTTTGCATTCCAGCTCCTTTGGTTCAATGACCAAACAAAGAAATCGCCTCAAAGATACAAACTTAAACCATTTGCTTTTTATCAAACATAACTCAAAAATTTCTGAAGACTTATTTTATATTTCTTTTCGCTTTTCCTTCTACCTATATGCTTTGCACATTTCTCTTGAACTTATAATAAACTAACATTGCATTGTTTTATTTTGTTTGAAGCTTGTTTTTTTGTTCTATTTTTATTTAAACAGATTTATTTCATTTTCACTTTGATTGATAATGATTTTAAAAAACTATCGATAGTATCGATAGTTTTTCCGAAAACATCGATACTATCCATAGTAAAATATTTCGATGATAAGGCAACGCTACATCCGATGTTGATTGGCTCTCTTTTTTGCTCTAAATGAAAAAATTCGATTCTGTTTTTTGATTTGTTTATTTGAGCCTTTAGAATTGTATTGGTCAAGTCGGCCAAATGGGTGTCGTCACAATTGGTTGCTCATTTTATGGTATTTTTCACCACTTCCGCGAGAACTTCGGCCGACAGATTCTCGCACTCGTGTCGAATGTTGTCCTTGAGGGCTTCCAGAGTCTCGGTCTTGTTCACGTAAATACGGGACTTCAAAAAACCCCACAAAAAAGTCTGCAACAGTCAAATCGGGCGATCTTCAGGCCAGTGCAAATCGCCAAAACGAGAGATGAGGCGACCCGGGAACACCGCCTTAAGAATATCGGTTCATGTATCGCTCCATGGCTTGTTCACTTGTATTCTGCACCTGTCTAGTCCACAAATGTCAAAACAGATTTGACATTGGCGGCCATTTGCAAAAATGAGAGCATCTTCCAATAGGGTGATTTCTTTTTACCCACCTTGTACAAAGGTCGTATGTATACGTACTTGGTCTGTGATTGCAACAGCACAATAATAAAAAAAAATTTAAAACTAATATACTATCCTAAGCAGTTTCTTCTGAGAACTCCCAATATTGCCATAATGTATATTGAAACTTTGTTGTACGGGGTTTGAACAAAATCGTTTCAGCCATTTTTGAGGATATAAATAAAAATTAAAAAATATTTGTACGTAAACCTTTGTATATATATGTAATTCTATAGTAGTATATAGGTTAGGTATAGGTACCTAAAGGTATTATGTGAAAACGGCAAAATTTTAAGTAACTTTCTGTGGGGGAAATCATTTAAAAAAAAAATCACCTGTTTTCAAATTATTTCAGAAACTAAAAACTTATAAAAATTATTAGTTTCCAAACCCAATTTTTTCGACTTCTCCATTTTCATATTGTTATGTGTGATCGTAATCTTAAATTTATCTTTTACGAATCCATAAGGTTCTACCTAATACCTAAGCGAATATACAAAATACACAAACGATGTGTCTTCTTAATTCTTGTACCCATGTACAAGTACATACATATATGTCTTAAACCTAATAAACACAATCAATTTTCAATTTTATTTCATAAAAACTCATTTTCTAAGCAACCTTCAATTTTTTCTTCTTTCATTACTTATGATATGGCATTCCTAACAAAAACTTCTGTTATTGTTGTCACACTCTGTTTTATAGTAGCCCTCTCTTTCGCAAAATTTATGGAAACTCCATAACAACGACCTACAATGACCAACCATAGCGTAATTAAAAAAATACTCCTTCACGCCAGTACTATAGGGTCTACATATACAAAGATTAAAACAATACTTTCCTTTAGAGCAAGTACAAATTAGGAACCCTGCACACCAGTGCATTTTAGAACAACATTTACATACTGTTTATTAACTTTAAATTTTAACTTTAAATTTGAAACTAGGCTACACACGAAAAAAACCTGTTGTGGAATCGGCTAATGTGATTTGTGATAAGTGATAGTCACAATTTAGGTGTCAAAAGAAAAAGTCACAAAAATATGATTGTCACATGTGACAATAACCTTAGCCAGACGAAATTTGTTGATTGTGACTATCACCTATCACAAATCACCTAAGCCGATTCCACCCCTGATAAAATAAATAAAATGCACGACTGGGTCGCACAAACTTGCTCTTATGATAAGCAATTGCGTAGTGGCTATATATGGATATTAAAAAAAAATTAAATAATTTCGAAAATTCTTTTATTTTTTAAATTAGTTTAAGAGTTTTCTCGGAAAAACTAAGTATGCAATAAAATTTCAGAGCTATACGTCAATCTAGGAAAAAAAAATATTGAAAATCGTTGGACCAGTTTTTTTTTTTAAAGGTTATTTTCGAAAAACTTTTTCAAAAAATATTTTGAAATTTATTTGAGTATGCAAATATATGGCAATCTGTAGTTAACATTTGAAAAATAATTTAAAAAAAAATTAATGTACCCGTTTCCAACATATTTCGAAAACCAAAAATTTTTTTGAAAAAATTATAAAAAATAAAAATAAAACAGTTTTGAAAATTTTGAAATGCCATATTAATAAAATTATGAATGATTTTTATTGAAATCGAATGTATAGTTTACGAGAAAATTTGATTTGAATATACTGGTTCTATAAGAGGTACCGTTATTAGAGAAATTTTTGGAAAAAAATTTCTAACCAAAAGATAGATTTTCTTGCAAAAATAGCATTTTGAAAGTTTTATCAAAATCGTTAGAGCCGTTTTTGAGAAAATCAATTTTCGTCTTCAAGATTGTATGGCAGGTGCCGTTATTTTTGGACCTAGAGCAAAAATAAAAAATTTGTTCCGAGGGACGGCCAAATAAATCCTAAATATCAAATTTGAAGTAAATCGGCCCACCCGTTCAGCCTCCAGAGGCGCGAACAGACAGACAGACAGACAGAATGACGGACGGAATTCCCAGACCCACTTTTTTCGACTTCTCCATCATCGTAATGTCATGTGTGAATGTTATCTCAAATTTTTTTTTCTGCACGAATCCATAACTTGCCTTATAGTACCTATAATCGCAAGTAAAAATCGCTTGAAATTTATTAATATTTGAATCTACAACAAATTAAAAATAATTAACAACGACAGTAATTCTTATAAAGTAAAGTTTTCTAATCAACCATAGATTGGTGCATTAGACAACGTCTGAATGACACTATTAACTGTACTTGCCACTCCGCTTACTAATTGGCCAGGGGTCAAATTCTAAGAAGAGAGTTTGCACAAGAAAAAATATTAAGATACCAACAAAGCTATTAATTTTAACCTTACCATTCCACCATTGTTGGCCGCAAAGTTATTGTTCCCACTACCATCACCACCATCACCATCACCACCAGCGTCAGTCGAGCCAGAACTATCACCACCATCAGTTGAACTATCAGAACCAGAGCCAGTCCCATCACCTAAGTTTGAGTCATAATCTGCCGGATCTGTTTGAGAACCACTTTGTTGTGACTGCGATGATTGATACGGTCTGTTAACTCCGCTCAAAGCACCACCAGGAAGGAAGAGGCCGAGCCAGTTTTGAAAAAATCCACGAACTGGTCGGCCACCGTAAACAGGGTCAGCCAAGCCTCCGCCAAAGCCTCCAAGTCCACCAAATCCACCGGGATATCCTCCACCAAATCCTCCAGGATAACCCCCTCCAAAGCCACCTCCTCCGCTACAACCTCCATTAGGGTAAACATTGTAAACGTTGAGATCCCAAAATACACGTCCTTCGGATTTCGGTTGGTTAGCGCTTCGAAAATTACATCCGTTTCCGACTGCTGCTCCGTATCCGGCTCCGTAACCTGCTCCAAAAAACTTTTTTGCTTTTTTCTTAAATGTTTTCCCTGATCCAACTGATTCCTGATTTTGTGAGCCAAGGAATTTGGCATTGTCAGAGTCGGCTCGGTTTATTTTATTATATGGCCTTCGGGTGGTGGTGGTCCTGTAAGATTGCTGATAGTAATAACGATTCTGATCTGCAATGCGCTGAGCTTGAACGCGTTGCGCTTGAAGGCGTTGTGCTTGTGCTACTCTTTGTGCGTAGTAATTATTCCTTTGTTGATTCGCGTAATAGTTATATCCTTGAGGTGCACTTAAAACAAGTTCAGCTAATAAAATAATTAGCACTATAAACCACAAACTAGGAAAAACTTCCTTCAACATTTTAAACTGAAAAGGAAACCCTATTAAAGATTGTTATTAATAAAAAGTTAATCAAACTACTAACTTTTCTTGTGATCGCGTTACATTTGAGATTGTTTAACGATAGATCCACTTTCGAAGTGTCTTAGATTATAACTAAATGTTTAATGCAATCCCAAGTTCCACTCAACATCATAATATGGGAACATAATTCAAGAAATGGAACTTCAAGATATATTTTGTATATAGCCGTCGTTTTATGGTGGCATTGGGTGTTTTCCTTACCGTTGAACGCCTTGTTAATTTTTTCCCAAAATGGAACTTTTTCTCAACTTAGTTATGTAACAAATACGAATTGGCCTACTTTTGTAAATTTTGCATACGAATTCTGCAAATGAAGAGGTGGGCTCTTCCTACGCTTCTGCTGATTTGCTAGACTTAATGAAGTAATTTCCTTTTAAGAAAAGAAGGTAGATTGGCGCTTCTGACTAGTCTATGGTCTTATCCATATAACTCATATTAGTTATTTGGTTCATGAAAAAGAATTTCCTAGTTAAGCTGCAAAAGATCTTTCAAGACTATCTTTTAACTTAACCGACACGGTGGTGGTAGATACTTACACAATTTTCTTAGTAAAGGCAGCAATGCAAAACAAAATCAAATAGGTATAGGTACGATATACCACTGTCCACTGGCCCGGTTAAGTTTTTTTGTTTTCTTTTATTACATTATAATTAATATATATTAAACAGGTCTGCAAATTTCTTTGGTGTATTTTGGTGCGCTGATTTCGAATATGAACTTGTATTTTTACTATCACCCTCAGTTTTTTTTTTTTTGGAAAACCCCTTTGTGTGAATTCGCAAAAAAAAAACAACTTTATTTAGTATTTTTTTTAATTACAATTGAGAAATAATTGCACGACTTTAAAACATTAAAAATACATTAATAAATAAACTAAAAATATTAAATACTTTTGTGGTAGCAAAAATTGTCCGAAGAATTTAGACACTTTCGCGATGTCACTTTTCAAGTGATAGTTACGAGTTGCACGAGAGTACTGATTTTGTAAAAACTATGATGATGTTACTTTTACAACAAAAAAATATTTATTTACCTTCATTAACTCTCTCCTAACGGTTCAATTTCTTCTATAAAAATATTAAGACTAAGAAATGAGGTTTTTAGCAAATGACTTAAAAATCTACCATTTTTTTGATAATAAGGTTGTGTCACTTAATTAATAAAATATATTTAAGCAATTTATTTATGAGAAATTATTCATTATTGTCTAGTGCAACCATTCAGTGTGTTTTTTGTTCAATAAGAAACGATTAAAAGAAAATATCAAGTTATAATTGGGAAGGCCTAAGTAATTTGGGCAAAAATAAACGATGCTTTATATCTAAAAATCCTGACGCGATGAAATTTTTTAAATATTTTTCCCGTAATCAGCGCCCCAAAATCTATCTAAATCAATCATCAAAACTGAAAGGAGAAAACCATTGCACATTGCAGACCTGTGTTATTTGTTGATGATTGTTTTCAACAATTATTATACCTAATAGCAATTTTTATTAAAAAAGAATAGTCCTAAAGAATCTAGAAGTCCTTCTTTGGGCGTTCCTTTGACTGTATGAGTTCAAAACTTCCGATATAAAGCAGCTAGGAAAATAAATTGGGTTTCAAATAAAAGGTTACAAAAACATCTTTGAAATAAAGATTGTCTATTTATATAGTTTATCTACGTTAAAATAAAACTTAAAATGACAAGTCTATAGACTTGTTTGGGAACTGAATTTCTGGAACTGATTTTCGGAAGTCGATATCTCGAAAAAGTTACTGATGACATAATCTTTTTTTATATACTACTGCTAATTAATAATCTATGTATACGTTGATACGTAATAAGACAAAATTCATAACATAACTAACTACACTTTTATGTACAGCACATTCTTTATAAGCACTTTTTCACCTTAAAAATCTAATGACAATAATTAAGACTTTAATTGGTATTAAATGGGTAAAACGGCTTATTTGAGTTTGGTTATTAGAACGTCAATAGTAGCAAAGTTTAATTCTATTAATGCAGTAAAAGATATTGCGAATGAGTTCAATTTCTCGCGTCAAAACTGTGCACTATCAAATTAGAAGTTAAAAAAGCATAATTACATAAGAAACCTAACGAGATCAGGTACTAGGTGCAAAACAACGCCCACTGAAGACTGGTTCCTTCTATGGGAATTTAAAAAAAATATTTTTGTGAAGCCTCAATCTGCTGCAGATCAATGGAATTTGACGGCCAAGAATCTAATAAGAGAACCTGGTGCGTTCAAATAAACACTGCATCAATATTGAGCAAACGCAAGTTTGCTTTTTCTATTGGTTGACGGAATGGTGCCATGACATAACGCCATGTGACATATGGCCATATTTCTAAGTATGGCCTCATGACGCTTTTGTAAAGCGTCATTAGACCATACTCGTACATATTGCCTTATGACACATTGCTTAAGTGTCATAAGACCATATGTTTTTGTGACATAAGGCCATATTAAAAAAAGCAACTGACAACAAAACGTTGTAGGTAACTTTCGCCGCGAATTTTAACATATTTTTTTATCAAGTGTTTTTGCTGTTGTAATTGCAACTCCCTGAACCTTTTATTATCATAATCACATGAGCTTGATAGTTGTCAGTTGCTTTTTTTAATATGGCCTTATGTCACAAAAACATATGGCCTTATGACACTTAAGCAATGTGTCATAAGGCAATATGTACGAGTATGGTGTAATGACTTTTTACAAAAGCGTCATTAGGCCATACCTAGAAATGTGGCCTTATGTCACATGGCGTTATGTCATGGCACCATTCCATCAGCCAATAGAACAAGCAAACTTGCTTTTGCTCAATATTGGTGCAGTGTTTATTTGAACGCACCAGGTTCTCTTATTAGATTCTTGGCCGTCAGAATCCATTGATCTGCAGCAGATTGAGGCTTCACAAAAATATTTTTTTTAAATTCCCGTAGAAGGAACCAGTCTTCAGTGGGCGTTGTTTTGCACCTAGTACCTGGTCTCGTTAGGTTTATTATGTAATTATGCTTTTTTAACTTCTAATTTGATAGTGCACAATTTTGACGCGAGAAATTGAACTCATTTGCAATATCTGCATTAATAGCATTAAGCTTTGCTGCTATTGACGTTCTAATAACCAAACTCAAATCAGCCGTTTTACCCATTTAATACCAATTAAAGTCTTAATTATTGTCATTAGATTTTTAAGGTGAAAAAGTGCTTATAAAGAATGTGCTGTATATAAAAGTGTAGTTAGTTATGTTATGAATTTTGTCTTATTATGTATCAACGTATACATAGGTTATTAATTAGCAGTAGTATATAAAAAAGACTATGTAATCAGTAACTTTTTCGAGATATCGACTACCGAAAATCAGTTATGTCATGGCACCTCCGTCGGTGCCATGGCATAAGGCCATGTGACATAAGGCCATAATTCGAAATATGGCCATATGACGCTTTTATAAAGCGTCACAAGGCCATGTTCGAGCATATGGCGTTACGACGCTTTCGGAAGCGTCATAAGACCATTGTGGCTGTATATCACTTTCGTTTTCTCTTTGAAACTTTTTTTTGATCAAGCGGGTGGCAATGATACAGTGGATGTAGTGCTTGATTGCTTAACTTGAGAGCGGTGAGTTCAAACCAATTTTTATTTATTTCCCCACTTTCAACTGGACGCCACCCGTGGGATTTCCGTAAGATATTTATCACCTATAATCTCAATCCACTGTAGCAACTTTCTCTCCTTTCTTTCTATTCCTTCTCTCTCCTCGCTCGCACATGTTAATTCATTATATAGTTAATGCTTGATATAAGCTTCTTACCCTCGAGAACTGATAGTGCAATTTATAAAGGTATTATTAGGTGCCATGAACTAAGGCCATACGAATTAAGGCCATAATGGCGTTAATTCACATTTAAGTGTGTACTAGCACCATATCCAAGATATGGCTTTAATTCACTTTTAAATGAGAACTATAGCCATAAGTCCAATGTGAACTAATGCCATAAAATGTTTTGATCTCTGGGGTACAGTTAGTACAAGAAAACAACGGACGTTAGGTGGGTGAGGAGATAGACGAGGAGGCAGATGAGGAGGCAGGCGAGGAGACAGACGAGGAGGCAGACGAGGAGCCCGCGAGGGGGCAGACGAGGAGGCAGACATGGAGGCAGACGAGGAGGCAGATGAGGAGGCAGGCGAGGAGACAGACGAGGAGGCAGATGAGCAGGCGGCCTGCTCGTCTGCCTCCTCGTCTGTCTCCTTGCCTGCCTCCTCGTCTATCTCCTCACCCACCTAACGTCTGTCTCCTCGTCTGCCTCCTTGTCCATCTCCTCACCCACTTAACGTCCATTTTTCAAAATTAACTAACGCCATACGGCTTAAGTTTTCCTTTTAAGTTGAATTGAGGCCATATCCTGATTATGGCACTAATTCGTACTTAGATGTGAATTTACGCCATTATGGCCTTAATTCGTATGGTCTTCGTGCATGGCACCGTATTAATATCCCTTTGAGTGCGAGTGCATTATAAAAAAAAAGCTCACTTTTATTATCATAATGGCCCGATAAAAAAAAGTTACAAGAATTTGGAACGTGAACTCATGAACAAGCTCATGATCATGATCGCGGCGAATTTTAAGCTATTATTTTTTTATTAAGTGTTGTTGCTTTTGTAATTGCAAATTCTTGTAACTTTTATTATCATGATCATGAGCTTGTTCATGAGTTCACGTTCCAAATGCTTGTAACTTTTTTTTATCAGGCCATGCCATTATGATAATAAAAGTGAGCTTTTTTTTATAATGCACTCGCACTCAAAGGGAGATTAATACCTTTATAATTTGCACTATCAGTTCTCGAGAGTAAGAAGCTTATATCAAGCATTAACTATAGGTATAATGAATTAACATGTGCGAGCGAGGAGAGAGAAGGAATAGAAAGATAGGAGAGAAAGTTGCTACAGTGGATTGAGATTAAAGGTGATAAATATCTTACGGAAATTCCACGGGTGGCGTCCAATTGAAACTGGGGAAATAAATAAAAATTGTTGCCCAGGCTTGGTTTGAACTCACAGCATTCAGGTTAAGCAATCAAGCACTACATCCACTGTATCATTGCCACCCGCTTGATTAAAAAAAAAAGTTTCAAAGAGAAAACGAAAGTGACATACAGCCATAATGGTCTTATGACGCTTCCGAAAGCGTCGTAACGCCATATGCTGGAACATAGCCTTGTGACGCTTTATAAAAGCGTCATATGGCCATATTTCGAATTATGGCCTTATGTCACATGGCCTTATGTCATGGCACCGACGGAATGAAGTTTGCCGAATAAAAATAATGGAAGTGCTTTATAAGAGTACCTAAGTAAAATTTACAATAGCTTTTAAGATTTATTGAATTGCTGTTGCGTTGCAGACCTGAGTATGAGTAAGCAATTTTAAATTGTAATGTACCTAATTGTAATTGTAATTGTAATATTTATTTGGCTTCAAAGTGCCATTTCAATTTAAAAGAATTTGTTTTACAATAATTGCGATTTTTTTTAAATACATATAATAAATAAAATAATTGAAACAATGAAATAATTTAAAATAATAGTTTAAGCAATGGAATAATTTAATGGAGTGTTATAAGAAAACATTTTATGAAATATTTATTTACACTGATAATTTTAAAATGTTTTAGAATATTTCGCAATTATATAATTTATGTTCCACTGTATAAGTTGCTAAGTCTTTTGAACAAGCGTATGCTGCTTGCATTTTTAATATTTTGAGGCAGTTGGTTAAATGCTTGAAAACCGTTGAAAAAAATTGATTGTTGTCCTCTTGTCGTTCTCATTCTTGGTGATACAAGATCCTCTCTATTACGCAGAGGGTATGCTGCATTTACGTTCGTGGAGGCACGTTCATTTAAGTACTCTGGACACATGTTGTTTATTATTTTATAAACGAATGTTAATGTCAATATATATAGTCTACATATTATGCATTTCTCTTATACTGGTGTATAGGTCATGTTTAAGAATTATGCGCATTTCTTTGTATGCAGTATTTGCATTCTACTTTTTTGGGACATATTACAAAAATACAGTAAGGTAGGACAATACTCAAAATGGGGTTTGATTATCACATTATATACCTTTATTGCACTACTCATTGACAAGCTGTTTCTTATTTTACGTAAGACTCCCAGTTTTTTTTGACACTTTGTTACAAAGGTAGTCAATATGTTCGTTCCACAGTAGTTTATTGTCTATTATAACACCAAGATACTTTATGCACGGTACAAATTCAAGAGAACAGTTTTCAACGTGGGTGCTTAGGTCAGACGGTAACGACGAGACATTTAATAACATACACTTTGATTTTTCCATATTTAACAATAGACAATAGAATTATTTATTTCACAAAGATCTTTATTAAGATTATTCACACATTTTGTTATATCACGACCAGAAATACTCAAAAGACCATCATCAGTAAAGAGTTTAAGCTAAGACTGCTTCAAAACTTTTTCCATATCGTTAATATATATGAGAAACATCAATACACCAAGAAGGGTCCCTTGGGGGATTCCAATTTTTACTGGCAGCGCATCTGAAGTTGCTCCATTTACTACTGTACGTTGAGACCTTCCAGTAAGAAAACTGCGAAACCATTGAAGTTCAATTCCTCTGACACCAATTTTATATAATGTTTGCAGCAAAATGGAGACATTAACCGTTTCGAATGCGCGTTTGAGATCGATAAACACTGCCATTATTACATTTTTAATGTCAATTTCCGATTTCCACTTGTTTATTACATAGTTTAAGTCTCACAAGAATGTTTAGCTCGAAATCCGGACTGGTTTACACATTATATATTTTGACTAGTAAGGTGATCTTGAGCTGCGTCATAACAATTTTTTCTAAAACTTTTTCATTAATTGGCATCATATTTATTGGGCAGTAATCTTTACAAAACTTTACATCAGATGTTTTTTTGGCAGGGAAAATCAAAGACTCCTTCCACATGGCTGGGAAAACGCCAGATGCCAATGATGCATTGATGATCCGTAGCATTACTGCTCCCGCAATGTAGATTGCGTCCTTGAACATTTTAGCATTCATAAAGTTGAAGTCATTTTTCTGGCTAATATCTTTTATTGCACCTAATGTTTGTTCAATATTAACTTCATAAAACTTTAAGTCTATATAGCACTCATCAACCAAACATACATATATAAACAGGATACGATACGGAGGAAGTCAAAGTAACGATACTATTGACACAAAATTTGTTTAGCTCTACACTTATTATTGCACTGTCATTTACATTATTGGCATTTTCCAATTGCACTTCAATGACATCAGTTTTGTTCTTGTGTTCTTCTTATGAAAGCTGAATTTTTCTTATATGAATTTCGAAAACGCCTGTATTCACACCAGTCACTGTAATTATTTGTCATTGCTGCTCTTTGATACAGATACGTGTTTTGGGCTTTGTCTTGCTGGAGATCATATGTAAACCATTGAGCATTGACATAAGGGACACTTTTTACAACTACCATTAAATTTACAACACTTTTTAAATTTGATGCAAAACATTCACTTATTGCATAAATATTATGTGGTTGGTCTGCGTTAAAGTTAGCAAAGAAAGAGTTCATACTTAATTTTAATAGAAATTCATCAGTATCGTATTTACAGAATTTTATAATTTTTTTGCTAACAGTTTTCTCTAACCTGCTTTTAATTGAGATTTCTATGGTTTCATGATCACTTATTTTTAGTGAACTGATTACTTTTGAATTAACTAGGTATTCATCGTTTGTTATAACATAATCAATAAGGGTTCTCGAAGTCGGGGTTATTCTAGTAGTTTCATTTATGGTCATACTAAGGCAATTATCATTCAAATATTTGGCTATACGGCGTCGATATGTATCTTGGATTTCAAACCAGTTTATGTTTAAGTCACCACATAACACAAAGAAATTATTGCACTGTTGTAAGAAGTCAACCCAATATACTAAATTATCAAAGAATTCAACTTTCGAACGTAAATGGGATCTATATATTGCGCCAATCTATATCACATAATTGTTGGAGTATTGCACTTTTATTATTAAACACCAACATTTTTGTTCAACGACACATTTTTTGACAAGTGAACATTTAAAATTATTTTTAACGTAGAATGAAATTCCACCAATGTGGCTTGATTCACTTACGCAGTTTATAAAAAATAACCATCAAGTTTCAAAGAATTCAAATCATGTTTCAATGTTACATGAGTCTCTGTTAGTATAAGAACGTCAATTTCAACTTATCTACCATGCACTGTATTTCAGAAAAATTATTTGCATATCCTTGAACAAATAAGAAGACACAATTTCTGTTATTTAATTGCTAGCATTCTACACGGTCCTTTGCTACTTTTATTTTTCTGAGAAGCGATGGACAGTTTGGATCATTTGCGGCATGATCAGTACAAATTTCAATGTGTAGATTCTGCTTTGCTAAACAACAATTGACACATTTTTTAAAATCACTGTCACATTCCTTTATATCGTGGCTACCACCACACTTAACACAAACTTTTTCTTTTTCGCAAGTTTTAGCTAAATGATTGTATTCACAACATTTAAAACACTTTAAGACTCCATAATGCGGGTACACTTTAAAATAATTCCATCCAACACAAATTTTCTTCAATTCCAGAATTTTTGAATAGGCAACACTGTCAACTTCAATTATTGCAATATACCATTTGGGTTTTGGAGAGATATAGACCAAAGAGGATATATATAAAGAGTCCAATCTTTTCTTTTCCGAGTCGGATTTCTCCATCTACATCTTCTGAAAATGAAAGGGAAACAAAAAAAAAAATTCAGAAATCGTGTTCGAAGAGGCTTCTTAATGGAGAAGACACACTTAACATTTTTTAAGGGAGGGCTGCACTAGGGGGCGATAAATCTCAATGGAAAAGTGATCGATGTTTATTCCTAGACTGCTATTTCAAAGCTCATCTGTTTCAAAATTAATAATGAATTTTTAAAATTGGTTAGAATATAAACTCTTATTCTCGAAATTCAATTATGGCGGACTTTTACATTTATGAATAGACCGCACGCCAATATCTGTATAAGTTGAAATTTCGTGATTGTGAAGGTTTACACGAGGATCCCAATTCTCCATGCTCAATTCCCATACGCGAATGAAAAATATGAAAGTTTCTACCAATTTCCGTTACCGGTTCAAGAAAAGTTGCAAGCCGACCGCTATTTTTTTTTTATTTTCATTCAAATGCCCAACTGGTTTATGAAGAATAGTTTCCTAAACAGTTTGTTTTACTTACATGCATAACAGATTGTGCGTTTGAAAGCAATTCTGATTGACTTTTATTTGTTAATTTGAACAATTGACCCCTTATTTTTTAATGTGTGTGATTTGAAGGCTTTGATCAAAAGCACATAAATTTTTTTTTTTAAATAAAAAATGCTTTCAGATATAAATTACTGTACACCAACATCCAACCCGACTGCTTCATGACAGCTTCTGGCAAGCAAGGCGCTTAACCGCAAATACAAAAGAGAATTTGATGAATCAACATAATATACGAATTTACTTGCTAGTCAGTAACTTAAATATAATGACCATATGGCAGGTTTAAGTTTCTTTTGTTTTCCTTTCATGAAGTTATCTAAATAACTGCCTTAGCACAATGGTGTAGCTGCAGCAGTAGTACGTTGCACTTACAATTTGAAGTTGCAGCTGCAGCACAGAAAGTAGTTGAAGTACAAAACGACTCGACTCCAACTTCATGAATGTGCTGCGCTACAAAACAACAACAAACGAAATGGCATAAACAATTTTTGTTTGAATTCAGTGTTACATTCGATTTAGTTTGTAAGTAGTTAGGCAGTCATATTTTTTACTTGCGATTATAGGTACTTAAGGCAAGTTATGCATTCGTCGAAAAAAAAATTTTTGAGATAACAATCAAACATGACATTACGATGATAGCGAAGACGAAAAAAAATTCTGTCCGTCTGTCTGTCTGTATGTATAGACACCTACAGCGCAAATGGGTGGGCCGAATTGCTTCAAACTTGGTATAGTGTGTGAACAAAAATAAAATACCTCCGTAATTAAAAAAAAAAATTTATCTCGAAATATTGTAATGCAATACTTCGAAGTGTTATCTTAACTTAATAATTCCAGTGTGTACAATCTTGGTGGCGAAATTGGTGCGGTAGGAGGTGTGATTCGGATTTTTGTTTATGTATGCGTTTTTTACGCACACATGTTTAACAAAAAGAAACCGATGACAGCAAAATCAAAAGAAGGCAAAAGATGGGACTCTTTATATACATACATCCTCTTTGATATCGACACGCACATATTCATCTCGTTTTTGCTCAGTTTATTTTGACTTTTAATCGCTTGGATGAGATCAATGTCGTTGATTTGATCTTTCATTCCAACTACAAGAATTCTTGGTTTCTTTTGTACCGGAATATTAGTGTTGTATTTGTCTTGCATTTTTGTTTTCATTTCGGTTTAAATTTTTTCAATAGACTCCTTATTTGCCTGGATAAGCAAAGCTCCATTTTGTATATTTTTTATTCTATTAATTTTAAGAGCCATATTCGATGGATCAATTACGCTTCGCACGTCATCGCGAGTTTTAGTGTTGTTTTGATTTGTTTTTGGTTAAATGACAATACATTCACTTTTTTCTTTTACTGCTTGTGCATAAGAAGTTCGGGGCTCATTGAATTGAGATGGGTCAGGGGCAGGGACAGGGACAGTTTTAGGAATCAAATCGATTGCTTCCTTCAACTCTTTGCTCACTTTAGCAATGTACAAGAATGTACAATATAGGCAACAAATAAATATTTGTTGCTGACCAGCACACGAGCGGCATATCAGTCAGAGTCAACGACATCAGCTGCACTGCAGTGACATATGAGACGCTTGCTTACGCTGCCGCCCGTGTTTATTGCATTTATTTATATTTAGTTTTTTGTTAAGAACTCAAATACAACAAGCCTTTTATTTCTGTGCTGCCCCCCACCCGTGGTAAGGAGCACATAGTAAACAAAGCTTGATAAGTTCAATATCAAGAATTTTATTGTCCCCCCACCCGCGGTAAGGTGATTAAACTTGTGATTGAACATTTGGTCCTTCGAGAAAACGGCGGCGAGTGGAGATAGAAAAAAACGAGTGTAGAAAGAAATAAAGTAACGAAGTACGAAGATGACATCCTTAGACGAGTGCGTCGACAGACAGCGAGATAGAGGGGAACGAGTCAAAAAGGTGCTGGAAAAATTTACAAAGGAGGCCAAAATAAGAAGAACACAAGTGTTTGGGCAGCAGAGACTCATCGACCTGGAGTTCTATTGGCAAGTGTTCAAACAAGAAGATGATATAATCATTGCTCACGAAGACTTGGGAGAAGATCATCTATATAATGTGTCAAAATACTACGACCAGGTGAAGTCAACGGTGGCGAAAGCTCGAGAGAAGTTTCAAGCAAGGCTATTGGAGAAATCACAAAAAGAAGCTAAAGCTATGAATAAGACAGAAGAAGATAATGCGAAGACCAGTGCAGCGGAAGACGAAAATACGAAGACAAATTTAGCGGAAGACGAAAATACGAAGACGCATGATGCGGTAGTCGAAAACACGAAGATGATATCAGTGTTACATTCACTCATAGCTTGATGAATTGTCATGGTTGCGTTTTCCTATGGGAATAATTTTATTTGCTTGATAAATTGTCATGGTTGCTTTTTCCTGGGAATAAAATCGACAAATAAGGTATTTCCCATGGAAAAGTGAGGCCACGTAGATTAATTGCACAGTTGCAGTTTATGCTGTCTGGGTTCGGCGTCGCCTTGAACCTGTGCATGGGAATACAAAATATGTATCTCATATATCGGCGTTCAAGGTGAAGTAAAAAGACTCGCTTTGAGTTCAACGATTTGCGATTGCGATACGTCACCTTGAACCTGTTAATAGGAATACAAAATATGTATCTCATATGGCGGTATTCAAGGTGAAGTATGGATTTGGGTTTGAAAGGTGTTTCCGCGGCGTGGAACTCGGAGTCGAAAGTCAGAAGCAAACAACCACGGTCGTTTTTATTTGTTTGGAACTTAACAATTGGCGCAGCCGGTATTCGATAGCATGGATGATTTGACATCCATGCAAAATTGTGTTCAAGAATAAAATAAAATTTAAGTTTAAAGAAAAAGAGAACAAAAAAAAAACACAGCGTAAAATTGAGTTGAAAATAAATAAAAAATAAGTTTCAAAAAATAACGACAACTGCAAAATTGTGTTCGAGAATAAAATAAAATTTAAATTTAAAGAAAAAGAGAACAAAAAACACAGCGTAAAATTGAGTTGAAAATAAATAAAAAATAAGTTTAAAAAAAAACCGCAAAATCGTTTTTGAGAAACAAATAAAAAAAAAAAAATTTAAAACAACCAAACAGAAACTCCTCTATCATATGAAAGTTATGTAAATAAAGAAATTAACTATTTATGTCTGAAAAAACAACAACAACACCAACAACAACAACAGAAGCACCAACGTCATCAACCTGGGCAGGACTAAATATTTTGCGAAGCGGCAAGTTAAGATTTAATCAACAAGTAAGTTTAGAAAAATATTTAAGTTTTTTTAAAGGAGAAAGCGCAAGAGACAAATAATTTGACACTTCCCCAACTGGATGCTCTTGATAGGGCACTAAAAAATAAAAGGGAAGAGCGCCTTAAAAAAGTAAAAGCGTTCGAACAAGGTACAGAAGAATTTAAAAAAGAATTAGCCGAATTCAATTGTCACTCGCGCTCGCTCGAAACTATAAGCAATACAATTACCAACGAAACAAATTGTGAAATTGATTCGATTTTGAAAGAAACAGGGGGTGGATATTTTTAAATTCTGAAACTGATTCAATTTCAAAAGAATCTGAGGCGGAAATATTGTTAAATTGGTTGAATATTTCACTTACGGAATCCGAAAAAAGTCTGATAAACGAAGACAAAATGTCGGTTGATGGCGCAAAGCTGGCAAAATTAGTATCCCAAATGGTGCCAATCTTTATTGGGGAAATAAACTCTTGCACAACAAGAGACTTACAGACATTCCTGGGCTGTTGCAAAAGGGTCATAAGTTGTTTGTCAGAGGCAGAAAAGGCAACTTTCCCCGAAGTTTTCCCAACAAGACTAAGGGGTGAGGCATACCAACTGATTGCCTCAAACATGTTAACATCTTTTGAAGAAGCC
This sequence comes from Platycheirus albimanus, assembly GCA_916050605.2. NCBI lineage: Eukaryota > Metazoa > Arthropoda > Insecta > Diptera > Syrphidae > Platycheirus > Platycheirus albimanus. Next base: position 251,239,135 of record OU696696.1, read on the forward strand.
GAAAGGCTTCTTAACCAAGCATACCTTTCCAGGGAAAAATATGAGGGCCTAGTTAACCAATTAATAACTATGCGACAATCTCCATTAGAAACTCTCTCGTCATTTATCCATAGGATAAAACACAGGAGAGCACTCTGCAAGGAGGCCGCAGGCCATAAATATGAAGAAAAGGAAGTTCCAGCTGTGGTAGCACAGCTCTATGCTCAATGCAACATTACCAACCATCCCTAATAATCTGACACAATTCAATGCGTATACAAACGCAATCCCTAACAATCTGACCCAAGGTTTTAATCTTTTAAATAACAATCAAAACTTTCCGAATCCCACATATAATTTTCTTGTCACAAAAAACACCCAGACCCAAGTTCCTGCTCAACGCAGCCAAAACCTCAACAGAAGTTTAGTTGAGGACGTGATATGTAATTACTGCAAAGTAAAGTGTCATACCTATACGGACTGTGTGACGAGGAAAAATACACCTTTCTGTACCTTATGCAAATTACGTAATCACGATGCGAAGGATTGCAGGAGAGCGCTCACTAACAACGTTGAGTCACAAAGAAATCCTTTTAGAGATCGGGGCCCTGAAAGAACTCTTAATAACCAAAGAAGTCCAAACCCCCTAAGGGTTTACAATATAAATAAAATGTGTGACTTCTGCGGGCGTTGGAATCACGAGGTTTCGCAGTGCCGTCAAAAAATTAGATGGGAATCTCTTGAATCGGATTCGGGAAACTCCCAACGGTCGGGCCAAAAATCCCCAACCCAACAACATTAAAAACAAAAACCAGTAAAGGGTGTTCTTAGCCATCCACATCATGTATCAATTCGGTTGATTTACCTTTAGATATAAGCCTTAACGGTAACGTAAAATTATTAGTGGATACGGGTGCTGAGGTAAGTTTATTAAAAGAAAACCAAATCAAAAGAAAAATTAACATAAATAAAAATAAAGCGTGTACTTTACAAACGCCATATGGCACAGGAAAAACAATAGCAAGTTGCCAGGGAAACATTGACCTTAAAACAAAAATTCCTTGTAACTTCCAAGTTGTTCAAGGTACATTTGCTCTAGATGAGGACGGAATTCTAGGAAATGATTTTCTATCAAAAAATTGCAATATTGAAGGCCCAAACAAGCAATTAAAATTTCCATGTACAGAAACCAACCAACAAGATTTTAGTATCCCACTTGACTCAATAAATACAAATAAAGTGACAACTGAACAACGTCCAACACAAAACTACTGTACACGGGCAATCGAAGTGGGATCCCATCCACAGAAATCTAAAAAAATCTTTGGTGGTATCCTCAAAGCTCCTTCTAAGGAAGCTGGTTGCAAAACCTCACCTACAGTAGTGGACGAGTCAAAATATATTGTGTTCCCAAAACCTGTCTGTATCCCTGCAAGGTCGCAGAAACTAATAACAATCCCGGTCACTATAAGAGAGGAAATGATCTGTCTAAGCCAAGATATAAGTGAAGGGGTATTCCTCGCTAACGGTTTAATGTCCCCCGGCCCAACTGGGTTAATAAGTGTGCTTAACGCAAAAACTGAACCTGTTAGCATTGCCGCAATAAATCTTCAATTAGTTCCTTTAAATCAATATGCGATAGTACCTCTTGAATATAACAAAAAAAAATTCAGAGTACTCAGAAGCTAAAAAAATCCAACATTTAATATCGCGGGCGATGACATAAACTTTCGTACCAAGCAGTTGGAGGAGGAACTTAAGATTGCACGAAAAATTAGTTTCCAAGAAAAGCAATCAATAACAGAAATCTGCAGAGTTCTCAGATATTTTCCACTTAAGAGGGGATAAACTTTCATACACAGAAGCTATTACACATGAAATTCCCTGGACGCAAGGTCAGGGCTCTATAAACCAAAAAATGTATAGGTTACCTGAAGCCCAAAGACAAATTATTAATGACCAGCTTAAAGAAATGTTCGAAAATGACGTAGTCCAGCCAAGTAAAAGGCCATGGAACTCGCCTCTATTAGTAGTTCCCAAAAAGACGGGACCAAATATTGAAAGAAGGTGGCGAGTAGTGGTTGATTTCCGGAAATTAAACGAAAAAACCATAGGCGACGCTTACCCACTTCCTCGATTAGAGGACATATTTGATCAACTCGGCCATTCACGTTATTTTTCAACACTAAACCTTGACAATGGTTATCACTAAGTTTTGGTTGAGTCTAAAGATCGAGTTAAAACGGCTTTTAGTACCAATTACGGACACTATGAGTTCGTACGCATGCCTTTCGGGCTAAAGGGAGCCCCTGCTACATTTCAACGTCTGATGAACTATGGCCTCACTGGTTTACAGGGTTTTTAATGTTTCGTTTATCTGGACGACATAGTCATCTATGAAAAGAACCTGGAAGACCATAATAGTAAGCTCAGGAAGGTGTTTCATAGGTTAAGAATGCACAACCTCAAACTGCTACCAGAAAAGTGTAGATTCTTACAAAAAGAAGTTGTGTACTTAGGACATATATGTTCTGAACAGGTAGCAAATCCAGACCCTGGCAAAATAGCTTGTGTACAGGAGTTTCCAGTTCCGCATTCGACCAAACAGGTGCAGTCTTCCTTAGGGTTAGCTAATTACTACCGGAAATTTATTCCCCGATTTTAGCAAGGATTTTAACCTAACAACTGATGCAAGTGGTGAAGCACTTGGTGCGGTTTTGTCCCAAGGAGACGTGGGTAAAGATCGGCCCATTGCTTATGCTAGCCGGACGCTGAATAAGTCGGAACGTAATTACTCTACCATAGAGAAAGAGTTGCTTGCAATAGTATGGGCTGTGAAAATTTTTAGGTGTTACCTACAAGGGCGGAAATTTAAGGTCTACACCGACCATAAGCCCCTTAAGGGCGTTTTTAATGTGAAAGACCCTACAACTCGATTGGTCCGATTTCACCACAAATTGTCGGAATATGACTACATAATTGAATACAAACCAGGTAAATATAACACCAATGCAGATGCACTAAGTCGTATTCCGCAACAACAAAACCCTTCGCAAAACGAGTCGTCACAATCAGTTGAAAATAAACACAGGTGTAATCCGGAGCTAGACAAAATTACGAACTTTAAAGAAGAATCAAATAATACAAACTCCAAATTCAAAGATCCCATGGAAACTGAAGACAAAATTTATTTAGAAAATGTTAATTCAAATCCAACTATACAAGAGACACCAGAGTTTAGAATTATTTAAACGAAAGCTGAAATCCATGCGCCCCCCAAGGGCGAAGAGAACAACAAGTGTACACAACCAATGCATTGCAACGCAGTAACGCGCTCAAAAACTAAAAGGTCTAAGTCGGATGTACTAAATGACAACTCAGAAGTAGTAGACACACCTAAAAACCAAGAAAAAGCTTCAGATGACTGTATTACGGAACCACAGTTAGAGATGGATACACCAACCCTGCTACCAAACGATTCATCACCACATACTAATGCTAAATCGAAAATAGAAGTAATCACTTGCCCTAATGAAATTGAAACTAAAGGACTATCACGATTCGATTTTTGGTGGACACCAGGGTATAATAAGAACTTATAAACGAATTCGAAAGAAATACTGGTGGAAAAACATGTTAGGAGACATTAAACGCCATATAAGAGCGTGTAAAAAATGCCAGATTATGAAAGCTTCACCGATGCTACGAATGCCAATGGTAATAACAGACATTGCCGAAAAAACCTTCGAAAAAGTTTAGGTACTTAGATATTGTAGGTCCACTCGAAAAAACACATTCCAATAACCTATATATTTTAACATTTCAAGATAATCTAACAAAAATATTCGATTGGCATGCGTTACAAAACGCAGAATCAATAACGGTTGCACAGGTTTTTTTTACCAAATTATAGCTCGCTACGGTATTCCCAAACAACTGGTCACCGACCAGGGTACTAATTTTCTAAGCGATTATGCAAACTACTACGCATTAAAAAAATGCAAACCACTGCGTACCATCCTCAGTCAAATGGGGCTCTGGAACGTACACATAGACCCTTTGTTGAGTACAGTGGATGAAAACCCACAATCATGGGACCAACATTTGCGGACAGCCACGTTTGTATACAATAATAGTGTACATGACAGTACCAAATTAACCCCGATGGATTGTCTATATGGTTTTTCTGCAGAGGTCCCATCAAACTTAAAAAGAGAGCCTGATCCACTTTACAACCATGAAAGCTACTATCATTTACTTAAATACAAGCTCCAATAAACATACGAGATAGCCAGACGCAATATTCTCTTAAGTAAACAACGATCTAAAGAATATCACGATCGTTCTTTGAGAACCCATACGTTTCACATTGGTGACAAGGTGTTACTCAGAAACGAAACCCGCAAAGGAAAATTATCCCCTTTGTGGAGAGGTCCTTATACGATTACACAAATAATAATTATTTTTTATTAAGTAACACAACATGCTTAAAATATTATTCCAACAGATCGTAATGGAACTGGTTTTGATGTATGTGGTAAATCTTATTCTCTTTGGAAAATCCATCGGGCAGCCCTATGATATCTTACTTACTTACTTAAGGTGGCGCAGACAGTCCATTGTGGACCACGGCCTTAACCAACAATCCTCGCCAGCTAGGCCGGTCCCTAGCCAGTGGCCTCCAGTTGCGCACACCAAGTTGGTTGAGGTATGATATCAGGGTATGCTGAACATCTGACGAACGAACTCTGCAGTACGAACAATAGTACCACAAAGGACTATTGTCTCGTTCAGTTACAGTATATCCACACTGCAATAGAAAAAATCAAAAGCCGGACCAGGACAATCTACGAATTACTGCCAACACGAAGGCACCGCAGGTCACTATTTGATGGTATTGGGAACATGTTCCACTATTTGTTTGGGACAATGGATCAAGAAAATGAGAGGGATATTTATAGCAAAATAACCCAATTGCATGAAAATGAAAAAAAGCTTGCTGAATTAAATCAAAAACAAATAAGCGTAGTAAGGTCTAATTTTCAAGCAATTGAAAAACCCTTAAAATCTCTTATGGAAAGACAACAGCAAATAGGGTATGATATTAATAGAATCGATGAGCTTACCAATAATTCCACCAAGTCAAAAATGAGACAAGAGATTTTTAGTAATATACTCTTACAGGTGTCAGAATTAGAGTCACGCCAAAAAACCATTATTGACATCATAGTAAGCTCCAGAAATAATCGAATACATCCTCTGTTAATCTCTCCAAACACACTTTCAACAATATATTTACGGTCAAACCCAATGTGCGACAACTGTCTTCCACTGATATACCAAACAGCTGAAATAAAATCACATATATTAGTAGATAAGCTAGTGGTAAAGATCAGTTTACCGATTTTCACAATTCCTAAAATGAAATTTTTCAAAATTGTTTGTTTCCCTATTCACCTTTCCGTGGGACATTCATTAGTTCCCGATATTATTTATTCTCATCTAGCCACTCACATTGAAACCCAGGATTTCATTTTATTTCAAGCTGAGAGTGTTAAAAATTTGATCAAAATCAAGCATGACTTAAACACTACAACACATGTAGGGAAACTCAATAGCCCCATAACGCGAGCTGCAGCAACAACCGAATGCTCTGTTAAAATATTTTTTAACCCTTTCAATGAAAATACGTCTTGTAAATTTCGAATTCAAAGGCCTTCACGGGATGTTTTCATTAAAATGGATAGGCCTAACACTTGGTTATACTCAGTAATTAAGCCTACTATTATTCGAATTCTTTGTCGGAGAAGTTTTGTAACACCCAAAATTAAGGAAACAGGCATTCTAACAATAAACCAACCTTGCCAAGTGGAAATAAACGACCAGACGATACATTTTGAAGGCGAATCAAAGCTTGCACTGAAAATAATACAGCCTCCCTATTTCCAATCTTCCCTGACAGAATTCTCCAAGCTTAACTTAAGCAGTTTAACAAACACTATTTCAAAAATAGAAAAAGTCCAAATAATATCGGGTAATAACCCAAGTGAAGTCATTCATAAAAATACCGAAACACTAGAGGAAATAGAGATAAAATTTGAACAACTTGCCAAGGATAAAACATCCGATATTCAGCATAAAATCTCTATAACTTCCCTTTCGTTTTCGAGTGTACTAATCATGGGATTTATTACATACTTACTATTGAAATCATTTAAAGTTATAAAAAATTTGTTTCCTAAAACCCGAACGGTTGAAGCTCAAGACGTAGAATTGGAGGAAACGACTAGGGTAAACAAGAAAAGCGATAGTGAAAACCCCGAAAAACCATTTGTCCATTCGCAAACCTTACCGCGGTCAATTCAGCTAGTAAAAAATCAGAACTTCATCGTCCCAAAGTGAACATCCCAACCATTGAAAATTAAATACCTTGTTACAGTAAATTTTACCGCAACAAAAACTTCCCTTCGGTCGTTTTTCCCTTTTCTTTTTCTCGTTGTGGCTGCAAAATTTTGGCGAAGTTGAGGGCAACCATGGTCTCATCAACCAGTGGTGTACCTAGCCTTATTTTGCAAAAGCAACCCAAGCAGGTGTTCGAGTACGACGTAATAAAACGAGAGGAGAGCCGGCGGATGAGCCGAAGAAGTAACGAGTCAGGCGGACTCTTACTTACTTAAAACGACCAACAACAACTTAACATCTTTTTATTAAAATCTTTTCATTTTAACGTAACGTAATTTTAACTTTTCTCTTAAAATAACGTAAATTTGTTTAATGTACAAAATGGGTTTTTAACGCGTGTTAAATTATAGTTTTGTAGAATGTTCAAAATGAATTTAAAGTAACGCTCCTTTCTGTATCTTCAAAAATAGTTCATTAACTAATTCACGCTTCGAATCCCGCGCGATAGTTGTAGAGTAGTAGGAAAAAGCCTAGTTCAGACAAAATTTGAAAAGAAAGAAATATCGAGAAATTTGGAGGAGAAAAAAAATCGAGGAGGAGACATTTTTGTTTTGGTTGGATAGAAACTTTAGATCGAGCATTTTTGGAAATCGGGATTCGAGACGTGAGGATTTTAACAGGAGATAGGAGAAAGGAGATATTCAACCAAGATAAGTAGTTTGTGATAGATTTTGAACATAAATATGTATTTGCAATTTCAAATTATATATTTATATTCAATCAGTTCGTGTTCGAGTTTGTCACCTAGCTTTCGGGACGCGCCTTCTTTTTTTAAATTAAAAACCTATTTTATTTTTTTCCGTTTGTTTTTTTATTTGCCTCTCTTTATTTAATTGCAACTGTTTGCCTTTGAGCCAAACGGCCATATTAAAATATTGTATAACCTACCTTTTATTTGAAAAGACTTTTGGGTTTTAGTCCAGGGATCTTCTGTCCCATGGTTTCCCAAAACAATAAAATATTTACATTTTTAAACATAACTCTTTCTTTTTATTCCATTTATTCGGTTCTTTACTTTCTATATTTAGTTTTGGAATTTTCTAGTTCGGTTTCAAAAAAAAATTCCTGGCGCCTAACTTTTTTTTGCACCCTACTGTGCATACCTATATGTTCTTTTGATAAACTATTTTGATTCGTATGTATGCATGTATTTTATTGAGACTTTATAAATATTGTTACAATACATAGGAAAATAACTATCTCTTTCTATTTAATAAAAAATAAGTATACATTGGAGGCTGTAATGTATGGCCTTCCTGTTCGTTTACTTGTTATACAAATGCCAACATGGCTTCTCTTTTTAGTAAAATTTTGGTTGGTTCTTGCTCACTTAACCATATAAAATATTTCTTGAGACGAAAATGTCTTTACACTTCTCTGTTGCGCGTGACGTGTTGTCACTTATGAATATTTACATATATACAAACAAAAACTTAAACTAGCTTACGATAAATCTACAATAAAGAACCAGAAAATATAAACTATATAAAATATATTGATTTGTTTCGTTTAAATGGAAATTTTAAGAGCGAGTACGCTTTATATCTTATTGTATGTAAAAAGAAATCACATTGTAAATACAGGAACACTCTATTGAGTTACGGAAATTGATAAATCACATTTGTTACATGAAATCACGAATTACGTTCACATAGAATCTTTCTTTTTAGACGATTACTTTATAAATTAACAATTACTGGTTATAGTAAAAAGAAAATTTGAAAACGTTTTCTATGTGAATAGAATATTTTATGAACCGAATTGCTGCATAATGCCGTTGCTGCTGTTTGCGGTTGTGGTCCTCCAGACAACATGTTCCTTGTAGATTCCGAAAGTTACCGCTCAGCCTGTTGCTTTAACTGTACACTCTCCCCAGAGTTACAGTTAATAACCGTGAAGTGACTTCTAGCGGTGCTGAAAGTTGCGGGACTTTCGGATGACAAGTTGGTGGGCACTGTTTGTGTCCTAGTTGTTTTTCGGTAGACCGGAGAATTTTGTAAATTAAATTTACACAGTTTACGGCGGGTGCCAATTCCAAAAGTTTACCGCTCAGCCTGTTACCTTAACTGTAAACTCTCCCCTGAGTTACAGCTAAATTCCGTGAAGTGTCTTCTAGCGGTGCTGAATGTTGCGGGACTTTTGGATGACTAGTTGCTGGGCACTATTTGTGCCCTGGTTGTTTTCGGTAGACCGATGAATATTTTAAATTAAATTTACACTCTTACTTTTTTATTCAAGAAATAAAAATTGAAAATTTTGCCAAAAAAAACTTTTGCTTTACTTTTAAATAGATTAATGGGCGGCAGTGCTTGGCACAGCACAACCGCCCTCTTTCACGATCCCCAAGGGAATCCTATTTTGATTCGATAAATCAATAAAGTTTATCAGAAGAAGCCCAAAAACTCTTCCACCGAACCCACCCCAGGTGAGCAGTCGTGGTGACAGCTATTTTATCAAGCTGTAAATGCACTTTTTTCGTATTCTCTTTCCGTGTCATTCGTTCGTGTTCGATCGGTATTATCTATAGTTATCATTAGTAAATTCGTGTCGTGCGTCGCCGTCGGCTCGCGTTAAATTTTTCTTATTGTTTCCTTTTTTTTAAATTTAATTGATCGCGGTGGAAAAATAAAACGTTTAATTTTAATTAAATAAATCTCCCTACCCCTATCGTGCCGCGAAAAAAAAGTGCAATAAAGTGGTGCCCAACGTTTAGGGCCCAAGCAAAGTGGAAGAGTTTTTTTTTTTTAATTGTATTGTGTGGTGTTTTTTTTTTTCTCATCAATCTTTTGATTGAAAAAAAAAAGTTCTAATTTATTTTTTTTTCTATTGGTGTAGTTTTTCCTCTTGAAAGAAAAAGTGTTGTGGACAAATAGGAGGAGCAGCAAAAGGGAATCCAGCAAGCAGCAAGAGTGCAGCAATAGCAAGGAGTTTTGGTGATATTGTTTTTTTATTTTGTAAACTCGTTTTTAATTCTGTGCTCTGTGGTGTCTTTTGTTTTATATACATATTTTGTTGTTGTTCTCAATTTCATTTTTTTTTATTCATCTTTTTTTGTTGGTTCATAATACCTTGGTTAGAGTTTTTTTTGTTTTATTAGATATTGTTTTTTTTTACTCGTGTGGGGTACGTGTGTCGTGACATTTGTTTTGCAAATCGAGTGCAAATTAAATTGAGTGTATTTCAGTGATAGCTGATAGTTTTTTTTTGTATTTCTTTTCTCTCGCGTGAGATTTTTCTTTAGTGTTATACATTTTGACAATTGAGTACAGATTGAATTGAGTTTTTTTTAGTGATAGGAGTATTTTTGTTACTGAATTTAGAAGAAGTGATTGGTGTTTACGGTTGCCACCAACGTGAGAATTTTCTCGTGAAAATTTTAATAGAGTTTTTTTTATTTAATATCGGGCGAATACAAAAAATAGAGTTTCTTGTTTTTTGAATATTTATAAAAGTGTAGGTACCTATTTTTTTTATATATATAAAAATAAAAAAAAAATTTTAAAGATTGCCAAGTTTTTTATTTTTGTTTTAGTAATTTTTTTTATGAGTTTCTCGTGTGTTATTAATTAGTTTTTTTTTTGAATAAAAATGAATATAGGAAGACTAGCTTAGGACGAACTGGCCTATGAGATGAAGGTCAGGGGTTTGAAAGTAGGTTCGGTAGATGAGATGCGAAAAGCATTGAGGTCATCGAGGTTGCTCGTTAAGAGGAACTCGATGGAAGTTAGTATGGTGTACCCGTTCACCTATGATGAGGACCAGGATGCTATAGAAGCAAAAATTGAGGAGATTAGGGGCCTTCTTAAAGTACCTCCGAAGAATCCAAAGTCTTCGGAGTACATTAAGAAAGATTGTAACAAAGATTGAATGGTGTATAGGTAGGTTAGCTAGGACCCCTTGTGAAGCAGAAGACGAAGAAGATGCTATCAGCTCACTTCGTAATAAAGTTTTATGTTTATTAGGAGATCTCACTGGCGATAGTGAGAATAGTGATAGGGAAGAGGAAGTTGAGAAAGAAAAGACTCCGGTTAAAAGGCAAACCCAACTTCAGGTACAAGTTGGTCAGACCCCAAGTGATGTGCGGTCTGCGTTAGGACTGGCTGGAGGGTCATTGCCTGAACCAAGTCGTTTTGGCAGTAGTCCTTCAGTCAGTGGTATTAGTGTTAGGGTCCCATTAGGACATAGGGTTGATAGGGGTGACACTTTTGCTGAACAGGTGGTCGTTCAACAGAAGTGCACTGAACGTGTAGGGAAGTGGGGGGTGAAATTTACTGGTGACTCTAATGGAGCATCAGTGAATTCATTCCTGGAAAGAGTGGAGGAACTTCGTCTGGCTAACGATGTTCCGGACTCCCACCTTTTCAAATCCGCTTCGGAGCTTTTGTCGGGTAGGGCCCTTATGTGGTATAGGACGGTTAGGGAAGATTTGGGGGATTGGCAGGAACTCGTCAAGGAACTCAAAGCGGAGTTCCTTCCTGCGAATTACGATGATCTTCTATTGGAAGAAATAAATCGGCGTTCGCAGGGAAAGGAAGAAACTTTCGGCACGTATCTTGCCACCATGAGGACATTGTTCCGAAGATTGTCGGAACCTTTGTCAGAGGGAAGAATCATTTCGATATTGAGGAAAAACGTAGACCCCTTTTATCAGGTTCAGATAGCGAGTGCCAAACCAAAGACGGTTAAGGAACTTGCTATTTTAGGTAGGGAGCTAGATACCCTTAAGGTAAATGTGGATAGTTTTACTCCACCAAGTAGAGGTAGGCATTTGTTGGAACCTGAATGTGGTTACCAACCGAGTTCGTCCGGACAACACCGAGTTGCGGCTGTTGCTCCAGTCCCAGAGAACCCTTTTAGACAGGTAGTTAGGTGTTACAATTGTAACAGGGATGGGCATTTGGCGCAAAATTGTTCTGTGCAAAGGGAGTGTTTTGGTTGTGGGGCTGAAGGTGTTTATCGTAGGGATTGTAGGCAGTGTTTGGGAAATGGGGAACGGGCTCTTGTGACAGCAGGACAGGAGACCCGTCGGCGTTAGTTAGGTCGTCTGCTGACGATCAACTGGAACGTCAAGTTCATTTAAGTTTCACGTTAGCGGCAAGCGGTAGGGACACTAGACCATATTTAGGAGTTAGGGTTTATGGAGTCAAATTTTTGGGACTTCTTGATTCAGGAGCCTCTCGTACCATTGTGGGTGGTGACGGGTGGAAAATTTTTAAAGACTTAGGGCTTAGATTAGAAAAGAGTAGTTTTGGGTCAGTAGCGTTAGCAGATGGGGCAGGTGTAGGAGTAGCTGGGTCTATTTCTCTACCAGTGGAGGTTGAGAATAGATCCATTTTAATAGAATGTCTGGTTATACCTAGGGTTACCAGATATGTTTTGAGGAAACTAGTAATCGAGACTCAAAATCCCGGACTTTCCCGGACAAATAAAAATTAAAAAAAGAGTACAAAACTAGGACAAAACAAACACATTGTTTTTTTTTAACAAAACAATTTTATTAAGATAGTAGGTATAAATAAAATAAATATGTATAGTTCAAGAAAATGTACTAAGATACATTACTAAATCACATTTTTAATGCACAAAAGAAAAGAAAATAAAGAACTCCATATGTTACATATTATATATTGTTTATATAGATATACAGATACACAGGTATTTGTCAATAAACTAAAATAGTTTTTTATCACGCAATATTTTTCAGCTAGTTGTATTTTTCACTAGTTCTAATGTTGTTAAGTACGTCCGTGTTAGTTGAAATTAATAAATCGTGAAAAGAATCGCAGCTTAGTTCTTGAAAATTAAATTTGGTTAAAATTATTCCTTTAACGGTCTCAGGTGCCAGTTTATTTCTTTCTTTTGTCCACTGGGAATTAATTAAGGAGAAAACTCTTTCCACATCTGCGTTGTGACTTGGTATTGCAAAATAAAACTCTGCTATCTTAATCAATTCACTGAATAATTCTGTGGAAGAACAGCTTTTGAAATATGCTGTCCATTTTTCATTTAAATTGTGTACGTTAGATTGAGATAGACTAGCCATAAAGCTCTTTAGATTCAAAAACTGATCAAATAGTTTACTCTCGTGAATAATGACACCCTTTTCTTGAATATAAAGTAAACACGGTTCAATTGATTCCCACGTAACACTCTTCTCGTTGAACTGCATCCATGAGAAAACTTTAAATTCTTCAAAAGGTGCTAACCAGGATTCAATATATTTGACAGTGACATTAAACAGTTTATTGATGTCATTTTTAAATTTAATGACGTTTTCTTTAGAACCAGATTCATGAAGCTTCTTCAAAATAGATTTAATTTTGAGTGGAACAAAGTTACTACTAATCCGCTCTTGTATATTGTTAACAATATTTTGTAAAACTTCCACGGTTTCAATAATAGAAATATCTTGTTTTTCAAGCTTTTGAATATTATCATTGAATGTTGACATAAGAGAATGAACAAGAAATAAATATGCCTCGCTTAAGTCGTTTTGAAAAAAATGTTCCAATATTTTTGGTGGATTCACGACGCCTTCGAAATAGGTCTTCAGGACTTCGTACATAAGCAAAAGACGTTCAACAGCAGGATAGAGGGAAAGCCATCTGGTTTTTGAATGATATAAGAGAGGTTTATATTCATTGTCCAGAAATGCAGCAAAATCTCGAAGTCTTTCCGTTCTGACCGTGTAGATAGAGAAGTAGTTATATATTTTTACAATTATTATATCGACGTCAACTGGCAAAGTGTCACATCCATGGTAGATCGCATTATTCAGTACATGTGGTGGACATCCTACACCTATCATGTTTTGGTTGACTAAAGATTTTAACTTCGAATAGACATTGTTAGAACCATTTCTTTGTCGACCGCCAAAATTGGTATTGCAGTTGTCGGCGCAAAACCCAGTTAATTTTGATAATAAATTATAGTGTGTAAGGGTTTTAACAATAAGCTGAGTAATAGTTTCAGATTGCTCATTTTTTTCGAAGACAAGATCTAAAAGCTTGCATTTTGTCCCACCATCTTTAAAGTCATAATATCTTATTAAAACAGGGAACATTTTCAAAGCTAAATGGTTGCTCGCATCTGTTTGAACACTTATGTAAGAAATTGTTTCTAAATTACACAATACCTGTGATACAGAAAACGGAGCAATAACATTTGTAATGATCGCTGTGGCTTTGGTCCGTGCACAAGAGAGTTGCTTGCAGATATTGGAGTCAAAGTATAATTTTTGATTTAATTTCATTGTACAGTCAAGTGAATTAAAAGATTGATGATGGAAAACTGTGTGGTAGGCTATTGTTGCTTCTGCTGCTTTTAATTGTTTTTGATTCGCGGCTGAAGGTCTCTTTTCAACAAACGAATTCAAAGTTGCCGACGATGTTGACGCTCGCATATTTGTGGAATGTTTTGAAGATTTTATGTGTTCTTCGATATCACTTCTGCCTTTATTTGCAATTGATATCGTACAGTTGCAAATGCAGCAGCTCACCTCCCAGTCGTATTTTCCTTTTTTGAAGGAAGGAAACTTTTGCTTCAATTCCTCGTTAAAAGTGCATTTTCTTCTCGGCATTGTGCATATTATTGAAAATCAATGAATGAAACACTACACCGATATGCAATATATGTACGTACCTTTGCTTATGAATTTCCTGAAAAACTTTAACAAGTTTTAAAGTGGTTTGTGTCCACAATTTTTCTGGAAATAAACAAATTAAATTCACCAAAACAAACATTCACTTCGTATTCTTAAGTGCGCAAATCTAACTGACAGAAGATAATTTCGTTTTGACATATATGGCATCATGATACAACTAACCAAGACAGCGCCTTACCATTTGACATGTATGTGTGTCCGTGACGTTGAGCGACGTAGAGCGCAGAACAAAACAAAAACAAGAATGCGATGTGTGACGTAGACGAAATATAAATACAAACGGGAAGGCGCTATCTGGTTTAGTTGTCTCATGATATCGATATGACAGCTTAAAAGTTCTGTTCGTTCTATTCTTTCTTTTTTAAATTGTTGGATCTGTTCGTTCACTTAATATAAATGAACCTCGATGCTTTTTTTTTGAATAAGCAATAAATTAATAGAGTTTCAATCTTTTCTTGAATTTGTTTTGCTCTTTCTGTCAAAAGATTTAATCTTTTTTAGTATTGCAATTTTTATTGCAAATTTGAATGAAACTCGCTATAAATGTAGCATACAAGTAGGTATATATTAAAATGGTTTAAAAGAGTACAATCCCGGACAATTAATAAAAACTATCCCGGACGCCCCCCACACAGTCAAAAAAGAGTACATGTCCGGGAAAAGCCGGACGGATGGCAACCCTAGGTTATACCGAATCTCCCACACCAATTGATCTTGGGTGCCGACTTTTGGGCACTATCGGGCATAGTCCCGGATTTGAGATCAGGTATGTGGAGTTTTTCGAGCCAGGAAATGGTGGCTTCGGTAACAGACATGGTAGCAATTAGGGAAAAATCGGATTTGGACGATTTCGAAAATAAGGAATTAGAACACTTGTTAGGAGAACTTTTTAAATCAATGACCGAGGGATAAGGGTGCACCAACTTAGTTGAGCACAAGATTAGGACGTCCGCAGAACCAATCAAACAACGATATTATCCTGTTTCGCCAGCGATTCAGAAACATATCGATCAAGAACTCCAAGAGATGTTGGAAGCTGGAGTGATCGAGAAGTCGAAGAATCCTTGGGCATCGCCGATTCTTCTTGTTAAGAAGAAAGACGGCAGTTATCGGTTCTGCGTTGACTATAGAAAATTAAATGAGGTTACTGATAGGGATGCTTATCCACTACCATTTATTTTGGCGATTTTGGACAAGCTTCGAAACGCGAAGTACTTGTCCTCATTAGACATTAAATCTGCTTATTGGCAGATTCCAATGGAGGAAGAATCGCGAAAGTACACAGCCTTTACCGTGCCAGGGAGGGGTCTTTTTCAATTTTGTAGGATGCCATTCGGGCTTCATAATTCACCAGCGACATGGCAAAGGTTTATTGACGACGTTCTAGGTCCCGACTTAGAACCGTTCGTCTTTGTGTACTTAGATGACATTACCATTGTCACCGATTCTTTTGAGAAGCACTTAGAAATTCTCAAAGAAGTTTTTAAAAGGTTAGAAGAGGCAGGTTTAAAAGTAGGTAGGGAAAAATGTAATTTCTGTAGGCCTTCTTTGAAATTTCTGGGTTATGTAGTTGATAGGAACGGGCTTCATGTAGACCCGGAAAAAGTGGAGAGCATGATGAGGATTCCTCCACCGAAAAACGTGAAGGAAATTAGGAGTTTTGTAGGGACTATTTCTTGGTATCGAAGATTCGTGCCAAATTTTGCAATTCTAGTTAGACCTCTTACCGATCTCTTAAAGAAAGGTAAGAAGTTCGAATGGACACAAGAGTGTGAGGAGTGTTTCAGGAAAGCCAAAGAGTGTTTGGTTACGGAACCGATCTTGACATGTCCGGATTTTTCCCGGCCGTTTGTTGTTCAGACAGATGCGTCAGATTTTGGTATCGGGGCTGTACTTTCTCAGAATTTTGAAGAGGGGCAAAAGGCAATTTGTTATTTGAGTCGGTCATTGAATAGGAATGAAAGGAACTACTCTACGACCGAAAAAGAAGGCTTAGCGGTTCTTTGGGCGATCGAAAAGTTACGGCCGTATCTCGAAGGTGTTCGATTTACGGTTGTGATGGATCATCACTCACTGATCTGGCTTAGCAATCTTAAGGATCCGCAGGGTAGGTTAGCTCGTTGGGCCATTCGGCTCCAACAATTTGATTTCAAGATCATCCATCGAAAGGGCAAAGAACATGTCGTTCCTGATATGTTGTCGCGAGGAGTCCCCGAAGTAGCCGGTGTCTCTGAAGCGGATTCGGACCCTTGGGTGATCAAAATGAAATCACAGGTAGAAAAGAGCCCGTTAGAATACCCATCCTGGCGAGTTGAGGATGGGCGGCTCTATAAACATGTTAGGGTGAACCATATTGTTGTTCACAACAAGAATGATGAGTGGAAATTAGTTGTAGGGAAAGGTGATAGGGCAAAGATTTTAAATGATTGCCATGATGCTCCGCTTTCAGGACACATGGGCGTTAAAAAGACTTTTGCTAGGGTAGCAGAAAAGTATTACTGGCCCAAAATGAGGAGTGACATAACGAAATATGTTAGGTGTTGTAAGACTTGCCAAAAAGTGAAACTGGTGAATGAGAGGCCAGCTGGTCTTATGACTGAGAGGGTGGGAAATTCCCAACCGTGGGATATGATTTGTGTGGACTTAGTTGGCCCACTTCCGAAGTCGTCGCGCGGTTTTATATATATTTTAACGGTCGTAGATTACTTTAGTAAATTTCCCTGTTGTTTGCGTTACGGTCCGCAACGGCGAAAGTGGTTTGTTGAGAATTAGAAGAAAACGTGTTTCTTCTCTTCGGTGTTCCAAAGTGGATCGTCTGTGACAACGGTCCCCAGTTCCGTAGCAAAGAACTGAAGACGCTTAGTGAAGCGTACGGGTCACAACTTCGATATACGGCGCATTACCATCCGCAAGCGAATCCTGCGGAGCGCATAAATCAAATTATTAAGACTACGCTCCGAGCGTATGTCTCCGAAAACCAGCGGAGTTGGGATATGCAACTGGCAAAAGTGGCCTGTGCTATCCGAACTTCGCAACATGAGGTGTTAGGTGTTTCGCCATATTTTGTTAATTTTGGTAGGAACATGGTAACTAGTTGCCATGATGTAGGGCTTAGAGATAGTGATAGGGACCAAGATAGAGGGGATACCGTTAGGCAGTTTCAGAAACTGAGACAGGAGATAGCTAGGAAGTTGGAAGCGGCGGGAAATAAGACCGCTAAAACTTATAATTTGAGGAGAAGAGACACAGTTTCAACCTGGTGATCTCGTTTGGCGTAGGAATTATGCTCTGTCCGATGCGGCAAATTATTTCGCTTCTAAATTAGCGACCAAGTTTGTTGGTCCATTTAAGGTCAGTAGGAGGGAGTCACCTTGGACATACCTCCTGATAGACGATAAAGGGAAGGATCGAGGGACGTTGCACGTAAAGGATTTAAAGCCATTTATTGACACTTAGTCAAAAGTCCCTTAATCTTTCTTTTAAATCGTAATTTTTTGTATTTTGTTTGTTTTTTTTGGTAAATTGTATAATTTTATATTTTCAATTCGTGCCACTAATTCTTTTTTTTCTTTTTTTCTTTTTTTAATATGATGGTAACCCTGTGTTGTGTTGTTCACCTTGTACTTTTACCCTCCAATCCTGGCCGAGCCTTAAGAAATGGTTTATTTTTCTTGAAAAGTAAACACATTTCTTGGGTGGTAAGGGTGGAATTTGTTACGGTAAATTTTACCGCAACAAAAACTTCCCTTCGGTCGTTCTTTTTCCCTTTTCTTTTTCTCGTTGTGGCTGCAAAATTTTGGCGAAGTTGAGGGCAACCATGGTCTCATCTACCAGTGGTGTACCTAGCCTTATTTTGCAAAAGCAACCCAAGCAGGTGTTCGAGTACGACGTAATAAAACGAGAGGAGAGCCGGCGGATGAGCCGAAGAAGTAACGAGTCAGGCGGACTCTTACTTACTTAAAACGACCAACAACAACTTAACATCTTTTTATTAAAATCTTTTCATTTTAACGTAACGTAATTTTAACTTTTCTCTTAAAATAACGTTAATTTGTTTAATGTACAAAATGGGTTTTTAACGCGTGTTAGATTATAGTTTTGTAGAATGTTCAAAATGAATTTAAAGTAACGCTCCTTTCTGTATCTTCAAAAATAGTTCATTAAATAGTTCACGCTTCGAATCCCGCGCGATAGTTGTAGAGTAGTAGGAAAAAGCCTAGTTCAGACTCCTCTTCAATTTTATTTCTTTTCAATTTTTCTCGAAAATAGTTTTAGTTGG
Source organism: Platycheirus albimanus (assembly GCA_916050605.2). NCBI lineage: Eukaryota > Metazoa > Arthropoda > Insecta > Diptera > Syrphidae > Platycheirus > Platycheirus albimanus. The sequence goes on from OU696696.1 coordinate 251,257,518, forward strand.
AAAAGTCTGAACTCGTCCATAATGTTTCGACAAGTTTTGGAAACACATCCAACAACTTGTCGAAACGTTGTTTGTGTGCGAGAGAGTAAGTTTTGGCAAGTTTTGGAAACACATCCAACAACTTGTTGAAACCGTGTTTGTGTGCGTGTGAGTATGTTTCGTTAGATCCAACCACGGTAATTTTCTAGGAGAGCGCCATGCTTCCAGAAAGCCGTGACCGATGATCTCGAAACGAATGGTTGTGTTGTGTCGTTGTATGTATGAGTGAATGACTGGAATGGACGAGGGAAGAAAGTGGTTGTTAAAAATTAGCTTGGAAGGCACTCTGGTGAGAGACTTACAAGCGCGAAGACAAAATTTGAAAAGAAAGAAATATCGAGAAATTTGGAGGAGAAAAAAATCGAGGAGGAGACATTTTTGTTTTGGTTGGATAGAAACTTTAGATCGAGCATTTTTGGAAATCGGGATTCGAGACGTGAGGATTTTAACAGGAGATAGGAGAAAGGAGATATTCAACCAAGATAAGTAGTTTGTGATAGATTTTGAACATAAATATATATTTGCAATTTCAAAATATATATATTTATATTCAATCAGTTCGTGTTCGAGTTTGTCACCTAGCTTTCGGGACGCGCCTTCTTTTTTTTTAATTAAAAACCTATTTTATTTTTTTCGGTTTTTTTTTTTATTTGCCTCTTTTTATTTAATTGCAACTGTTTGCCTTTGAGCCAAACGGCCATATTAAAATATTGTATAACCTACCTTTTATTTGAAAAGACTTTTGGGTTTTAGTCCAGGGATCTTCTGTCCCATGGTTTCCCAAAACAATAAAATATTTACATTTTTAAACATAACTCTTTCTTATTATTCTATTTATTCGGTTCTTTACTTTCTATAATTAGTTTTGGAATTTTCTAATTCGGTTTCAGAAAAAAATTCCTGGCGCCTAACTTTTTTTGCACCCTACATACCTATATGTTCTTTTGATAAACTATTTTGATTCGATAAATCAATAAAGTTTATCAGAAGAAGCCCAAAAACTCTTCCACCGAACCCACCCCAGCTGAGCAGTCGTGGTGACAGCTATTTTATCAAGCTGTAGTTGCACTTTTTTCGTATTCTCTTTCGGTGTCATTCGTTCGTGGTTGATCGGTATTATCTATAGTTATCATTAGTAAATTCGTGTCGTGCGTCGCCGTCGGCTCGCGTTAAATTTTTCTTATTGTTTCCTTTTTTTTAAATTTAATTGATCGCGGTGGAAAAAAAAAACGTTTAATTTTAATTAAATAAATCTCCCTACCCCTATCGTGCCGCGAAGAAAAAGTGCAATAACCTATACTAATTTTACCCTCAATTCTTTCAAAACAGTTTCAAAAAGTTTTTTCGTGTCTTGTATTTAAAATTTAACGAAAATAAACTAACAAAAAATGTATGTTAAGTAAAATCGCCATTATAGTTTAAAATATAACATTAGAACAAAAAAAATAATGTATAACAAAAGAAAAATAAATAAATAATTAAAAAATCTAGATTATATTTTTGAAGATATGTAAAACAAAATACAAAAAAAATGGATAACAAAAGAAAAATAAATTTAAAAACAGATTTATTAACATTCATGTTAAATAAAAAAAAAAGCTACATTAGGTATAGTTAATTTAATTTTTTTTTTTAAATTTTGGTGGGGGCTATACCCCCATTTATTTAGCTTAGTACAAGCTTCAAATATCTTACTCTAACTTAAAAACTATACAGGTAAAACTTAAAACTAATTGGGAGGGTGATTCCGGAGTAGGAGTTTAAGGCACGGAGTACTGAGGTTAAAGTCGAACAAGTCTTGGTTCGAATTTACCCTCCGCAGCATTCGAGTTAAGGGTTCGTTGGAGCCATATGAGGTACGGTGTGAAGGAAGATAGAAGAGGCGAGGATTTCTTAGGTTACGAGGGTTCGTGTTGAAGAAAATAGAATTGTAAAGGGTTTCACAGTCAACGGAACCGGAGAGGAGTCGATGAATAAAGAGAATCTCGGATATTTCCCTTCGTTCTTGCAGCGAGTTCAGGCTGATTAATTGAAGACGATTTTGATATGGGGGCAGGATCAAAGGATCATTCCAAGAGAGACCACGAAGAGCAAACCTTAGGAAACGACGCTGAATGCTCTCGATTCTAGAGATATGAATTTGTTGGTATGGTCATACTTGACAGGCGTATTCAAGGAGCGGGCGTACAAAGGTTATGTAGAGAGATCGGGTGACGTATGGGTCGGAGAATTCTTTGGCCCATCGTTTCACAAAACCAAGTGTTGAGTTGGCTTTTAAAATTATGTTGTCGATGTGTGCCAGGAAGTTGAGTTCTCGGTCGCATAATATGCCAAGGTCGCGAATCGCCTCCACGGAGGATAGGGGTTGGTTATGGAGAAAGTAGGGCCGGGGAGGAGGTTGAATGCGCTTTCGTGAAAAAGTAATTGATTGGCATTTGGTAATATTGAGCTCTAAGCAGTTTTTAAGGCACCAGATTGAGAAGCTGTCGAGATCAAGTTGAATAAGAGAAGAGTCATGTGCCGATGATATAGTCTTATAGAACTTAGTATCGTCAGCGTAGAGCGAGATATGGGAATATTTTATTACCATTTCTATATCGTTGATGGTAAGAATGAAAAGGAGTGGGCCTAAGTGACTACCTTGGGGAACCCCTGTGGAAGCCAAGAAAGGATTGGAAAGGGCAGATCTGAAACGGACACTGTAATAACGGTTTTCTAGATAAGAAGATATCCATTTCAAGAAGACTGGCTCAAAGCCAAAGGAGGATAATTTGAAAAGTATTAGTTTATGCGAAATTTTATCAAAAGCCTTGCTAAAATCTGTTGTAATGGCGTCGACTTCGTTCCCATTCTCAAGAGCTGAGAGCGTATACGATACAAATTCAACAAGGTTAGTGGTTGTAGACCTACACTTTAGAAAGCCATGTTGCCTAGGAGAGATGAGAGACTTGCATCGAAAACTTAAAATTTCGTATAAAATGCTTTCAAATAGTTTAGGGATATGTGAAAGTTTGGCAATTGGACGATAGTTTTTAACATCGCTCTTTGGCCCTTTTTTGTGTATAGGAGTTATATAAGAGGTTTTTCATATCTCAGGAAATTCTCCTTGAGAAAGGAAAAGGCTGAAGATTTTGGAGAGAGGGTTAGAGAGAGCTGAGGAACATTTTTTCAGGAAAATCGCGGGGAGATCATCAGGGCCGGGGAGAAATTCATCATTGAGTTGATTTAACTTGTTCTCAACGATATTGGGGTCGACAGTAAGAGGAAAGAATGAACCAAGTGAGAAATTTGGCAAATAATCGAAATACCCTGGGTCAGGTACGAAAGAACCGCCGGTAAAAGATTCCTTGAAAAAGGTAGCAAAGAAGTTGGCTATAGCATCCGGATTATTCGAGGTTTCGGTATTGAGAGAGAGAGAGGTAGGATAACCATCGGATTTTCTTTTATAATTGACGAACTGGAAGAACGACTTGGGATCATTTATAAGGTTGGTTTGTGTTTCTATTAAGTAACGTTAATAAAGAGAGTAAAGTGGTAAAGTGTAAATAAGGTAGTTAGAATAATCGGTGGGAGATCCAGTGCGAAGGAAAACTGTCCATAACTTGTTTCTCTTTTGATAGAAATTGAATTAAATATTTCCCGGTAAAATATTTCTGTGGCATCTTTGACACTAAGGTTATCGAAGTTAAAAGAAACTCTATTGAGATATTCATTAATAAGGCGGAAGTTTGCTTTATGAAAATCATAAGAGTACTGATTTGTAGGGGGATGATTTGGTAGTGGAGAATCATGATAAAATGAGAGAATGAGGGGAGGATGGTAGATAGGTGTAGAGGAGATAGTGATACAGAGGAGTTATCAGGATCGGTGGTGAAAATAAGATCAAGTTGCCTATCTATACAGTTTCGGATACCGCTAGCTTGGTAAAGGCTGGAATCAGCTAGGCGATCTATAAATAGACATCCCTTGGCAGAGGTGGGATTGGAAGCAATGAAATGAGAATGATCTTCTGATGGAGTCCATTTAAGATAAGGAAGGTTAAAGTTCCCAAACAAAAGGATATCATCATTGGGGTCACATAGAGATATTATGTGGTCGATTGTATCAATGGCGAGCTGGTAAGATTCAATAGGTTGTGACGGTAGAATATAACAACACATCACAAAAAGTGATTTGTGAGGTAGCGATATTTTTATTGATACATAGTCGAGATTCGAGGAAGAAGAGGTTGCGATGTGGGAGGAATCTAGCGTGTTTTGGATAGCTAGTAGAACACCGCGGTTAGGGCATTTGTCAGAAGGATCTCTTAGCTCATCGTCGCGATAGACATTGAATGAAGAAGGAAACAATTCTTGATTCTCTATACTAGGGATTAGATTACTTTCCGTCAGGGCATAGATTTCAAAGGGTAGACCATGAGTTTGTTGCAAAACACCATGAGTTTTGGAGCGAAGGCCTCGCACGTTCTGATAGTAGAAGGTGAGTGGGACGATTTCACTATTTAGGTGTTGGTAAGGGTTGGTTTTAGGAGTTGATGTTATCCAATTTGAGGCGAAGTGAGAGGTTGGGTTAGGAAAGATTTGAGATATTGGGCTTGAGGGAGAAGTTGAAACTAAACTAGGAACGAAAATAGTTATTATGGTCCGCCCTGCTTCTTTGAAGGTGAGATATTCTGTTTGAATGTACAAAAGACGCATAGGTAGAAAGGTCATTTTCGACATGGGAAGGGGTGAGGTTTAATGTTTCATGGAAACGGACGAAGATTTTTTTGAGATCAATTGGATTAGTGGGGAGGCCTTCTTGAAAAATTGAAACTATAAGGTTTCTCCTTGTAACACCATTTATGCAGACATTATCTTCTTTATTGTGAAGGTATGCAAGGTAGAGTCGAACATTAGAATATATTCGATGTTCTCTAAGGCGAGAAAGAACATAACGGCCGTCATTATTTTGATCGATAAGACATTTTGTGTTGATGGTGATGACCTTTTATATGGATGGATATATTTTATAAAATGGGCTTTAGGTCCAATGAAACAAATAAATTGATATTGTCACGACGTTTCGTTCATGTCTATGAACATCATCAGGTGGCAACGGAATCTGTATTTAACATTGATAAATTGGTTACAAATTTCTTACAATAAAAAAAGACAATAATAATAACTTACACTTGTTACATTTATATTGCAATTAAAGTAAACAATCTAAAACAACAATAAAGTGAGCTGCAAAGCAAGGCTCGACTGTACAACGTAAAATTGACAAGTGACATGCATAAAGAGATTAGAATTCTAAACAATTACAGCTGATCATACATATATTATCTAAGAGCTTTTTGTTCCGTTCCCTTCTAATAGGTGTCTGTATTGTGGGCTGATTTCTTCCATATCAGTTCGATGGTTCATTGTGTGGGTAGCATTGATGATGTGGAGAGTCTCCATTATTAATCTTTTATTTTGATGCTCTTCTCGTTGCAGTACTTGGACGCTATCAAAATTGGGAGAATGATTATGTAGTGTGCAATGTGCTGCCAGTGCTATCTTCTGTGGTGCGTTACTTTTTATGTCGGATTTATGTCCTGCCAGTCTGTTTTTTAATTTTTGTTTAGTCGTTCCGATATAAATTTGGTTACATTCTTCGTCAGTGTTGCCGTTACAATTGATTTTGTAAATTAGGTCGGAATGTTCCATTTTATCGATTTTTATCTTTAGGTTGGTGTATAGTTGTGCAGTTGTGTAGTTTGATTTCATCGCTATTTTATACTTCTCTTTATAAAAAGTTGTGCGTTTTTAAATCTTTCTGTTATGTCTTTTATGTATGTGAATGATTTGTATATCGGTTTTAGTTTTTCTTCTTCTGGTTTGTGTTGTTTTTCATGTTGAATTATTAATGTGTTTATTATTTTGTGTGGGAATTAATTGTTCTGCAGTATTTTTCTAATTTTGGTTTTATTGGTTTTATGGAATTCCAATGAACCGTCGAACTGATATGGAAGAAATCAGCCCACAATACAGACACCTATTAGAAGGGAACGGAACAAAAAGCTCTTAGATAATATATGTATGATCAGCTGTAATTATTTAGAATTCTAATCTCTTTATGCATGTCACTTGTCAATTTTACGCTGTACAGTCGAGCCTTGCTTTGCAGCTCACTTTATTGGGGGAGAGTACGATAACTGAGGCGCCAAGATTTAATAACGGTTTTGTGTAGGGGCGTCAAATGAAAGTATTTTTTACTATGGGAGGGGGGGTCTACCTCGCCCCGTTTAGGAGGTAGGGGCGATTTTCCAAAAAAATGTCTTGAATGGAAAAATAAATATTAAAAAACAACGGCAATACTTAAAATACATAACTATAACGGTTTTAAAAGCCAGAAGTCTGTTCTTTAATCCTACATTTAAATTAAATTACTCGTTACAATAGTTTTCAAAATATTCGCATTCAAACTCGAAATTTTGATAAAAAAACCTAAAAAAATATCTTTAAACCAATTTTGTTCAAAATTGTGGAATGGAAAATAATTTTTTTTTCTGTGATCGATGCTTCAATAAATATTTAATCGAACGCAAAAAACCAAAAGCTTTTTTGTCTTCTAGTTCTTGTGAAAATTGAAAATTACTGAAACTACTTTTTTATGAAATTTTAGATTCTTGGCATTTATTGTGATTTCATTAGAGGATTAATGTTGATGAAAGGTTTATCTTTGAAAGTAAAGTACAGCAAATCAGTTAGCGTTACCCAGAATGCATGACGACGAGTTAGAATTGCGTTGCATTCCACTTTCTAGTCAGTCAGTTTGTGAGTAAGGAGTCAGTTGAAAAAATCAAGTCAATTTACAACTCACATGATGTATTTAAAGGGTATGTCAGTCTCGTCAATGAAGTCATCGTCTAGGTTTTCACTTTGGATGGTCGAAGTCTTTAAGTTGCAGACCAACACTTTCTCTCCCATAGACAAGACTTGACTATACTTTTTTGTATGTCCAATGCCCGCGACGTGGGCCACCCAGGTACTGTTGATTAAAACTACTATTGATACAGGCGCCTGCCAGGCAGCTGGAACTACCCTTAGCGGAGCAACGAAGTTGCGTGAGCGAGTGTGCCCCCGAAAATGGAGTTAAAATCCCTTTATCCCGCGAAGCGGGCCACCCAGGTGCTGTTGATTAAAAATACAATTGACACAGGCGCCTGCCAGGCAACGAAGTTGCGTGAGTGGATGTGCCCCCCAGAAAAGGGGTGACACGCCTTAATATCCGCTGACAAAATAACCGCATACACCCGACCTCGCACCTACCCCAAGTCCTATAGTGTGCCCAGGCAGGGGGGTTGCAGAGGGGCAGCATGCCTCCCCTTACATAGGTCATTGTTTATACACCGTAATATTATGCGTCGCGGATATTTTGACGCGGATATTTTGTCCGCGGACATTTTGTCGCGGATATTTTGACCCGGATATTTTGTCCGCGGATATTGAGGCGTGCAGCGCGAAAAGGGAGTTAAAATCCCTAGATCCCGCGAAGCGTGACACTCAGGCACTGTTGATTAATCCTTAAAGTTAGATCACCGTAAATACCAAAAATAAAAATCTCATAAAAAAGTGGTGCAAGTAATTTTCAATTTTCACAAGAACTAGAAGACATAAAAGCTTATGGTTTTTTGCGTTCGATTAAATATTTATTGAAGCATCGATCACAGAAAAAAAATTTATTTTCCATTTCACAATTTTGAACAAAATTGGTTTAAAGATACTTGTTTACGTTTTTTTATCAAAATTTCGAGTTTGAATGCGAATATTTTGAAAACTATTGTAACGAGTAATTTAATTTAAATGCAGGATTAAAGAACAGACTTCTGGCTTTTAAAACCGTTATAGTAATGTATTTTAAGTATTGCCGTTGTTTTTTAATATTTATTTTTCCATTCAAGACATTTTTTTCGAAAATCGCCCCTACCTCCTAAACGGGGTGAGGTAGACCCCCCCCCCCATAGTAAAAAATACTTGCATTTGACGCCCCTACATAAAACCGTTATTAAATCTTGGCGCCTCAGTTATCGTACTCGTGCCCTTTATTGTTGTTTTAGATTGTTTACTTTAAGTGCAATATAAATGTTACAAGTGTACTCGTAAGTTATTATTATTGTGATTTGATATTGTAAGAAATTTGTAACCAATTAATCAATGTTAAATACAGATTCCGTTGCCACCTGATGATGTTCATAGACATGAACGAAATGTCGTGACAATATCAATTTATTTGTTTCATTGGACCTAAAGCCCATTTTATAAGATAAGACATTTTGTTAGTTTAACGGTAGGAGGGAAAAGTGGATCAAGGAAAGATGTTCTGTTAGAGGGAACGGAAGGGGGCTGAGAATCAATAGGGGGAGAAGGAGTCGGAGGATTCGGATAGGATTTGGTTTGTGCATTGGATTTAGGGTTAAGGGTATGTGAATGAATAAAGTTGGGTTAGAATTGATTAGGGTTCGCAGTCTGAGAAGCGGGCGGGGAGTGATGTGGAATGGTTTGAGAGAATTGTTCGCGGTTTTGATTGATGGACATGTTAGGATTGAGATCGAAAGATACACGCTTAACAAGGTTAGAAATGAAATTGTGTCGATTGAAGGAAGGGAAAATGTTAGTTTTATAGCTCCAGTTAGAGTTAGATCGAGGAAGAGTGGACTTAGTAGGTTTTGGGTAAACTTTATTTATAGGGTTTGGTTTAGGCTGAGTTTTATTTTTTAAGTTTTTCGGGTTCGAGGATAAATGGATGGGATTTACATTTGTATTTTTAGATCTAAGATAATCTAGCTTATCTTCCCATTTATTTATGATTATCTTTCCCAGTCGGAAAACATCATCAGTATGGGAGCAAAGAAGCCATTCGTATATATTAAAGTTAAAGATATAACATAATGCATACAAAAATGTATAACAAAAGAAATATAAATTAATAATTAATAAATCTAGACTATATTTTTGAAGATATGTATAACAAAATACAAAAAAAAAACAATGTATAACAAAAGAAAAATAAATTTAAAAACAGATCTATTAACATCCATGTTAAATAAGAAAAAAAAATCTACATTATAGTTTGACATATAACATAATACATACATACATAAATGTATAACCAATGAAAAATAAATAAATAATAAATAAATCTAGATTATGTTCTTAAAGATGTATAACATAATACATAAAAAAAATGTTTGTAATCATTTCAGCGCTGGAGTCTACGTCACTATCGAGGAAACATAGTGACCAGTTATATTTCCGAAGAATTTATTGAGACCGTCCCAGTTGGCTTTCTCGTATTTCCATACTGTTCTCCTTGGGATTTTTTTCTTTAACTGGACTGTTGGGGTACGGGAAGAAAGCTGAAATGATGCAGTGGTCCGACCTGCCTAGAGGCGATAATACATCAATAGTGTATTTATCGGGATGAGATGTAAAAAACAAATCAAGGGTATTTGGCGTGTGACCTGCAATATCAGGGATTCTTGTTGGCTTGTCAACTAGCTGAGTTAAGTTGCTTACCTTCGCAAAAATCTCGGCATACCTTCCTTCGAATGTTATCTGGCCAGAATATCGAATCTACGTAGGATTGTGTACATTGAAATCGCCCGTAACAACGATTTCAGTGCGAGGATAATGGGAAACAATTCCTTGGATTGAGTCCGACAGCGCATCGAATTCGTTAAAAGTCGAGACACTGTCCAGACCCGAGCTTCTATAAATAAAACATTATATGGATGATGCGCTTTTGGACGGTGAATTTAAACCACATGACATTAAAGTCAGTGTTTGAACACTGACCATATTGTGGTAGAAGCTGGTAAGCAACATCATTTCTTACGTATACAGCTGGGCCGTGTACCCGTACCCGTGTAGATTACATTCCAACGGATCAGAATTTTCACCTATTTGGGATTCACTTAATGCCCAAACAGCTGGCCTGTTTTTTGCAGTATGAACGTATGCTGCATAAAAATTCTTCCTTAGCCCACGAATGTTGCTATATTTAACACAAAATTTTCTACCATTACAAAAAAAAAAATAAACATTAAAAAAACAAAACCAACTATACGAACAAAATTCAATATTTTCTCGAATCCCCAATTTGAACTTTTCAATAACACATTTCCATCAGTGACTGCGCCTTCATGGAAATGTGCTTTGATGCGCTCCTGGATTGAAGTGTAAAACATAGAACTTTACGTAAAACGCAAACTTAGATTAAGCAGTGCAAACAAGTTTGACTAAGCATATGCATTGCCTAAGCTAGATTAGCTGTGAAGATGATGGGATGGGAAGAGAAGGATTTACCGCTCGTTGATGGTGAATTTTATTGTTTCGCATTTAATGTGCACCGAACTAGTTTTTGTTGTTGTTGTTTTAGATTTATATTTGATGAATTTTTTATTTTTTTTTAGGGTGAGGGCTGGTTTGATAATTTTGAATAATAATAATTCACTTAATGCACTTATTGGATATGGACTTTTTATATTTTTTGGGTGTTTTTTTTTTTACTATTATTATTTTTTTAATTTTAAATTTTAGTTGGCGGGCACTTAACTTTCGACGAACGACACAAACAACACAGAGCGCCTGCGTTGCCAATGGGAGGCAAATCTTCTGATTCGATAATGAGACGAGGAAATCTTTCGAGCAATCTTTATCAAATCCAAAAGAACTGCAGCCGTTTGAAGATTTGTTGAAATTTATTGAAAACAAATTCCATGCTCTAGACAATCTAACAGAAAAACGATATAGAGATGACCACAAAAAAGATGAAAAAACAGCAATTGTTAAAAGGGGATTCTTTAGAAGCTACCATTTAACGACAAGCCTGAATTGCAGACTATGCAGAGGTCCACACTGGCTACATTACATATGTGCCAAAAATTTATACAAATGGCGGCTCCTCAACGAACGGACTTTGTGCAAAAAGAAAACTTGTGTAGAAATTGCTTTAAAGATAGTCATTATACCTCTAGATGTCATTCATACAAAACGTGCCAAATTTGCAATCAAGGTCACCACACACTCCTTCACTTAAACGAGAACAATTCCAAACCAATTTGGCTACCAATTTGCAGCACAAAATAATCTTAGCAACTGCCCTCATTAAGACAAACTGGAGAGGATGCGAATACTATTTAAGGGCATTGGTGGACCAAGGATCGCAGTCTTCATATATAACTAAGGATGCAGTACAACGCCTTCAGTTACAAAAGAAGCCGGCGTACGCATCGATTATTGGTGTTGGAGCTTCTAAGGCGGGAACTGCACGTGGTAAAGTTGATTTGGCTATCCAGTCGATATATCCATCAGAATTTCTAACGCACGGGTCTTTCTTGATATTAGACAAACTAACAAAATGTCTGCCAGATGAATCATTTACTGCGCAAAAATGGGACCATATTGAGTACCTTCCTTTGGCCGATCCATCATACAACAGACAATCAACAGAAGATATGTTTAAATCGGAGCTGACATCTTTCAAGATGTTATTGAAGAAGGAGTCATTAAAGGCGACCATAACCATGGTACCTACTCATATTGCTCATAAGACAAAGCTAGGGAGCGTGCAAGAAAGCAAGACCAATGGCAAAAGCACAATTTGCTGTATTTCAAACGTCGAACTACACGAGCTAATGAAACTATTTTGGGAGACTGAAGAAATCATAGATGAAAAATTGCTGTTAGAAGAAGAAAAAAGATGTGAAAAAATATACATGCAGACTTATGAGCGAGATTAAACTGGAAGATATATTGTTCGACTTCCATTCAAAGAAAATGCAAAAAAACTAGGACGTTTAAGGGATAGAGCACTAGCACGATTTCTCCAGATGGAGAAAAAATTTATCAACAACAAAAGTTTATACAAAGACTACAAACAATTCATGCGGGAATATTTAGAGCTCGGACATATGGAGCTAGTTACAACCAAATATGAGGAAGTTCATAAAGCATACTACTTACCTCATCAAGCAGTCTTAAAAGAAGAAAGTACCACTACCAAATTAAGGGTAGTCTTTGATGCATCATCGAAAACTACTTCTGATGTCAGCCTTAACGATACCATGTTGACAGGTCCAGTCATTCAACAAGACCTTTTTAATATCATGACGCGATGGACGAAACACAAATACGTATTCCGAGCTGATATTGAAAAGCTGTACCGCCAAATAATGGTTTCGATAGAAGATAGAGATTATCAACGAATATTATGGAGGGAGCATCCATCATCTAAAATAGAAGAATACAGGCTGACCACGGTGACGTATGGCACAACATCGGTACCATATCTGGCAATACGAACCTTGCACAAACTAGCGTTAGATGAAGACCAAGAATTCAAGGTTGCAGCGGAAATAACACAGAGATTTCTATGTCGACGACCTACTATCTGGCGGCGATACGTTAGAAGACGCAAAATACGCACAAAAGCAAATAACTAAGCTAATGCAGAGAGGAGGATTCAAGCTACGAAAATGGTCCTCAAACTCAAAGTTCATTTTAAAAGATGTAACAAAAGAAGATCAGGAACAAGGAAGACTTCAATTTAACTCTTACGATCCAATCAAAACTTTGGTATAACTGATTCGTTTGAGTTTAAAAAAAATGCCGTATCAACAAAATTGTCCAAGAGAATAATAGTTTCTGAAACAGCAAGGCTTTTTGATCCACTAGGATAACTAACACCTGTAATAATAATGGCAAAGTAAGTACAACAAGAACTTTGAAAACTAAGAGTTGGATGGGACGATAAATTACCAGATGAGATATCAAAATCGTGAGCAGAATTCAGGTTACAGTTACCAGCTATTTAAGAATTGAAGATACCAAGATGGAATGAATTTGAACAAAAACATCGCATTGAGTTAAATGGATTTTGCGATGCTTCCGAAAAAGACTATGCAGCAGCAGTTTACACAAGGGTAGTAACAGAATCAGGAAGAGTTTTAACGACACTTCAAAATCGAAGGTAGCACCACTTAAGAAGATTTCGTTGCCAAAACTTGAACTTTGAGAGGCACTTCTTCTTGCCAAGCTAAAAAAAAACGAAGATGATTTGATTGAGAAAATTATATCGAAGTATAGCTCATTTACCAGAGTGGCAAAAGTTCTTGCTTATTGTATACGATTCATTAAGATAAGAGGCAAGAAAATATGCGAGAATGAACCGCTCTTTACGGAAGAAATACGAAAGTCAAAACTGATAATCATAAGGCATGTGCAACACGAAGAATTAAAGGACGAAATAGAAAAACTGACGAAAGGCAAAGAAATTCGCAAACAAAGCAAAATTTGGACCCTCAACCCGTTCATTGATAAAGATAAAATGATGCGAGTAGGAGGACGATTGAAAGCAGCAGAAATACAATTCTCAGCCAAATTTCCGCTGATAATCCCACGTTCTGGCCTCCTTACACCTTTTCTTATTGAAGAAGCACATAATCAAACACTCCATGGAGGATACAGTTTGACACACACATATCTACGAGAACAATATTGGATTGTGAATGGACTCAGTGCAATTAAACAACGCTTTTATAAGTTCACAAGGTGTTTTCGACACAAAACGCACTCAAAGACGCAGCAAATGCAAGCAAGAGTGAAAATAACAAGACCATTTCTACATACAGGAGTTGACTACGCGGGCCCAATTGATGTCAGGATGTCTAAAGGAAGAGAAAATAAATCATACAAGGGATACATAGCGATATTTATATGCTTACCAACTAAAGCAGTACAAGTCGAACTTGTTAGTGACCTCACAGCACAAGCATTTATAGCTGCCTATAAACGACTTTGTGCAGGGCGAGGTTACGTGGGACATCTTTATAGAGATAATGGCACAAATTTCATAGCTGCAAACAAAATCCTGCAATTAAACGCACAACAAATGCAGTCATATAACGGGGAAGTTGCAGACAGTTTATCATCAAACAACACGGAATGGCACTTTATACCAGGTTCTCCACATTTTGGAGGGCTGTGGGAGGCTGGAGTTAAATCAGTCAAACATCACTTAAAGAGAACAATCGGGGAAAATAAACTTACATTCGAAGAAATGTCAACGTTACTAGCACAAATCGAAGCGTGTTTAAATTCAAGAACTCTATGCCCCATTTCAAACGACCCAGAGGAAACGATTGTACTTACCCCCGGACATTTTTTGATTGGAACATCCTTATCGGCACCTCCAGAAAGACAAAGATTGGACAAAAGCGAGGGATTACTTAACCGTTGGCAACTTTTAGAACGTCTACAGCAACAATTTAGGAAGAAATGGAGCTCATCATATCTAATAACCCTCCAACAACGACACAAATGGACAAAAAGACAAGAAAACTTAAAAGTTGGAGACACAGTGATAATCAAAGACGAACAACCTCCACCAACAAGATGAAAATGGGAAAGATTACTGAAACTCATCCTGGATCAGACAACTTGGTTCGAGTTGTAACGGTCAAAGCAAACGATAGAGAGTAAAAAAGGCCAACAAAGAAAATTTGTCCATTACCTATAATCGATAATAAAACGAAAGCAAGAGAAGAGGCGGCTATACAAGAAGAACAACAACCTATAACTGAACATTTGCTCACTGAATATCATGCACCGAAACAGAAGATAAAAACAAATCCACTACTTGGGCTGTTATTAACAATGACACTAGTTATGTCATGGGGATGCATTGGAACAGAAGCCAAACGGGGTCAACCCAGTCCAACCCAACGCACTTCTACCCAATACACTTCAACCGGCATCATTCAACCTAAGGTCAGTCCAACACAACACACTTTAACCCGGAAGTACATTTCAACACAAGGAAATTGTACCGGAAACTAAAAACCATTCCGACAATTTAATGGTTGATGTATTTGCTTCGTTGTTTTTAAAAATGGTTCGTGAATTTGATTTTTAAAAACAGATGTCGCGATCTTCTATGAAAATAGCTTTTGCAAGGAAATCGTCTATGCCTCACGCTAATTGGGTGGAAGAAACTTTTGTGCAACGGATATTTTGTGAAAAGGAGGAACACAACGAATCTTTGTTGTTGTGTTTAGTTAATTGTGGACCCCATTTTGTTATACAATAGAAATATAGATATTTTTAAGTTGAACCTTTGTATATAAAATCTATAGTAATGGAACGTGCAGAATCGACGGTGTCGGCCTCGCGCGCCTCCACACAATTTACTCATTTACAGACTTTGTGTGGACTTTAAGAATGACGAGACTCATGTTGCAGAGAATAGGACAAAATGTAAGGAAACACAATTGAGTGCATTGGAATTCTGCATGAGTGGAATTATCTTTTGCGGGTGGGTTTGTGTGTTAGTAGGATTTTATTATTTTTTTTTTTGTTTGATGGATTTTGGTGGAAATGTATGGCAGCCATCTTTAATTTGAATTTTTTTGAATTGCTGTGATGGATTTTGTTGGCCTTGAAGAGTTAATGTTGGCAGCCATGGTTGCCAATAAATACATTTTTCTAGCAAAATAATAATGTTTGGTGATTTAGGTTATTATTGTGGGGCTTGCACTTTAGTGTATAAATGCACTAAAGGATTATAGGTATGCGGTATTTGAGGATTATCTATATAAGGAAAGTATATTAAAAATCGAGGACGTGTATATGAGTTTCAAACAAGAAAAAAAAAATAAAGCACATGAATTCTAGAATTATTAACAGTTATATAGGTATGCAACCTACTTTATTGCCGCTTTTCTTAGATAACAATCGTTTTACATGAGTGTTTGAACTTAATGAGTACCTATTCTGAAATACTACAAACGAGAAATTTCTAAAACTCTTTCTTTTCAAATAATTCTAACCTTCCCATTCCTAAAGAAAAGTAGACTTACGAGTATATTTAATTTTTACAACGATTGCACAAATGGCTATAGGTATGAAGAAACAAAATTTTTACAAATGCATACGCAAATATTTACCCAGGAAATTACTATTAAAGTTAAAAAAAAAACCTTATAAATTTTGCAGAAACCCGTAGAGGTGGCAATCATATCGCAGTACGTTTGAAATCTTTGCAGCAAGATTTTTCACCGTTCTATCGTCCATAGCTGAAATTGTTATTGAGTGATTTTTTTATTGGGAAGTGATTGTGTGAGTGTATTGTGTTGAAATTGAAATTTGGCAAATTCTTGCTAACTGGACTGGTCATAGATATTTGCAAAAAAAAAAAAAAATGCACGACTGGACTTGCTCTAATGTCTGAGAATTGTTTATTGGCTGCATAATTTATATTTAAAATTATTTCGGAAATTCTTCTATGTTTCAAATTCAATTAAGAGTTTTCTCAGAAAAATTAAGTAATGCAATCAAATTTCAAAAATTGTTTTTTTGGAAAACTTTTTGAAAACATTTTTCAAAAAAAATTCAAAAACGATAGTCCATAAGTATTAAGCAAATACATTCATATATAATTTTTGAAAAAAAAAATAATGGGCAGTTTTCAAAATTGGTACCTACCTATTAACTTTTTTTCAAAAAATTAAAATTTTTTTAAAAAATACATAAAAATATTTTTAAGAAATATCGGTATGCAGTATAAATTGAGCTATCTACACCTTTATATGTGTAAAATATCAAAAGTATCGGTTGTGCCGTTATTGAGATATAGATACCTATAGTAAAAAAAGCGGTCCTATGGGAAGTATCTTTTTTAGACATTTAAACCTAACGGTTATATGGCAGGTACCGATATTTTTTCTTTTACAAAAAAATTAAATTTCCCATCTGTAGGTACCTACAATGTGTAAAAAAACTACGATATAAAAAAAACTTTTTTTTCCACGAATGCATAACTTGCCTTATAATACCTATAATCGCAAGTAAAAATATTGAAAATTGCCAAAAATATAAATAATATCAAAATATTTCGAAAATGGAATATATTTTTTTTTAATTATTAAAAATGACTTCATATTTATTAAATTGAAAAATATGCATCTACATATTTATATTTTTCAAACCCCGTCGGCATTTAGCTTTTATTGGAAATATATTATTTTACATTATTAGCATTTTAAACAAAAATACTGCTTTTCTACTTGGCTATGGCTATGCATTCACATACAAACGATTTTCCTTGTATGTATAGGTGTAAAATACAACCAGTTCCACTCAGTTTCCATGAAACACCTCCACTCAACATTTATTTCATTACTTATGATATGACATTCTAAACAACATTTTCTATTATTCTTGCAACATTCTACTCTTCTTCGCAATTTTCTCTGCCAGCACATTGACAGCGACATCCAACGTTCAACAATCGCGTAATTTTATACTCATTGACGCCATTACTATAGTGTTTATATACAAAGGTTGAACCCTTGTATATAGACACTATAGTAATGGAACGTGCAGAATCGACGGTGTCGGCCTCGCACGCTTCCACACAATTTACTCATTTACAGAATTTTGTGTGGACTTTAAGAATGACGAGACTCATGTTGCAGAGAATAGGACAAAATGTAAGGAAACACAATTGAGTGCATTGGAATTCTGCATGAGTGGAATTGTCTTTTGCGGGTGGGTTTGTGTGTTAGTAGGATTTTATTATTTTTTTTTTTGGTTTGGTGGAAATGTATGGCAGCCATCTTTTATTTTCATTTTTACTTGCGATTATAGGTACTATAAGGCAAGTTATGCATTCGCCGAAAAAAAAAGTTTTGAGATAACAATCAAACATGACATTACGATGATAGCGAAGACGAAAAAAGATGGTCTAAAAATTCTGTCCGTCTGTATGTCTGTCTGTCTGTCTGTCTGTCTGTATGTATAGAGACCTACAGCCCAAACGGGTGGGCCGAATTGCTTCAAACTTGGTATATAGAGATTTTTAGGTATTGTACAGAGGGGAAATTGAAATTTTTTTTTTTAGCTCAAAAAATAACGGTACCTGCCATATAACCGTTACGTTAAAGCTTATTTTTCTCAAAAACGGCTCTAACGATTTCGATTTAAAAAATTCAGTGTTGCTTTTTAGGTACGACCAATCATATGGCTGAAAAAAAAGTTTTAAAAAATGGCTAAGAACGGTACTTTCCATAGGACCGTTTTTTTTGTTTTCGACTATCTCGAAAACGACTCAACCGATTCTTTCGAAATTTTACACATATATAGCTGTAGGTAGCTGAATTTGTACGGCATACCAATATTTTCAAAAAATATTTTTTTGTATTTTTAAAAGCATTTAAAAAAAAAAAATTAAAAAATTAATATTTTGAAAACGGCTTATATAATTTTTTTCCAAAAATTATAAATAAATGTATTTGCTGAATACCTATGAACTGGCGTTTTTGAATTTTTTTGGAAAATTTTTTTCAAAAAGTTTTTCAAAAAAAACTTTTTTTCTCGAAAACCGCTCCACAGATTTTTATAAATTTATTCTCATAAATTAAAATTTATCCAAGAAATAAAATGGCGTACTTTTTTTTCAGCTCAAATTAGTTTAAGTATTTATTTAAAATTTTATATTTATCAATATCTCACTGTCACACATTAGAGCAAGTTCGTGCGACCCAGTCGTGCATTTTATTTTGAACTGCTCTGATGGATTTTGGTGGCTTTGCAGAGGAAATGTATGAAATGTTCACATTTGATGTTTCTGGCATATGGTTTCCAATAATTAAATTTTTCTAGCAAAATAATATGTTTGGTGTTTTAGGTAATTATTGTGGGTCTTGCACTTTTGTGTATAGGTAGGTAAATTCACTAAAGGATTATATGCGGCATATGAGGAATATTATAAGGTACGTACAATACAAATCTGGGACGTGCACAATGGGTTGAAATAAGAAAAATAGTCGTATCGGATTGGACGTTTTTTTTTGAATTAGATAACCATTATGTGCTTATAAATGTATGGTATGTATATTTTCATTCCTGAAAATTTCGATAGTTGATTTTAAGACGATATGGTAAAGAGAACTGGGGTGGAATCGGCTAAGGTGATTTGTGATATGTGATAGTCACAATATACAAATTTCGTCTGGCTAAGGTGATTGTCACATGTGACAATCACATTTTTGTGACTTTTTCTTGTGACAGCTATTTAGGTGTCACTTGCATACAAAAATAATCTTATATATAAAAATCAATTGCTGTGCGTTTGAAGCGCTAAAACTCGAGAATGGCTGGACCAATTTTGTAAATTTTGATCTTGAAATATTTGTGGAGGTTCAGGGAAGGTGTAAACGGTGAGAAAAATTAATTATAAGTAAAAAAAAATTACGACGACCTACCTTGCGTGCAAAAATAAAAAAAATAAGGAGTGTAAAAGTGTCAATTATTTTCTTATATGTATATAAAAATCAATTGCTGTGCGTTTGAAGCGCTAAAACTCGAGAATGGCTGGACCAATTTTGTAAATTTTTATCTTGAAATATTTGTGGAAGTTCAGGGAAGGTGTAAACGGTGAGAAAAATTAATTATAAGTAAAAAAAAATTACGACGACCTACCCTGCGTGCAAAAATAAAAAAAATAAGGAGTGTAAAAGTGTCAATTATTTAAAATATATATCAGTCAGAATTTGAAATATTAGTGTATTGTTTTTTGTTTTGAAGTACAAAATATAGTTAAATACACAAACAAATATGTGTTATATTTTTGAACGCTACAAATTTAATTTAAATGATGGTAGATGGGAGAAAATTTAAGATGGTAGATGGTAGCAGATGGTAGACGAAAGTTGATAGAAGAAGGTGGTAGGTGGTAGATGGTAGATGGAAGGAGATGGTATATTGCAGATGGCTGGAGATGGTAGACGATAGAAGATGGTAAATGGTAGATAGAGCAAGATGGTAGATGGGAGAAGATTCTAGATGGAAGAAGGTAAAAGATGCTAGATGGTAGAAGATGGTTGGTGTTAGAAGATGGTAGTTGGTAGAAGATGGTAGAAGATAGCTGATAGTAGAAAAAAGTTGATAGAAGAAGATGGTAAAAGACAATAGATTGTAGAAAATGATTAATGGTTAAAGATGGTTGAGGGAAGAAGATGGTAGAAAATGGTAGATAAAAGAAGGTCGTAGACGGTAGAAGATGGTAGATGATAGAAGATAGTTGATAGTAAAAGATATGGTAGTTGGTAGATAGCAGGAGATGGTAGATTATATAAGAAGGTTAATGGTAGAAGATAGTTGATAGTAGAAGATGGTAGTCGAGTAGGAGATCGTAAATGGTAGAAAGTGGTATATGTTTGAAGATGGAAGATGGCAGGAGATAGTAGATAATATAGAAGAATTTTGATAGTAGCAGATGGTAGATAGAACAAGATGGTAGATGGTAGAAGATTCTAGATAGGTATATAGGTAGAAGGTTGCAGATGATAGATGATATAAGATGGTTTTTTTTACTATGCACTCGCACTCAAGGGAATATGAATATGAATACCCTTATAATGATTTAACATGTGCGAATAAGAAGAAATACAAAGACAGGTGGTCGATGGTATATGGTGGAAGGTGGTAAAAGATTGTGGAAGACGGTAGATTGTAGGAGGTGGTTGGTGGTAAGAGATGGTAGATGGTACATCAAACGCGTCAATTTGTGATAATTCAACTGATATTAATTTTCTAGAAGAGTTTGATTTCTCCAGCGTGGTATTGTACATACGTGTTTAGCTGAGGCGTACCTACATTGTAAATAGTTAAACGAAAAAATTTTAAATTTCGAAAATATTCAAAAATTAAAGTGCACGACTGGGTCGGACAAACTTGCTCTAATTTGAGACAGTGTTCTTGGGATTTGAGATTTAGGAAAAAAAGCAGGTTAAAACCTAAGTGTATGAAATTTTATTGATCACTTAAAAATCAATAGTTAAAACGTTTTTTGGAAAAAATGAAGTAAGCCATATCAAAAAATAAGTTTTTTTTGAAAAACTTTTCCAAAATATATTAAAAATTTTTTTGAATATGCCAACTTCTAGCACTTTGTAGTTTTTATCAGAAAAATAAAATTTTAAAAAATAGCTTGAACCGTTTTTGAAAAAAAAATAAAAAAAAATATACATAAATGATTTTTAAAAAAATAAAAAAAAAACTTTTTTTTCAAAAGCTTAAAAATTAATATTCCTTTGTCTTTAAAAAGGCTTCTACATTAAAAATTTCATCGAAATCCGTCAAGTGGTTTACGAGAAAATCTGATTTTAAAAAACCGGTCCTATGGGAGGTACCGTTATAAGACTTTTCCTGAAAAATCTATTAAAACCAAAACATAAATTTTGCATAGAAAACACTATTCAGAAAAATTTATCAAAACCGTAGGAGCCGTTTTTGAGAAAAAATAATTTTTCACTAAAAATCGTATGGCAGGTACCGTTAGTTTTAGAGCTGGAATGCTCATTCCAAAAACACCTCTGTAGGACGTCATAATAATACTATGTACCAAGTTTGAAACAAATCGGTTCAGCCGTTTAGGCTGTAGGTAACTATGCAGACAGACAGACACACGGACAGACAGACATACAGACAGACAGACAGACAGGCAGACAGACAGACAGACAGACGGACAGACAGGCAGAATTGTCGGACCCACTTTTTTCGACTTCTCTATCATCGTAATGTCATGTTTGATTGTTAGAATTTTTTTTTGACGTGATATAATAATAAATCGGTTTGGAATATATGAGCAGCACGCACGGAAAAATGTCATAGTCACAGTCACGTTACCTAGCTGCTTTCATAGCCTAGAAAGTCGATAAAGTGAGAGGGGGGGGAGGTGTTGGGTGATTGGTTGGTTGTGGTGGGAGTGTGTGTGGGCCTGGCGGGGGGGGAGGTGGGCGGTTATAGGTGGGTTGATTGGTTGGCAGTTTTGGTAGTGGGGATGGTTGATTTGATGGGGTGCGATGAAAAAGTTGTCAAAAAAGGTGGGTGAGTGGAAGGTGGTGGCAGGTGGGGTATGTGGTTGGATTTGGGGGATTTGGTGTTGGGAGGGGGTGAGGGAAAAATAATTGTCAAAAATGGTTGGTGGTTGGTTGGTGGCTGTAGGTGTGATGGGTGGTTGGCGGTATTGGGTGAGTGGCAAGTTGTTGTAGGTGTTATGGGTGGTTGGATTTGGGTTGAGGGTGTAGTGAAGGGAATTGTCAAAAATAGTTGTACTGTGGAGGGGGTGGGGGTGAGGAAAAAATTGTCAAAAATGGTGGGTGAGTAGCAGGTGGTTGTAAGCGGAGTAGGTGGTTGAATAGTGGGTGGTTGGTTGTTTGTGGTTTGGTGATTGGTAGTGGTTAGGATGGGGGATTTACTGTGTTGGGGAGGAGGAACAAATGTTCAAAAATGGTTTGCTGTTGGTTTGTGGTTGTATGTGGGGGTGGGAGGCTGGTGTTCAAGGGGTGAAAACAATTAAAAAATATTGGGTGGTTGTAGGTAGGTTGGGTGGTTGGTGGTTGGAGAGATACTTATACACATGAAGTTCAAAATAAAAGTTTAGTGACCTTTAGTCCAAATGCGTTTCGCCCAGGTACAACAATGCGAACGCATTTTGACTAAAGGTCACTATACTTTTATTTTGAATTTCAATTCAATAAAGTCCACTAAAAACAAAAACTACTTCGTTATACACATGAAGTGTTATGTGAACTGGTTATCACGTAAAATTATCGTCCGTGAACCGACTTTACAGACAACCATGTTTTTGATTTTTTTACGAATGCATAACTTGCCTTATAGTAGTTCCTATAATCGCAAGTAAAAAAGAGGCGGTACGGAGTTCGCCGGGTCAGCTAGTAATAAATAAAAAATAAACCTCTGACGCTGACTTATAAAACAAAATTATTTGCTTTTGCTGTCAAAGATTTGTCAAAGATCTATACTAATGTTTTTTCGATTGGGAGAAATTAGGGTCTCCTCATGATTAAAGTAAAAATAAAAACAATAAAAAAAAAAAACCGAAATGAACATTTTTTTAATTGATATATTTTTCTGAAACGCGTATATGTTGTGAGCAATCACGTGAAGTGACAACTAAATTAATCTTTTCTAAATAAATACATAATTGTCACGTCCCTTAATGTAAATTATATATTAAAATTGTTCGAATTGTTTAATTTGAAATACAAAATATATAGAAACTGTGACGTTCGTATATATGCGCCTTCAGACCGCATATTTCATAAAAAGCAGAAGTAAGACTCGCAAAACACAACTCCGAAGAGAAACGATTTGTCTTCGGAGTTCTCTCCAATTGCCCAACGGAAAATGACATAATGAAAATAAACAAAATTCCGGTGATCACATTATGCAGACGCACAAAATTATTTTATCACATGTGATTGTCAGAAATGTGACAATCTAAAATCACATTAGCCGATTCCACCCCTGGGTTTTGTTAATATAAAATAAAGCAATATTGAATTCTAGAATTAATTTATTGCAATCAGTACTTTATTTGATTGCCGCTTTTCTTAAGATCAGCGTTTATTATTTTACCGAAAAAGATTACAATAAATACCTATATGTATTTCGTTAGATGACAATCGTTTTCCTTTGTGTTCTTTTTCTGTTCTCATCTTAAGAAATAGTTTTAAAAAAATATTTGAAAGTTAAAAAAACCTCTAATAAGTTTTGCATAAATGCGAAGAGGTGGCAATCATATAGCAGTACGTAAAGACAGAAAAAGGTTATCGATTACAGATTGTCCAGGATTACGTACGAAGGTTGGTTTTCCTTCTTCATCCCCCTTTTCAGTATCGTTCGCTATGAATAAATCAAAAGCGCTCCCCATTTCAAGGATAGTTCTACCGCGTGCGTTTATTTCAAGGTCTTTTGATTTCCTTGCAATACAATTGTTGCTTCCGAACGTTGCACATTGTTCTTGTCCTGTGCGGGCATTGAAATCACCACTAGCCTACAATTATTCTTCCCCAAAGTCTGCATTGCGTCAAAAAGCTTATTGAAGTCGGTTTGCCAATAGGAACAGTTTAAATAGATCGGGACGACATTGAGGGTTTTGGTGTTCAAAATAATTTCTAAATATATTAAATTATCGATTTCCTTAAATTTACATTTTTCTGTTGGTAGCTATCGTTTTTTTTGATGCCGTAAAGTGCTCCATCAGATGCTCTCCCTCTCTTTGCACCGCTCCTCTTTTCAGCTGCTATCCATTGGAGTTTGAAATCTTTGAAAAAATCTTCGAAGTTTTTTTGGTTTTTATGCAATGTATGGGTTTCGTAAAGCAAAAATATTTCAAAAGTGTTAACATATTTAAAAAAACCTAAATACATTTCCTTATTTGACAATCCATTAATAGAATAACTTAGAATTTTTATTTTCTTAAAACTAACTACTTTTTTAATTTTCTGGCTGACTTTGGTTTCCTATAGTTCTTGTGGGCATGCCCTAATGCTGGTGACTACGTTGCCGACTCTATCAGGTTCGTTAACAGCTGAGCTCATAGGTGGCGGTAGCTCTTTTTCTGCTGAGGTTGGTGTGACATTTTGAGTTGACAGGTGTGACAAGTTATTGTTTTTCAGAAAATGTTCTCGCTGCAAATTAATTTTGTATCTTGACGAAAGGGTTTGGAATCCATCGTGTTGGCCACACATTAACCCATTTACATCATTCCAATGGAAATAGTGATCTTGAACATGCAAGCGGTCATCGATCAGATTGACCCTGAGCCTGACATCCGGATTCTTCAGTTTAATCTCCCTTCTCACCCTTAGCAAAATTGTTCTTCTACGGCGCATTCCGGTTGGATAGTCCTTATGCATAGAAATGCCAGAGTTCGCAAGCTTTCTTCCTTGACTAAGAATTTCTCGTGCCAATTTTCCATTTGCAAGTTTTGCTCTATATATTTTGTTGTGTGAGGCTTTAGTGCTTAACTCCTGGAAGTGCTCGAAAGTGATCGCATTCTTAGCATTTGTGATGCTTGAGCAGTTGTTTCTTAGGCGCTCCTCAGGGTTTTCTTGGTCTGAAGCTGGGAGATGGAATATTATATTACAATCTCTCAGTTGTAGCTCAGACACTTCAAATCGGCGCTCGAATTGTTCATACCTTGTCTCTAAAGCTCGTACCTGTGTTTGTAATGTTATCCAAATTCATGTTTTTATTGTTGGACATCTTGAATCTGCGCTCTTCTGTGTATTCAGGGGAGGTTTCAGAAACTGCGTTTTTTTGATGTGGGGGTATTGAGGTTAGAGCTCATGCGTAGATGGTGGATTTTACTATTTCTTAATCTTAGGACTAGAACTTACGTAGTTTTTAAACTTTGGCAATACAGTAGGTTTTTTCAAATGTTTTTGTATATTTCTATAAGGTTTTTTTTCCTTAATTTTAACAATTTTAAATTGATTTGCACAGCACTTAGAAAACTTGACTTGTTTGACAACTTGACAGCTAATCAATCCCAGTAAAAATAAAAATAAAAATAAAGAAATGATTTTTGTATCTTTACTCTGGACAGACAGACTCACAGAATTGTCGGACCCACTTTTTTAGGCTTCTCTATCATCAATGTTATGGTAATGTTATGTTTGATTGTATAAAAAAAAATGCATACGAATGCATAACTTGCCTTATAGTACCTATAATCGCAAGTAAAAAATTGTAGATAGTCCCACTTTTTCATTAATTCTTGAAGTGTTTGTTTTAAAGCTAAGGAAGTTTTTAAAGAATTTACTTTCAAATGAATATTTAAAAAAAAACAAGAATTTGAACCCGAATTAAACAATATTTCTGCGCTGAACCCACAGTTGTTGACTTAAAATAAAAAAAATTGAAATAATTATATAGCTATCTCCATTTAAAATAAACATTTAATTTGGGGGAAAAACTAAATATTGAAAGTAACATTCGAGATGTAAACTAGAAAAGTCAATAAAAATAAAAAAATAAAAATAAAAAAATGATTTTTGTATCTTTACTCTGGACAAAACAATCTGAGGTTAGGAAATAACTTATTAATTATAACTTGTCAAATACTTTTGAGAAAATTTATTTGTTAAATCCAAATCCTGGTCGGCTTTATATGTCTTATAGAAATAAGCACGACTGGGTCGTACGAACATGCTCTAATGTGTTTAAATGATCTGGGGATTGAGGTTTTCGGAAAAATGCATTAAAAAATCATATAAAATTTTATTAATCACTTGAAAATCAATAGTTAAAACGTTTTTTGGAGAAAATGAAGTAAGCCATCCGATTTCTTTTGCTTTTTTGAAATTTAAAGAAATTTTTTTTCAAAACCGTTCGACCATTTTTTTCAAAAAACGGTTTTTTTGGTAAAACTTTTGGAAAACATATTCCAATTTTTTTTTGGAGAATGCCAACATCTAGCAGTTTAAAGTTTTTATCAGAAAACAAAAATTTTAAAAATTTTTAAATAATAATTTTTGAAAAAACCAAAAATTAAAAAAAAAATTAACTTTTTTTTTTAAAAAACTCAAAAAAAAGTTTTTTGAAAAATCAAAGATTTAATTTTATTTTGTTTATAAAAGAGCTTTCATATTAAAATATTCATCGAAATCCGTGAAGTGGTGTACGAGAAAATCTGTTAAGAAAAAACTGGTCCTATGGGAGGTACCGTTATAAGACTTCTCCTGAAAAATCTGTTCCAACCAAAACATAAACACTACTCAAAACACACCATTCCGAAAGTTTTATCAAAATCGTAGGAGCCGTTTTTTGAGATAACTGAGTTTTTCATAAAAAATCATATGGCAGGTACGGTTAGTTTTTTAGCTAGAATGCTAATTCCAAAAACCCCTCTGTAGGACATCATAATAATACTATGTTCTTAACTTGAAGCGAATCGGACCAGCCGTTAAGGCTGTAGGTACCGATACAGCTAGACGGACAGACAGACAGGCAGACCGACAGACAGACAGTATTGTCGGACCCACTTTTTTAGGCTTCTCTATCATCGTAATGTTATGTTTGATTGTCCAAAAAAAATTTTTTACCCAATGCATAACTTTCCTTAGTACCTATAATCGCAAGTAAAAAATTGAAACATAATTACCTACCTTTATCTAAATTTAACCTTCTTAAAACATACAAGCGTTTAAAGTTTGTTTTTTGTTATTTCTGTTTGTGCCACCGTATCTGGTCTAGTTATAATGCTACTTTAAGCCTACGTTAGATGACCTAGGCGATAAGTACTTTTATCCAATTATAGGGCTCATCCACCGGAAGTACTTTGCTGGTTTTAATCTGTCCTTACGGCCGGCGAGTCCACGGCAGACCCTAAGTAAATAATATTTTCTATGCAATTCATGACATATAACCGATTTTCAACGGTAGTTGCGGAGACTTATAATAATTTAAATAACAAATAAAATATGCACTGCTAAAACATGAAAAACACTTGAGGGCTCAACCGGGATTTGAACCCGCGACATCTCGCACCCAAAGCGAGAATCATACCCATAGACCATTGAGCCGATAAGCTTTCAACAGAAAAAAGCTTTGCATCGCTTTGAGGACTGAGAACTATTTAAGCGTTCGTAACTTCGTACCGTCCGCAAAAAAACAGTACATCGATTTGGCTGCGAATCATGGATTATCATTAATTCAAATTTGTAAACCTTAAACCTTATTGCTTTTCTTATTATTTCATAATACATATACATATATAGGTTACACACGAAAATTGCGAACCGTTTTGCAATGCAGGCACCCAGAATACTATAGATACATTGGAGGAAGAAGTGTCCGTAGCAAACTTTGAATGCTAGAGGCAGCGGCGTAGCTAGTGGGACAAGGGCCCTGGTGCATAGGGAAATAATCGGGCCCTCCTCCCCTCTTTCCGCGTAGCTTGAACTTATAGCGGCCTTCAAAATTTTTATTAGGAATAAGAATAGGAAACAGTAAGTTGAACTTATCCCTGGTAGGCTAAATCCATACGTGGTCTCTATTAGAATCTCCATCTCTTGCACGCTTTAATTTTTGCGAATTCGTCTATAATTTCACTCAAATCCACGTCTGATGTCGCCTCATTTTCTATTGCAATTAACGATAAATGTCGGAGGCGATCTTGTCGAATGCTGTTTCTTAAATAATTTTTTATAATCTTCAGTTTACTGAAAGATCTTTCTGCTGCCGCGGAAATAACAGGCATTGTATGAAACAGTAGCATCGCTGTATACACTTCCATAAGGTCACATTCGAGCACGCCAAATTTCAATTGAGGGAGGATCAGATGATATACATTAAGAAATTGGAGCGAAAAATTGGGTCCAATTATATTGCAATATTTCTTCTGAAACTGATCACATTTCTTGAGTAAAATCGTTTCATGATGGGTGAAATTGGCGAATTGATCTCACGACCGTCAAGCACGTGAGCTTATCGCTGATCCAATGTGCTACGGGCGTACTCATCCAAACTCCCAAATAACTGAAATAACGATAACAAACAGCACATGCATATCGAGGACGCTTGGCGAATGTGTTGAAAATGTTAAATAAGGAGTTCTGTAATTGGTGATGTTGATTTGAAAAAAAAAAATTTTGTAGACTCGAGGCTCGAGCCTGCTCACAAGAATTTTTTTTTTTAATTTTTTTTTTATCTTATTTCATTATTTTTTTTTTCAAAGCTGAGGTTAGAGGGCCCCCTGAGCTCCGGGGCCCTGGTGCACTGCACCACCTGGCCCTATGATAGCTACGCCACTGGCTAGAGGCCGCTGCTGTATTCAGTGTAAGCTTTACGAACGAAATTTATAACTCCACCGGTTTTGAAATCAGGCAAAACTGGTGCTTTCAAGTCGATTATGCGTCAATAGTGAGTAGGATCAATGTTTCTTGGTCAATTGATTTTCATAGTGAGTGGTATCCCGAGTTTCACCAATCGAAAGAGCTATTATGAAACTTCCAGCTTTCCTTGGTAAGAACTCGTTTCAAAAGGTTTATTAGATAAGCGCCTCCTACACTAATCGGTTGTCGGGCAGTGTACTTATATGCTGTCCTCGGGTGCAGAATATCATCGCCGGACGTAGGCTCGGGCGAAACATCACGATGGACAGATATAACTTTCAATTGAAGTAGTCAACGACATTTGGGTTTCATTTTGACCTATCAAAATAATGTCATAAAAGAGATCAGTCGAAGAATCATTCTTGCCAATCGCGCATTTTTGAAAAATTTTTTTAAAATTCAAACATTTTTCCTGAAACTGGAAAACCCCATATATGTATAGGAGCTACCGTTTAGAAACCTTTAACATTTAAACTGAAGATGCCATCCTTTAAGCGCTATGTACACCTTAGCTAGTCTGAACCATTTCGTTAATGTCGTTGTCCACTTATAGCCAATTAAGGAAAACCGTTGAAACAGATCTCCGTTATTATCATTTGCAGCCAAATCCAAGTTTTATTCGAAGCGTTCTATGTATGTATATAACATGATGCTAGGTAGGTGAGGGGATTAAGCCCTGTCGTTTAATAACCCCTGAGTTACAGAAAAACGATTTAAAATAATCGCAGTAGCCTGAGAACCCATTTCTATGTAACTAACACTCACAAATGACATTTGAAACTTGTTGCTACCTGTTCGCTAGCTCGCTTTTATCAGTAATGTGTTTTTTACTGGAGAGACGGTTCTGCAGGTGAAATTATAAAAAAAATCAACCCACAAAATCGTAAGTTGTTTTTTATAATATTACGTTTATCCTACTAATATTACCAATGTGAAAGTTACGATGTTTGTTGCTAACTAACGCCAGAACGGCTAAACGGATCTGTATAAATTTTGGCACAGAGATAGCTTATAGTCTGGAATAGCAGATAGGCTATTTTTTATCCCGGTAAAATGTATGGTGCCCGTGGGATAGATTTGTTTTAATTTTTGAAATTAAACCAGAATGTCTGAACTCATCTGAATGAAATTTAGCACAGAGATAGATTATAGTCTGGAATAACATATTGGCTACTTTTTATCCCGGTAAAATGTAAGGTTCCCGTGGGATAGATTTGTTTTAATTTTTGAAATAACACCAGAATGGCTGAACGGATCTGAATGAAATTTAGCACAGAGATAGATTATAGTCTGTAATAGCATATTGGTTTCTTTTTATCCCGGTAAAATGTATAGTTCCCGTGGGATAGATTTGTTTTAGTTTTTGAAATTACACAAAAATGGTTGAACTCATCTGAATGAAATTTAGCACAGAGAGAGATTATAGTCTGGAAAAGCATATTGGCTACTTTTTATCCCGGTAAAATGTAAGGTTCCCGTGGGATAGATTTGTTTTAATTTTTGAAATAACACCAGAATGGCTGAACGGATCTGAATGAAATTTAGCACTGTAACGAAGTGTTTTTATACACTGCCATTACGTATTCACTATCCCGTACCTACCATCAACCAAACCGCACTCCACGATAACATCACTGGTCAAACAACACAACATTATACCCGCCACCGCCCGACCGCACCACCTAATTACCATCAAACCATTGCAGCAGGCAAACTTTATAACGTCACTGGTTATTCAAAGTTACCTGCACCCACCCGACCGCACCGCCAACCAGATAACAATAAGCCATTGCAACGATACATCACGCCACCAAATACACCACACTATCCAATTACGAATAATCCACCCACCGCCACCCGACCGCACCACACAACATCGTACATACCAAGCAACACTCAACACACAGCACATTGGGTGTGCTGTGAGGTTAAAATTACACACGATCAACGAGTGGTGTGTATCGATCATCGTCATCACCATCTCCAGGAGGCTAATGTGTGTATATTGCACAAAACCTTCAAAAACATCGGTAATAAAAACAATAATTGGTACAGACTCTTCTTCTTCTCTGTGTGCTTTGCCAGAATATAAGTGGCTTCACTTGTCTAGATTTAACAAAGATACTAAGCCTGATGATATTATCAACCACATATCTCAAAAATCTAACATTTCAACTGACCACTTTAAATGCTACGCGTTAATTAAAAAAGATGCAGATCTATCAAAACTCAAGTTTATAACTTTTAAATTGAGTGTTCCAGCTGATAAATACTCGGCAATCATGGATTCTTCGCTGTGGCCCTGTTTTGTCAGAATAAAAAAATTCGTAACAAAAGAGAACAAGAACTTAAATGATTTGGTTCCTCATCACTCTCTAACTGAACCCACTTCTCAGGTTACGGGAGATCTCTCATCTTCATTGCCATCATCATCACAGTCTCTGACATCTATGCCTCCGCCGGCTGCACCACCCCTTCCACCACCAACATCGTCAACCTTAAACGAACAATCACAGCCGACTCATAACTGACAACTAAATTCAGATCCAAGAAATTCTCCTACTGCCTCTTATCTTTATTATCAAAATACCGGAGGTATTCGTACTAAAATGAAACAAGTTCTTCCCTTTTCATCGTCTGCGCAATACGATATAATTGTTATGACAGAAACTTGGCTTAATAAAGATCATAATGATGCCGAGATGTTTAATGATAATCAGTATGCTGTTTTTCGGAAAGATCGTAATTACGAGTTACTTGATTGTGAGAGAGGAGGAGGAGTACTCGCCGCAGTGCGCTCAGAATTTCAATGCAAGAGAATGGATTTGTCATCACTTTCACCATCGCCATCTGCTACTCTTGACGTCGACCAATTAATACTTAACATCAAATTTGATTGTGTTAATGAAATAATTCTAATTGTCTCTTACATTCCACCGAGTAGTTCTCTTGATTTGTATAAAGCTCACATAGACAATTGTAGCTCTATTTTAAAATGTCGTAAAGATAATCAAAAAGTTATTATTGTTGGAGATTTCAACCTGCCTAATATTAAATGGATTTATGATTCTGATGATAAAATACTTGTTCCTTTTAATGTAAATTTTAATCATGATTGTGAGGTTGTCGATACCTTTGCACAGTTTGACTTAAGGCAAATAAATTATTTTCACAATTCCTTTAATAATATTCTTGATTTGGTTTTTGTAGACCCTGAACTGTGCGTTGGTATTGACGATTCTATAGTTTCTCTTTTTCCCAATACCATCCATCATATCGCATTCAGTTTGCAGTTTGAATTGTATACGTATTTTTCACCTGTTTTTTCGGATAATGATTTCAAATTCAATTTAAATAACACTGACTTCATCTCTTTTGAACATTATCTCAGTGGGACTGATTGGCATGCATTGTTTTTTAATAATAATTTAAGTGACTGCTACGAATCATTTTTAAAACTTGTGCATAATGCAATTGCTTTATATACACCAAAAATAAAAATAAAATCGGGTTCTAAGCCCATTTGGTTCAACAAAAGAATAGTTAATCTAAATAATACAAAAAACAAGGTTTATAAGCAATTTCGCAGATCAAACAATGATCGAGATCTTTACCAAAAATATCGCTTCCTGCAAAAGAATTTTGATATTTTGAATAAATTTCTGTATAATCAGTATTTATTATCAGTGGAATGTGATCTTAAAACTAACAGTAAAAGTTTTTGGAAATTTATAAACGCCAAAAAACAATCAAATGGCATTCCTAATCTTATGCGTCACGATGGAATATCATCCTCAGATCTCAAAGATATAACTAACTTATTCGCAAAACATTTTCAATCTGTCTATTTAGATAGTTCTTCAAATTTAAGTCGTTCTGATGAATCTATTTTTACGGATTGCCTTCTAAATATAGGTTATTTAAATCTTTCAGTCTCAGAAATTGAAAAAGCGCTTTCTGAGATTAAGGCTGACACTAGGTTTGACATGGATGGAATTGCTCCTTTTATCTTAAAAAGATGCCCAAAAGTTTTTGCTGTGCCGTTACAAATGATTTTTAATCGTTCCCTAGATTGTGGTGAATTTCTAAATAAATGGAAACGTTCTTCAATTACACCAATCTTTAAATCCGGTAATAGACAGGAGATTTCTAACTATCGACCTATTTGTAAATTAACCACAATTCCTAAATTTTTCGAAAAACTGATTTATGAAAGACTATCCGTTATGTTAAAAAATGTTATTTCTCCATATCAACACGGGTTTGTATCTGGTAGATCAACGACCACTAACCTTTCGATTTTTACAAATTTTGTTTTAAATGAACTTGAAAAAGGTTTTCAGATAGATGTTATTTACACTGATTTTTCGAAAGCATTCGATCGTGTAAATCATGATATCTTACTTAATAAGTTGCACAAAATTGGTTTCCACTCAAACTTTTTTCGATGGATTAATTCATACCTAAAGAATCGCGTTCAATATGTTCGTATCAACAGCATTATGTCTTCACCTATTCATGTTACCTCGGGTGTTCCACAAGGAAGCCATCTTGGCCCTCTTTTTTTCCTGCTATTCGTTAATGACATCCCTAATGTGTTTGTCAATTCGAAATGCCTTATGTTCGCGGATGATTTAAAAGCTTTTCGAAGTGTTCGTACCATGAATGACTGTACGTTTTTGCAAGAAGATCTAGAGCGATTATCTAATTGGTGTTTGATTAATTCCTTGAATCTTAATATATCTAAATGCCAAAGTTTAGCATTTTGTAGAAATCGTATGCCGATCAACTATTGCTATAGTATTAACAATATGTCTCTTTCTAAAGTATTTTTTAAAAAAGATCTAGGGGTAGTTTTTGATCAAAAACTTGATTTTATTAAACATATAGACTTTTTAGTAGCCAAAGGTAATTCAATGTTAGGTTTTATTTTGCGAAATTCTAAAGAATTCAAGGATCCGTTCACTTTGAAATGTCTTTTTTATACATTTGTTAGATCAATTTTGGAATATTGCAGTATTATTTGGTGCCCTGCTTATGAAACACACTCTTTGCGAATTGAAAAAATTCAAAAACGTTTTACAAGAGTTGTATTTAAAAAGCTTCACTGGGGAACAGAAATGCCTTCTTATGAAACTAGATGCAAGTTATTTGGAATCTTTCCACTGAATCTCCGAAGAAAGATATCTGGGATCGTATTTATTCGTGACGTTTTGGCCAATCATATTGATTGCTCAGATATTTTGGCTCTGATTGACTTCAATGTTCCTGCGAGGTTGCTTAGAAATCATTCGTTATTTAAAGTTCAACAACACAGAACAAATTATGGGGCAAATGAGCCGTTTTCTAGATGTCTAAAAGACAGTAACTCAGTTTGCGATGTGATGGATTTCAGTTTAAATAGATCTTCTTTTAAAAATAATTTGCTTTTGATCCTAAGTAATGGTTTATAATTATAATTATTGTATAATTACTTGTTATTTTATCTTTGTTCTATTTTAAGTTTTCTTTATATTGTTATTTTATTTATTTTCTGGTATAATCTAGTAATCATAAAAAGGCAATCATGTACTTTGTTTGATGAAATAAACTAAACTAAACTATTGCTGGTTAAAGGGCCGCCGTCGCCGCATGGACTACAACAAGAATAATAGTGATTGTAATGAAATTTTCATGTTTGGTTTTTATAATTACCAGTGTGTTTTTGGTTAATTATTTACTAGTAGAAGTAGAATAAGTAGCTAAAACGGTCTTCTAGCTTTCCGAAACAATTGACCACAGCTGAATAAATTATATTTAGTATAAAAAAAAGCAAAGAGAAGACCGGACTTGTTTATTAAGTGCGCAGTGCATTAATAAAACAGTCCTACCGTTTTGACTTAATTGTCACCAAGTTTGCTCCGCTCTCCACTCCTTCTGAGTGTAGATCGGACAGAGGGATTCCTCACCTTTAATAATCTTTGTTCCGAATTTAATTAATAAAGTAATTTGAGGCATCGTAAGCCACCCGTTTTCCCCATTGCTGATAGCTTCTCTAATACTTTGGGCAGAGTTACCGGTCCAACTCACCGCATCGTCCCTCTGATTAGCATTGGCAGAGGCAGGCATCGTAAGCCACCCGTTGTTCCCCATTGCTATTAGCTTCTCTAATACTTTGGGCAGAGTTGTCGGTTCAACTCACCGCATTATCCCTCTGTCTTGTATTGGCAGAGGCAGGCGCCGTAAGCCACCCGTTTTTCCCACGCAAGCACATTTTAAAACTTGTCGTGGGCATGGCTGTCATCGCGGGCACCCACTAGGCAGGTAGTCTATCATAAGTTATATTTACGCTCCTCTGTATGGAATTATAATTAAAAAAAAAATTAATCAAATTGACTTCATTGTACTTTAAGGAAAATAAAAATATTTATTAATTGAGGTTGAGCCCTCTAAACTTCGAGTTTTATTGTGCTTTCTCGGAACAGATCCTGGACCCAGCTGACGCTACCTCAGCTGGAAACTAAAAAGCATCACATTTTGGCGCCCGAGCAGGGACCTTTAGGAGGTTCAACCGTTTTCCGACCGCCGACCGACCTGGAATCCCCAAAAGGTACCACCGACCGCCGATTTCCGATGCCCAGCAGTAGTGCTTCTCCAGCTATAATTGTGGAGGATCATTCCGGGCAAATTCAGACGAAAGCCGCCGCTGTTCCCGCTACGACGAACACCAACAAAACTCCCGACCACCTTTCTGTGCCGCCGAACAACATGTCCGGTTCCGAGGGCGAAGACATCACCGCCGACGACTGCAATCCGTTCAGGAATCTTGGTTTCATCTCGTTTATGAGGAAAGACGAGCTGACCGAGATGCTAAGCGCCCGAAATTTGGCCACTGACGGAAAAGTCGCAGAACTGCGAAAGCGCCTGAGGCAACACCTCAAGGAAATCCGTCACCACGGCTCGACGCAGAATTTATGCGACCAATGGGCGGACTGCATAGAGCAGAGGGTCCAAGACGTTTTGGAAGCGGACGAACAAAAAAATGAGCGTACCGCTACTCCGCCACCTACCGAAGATACGAAGACCGAGGAGCGAGAAGGTAAATCCGCCATCGTACAGCAGAGGTCTGTAGCAGGCACCTCAGCGGGATCTGCACAGACAATTGCACCGCCGCACCAGCCGTACCCGCCGCCGAGCGTACCGCCTCATGCGTATAATTACGCTCCTTCCGTTGCCGCCCGGGTTGTTGCCCCCGCGTACGGTCAACTTCGACACGAACCGTTCTCGCCTCCCACCAGCCGGCTGACCTTAAGCTACGAAGCAGAGGTGATGAACACTGTAAGGAAGTGGGGATTAAAGTTCGAGGCACGAGGAAATCCACTCGAGTTCATGGAAAGGACCGAAGAGTTAACGCGCTGCTATAATATCCCGCCCGACGACATGCTGCGCACCCTGCCTGAATTGTTGAGGGGTACCGCATTAGAGTGGCTGCGCATTAAAGGGAATAGCTTCGCAACTTGGGACGAATTCCGAACACAATTCCTCCAACACTTCCTGCCAGCCCGTTACAGCCACCGACTGGAGGACGAAATATTTCGGAAGCGTCAAGGGCCAAGGGAAAGAGCCAAGGATTACATTCTGGCCATGCAGTACCTTATCAGACAGCACCCCAGATTGACCATAGCCGAAAACATCGACCGAATATTTGACAGTCTACGTCCCGAATATCGGTATTACATTCGGCGTCGAGACTTTGTCACCCTGGACGAACTGACTCAGTTAGCTGAGGAATTCGAAAGTATCAGAGACGACGATCGGAACAGTTGACCAGCACCAGCTTCGGCCCCTAACCCACCCCCTCAGCCACGAAGACCAGCAGCGAACCTTCCATACA
Organism: Platycheirus albimanus; assembly: GCA_916050605.2. NCBI lineage: Eukaryota > Metazoa > Arthropoda > Insecta > Diptera > Syrphidae > Platycheirus > Platycheirus albimanus. Next base: position 251,294,165 of record OU696696.1, read on the forward strand.
ACAGGGAAACCGATTGTTGGAATTGTAAACAGAGAGGGCATCGGAAGGAAAGCTGTCGTAGACCTTTCCGTCTCTTCTGCTCATTTTGCGGGGAAGATGGGCGTCTATCCAAAGATTGTACCTGCCGCCGGACCCCTGTCGCCGTCGTCAACGCACCGCCCGGACAGGATCCACGATATTTCGTACCCATTAACGTAGAGGGAGTTACATACCAAGCCTTGCTGGATACCGGGTCTACTAAGACGTTTATCGGACAAGCATTACGCGACCAGTTCCGTCGTTTGGAAATTCCAATGAAGACGCAAGAGCGTCCCATACACCTCGCAAACGGTGACCCTGTGCTCATATCCGAGCATTACACGACTACCTTCGTTTTGGGCGAAGCCGTCCTCCCCGGAGAAGCCACCTACATGCCGGCGTTAGAAGAAGACGCAATCCTGGGAATGGATCTCCTCGCACAAGCAGATCTACACGTCTCCATGGGAGGCATAACCGTCACAGGGAGGAAGACCCCTCAAGTGACCCAAGCTAACTCCGTTTGTATGGTCACCTTGCACGATTCAGATCAGCAGGCCCGACTTTCCAATTTTTTAGAAGTGGAGTTACCGAAGTTCGACCTCATCAGGGGGAGTGCGAACGTTCCGCCCCATCGCATCCGACTCAAAACCGACGAGCCATTCAAGCAGCGGTATTACCCCCGCAACCCCGCCATGCAAAGAGTGATCGACGAGGAGATAGACGATCTACTAAAAACGGGGAAAATAAGCCCATCTAAAAGCCCCTATAGTTCGCCGATCGTTCTGGTCAGGAAGAAGGGGGGTTCTTGGCGCGTCTGCGTGGATTTCCGACAGCTGAACGAGGTGTCTTTGAAAGACGCTTACCCACTCCCGTTCATAATGGCTATTTTGGACAAGTTGCGCGGGGCTAAATTTATCAGCACGATCGATTTGAAGCAAGGTTATTGGCAGATCGCGCTTGACCAGAGTTGCCGTCCGTATACCGCATTTACCGTCCCAGGCCAGGGACTTTTTGAATGGAACGTCATGCCGTGTGGATTACATTCAGCAGGGGCCACTTTTCAACGTGCCATGGACTCGATTTTCGGAGCAGACATGCTTAATCATGTGTTCGTGTACCTGGACGATATCATCGTTATTAGCAGCAAATTTGACGAGCATCTCCAACATTTGACCGACGTGTTTGGTAAACTCCGCGCAGCCAATTTAAAGATCAACATCGAGAAATGTAACTTCTGTCGAGAGAGCCTGAAATACCTGGGGCACGTAGTAAGCAAGGAGGGCATCCACACCGACCCGGATAAAATAACCGCCGTACAAGAGTTAAAAGCCCCCTCAAACTTACGCGAACTACGTCGCATATTAGGCATTTGCTCCTGGTACCGACGTTTCATAAAGGATTTCTCCGCAGTGGCCAGCCCATTGACCTGTTTGCTGAAGAAAAATGCCAAATGGGATTGGGGCGAACAACAGCAAATCGCTTTCGACGCGCTTAAACTAAAATTAACCGAGGCTCCGGTATTAGCTTGCCCCGATTTCAACCTGCCGTTTACACTGCAAACCGACGCAAGCAACCATGGCCTGGGCATTGTGCTGACTCAAAACTTCGACGGAGTGGAGAAAGTCATAGCCTATGCCAGCCGCACACTCACAGACGCGGAACAAAAATATGCAGTCACCGAGAAGGAATGTCTAGCGATCCTATGGGGAATCAGGAAGATGCGACCATACCTCGAAGGGTATCACTTCCACGTCGTAACGGATCACCACTCGTTAAAGTGGCTGCATACTCTGGAAAATCCGTCCGGTAGGCTCGCTCGTTGGGCCCTCGAGCTACAGCAGTATGATTTCGACATACAATATCGCAAGGGAGCGATGAATGTGGTGGCCGACGCGCTGTCCAGAGATCCACTACCCATTACCGACGGGGATAGGTTAGCAGCCGCCCGAGACACCAAACCGACTTGGTTCCAAATTAAGAAGAACCAAGTAATGACCGAACCCGCCAAATACCCCGAATACAAAATTGTCGACGAACAGCTGTTTCGTCGATTTGAAAATGCTCGCCCTTTGACCAACGCGCACGGTTACGAGTGGAAACTGTGTGTACCTGAAGCCGACCGACCCAGGATTTTATCAGAAAATCACGATGCTGTCACCGCCGGACACCTGGGCATTGCTAAAACCGTATCCCGCATGTCCCGACGATTTTATTGGCCGGGCATGTTCCGCGACATCAGCAGATACGTCCGTAATTGTCAAATTTGCAACCGTTTTAAACCTTCGCAACAAAAGCCGAGCGGACTGATGTACACATCACCAGTGGAGGAACCGTGGGAGGTGGTATGCGCCGATTTTATAGGCCCGTTGCCAAGGTCGATGAAAGGGCATACAATGCTGCTAATGATCATGGACAAGTTCACTAAATGGATGGAAGCTATCCCCCTGCGTGCTGCCACCACTACCGGCCTGATAAAAGCAATAAGAGAGAGAGTGACAAACAGATTTGGAGTTCCCCGTACGTTCCTGTCCGACAACGGCTCCCAATTTACTAGCAACCAATTTAAGGAGTTTCTCGCGGAATTAGGGATTCAACATCGCCTGACAGCCCCGTACACCCCGCAGGAAAACCCCACCGAGCGGGTAAATAGAAGCTACAAAACAATGACCGCGCAGTATGTGAACGAGAACCAGCGGAATTGGGATGAGCATCTGCCCGAACTATCGTTTGCATTAAATACTAGTCGCCACGACTCAACCGGCTACTCGCCAGCCATGCTAAATTTTGGACGGGAACTTCGAGCCCCTAACGAAGAACGCAGGGAAAGTGTCCCCCCCGAAGAGATAAACGCACGCCAAGAGCGCATGCGCGCGTTATATGAATTAGTTCGCATAAATTTGCAAAGAGCTAGCCAAATACAAGCCAAATCCTACAACCTCCGCCGACGCCCTTGGCGACCATGTATAGGCGACAAGGTGTATAGGAGATCACGCGTACTATCATCTGGAGTCAATTATTTCGCCGAAAAGTTGGCCCCCCGGTATGACGGGCCATACGAGGTAATTAAATTCCTCTCCCCCGTAATTGTCGTCCTCAAAGACAAGAGCGGCCGAAAAACGCAGAAAAAGGAAATTTCTATTCGAGCCCATGTAAGGGATTTAAAAGGATTTAATTCTGACCAGCTGGCCACCAGTATAAATACGACCGCACAGAACATATCCTTCATCAGTACCCGACCAGCAGCCAACCAGTTAAGTCGCATTCGGAGCTCTTTCAACCAGACACGTAAGCAGTTACACACTTAAGAAAAGCTAAGTAAGTCAATCACCAACCGTCGCAAAGAAGCCATCCACGCTAATATTCCTTCTAGCATGGATCCAGCACCACGAATGACACCCACCGTCCTGAGCAACCAATCTAACCCGTGTCCAGGGCCAGGTCAGCGGTCTAGCAGCCCAAGGTTTCACCGTCTATCAGCACCGGAGCGAACTACTCACCGCGTTCAACAGACCACGGCCAAGAGGACAGGTGCCAAGCGGGAGGGTACCAGCAAGGCAGCCACAACATCGGCCGACCCATGTGTGAGGCAAAGAACGGCACCTAACAAGGTTCGCGCGCCAAAGAGAGCACAGGAACCGTTGTGCCTAAACTTCGACCTCCAGGCCATCAGACGAAGAGTCGGACCCCAAGCCCAACCCAGGGAAGAGATCCTCGCCATCCCCCCTCGTCCAACACAAGCCGCATTAATGGAACGAGTTAGGGCACAAAAGCAGAGGGCCGTGGAAACCTGGCTAAGCAGAAACGGCCCAATCGAACCTACCGCTACGCTGTTCCCTCAACCTATCAATCAACAGAAACAGGGAGGGATGAAAAATGAGGCTATTCCGATAAGCCACGCCGCCGCCGAAAGAGCCGAACCCGAAGCCTCACCGAGGCCAGAGCTTCCTGCCGCCGACACCTTCAAGCAGGGTTACACTGACGCATCCGTCCCATCAAACCAGGTTCCCATGCTGACGGTGGCAGCCGTGACGGATCCCAAGTTTGTTGAAACCCAGAAACCAGAGGAAGCCAAAGCCAGTAGTCCGGCCGTCCAGAGTTCCCAGTTCGATCCCTTCAAGGGGATCCATTTACGTGGTCCGCAGCACCAGCGGACGTTTTTCATCCATCGACCATGGGGAAAAATTTCAGTGCGCTTAAACAAAAAGAACACGCAAGCTTCACTTAAGTTTAAGCAGCAGTTTAAAACCATCGACCTCTAGGTTTAACGCCTGTTTCTCCGCCACCAGCATCCAATTGAATTCACTTTTTATTTACTTTTTTTTATTGCTTAAGTTTACCTGTATGAAGTATTTTTTTTTTTGTTTTACGATAACAAAAACTAATTTTTTTTAAAATTATTGTTAGCTGTTAAGTTTACCTGAAATAAAAATTTTATAGTAGAAGGAAAAGGAATTTATTTAAAGAATTGAATTGTTATAAGGAAAAAAAAAAATATAAATAAAACAAAAGAAAAAAGAAAAATAAAAAAAAAAAAAAAAAAATAAAAAAAAAAAATAAAAAAAAAAAATATTTTGTGCTTGATTTAGCAATCGTTTCAAGTTTCGCTAAAACTGTCTATTCTTTCAGAATAAGCCGACGAGAAGGTTCTCGTCTCCCCAAAGGAAGAGGGGAGTGTAACGAAGTGTTTTTATACACTGCCATTACGCATTCACTATCCCGTACCTACCATCAACCAAACCGCACTCCACGATAACATCACTGGTCAAACAACACAACATTATACCCGCCACCGCCCGACCGCACCACCTAATTACCATCAAACCATTGCAGCAGGCAAACTTTATAACGTCACTGGTTATTCAAAGTTACCTGCACCCACCCGACCGCACCGCCAACCAGATAACAATAAGCCATTGCAACGATACATCACGCCACCAAATACACCACACTATCCAATTACGAATAATCCACCCACCGCCACCCGACCGCACCACACAACATCGTACATACCAAGCAACACTCAACACACAGCACATTGGGTGTGCTGTGAGGTTAAAATTACACACGATCAACGAGTGGTGTGTATCGATCATCGTCATCACCATCTCCAGGAGGCTAATGTGTGTATATTGCTGGTTAAAGGGCCGCCGTCGCCGCATGGACTACAACAAGAATAATAGTGATTGTAATGAAATTTTCATGTTTGGTTTTTATAATTACCAGTGTGTTTTTGGTTAATTATTTACTAGTAGAAGTAGAATAAGTAGCTAAAAGGGTCTTCTAGCTTTCCGAAACAATTGACCACAGCTGAATAAATTATATTTAGTATAAAAAAAAGCAAAGAGCAGACCGGACTTGTTTATTAAGTGCGCAGTGCATTAATAAAACAGTCCTACCGTTTTGACTTAATTGTCACCAAGTTTGCTCCGCTCTCCACTCCTTCTGAGTGTAGATCGGACAGAGGGATTCCTCACCTTTAATAATCTTTGTTCCGAATTTAATTAATAAAGTAATTTGAGGCATCGTAAGCCACCCGTTTTCCCCATTGCTGATAGCTTCTCTAATACTTTGGGCAGAGTTACCGGTCCAACTCACCGCATCGTCCCTCTGATTAGCATTGGCAGAGGCAGGCATCCTAACTCGTAAGCCACCCGTTGTTCCCCATTGCTATTAGCTTCTCTAATACTTTGGGCAGAGTTGTCGGTCCAACTCACCGCATTATCCCTCTGTCTTGTATTGGCAGAGGCAGGCGCCGTAAGCCACCCGTTTTTCCCACGCAAGCACATTTTAAAACTTGTCGTGGGCATGGCTGTCATCGCGGGCACCCACTAGGCAGGTAGTCTATCATAAGTTATATTTACGCTCCTCTGTATGGAATTATAATTTAAAAAAAAATTAATCAAATTGACTTCATTGTACTTTAAGGAAAATAAAAATATTTATTAATTGAGGTTGAGCCCTCTAAACTTCGAGTTTTATTGTGCTTTCTCGGAACAGATCCTGGACCCAGCTGACGCTACCTCAGCTGGAAACTAAAAAGCATCACAGCACAGAGATAGATTATAGTCTGGAATAGCATATCGGCTACTTTTTATTCCGGTAAAATGTATGGTTCCCGTGGAATAGATTTGTTTTAATTTTTGAAATCACACCCGACTGGCTGAACGGATCTGAATGAAATTTAACACAGTGATAGATTATAGTCTGGAATAGCATATTGGCTGCTTTTTATCCCGGTAAAATGTATGGTTCCCGTGGTATAGATTTGTTTTAGTTTTTAAAATTACACAAAAATGACTGAACTCATCTGAATTAAATTTAGCACAGAGATAGATTATATTCTGGAATAGCATATTGGCTACTTTTATCCCGGTAAAATGTATGGTTCCCGTGGGATAGATTTGTTTAAATTTTTGAAATCACACCAGGATGGCTGAACGGCTCTGAATGAAATTTAGCACAGAGATAGATTATAATCTGGAATAGCATATTGGCTACTTTTTATTCCGGTAAAATGTATGGTTCCCGTGGGATAGATTTGTTTTAATTTTTGAAAAAACACCAGAATGGCTAAACGGATCTGAATTAAATTAAGCACAAAGATAGATTATAGTCTGGAATAGCATATTTGCTACTTTTTGTCCCGGTAAAATGTATGGTTCATGTGGGATAGATTTGTTTTAATTTTTGAAAGTACACCAGAATGGCTGAACTCATTTGAGTGAAATTTAGCACAGAGATAGATTATAGTCTGGAATAGCATATTGAATACTTTTTATCACGGTTAAATGTAGGTATTAAATTATAAAGCTATTAAAGAAGAAGAAGTTAGATTACGATACAGTCTACTTCTTGATCACCTGAAACGCGAGCGAAGCCGCGGGTAAAGGCTAGTATATATATAAATTGCGCTGTAGTGTTCTATTATTCCCTGCTTCCACTAACTTTTATGTTTTAAACTATGCATCATAGTCTGAATAATGATTTATTTGGTTTTATTTACAAATTGTGCCGGTGGTTAATAAGGCTTAAAAAAATTCAACATAGGCCTTATTACAGATCATCCCAGATAGCCATTCCAAATTTTAAAAAATCAATAAATTTTGTTTTATGCCAATCGTTTGTGATTCGTTTGTGACTGTTTGTGACAGCAATAAAAAGTTTTGTGACTCGCAAGTTAGAAACACTTCCTTACGAAAACGAAATAGAGGCTATAGAATACCCCGAACCGTTCATAATTCAAAAGAATTCTATTTTGCTATATATAATATCAATCCCAAAAGCTTTAAATAAAGTTTATAATCATGTATAATAATACGAGATACTATAATTGAAAATAAAAGGATACATTTAAGAAGTAATGAAATTCTTACAGCCCACGACGAAACATTCTCTATTTTGGAAAAATGCGATAAAATAAGAGAAACTTCTGTATTTTAAAAAAACAACTTCAAAAATTAACGCCTGAAGGGTTAGGTAAATGCTTTATAGATTTAATAACAGATGACATCGCTTTTATTTAAAATTTTAGAGGAAATCTCAAATATAATGAAAAAACAGTAGTCTTAAATGGTACACATCTGGTTCAATTCAATAATGATTCTATTAACTAGATGGAAAAATTAAAGTTACTCTAATACAGAAATTACTAGTTTTCAGATTCTACTCCCAATATTGAAAGGATATTTGTCAGAAACAAGTTTAAAACTAGATTTAGAATATTTACATGATTTACATTTTTAGAAAACATAAAAAACTTAACATTTTTGCAACATTTAAAGATATATCTATATTTTCCAATTTTATATTATACCTATATATTTGCATCCATAATAATGTATTGTATTAATTTATAAGAAATGTAAAAATAAAAACCAAAGCAAATTGAATTCAAACTTCCTGTCATTCTACCATAGGTAAATGAATTTAAGGAGGGAAGAGTTATCACGCAGTAATGTAGTGATGAAATTGAAATGTAAGCAAAATCAACACAAGCAATTTATTTCGGCGTGTGTGCTGATTTTGCATTAATATGCAATATCAAATTAATGTCTGAGAACTTTAACCTATGAATGTTCTCATAGGTAAAATTCTCGATTAGTTTTCAAGAAAATTGTACTTAGTTTTAAGCTGATTGTCATCGAAAATACAATAAAAATTATTTTTTTTTAAAGACAAAGATAAGACTTTGATACTTGAACATCAATATAAGACAAATAAAATAATCTTGGCCAATCATAAAAAAAATTAATAATATCTCTATAACTAAACGGTATTAAAATAAAGTACCTCAAACATCTTTCGTTTTATTTATACCTATCTGCGTTGTAAGTATAATAAATTATATATTAGGTTCTCGCATTTGTTCGCTTTTCGCACTCTCGTGTATAACGCCAATACCTACATAGCTATATTTCGTTCTATTTCAATTGGTATCCAAACATTGTAGTTATTTATAAATTAGTTAAGTAGTAGGTACTATAGGTCTCCCTTTTTCTGCTTTCAGGCAATTATGTACTTTTGCGTCTGCAGTTGCAGTTCCACATTTTATGCGGGTTTCTACTATTCTTGCCTTTCTAGCTTCTCAATAGTCAACATTATTGTTCATCAGATAATAATCCCAAGCGAGTGATATTTCTATTCTCCTATGTTTTTATGAGCTTTATTCAATCGTTTCCCTTTTGTACGATGAAAGGCACTTCTTTCCAAGGTTATTTCTAATTATTGTCAATTTTAGCTTCCGGAACGGTTTTCTTTGAATGCTACCAGCTACTATTTTCACCGTTACACGTGTTCAACAATCTTTTGGCAATATAACCGTTATAATATGTGCCACACGAACATATAGGTCGACAAGCTACACACCGATAGCGTTTTGCTGAAATGCGTTACCTATCTGGTTTCTATATCTTCTTTATGTTTGTCCCTCTCTGTAGTGTTATTTTTCGTGTTGTCTAAAACCGATGCGGGACATCGATCCCGTACCTCTCACATGCTAAGCGCGCGCTCTACCATCAGAGCTACATCCCCATGAAAATTTTGGTGTCCAAGTGAAATTTCATAATAATGTCCTTCATAAAATAAGTCGATAAAATTAAAGAATATTGTCCATAGTTAAAGGAAAGAATAGTTACATAGTTTAATTCATTAAATATTTAAATAATACAGTCAATACCATTCTTGGTTAAATTGATTTAAGAAATTGGGAAATGTTTATTTGCCTTTTCTTGGAGGATGAATTAATGTCAACTGCCAGCTCTGCAGCTCTCTCAGTTTTTGAAGGCATGGTATCTTCTAGTGAAACCGAGTTTTCTTCAGCCCATTGAAGACAAATGTTTAATGCTTGGATGGATAGCATGTTCTGTTTTGATTTTTGGCCATTGAGGACTTACACTAGCACCTCCATTTTCTTCTTCACTCTCGATTTCTTCAGCTTCTACATTGTTGCAAAGAGAAACCTGCTCGATTTTGTTTTCGGCAATCCAATTGCTTATTTCCTCGGCGACAAAGTTTTTTTTTCAAATAAATCTTGTAGCAAGTCATTAATGGATGTCATTATTTCGCGGTCACTTATGATTTTATCGCTTATGACCCTCAACGGCAGCTCATCCTCCTCTTATCAATCACTGTGAGCAGACATCAAAGGCTTCCAGCACTTGGTCAAGTTAATGACATTTTGATCCATTGGTTGGAGAATTACGGTGCAGTTTGCTGGCAAACATATGGTAACAATATTCTTATCATCCCTTATCATCTCCCCGTCTTTTGAATGACACTTCGCACACTAGTTCGGTTTGTATGGGAGAGCGGAAACACATCTGTAAAATCTGAACTATTTAACGGATTCATCTTATGCATATTTGGTGAAAACTTGGTTGAGGAGAAATTACCAGAAAAAAATAATTGACCTTTACCCAAAATTTGAGGGTTTGGTTTGTATGGGAGAGCAGAAAAAAGTCTGTTAAATCTGAATTACTACACGGATATCAATTAAATTGTGCACAGATGTCAAAACTGGTCTTATACATAATTGTTAAAAATTTGGTTAAGAAAAAATTACAAGAAAAAAAGTAATTGACTTTTTTCTAAAATTTGAGGGTTTGATACTGTACTAAAATAAAAATTTGTTTCGAAGAGTAAAATCTGAACTTTTAATTTTAAATAAAATATTATAAACAATGTATGTACATACATACATTACAAACCTTAAAACAAGAGTCTCCTTCAATTGCAGTTATTTATTCGTCTGTTTTGCTTTCTAGTAACCTTGTTGCAGTGTGGTGGTCTAAAATTCATTGTTGGTTTTTTGGTCTCCAAGTTTTTATTGAATTACATATGGAAATAAAAGAAATGTCTAAAATGTGCGTAGTTACACACTTCCTGAGCTTTCCGTAATGTTTATATCCAAAGGATAGCACCTTTTCCTTGCCTCTAGCAATTAAACATAAGGTGGGAAAACATCATGTCCTTCGTCTTTAAGGGCATATCTCAATACTTCATATTGGTGTTCGACAATTCAGCTTGCATAAGTAATGCAAGAGCCTTATCTGGATAAAAGTGTGAAGAAAAGCTTTCCGATGTTGCTGCATAATTTATCATTTCTTGAGTAAATGCATTTTTCATTTGATCACAGCATTCTTCAAAATTCTTTCGTGGTCTTCTCTTATAAGTTGACGTTTCGGGCAGTACATTTTTGGCGAATTTCACTTCAAAAACTTCTTCCATCCAATCTGTGTATTTATTTTCAAAACGGCTTCTGTTTCTATACGCTGAGTCCCATCGTTTTGAAAACTGAGAAAAAAAACGTTTCTGTACTGTAACGAACCGTTCCCAAGGCAACTAGAATTCCTATAGAAATCCGTCACAGATTCGTCAGACTCCTTAAATAACCGCTCCCATACTTCCAATCAATCAAATATACACCCTTTAGCAAAGTCCCATACAAACCCCTACCCGTCAATGAAACTTATATAAGCCCCTTAAAAAAGTCACGGCACCACTGATTTTTCACCGACGCCACTGACATGTACTTTACCATGACAACTATTAATCATCCAAACAGGAATTGGATACCAATGATGTAAACAGTGAATTTCCATATTAATTTATCATTCGTTTTATAATTCACACTGCGTTCTTGGTGGAAAAATACTAAGTAGAAGTATGAAATTCAAAGCAAATCGAGAAAAGCAGCAGTGTGGGTAGTACCAATCTCGTGTACTCTGTTTGCTTTGACCTTTTGGAGTAATATATACTTATATATATACAGATCCTCCACCAACAATTTTTAGGTCTGACGCTCATACTAAGTTGAGTGGTTTCGGATCAATTATTGGTAAACCTGCCATCTCATGGTTCATAATTGGTAAACCTGCCATCTCATGGTTCATTATTGGTCAACCTGCCAACTCATGGTTCTTTATTGGTAAACCTGCCACCTCATGGTTCATTATTGGTTAACCTGCCATCTCATGGTTCATAATTGGTAAACCTGCCATCTCATGGTTCATTATTGGTAAACCTGCCATCTCATGGTTCATTATTGGTAAACCTGCCACCTCATGGTTCATTATTGGTAAACCTGCCACCTCATGGTTCAATAATTGGTAAACCTGCCACCTCATGGTTCATTATTGGTCAACCTGCCACCTCATGGTTCAACATTGGTAAACCTGCCACCTCATGGTTCATTATTGGTAAACCTGCCACCTCATGGTTCATTATCCGTAGACGTAAGCATAGCCGTAAGACGTATTAAAAATATATGTATGAAATATTATGTTAAGACTATTGTAAGCTACCGTAAAAAAACATATATTGTATTCTAAGCTAGATTAAGAATCAAATGTACTGAAGAATACGTAGATATAAGCAATTCAATGAATTAGAACAACCCTGACTTGTACATATATTGTAAGAAAAGGAATAAAGAATACTTAACCCTCAAAACTGGAGTTAGAGCTACTTTAGTTAAACCCTGGACCCGACGAGCTTTACCTCAGCCACAGAAAAAAGCTCGTTACAAATGGCGCCCGAGCAGGGACCTCATTGAGGTTTATTCCACCGTTAATCCGATCCCGCAATAAATTTATTCTACCGTTCCCGCTACCTGACCAAGGGATAACAAACCACTTCAGCACACTTCTACCCTAGCCGACGTGTTATATCAGATCCAACAACTCATCAGGAATCCTACCGTACCGTACCGTTTACCGATCCCGCACCTAGTTGAGTCTTCGTAGGACTGACTACCACAACCCGTTATTTGAACAAAGCTGAAAAATCATATCCCTTAAGGTCATAACCCGATTCCGACACAAAGATTTATTTGGCCGTCCCCGTCTACTCCAAGGAACCACGTAGTGTAACCATTTCTTACAACTCGTCGTTATAACCCATGCCCAAGATGACCGATTTAGAAGATTCCGACATTACCCGCAACCTTAACTGGATATACCTGCTCAAGAAGAGCGAACTCATAGAAAGAATGACCGCAGTAGGCCTAGATACGGGTGGATATGCTAGTGATCTCCGGCAGCGATTTAGTACCTATATTAAGGAATCCCGTACCCGCGGCTCAACCCAAAATTTAGCCGAAGAAATGTCAAAACTAGTCATTGATAGATTTGTTCCTGAAGAGGAACCCCAGAAACCTACGTCAGCCACAGAACCAACCGAAGATAAAGAAAAGAAAACACCGCTATACACCGAAACTAGATTTGAGTTCCCACCTGCTACACATGTTACAGAATTAGCAGTCAACCTCACCAATTCAAAGAACAACGCATCCGTCAGTGGCGCCCACGTCAACCCCCAAGTAGCAACCAGGACCGTTCCACCTGAAAACAAAAATACTGTACTCCCGAGAAGAACCAGCTTCAACGAAGAAGATGTTATGGATAAAGTCCGCAAATGGGGTCTCCGATATGACGCCGCTAATGCATCAGAGTTCATAGAACGCATAGAAGAACTTATGCAATGCTACCGAGTACCAGAAGACCAACTAGTGCCTACACTGACTGAAATCTTTAGAGGTACGGCCTTACAGTGGTTCCGAATAAATCGTGATGAATTCCGCACGTGGGAGCAATTTCGAACCGCTTTCCTCCGCTATTTTCTCCCCACCCGCTATCTACACAAACTAGAGGACGAAATAATGAGGAAGAAACAGGGGCCGAGGGAAAAAGCCAAAGATTATATTTTGGCCGCTCAGTACCTCATCCGACAACATCCAAATATGAAGATAGCAGAAAATATTGGCCGGATTTATGACAGTCTCCGTCCAGAATACCGCCGTTACATCAGACGAAGAGACTTTAAGACGTTAGATGAATTAACCGAACTGGCTGAGGAACTAGAGTCCGTTCAAGCCGAAGAACGTAATACACGTCCAAACTATCAAGTAAATCCGAATATACCAGGGAGGCCATCATACTTACAAACCACTACACTAACAAACCAAAGGCCTCAAACCATCCCAGCCGCATATGACCCATATACACACTGTTGGAATTGTAAACAACGAGGACACCAGAAACAGAATTGTCATAGGCCATTTCGATTATTTTGCAGCCACTGCGGCACAGATGGACGATTGAGTAGGGACTGTAACTGTCTCGGAGCTCAGCAAAGACGTGACCGTAGTTTAAACAACCGTGTCGCTGGCGCACAAAATACCGGAAGACGGAACCCATTCCGAGACCAGATCAACCCGCCCAATGTGAACGAAGATGAAGGTCATGCCGCCGCAATTTCACCGACTACACCAGAAACCGAAACCACACCCGTTGCCTTGACCAAAATAAAGCATGGAAAACCCAGATACCCATGTTCCCTTTTGAACCAAAGGCGTCGTAAATGGATGTTTACCGCAGTATGCCACCACCGCATTAGGCGACCTAGAACAGATGCCCAACCTCGAGTTACCCCAGTAGTGGGAGATCGTACCAGTAATCAAGATACTAAACCAAGACACATTAAGTTCAAGGAGCAAGAGCAAGAATGGAAAGACCCCCGGTACTTCGTTCCAATCCAGATTGGGTGGCAGACCTTCAACGGGCTTATTGATACTGGAGCCACAAAGTCGTTTGTAGGAATTAGATTGAGGAACAGGTTAAGGAATTTAAAGGTCCCAGTCCGGTACGAAAACTGTGAGATTAGACTAGCAAATGGGAATCCAGTTCAAACTCGAGAACATTATTCGGTCACGTTCTACATCGGCAAACAGCGCATCACCAGCCAAGTAACATATATGAAAGAGATGGCCGAAGACGCCCTTATCGGGGTTGACATACTAGACCAGACTGATTTCCATATGTCCATAGGTGGAAGACAGATTACAAAGGAAATCACCAACGGTATCAAGAATGATCCGGTCTGTTCACTGATTAGCAATGAGAATCTCTCCACTAACGAAAGAGACCAGCTATCACAATTCCTTGCCGAAGAAATACCCAGCTTTAACGAGATACAAGGCCCGTCAAATGCTGCGATGCACCACATTCGACTCAAAACCGAAACCCCATTTAAACAGAGATATTATCCCCGTAACCCAGCAATGCAAAAAGTCATTGACACCGAAATTGACGAACTTCTCCACTCGGGAAAAATCGAACCGTCCAACAGTCCATTTAGCTCACCTATTGTGCTAGTTAAGAAGAAAGATGGGTCCTGGCGATTGTGTGTCGACTTTAGACAACTAAATGAAATATCGGTCAAAGATGCCTACCCACTACCGCTTTTTAACGCGATCCTTGATAAACTACGGGGAGCCCGATACATATCCACAATTGATTTGAAGCAGGGCTACTGGCAAATCCCCCTCAGCCCAGAGTCCAGGGCTTACACGGCATTCACAGTCCCCGGAAGAGGCCTGCTTCAGTGGAAAGTCATGCCATTTGGACTTCATTCCGCTCCAGCTACTTTCCAACGAGTACTAGACCAAATAATCGGACCTGATATGGACAACTACGCATTCGCCTATCTCGATGATATCATCGTGATAAGTAAGACCTTCCAAGAGCACCTAGAGCATTTACAGGAAGTCCTAC
Organism: Platycheirus albimanus; assembly: GCA_916050605.2. Classification (NCBI taxonomy): domain Eukaryota; kingdom Metazoa; phylum Arthropoda; class Insecta; order Diptera; family Syrphidae; genus Platycheirus; species Platycheirus albimanus. The sequence goes on from OU696696.1 coordinate 251,309,233, forward strand.
GAAGGTTGAGAAATGCCCGCCTCAGAATAAACCCTGACAAATGCGAATTTTGCAAGCAAGAACTAAAATATTTGGGTCATGTAATAAGTCACTTGGGAATACACGCTGACCCTGATAAGATTAATGCCGTCAAAAACCTGAAACCGCCAACCAATATCCGAGAACTACGCAGAATACTAGGGATAACTTCTTGGTATCGTCGATTTATCCAAGACTTCTCCACGATTGCTGCACCCCTTACCACACTATTAAAGAAAAACCGACCCTGGATTTGGGGTGAAAGTCAAAAGAACGCGTTTGACTTACTAAAGCAAAGGCTAACTCAATCCCCCGTTCTGACGTGTCCAAATTTCGACCTGCCCTTTACACTACAGACCGATGCAAGTCAAGACGGACTAGGCGTAGTACTGTCTCAAAAAGAGGGACCAGACGAAAAAGTAATATCCTACGCGAGCCGAACCCTGACAGACCTAGAAAAAAAATATGGAGTTACAGAAAAGGAATGTCTTGCCATCGTATGGGGCATTAGAAAAATGCGGCCGTACCTGGAAGAGTACCACTTTACTGTTGTAACAGATCACCATTGTTTGAAATGGCTTCACACGCTGGAAAATCCTTCCGGAAGACTCGCACGTTGGGCGATCGAACTACAACAGTTCGACTTCAACATAGAATATAGAAAAGGGTCTCTTAATGTGGTAGCAGACACCTTGTCCCGTGACCTACAACCGATATCCACAGTTGATTTTTTAGCCGCCTGCGTTGACGACAAGCCCGATTGGGTGTTGCGAACCCAAAGAAATGTGCAAAAATGTCCGTCAAAGTACCCTGACTATCGTCTTCAAGGGGATAAACTATTCCGACGTTTCCCATCTACCCAACCTTTGTCGGTAGAACAACACCAATGGAAACTATGTGTTCCATCGGCAGAACCTAAGACGATATTAAGAGATAACCATGACGCCCTGACGTCTGGCCACATGGGTATTACTAAAACAACAGCCAGAATATCCCAATTTTACTACTGGCCAGGGATGCGAAGAGAGATACGGAAGCACATCCGACAGTGTCAAATATGCAATAGGTACAAAGTGGCACAACAAAAACCTAGTGGGATGATGCATTCATTACCGACAGGGGAACCATGAGAGGTAGCATGTGCCGACTTCGTAGGACCACTCCCACGATCAATGAAAGGGAACACCATGATGCTTGTAATAGTGGATAAATTCACCAAATGGGTAGAGGCGGTACCTTTGCGAGTAGCAACAACAAGAGGAGAAATCCAGGCACTTAGAGAACGTATAATCAATCGATTTGGTGTACCCCGTATACTACTCACTGACAATGGTGCCCAATTTAGTAGCCATATACTTGGCGACTTCTTAAGTGAAATTGGTACCACACAACGCTTTACCGCCCCGTACACCCCACAGGAGAACCCGACCGAAAGAGTGAATCGTACACTGAAAACGATGATAGCACAATATGCCCAAGAAAATCATCGTACATGGGATGAACATATACCAGAATTAACTCTGGCCATTAACACAAGCCACCACGAAACAACCGGTTTCTCTTCGTCTCTACTTAATTTCGGTAGAGAGATAAGAAGACCGAAGCAACCAGACATACCGATCATGAGCGAATCACATCACGAAACCCCCTCCGAATATCAAGAACGTATGCAAGCACTATATCGCTTGGTAAAAGTAAATATGGAACGGGCAGCCCAGACTCAAGGCAAATATTATAATCTCAGACGAAGAGCATGGAAACCATGCATCGGAGAGCGAGTATATAAGAGACAACGTGTACTCTCTTCTGGTATTAATTATTTTGCCGAAAAGCTGGCACCTAAATATGACGGTCCGTATAGAGTATTAAAATTTATTTCACCAGTGATTGTAATACTTCAGAGAGAAGGAGACAGACGTACAAGGAAAAGAACACACGAAATACGAGCACATATTCAAGACCTGAAGGGGTATGAAGAAAATGAAGAACAGACAGAAGAAAATAGAAAAATAATGATTTCGAAAGTATACAAAGAACAACAGAATAGAACAAAAATCACCAGAAGCACCATGGACCTCGCCAAGAAGACATCGGAAGCCAAGACCAGCCAAACCCAGAAAGTTTCAAACAAAGTTTTAAACCCATGCGAGCGCCGTCGAACACGACCAAAACCAGTTACGGCTCCCGTCACGATCACCCCCGGACCTAGCAACAAACCAGACTTCGGCGTCCTGAAGAAGCAAAGGATCCTGCCGAAGATTCTTCCAAGTACCCGCTTGGAACAAATCCGCCGTCAACGAGAGGCAGCTGCCCTCAAGTGGAAGCAATCACACTCCCAGAATGAGGATGACTGGGACTTATTGGAGAAGAAAATTGAAACCAGTACCGAAGAACTGTCCAAAATCCATATAAATTCCAAACCCCGTGGACAACAACTTGATCCCCCACTTACACCAACAGGACCACCGGCAATAAAAGTTATCCGACAACCTATTAAACCACCACAGACACATCTCCCACAACAGACCAACACCCAAAAACTAGTCCAAGCACCCCACACCACGCCATCGACATCACAACAGCTCCAGGTATCGGCAACAACTCGGAAAATAACAAACAAGCCTCAGCCAAGAATCCGATCACCTGATAAGAAATTATGGCCGTACCGCCATACAAAACTGGCAACACCGGAAGACCCATTTAGGGGATTGAATATCCCTAAATTAAAGGTATATAACCCCACCTATCGACACCAAACATTAAAAGTAAAGAGGAATTTTGGAACCATAATAATTAAAATAATGCGCAAACGTGCAACAATGATCTATGGCGACAAAAAAGAAATTGTTACCTTACCCTAAATAAGTAAAATATGAAGTCAATAGTTTAGTTTAATCTTTTTTTTTGAATATGTTTGTTTTTATGAATAATTAGAAAGTTAAGTTCAACATTACGGAGGGATTTAGTTTAATTTTATAACGTTTTAAGAAAAAAATATATAAATAAATTGGAAAAAATATATATAAAAAAAAAAAAAAAAAAAAAAAAACAAGAAAAAAAAAAAAAAAAAAAAAAACAAAAAAAAAAAACAAGAAAAAAAAAAAAATATGAATTGAAAAAAAAAAAAAACAGTCAGATAACGATGAGGTACCCTACTGACCACAACAAATGAAGAAACCTATCGCGCCATTTGCGGATAGCAACGTGGGACAACGAGGGACAGAGCAAAGCTCTATCGTTACTATCTGAAACCAAAACAAACCGTCGGACGACCACAAACAATGCAGAAGCCTATCGCGCCATTTGCGGATAGCACCGTGGGACACCGTGGGACAGAGCAAAGCTCTAAGATAACAACATTGTTACCTCAAAACACCCGTTACATGGCTGCAACAACACAAAGAAGACCTGATATAGAAATTAAGTATTTAAGTTAGTTAAGATCAGAATTCAGTTGAATAAAATAGAGACTTGGCCGAGAAGGTTCTCGTGTTACGAAGAGGGGGGGGAGTGTAACGAACCGTTCCCAAGGCAACTAGAATTCCTATAGAAATCCGTCACAGATTCGTCAGACTCCCTAAATAACCGCTCCCATACTTCCAATCAATCAAATATACACCCTTTAGCAAAGTCCCATACAAACCCCTACCCGTCAATGAAACTTATATAAGCCCCTTAAAAAAGTCACGGCACCACTGATTTTTCACCGACGCCACTGACATGTACTTTACCATGACAACTATTAATCATCCAAACAGGAATTGGATACCAATGATGTAAACAGTGAATTTCCATATTAATTTATCATTCGTTTTATAATTCACACTGCGTTCTTGGTGGAAAAATACTAAGTAGAAGTATGAAATTCAAAGCAAATCGAGAAAAGCAGCAGTGTGGGTAGTACCAATCTCGTGTACTCTGTTTGCTTTGACCTTTTGGAGTAATATATACTTATATATATACAGATCCTCCACCAACAATTTTTAGGTCTGACGCTCATACTAAGTTGAGTGGTTTCGGATCAATTATTGGTAAACCTGCCATCTCATGGTTCATAATTGGTAAACCTGCCATCTCATGGTTCATTATTGGTCAACCTGCCAACTCATGGTTCTTTATTGGTAAACCTGCCACCTCATGGTTCATTATTGGTTAACCTGCCATCTCATGGTTCATAATTGGTAAACCTGCCATCTCATGGTTCATTATTGGTAAACCTGCCATCTCATGGTTCATTATTGGTAAACCTGCCACCTCATGGTTCATTATTGGTAAACCTGCCACCTCATGGTTCAATAATTGGTAAACCTGCCACCTCATGGTTCATTATTGGTCAACCTGCCACCTCATGGTTCAACATTGGTAAACCTGCCACCTCATGGTTCATTATTGGTAAACCTGCCACCTCATGGTTCATTATCCGTAGACGTAACCATAGCCGTAAGACGTATTAAAAATATATGTATGAAATATTATGTTAAGACTATTGTAAGCTACCGTAAAAAAACATATATTGTATTCTAAGCTAGATTAAGAATCAAATGTACTGAAGAATACGTAGATATAAGCAATTCAATGAATTAGAACAACCCTGACTTGTACATATATTGTAAGAAAAGGAATAAAGAATACTTAACCCTCAAAACTGGAGTTAGAGCTACTTTAGTTAAACCCTGGACCCGACGAGCTTTACCTCAGCCACAGAAAAAAAGCTCGTTACAGTACTTCTGATATCACTACTTCTATTTGCTCAGAAGTTAAGTTGGGGTATTCCTTTTGGTACGCACCGAAAAACGAATTGCGATTGGATCCATTTTAATGGGGTCATACAATTCAGGTTCAGTAATTCACTGGCATTTCACTATGTGATGCTTTTATTTATATTATTTCACAACACTTTCACTTATTATTTGATAAAAGACTTAAAATCTTCACCTTGCACAAATGCACTTAATACTGACTTATTATTTTAAATATTTAATATATTGCTCAAACATCCTTTTAAGATATTACTAATCCTCATAAGTCATAAAATATTAAGCAATGCATAACAAAAAAGCAATAAGAAAATTAACAAAGCTTACAAAATGTTTGTTTTTGATTTATATGAAAAACGAAACAAATATGGGGAAAAATCCATATACAGGTAAAAATCTGGAAATAAAACACTTTTTTTTATTTTTCCCTGTCCCAAGTTTTTGCCAGAAATTAAAAAACTACTAAATTATCCCTGATATTTTTGTTTATTCTTAATTAGGATCTAGGTATCATATAATTAAACCCATCATAAAATAATAATACTTCTTCATATATTTTTTCCAAGAAAATGGAGTTGAAAGTTGAAATATTTTGCAGACAGAAATAAATTTTTTCGCAAAAAGTCAAATTTCTCAGACATGGGTCAATGTATTAATTTTGTTTTACTTTGAAAATAAAGAAACACATTTTATTTAAAAATAATGGGCTTAACCAGTTCGTCTTGACAGTTAGTGCCGAAGAAACTATAACTGTTTGATGTATAATACAAAACCGAGTTTTTTGAAACCCGATGCAGTGAGACAAATTTGAACATAACTTCGAGGGACGCAGGTGGACGCAGCTGATTTTTTCTGTGCTGTAACTTGAAAGTAAGGAGCATACATTGGTATTATGTGATTACGTGAAAGCAGGTATAGGTAAATTTAAAGCTCAGAGTTTTCATCAAAGCCATTTTTTTAGTACCAATGCTTAAGACTACTTATAGAAGGATCCTTTTATTTATTTATTTTAATTTTTCCAATTTTGAATACACAAAAACATACCAATAAAATGACATATAAATAAAATGAAAATTAGGTTCGCGACTTGAATAATTCTTGTCTCAACTTTGAGGGGTTGTAAATAAGTACATAAAATATTTATATTAAAAAATTCTTTGATATAATATGCTTGGGTTATCTAAGAGTACTTAGACATACAAATTAAAACGCTTTATAAAACTTTTTAAAAGCATTTTTTTCCGCGCTCAGACCACTGTGCGTCGCGTCGCGTTGTCCAATTGCAGCAAAGCCTTTTTTGCCAATTTTTTGGAATCAAGAAACTGTCTTACCTATCCCAAGGATAAAAATTATAATCGATTCGAAAAAAAATTTACCTCTGGCACGAAAGTAGAACTAAACCAATTTTTAAAGAATTCGTGTATCATGTACTTTTGTGTCTTAAATGAAACGCAACCGGCTTGTATTATAATGTTTAATTATACGAATGGTAGAAATATAAAATGATGATTAATCAGTATGAGCTCACAAAACAGACTAACTTCTAAGTCAATCACAATATGCATGCTAGATGAAAATATGATGTGCGTAAGAATCTGTAAGTACAGTGAGTCCAGTTGATTCTCTACACTCCTCCCTTCTTAACTTTAGCGTTTTCTTCGGATTCTAATATTTGAAGTTGACTGGAATCTAGCTACCGGTTTACGTGTTCTAGCTGATCTTCTCAACTCCGTTTCGTTTTGCATCGATGTCGGTTCAGAAGGCACCGATCTGTATGTGGATAGTGGTTGCGGTGAACAGCTGGGTAGCTGCGGCGAACAGCTTGCTTCTAACTTGTCAGAAAGACGTCGACCGATGTCGAATTCCTTTGAAGACAATACACCGCGCATTTGGTTCTGATGTCTACGTGCGATTCCCTTAGTAGTTTGTACCTGATACATCTTCTTCCCAATCCTGGTTTTGACCACGCCAGATATCCAATTTGCACCACGGCCATAATTTCGAATAAACACTTGTTGTTCTGGATGAAACTTTGCTGGGAATTCGGGTTGTGGCACTGAATCAAGTGGCCTTAATTGAGAAAGCGGGGAGCGCATTGGTCGACCATGTAAAAGCTCGGATGGTGATTTACCTGAAGCATTTGGCATTGATCTGTAAGTAGATAAAAACATTAATAAAGCCTCCCTTTCATCTAAACCATCAGAAATTTGTTTTTTTAGTGAGGTTTTAAAGGTTCGCACCATCCTCTCGGCTTCACCATTTGAGGATGGGTGAAATGGCGCTGTTTTGACGTGAGAAATACCCCATTTACTACAAAATGCTTCAAAAGCGAAAGAAGAAAATTGTGTGCCATTATCCGAGACAATTGTTTCTGGCAAGCCTTCAATGGCAAATATATTTTGAAGAGCTTTTATAGTTGCTTCGGTTGTCGTTGAACTCATTTGAACAACAAATGGGAAATTACTAAGAGCGTCCACACAGATGAGGTACATTCGGCTTAAGAATGGACCAGCAAAGTCCACATGTACCCTACTCCAAGCGTTCTGGGGTGTGGGCCAGCTGAGGAATTCCTGCTTCGGGCTACTGCTGTTTTGCTGACAAGGCACACATTGGCTTATGCCTTTCTCGATGTATTCCTCCAACGATGGCCACCAACAATGCAAACGTGAAAGTTGCTTAGTCCTTACCACCCCCAATGACCGGCATGTAGAAGCTTGAAAACTCGGTCCTGTAAACAAGAAGGTATAACAACTCTGTTATGATTAGTTTGGTACAGTAGAACCCCATTGCGAATTGTGAGTGCAAGTCTACGAGCGAAATAAGGTTTTAAAGAAGGCTCCAATTGTTTTGATGTTTCTGGCCATCCTTTTTCCACAAAATTCTTAACCTGTTTCAGAATAGAATCTTTGAGCGTCATTTTAGCAATGAGCTTAGCGTTAAGTGGAAAATTTGATATTTCCTCAAGTGATTCCAGTGTTGCCTCCAAACATACCTGAGAATTATCGAATGCCTGGTCAGTACCAGCTGGTAGACGTGAGAGCGCGTCTGCGTTCCCATGTGCAAGAGTTGGTTTATACCTGATGGAATAATCATACCCCATTAGTGTAATCGCCCACCTTTGAAGCCTCTGAGCTGTCATCACTGGAAGTTGTTTCTGAGGATGAAAAAGGGATAAAAGCGGTTTATGATCCGTAATTAATTCAAAATGTCTCCCATAAACGTATTGGTGAAACTTTTGAGCACCAAAAATAATGGATAGTGCCTCTTTTTCCACTTGGCTGTACTTCTTCTGTGCATCATTGAGTGTTTTCGATGCATGCGCAATGGGCCGCTCTGTCCCATCTGGATACCTGTGTAATAAGACTGCACCTATGCCGTAAGAAGATGCATCACAAGCAAGTATCAGTTAGTTGCTTCAACAATACTGCGTTTCAAACCTTGGAATACTTCTTCTTGGTAGGTTTTCCATATAAAAGGTGTGTTCTTCTTCCGCAGTTCATTTAGTGGAGCAGACAATGATGAAAATCCTTTTAAGAATTTTCCATAGTAGTTAATTTTGCCTAAAAAAGCCTGCAGTTCCCCCAAATTTGTAGGTTGCTTCATATTTTTGATTGCCTCTACTCTATCTTCTAGTGGGCTTACTCCACCAGCGTCTAACTGCTGGAACACAATGGAGCCGGAGCCGGAACCGCAGCCGCAGCCGTATCGCATATCAAAATATTGAATACACACGAATTCAATGTTGTGAACACAACGAGACGGATCCGCAACCGCAGCCGCAAACCGCGACGGACGAGTTGGCCAACTTTTAATAAATACGTGCGTATTTTTGACATTCCATACAAAAAAAAAAAAAAAAGAGCAACGTGCTAATAAAATCCTTTTAGAAATTAGGTCAGGTAATTAAAAATTTATTGAAAAGACTATACATGATGCGATATATGTTTTAGCATCTTTTATATTCATATATATGTATGTTTCTCAGTGGAAATTGTAAGAAAACGTGGAGTATGTACGACTCCATTGTGGGCACTTCTAATTAGGTACGTACGGCATGCGGTACGGTTGCGGCTGCGGTTCCGGCAGCGTTTTTCTATTGTGTTCCAGCAGTAACTCGTGCCCCAAATATCGAACACTTGATTGCGCAAACTTACATTTTGAGATGTTGCATCGCAGTCCATATGAAGACAATCGGCTTAGAAGCTCTTCCAAGGTCTTGCAATGTTCCTTTGCGTTGCGACCTGTGACAATTAAATCGTCTACAAACGCTGCACAATGCTCTATGCCTGCTATGACTTGCTCTATGAGCCTTTGAAAAATACCTGGCGCACTGGCTATACCAAATGGTAATCGCTCATAACGCATTAATCCAAAAGGCGTATTTATGACTAATATTGGCTTGGAGTCATCATGGAGAGCTACCTGATAATACGCTTCAGACAAATCAATTTTCGTAAAATGCTGACCTCCTTTCAGCTTATGGCAAATTTCCTCAAAACGTGGCATCGGATGTCTAGCGACATCTAATTGAGGATTAACTCCTACCTTGAAATCACCACAAATACGCAGTTTACCTGTTTGTTTTTGCACGATGACTATGGGTGCTGCCCATTCACTGAACTGTATTGGAACCAAAACACCAGCTTCTATTAAGCGATCCAGCTCGTTTTTGACTGGCTCCATCAACGCAAATGGAATAGGACGTGGTTTGCAAAACTTTGGACGTGCACCCGATTTCAAGAACAATTTCGCCTCAAAGTCCTTACAGCAACCTAGATCATTGGAAAAGACATCAGTATAACGTGAGCAAACCTCTCTTACCATCTTATCCAAATTAGCACTCGACTGAACAGGTTGCGTAATAGCAGGGGTCTCAAGGCTGTTGCAGCAACTGATTGAGAACTTGAACGTTTTGAACCAATCCATTCCTAGTATACTTGCACCTTCTTCTACCTCTGTCACTAACAGTTGCAACTCATACATAACATTCTTCCAGCAGGTGCTCACTTTGATGTTTCCTTTAATTGGAACTAGTTGGTTTCCATATGCTTTCAGAACTTGATTTGTTGGTTGGCATTCAGGTTCGCCAATTTGTCTGTATGCTTTGAGACCAATTATGAAACACGTTGCTCCAGTGTCCAACTGGAATTTTAAAGGAAACCCGTTAACATCTAAAGTTATGAAAATTACCTTGCCTTCTTGTTTTATGCGCCGAGACATGTCGCTTTCTGAACACCCGTAAGCAGTTTCAATGGTATATATATTTTCTTGACGATTATTTTGAGAATTTATTTTATTCTGATTTTTATTTTGTACTTTTTCAGAAGTAATTCTAATCTTATCGCGGCAAACTGAAGAAATGTGACCTATTTGTCCACATGTTCGACATTTAGCGTTACGAACTGGACATTCAAAGCGAGAATGACGAATATTGCAACCAGGGCATGAACGCGGCACGTTTTGTTTAATTTTATTTTTTTCTAATTTACGAAAAGTGAACGAGCGAGAATGCGAACGCGAGCTGTAATTATTTTTTGATAGATTAGCTTGATTAACTTGCACCAATGAATCTCCTTTTATAGCAAGCACAGATTTTTGGGTCGATTCATATGTCTCAGCTATTGCAAGAACATCATCAAGGCTGGGGTTAGTTTTTTGTAAAGCCGCGGAGCGAACGGCATCATGTGGTGTGTGTAGAACTATAATGTCCCGTATTAAACTGTCCACGAACGGTTGTTTACATTCTTGTTTCTCACATATAAAATTGCAATCTCTAGCGGCACCCCGTAAATCCGCTATCCATTCCGCGTATTTTTGCCCTTCTTTCATGCGCATTTGAAAAAAACTAAAACGATTAGCTAGTACATGAGTTTTTTCCGCAAAATGAGCTGTTAATTTGTCTATAATTACTTGGTAGGTCTCTTCTTCAATGTTTTTACCCGAAAACAAGTTCTGCGTGAGATCATACAAATCTGAGCCTGCCCATGAAAGAAAAAATGCTCTTTTTTGATCTTCTACGCTCACACTGTATGCACTAAAGTGTTGATTTAATTGTTCTATGTAAGACTTCCAATTCTGCTTTGTCTTATCGAATTTGCCAAACACTGGAACAGCGATTTTAGCAATCACGCCACTCCCACTACCATTTTCGGCTTTAACTAAGACTTTATCGACAATTTCTTTCTGACTTTTAACAACCGATCCCATCCTCGTCGCCAATCTTTTGTGTCTTAAATGAAACGCAACCGGCTTGTATTATAATGTTTAATTATACGAATGGTAGAAATATAAAATGATGATTAATCAGTATGAGCTCACAAAACAGACTAACTTCTAAGTCAATCACAATATGCATGCTAGATGAAAATATGATGTGCGTAAGAATCTGTAAGTACAGTGAGTCCAGTTGATTCTCTACATGTACGCATTTTTGTTGGCCTTGTAAAAGACAGGTTTATTTTAAAAATGCTTAAATGCTCTAGGATTTACAGCTTTTCCTATAACGAACAATTAAACTTTGCGGGTACCAGACGGATTAGTGCCAACAAGAAAAGTGATTCTCTCCTTGCTCACTTTCTTACCAGGAGCTCTAGTTTCTTTGGAACCCACAAACGTTCTGTTTGACATAAGCTTACAAAATAAGCCAGACTTGTCCGCATTGTAAAATTGAGTAACAAGTCAAGCTCTTTAATTTTATTTTCGAATTTTATCAAAAATGGTTCCAATAGTTTTGGTTTATTTGAAAAGTTTTCTCCGTAAATCTCAAGCATTCGGATTCCATTCTGTTTTTGAAATTTAAAAACCAGCTATTGCTGGCTGGTTTTTCTTTAATTTTTGTGTGTGGAAATGTAAACCTACGTTTTGCCGTCGTTGTCTCTGGAACCAATTGCACAAGACTTTTTCCATTGTTGGATACTTGCAGGCTTTTAAAGTTATGCGCTTTCCCGGTCCGGACTCAGCACTAGATACGAATTTTTTAAGCAAAATTGCTCTCTGTATTACTCTGCTAATGCTTGACTTGTTGCACTTGTATGTTTCACAAACGTATTTTACTGATGCACTGTTCTTCAATTTAGTTAAAATCTCAGCCTTCTGCTTTATAGACTTTTTGAGAACTTTTTTTTTTACTATAGCCATAATAAATAAATTAAAAAAAGCAATAAGCGACCACGAGAAAATTTGCTGAACACTAAACACGGTTTTTGGAAGAACTACGAAATATTTTCCTTATCTTTTCTTCTTATTCATTTACAACGCAAATGCGGTCTACGAGTTTAAAAAGTTCTGAGAGAAGTAGCTGCAAAAAAAATTGCCCAGTAGCAGTCAAACTAAACACACTAAGATAAAATTAAAGCAGAGCATTTATGGAAAGTTGCATTTACTGAGATACATTTTTTCGAAAAGTTGCAATTACTGAGTTACTAATGGTATAACTTTAAATGTTGCTTTAACCGAGGTATACTGTAGTAAGCGAAATTTAAAGAGTTTTACGAGACAAATAAAACTTCCTGTGTTTTTAGCATTGATAAT